>OX337231.1:1609967-2809967 GCA_946965045.2 Epithemia pelagica | reverse complement strand
GGTCGGCATGGGAATCAGCTGAATGTTGTTTTTGTTCCATTTCATTTCGGAGTTTCGATTTGCGGCCATGTAGGCGTTGTAGCTTCGAAGCAATGCTTCGAAGTTGTTTCTCGTTGATGCCGTGACGTAGATGGCAGGAACCTGTCCTTTTTGTTTGTTCTTGAGCTCGCCGCTAAATGTTCCCGAACGGCAGCCGATGTGGTTGAAGAAGTCCACGTAGTGTAACTTCCTAGGGAGATGAGGGGTGAGGGTGTTCTGGATGTCGGACGTGAGATCCAGTGCCGCCCGGCAATGTTTGATTGTCTGGGCGGGTACACCGACGATGATTCCGAACGTGTCGCTCTTCCTGTTGTTACAGGCTGGGTGGTACACATTGATCTGGTCGAAGCGAGGATTGATTGTCGGGTTCGATTGTTTCGTTCCGGGCGGAAGGACCGTCTGAGAATCGAATTCATCGTACACAAAGTCGTCGTTGTGGTGTTTGTGCCACATTTGGAGCACGAATCGGAGTCCTTGTTCGATGAAGATCCCTGAATCAAAAACGTCGTTGGCAGGTGCTGGTGAAAGGGTTACATGGAACGTGGAGGTGTGCCCTCCTCCCTTGTTGGACCCGTTTTGGTTGTTGTTGCGAAAGGATCGTGTTCCCGACTGCTTGGTCTCCAGGAAATCGACCGAATGGACTTGGAGCCACATGGGCTCTTCTCGTTTGCTGTGATGGAAAGAGACTTCATTGAAATGCGTCTTCAAGGCTTGTTCTGTGAGCCGTGGGAGAGTTGACTCAACTTGTGGGTTGGGGTGATGGTTAATCGCCACGTGTAAATGAATCAGCGTTTTTGGTTCGGGCGACGCCGGGCGTTTCGTTTCGCTCCTGGGTTTCTTCATGTACGGGTTTGTCGTTTGGGTTGCATGGTCGTTGTTGTTCGTTGTCTGTTCGTTGTTGGGCTCGGTTTCTCCTTCCTTCTGGTTGGTTTTGTTGGTGGTGGGCTGGGTGTTGGTATGGTTGTTGACGTTGTTGTGCTCCCATCCCTGGTGGTTGCTTGCTTCTTCGTCCATGGTTTCGTTCTGGTTGATCTCTTTGTTGTTTTTGTTGTTTTCTTCTGTGTTGTGGGTGGTGGTGGTCTTTGCTTTGGCGTTGGTTTTGTTTGTTTTTTTGTTTTCTTTGTTTTCTATGTTGTTTTTGTTGTTGTTGTTGCGGCGGTCCGGGGTGATGGCGGTGGTGTGGTTCTTGTGCATCGGTGCTGCAACAAGGGGGATTGGGCCGAGTGCCGTCACGTCGTCCTTGGAACGAATCGGGCGGCGACCGGTGGAGGGTTTGGAATGGACTTGCGTCTTCGGTGGTTGTTCGTCGGTGTGGTTTGTTGGTGCTTCTGCTCTGAGCTTCGGGTGAAAAACGGCGTTTTCACAGGTTTTGTGGGCATGCCTGGTGGATTGGTCTTTTGGCAGGGTCATTTTCATTGCTGTTGTGACTCTGTGCAAGGCTTGTTCCAGTTGTCGGGTGACTCCTTGGGCTGGAGGGCGGGAGGTCTGGTGCTTGGTGGTTGCACTTGTGTCTGCCGGAGTGGCGGTCGGTTGGGTCGTCAACGCTTGTGTTGTCGTTACGTTGGATTGAAAGCGTTGGCGGGGGAGTGACTGGTGGTCTGTTGTGTTGTCGACGTGGCTTGGGCCGTCGTGGGTTGTGTGGTGTCTTTCATCTGTTGTTGCCTTGGGTTGGTGGTCTGGCACAGTCATCGTTGTCTCCGGCATGGTCATTTGCTCCTCCTGTGCGGCCGTTTGGTGGTTTGTTGGGGGATTGGTGTTGCTACTCCGTAGCAGTTGCATCGGGCTTGTTTGTCCGTTGAGTGCTGTGTTTTGGCTATCGCTGTTTTCTGGGTTGTGCCATGGCTGCCATGGGGACGGGAGAAACGGGGCTTGAGCTGGCGGTGTTGGTTTTGTTTGCTTTTTCTGATACCATGGAGTGATTCCATGGTCCATGTTGTGGCCGCCGTGCGTTGTATGTGTTTCCAACCGATGGGCGGGGGCGGATTGGTTTTTGGTTGGCGGTTGGGTCGTGGTTCGACCATGGGGAACGTGTTCGCAGCCGATATTGCCCATGGCGGGTCCGCGTCCTGCCCCTTCGGCAGCATACCCTTTTCTTCGCGGTTAGTAGTTGTTCCGAGGGACCGGCTTACGGCTGTAGTTGCTTTTATCGTCCTCTTTGTACTTCACTCGATGGTTTCCTTCTTCTTTGAAACGATTTTTCACATTGCAGATTGCAGTATCTTCCCTGGCTACTTAAATGGAGGATATGTGGGTTTACAGTTATTGATGCGCCATGGAAATGCTTTAAATGTTTAAAGTTTCAAATCATTTTTAAATAGTTCTGTGGTTTATCGCTTACCAGTTCACTAAAAGCAAGAGTTCCCCAGAGGGAACAAGGGACAACATCAACATCCCGACCTTTGTTGCGAGGTTGGCGGATTGTAGATTGCTTTAGTGCAAAAGTTTCGGTACGTCGGATCTGGTTGATGTTGCATAAGCTTGATATACTACGCTGTCTTTATTCTTAGAATGGTGCCTCCGCAGACTCACAATGTTTTTTCACGTGTCTGTCAGGAACAACAACGATGGCGGGTCCCACTCCACTTGTAAAGAAGACAATTGTGAAGAAGCGCACAAAGAAGTTTGCGCGCCATCAATCAGATCTTTTCAAGCGTGTAAAGCCATCATGGCGCAAACCTAAAGGTATTGATGGACGCGTCCGTCGTCGATTCAAGGGTGCACTACCAATGCCCTCCATTGGATATGGATCGAACAAGGAAACACGCAATGTTCATCCCCACGGCTTCAAAACTGTGGTTGTTCAAAATGTTGCCGACTTGGAAATGCTCATGATGCACAACAGAACATATGCCGCAACTGTTGGGAAAGCTGTGTCAACTCGCGTACGAAGACAGATTGTTGAACGGGCTGAACAACTAGCCATTCGGGTCACCAACGCGGCGGCCAAATTGAGAGCGGAAGATGATGCTTAGGTATTAATATAGACTGGAATGAACGTGGAAGTCTTTGTAGTTTGGAGCCTTCCACGACAGCAACGCGGTTCTGCTTCTTTGACAATAGACGCTCTTCATTTCGGCACCGTTGTGTGTGTTGGTTGATGTGATCGGGTTTATATATTTTTTGTCCGTCAATTTCTGGGCATGTTGTTCGTCCAACGTTACGTGTCTGGAAGATGCAAACTACATAGGGCAAAATTGCACATTCTAACAACAGCCGAGCTTCATCGCAAAGGGACGAACGAGGTGGAATGAAGCGGCCTACCTGTCCAGTCTTCAACTCACTCCACCTTTCCCTACAGAGAGAGTAATGAACCATGGGATTACGATGGTGTGCGAAAACAAGAATTCAAAAGAAGTTACAGAGAGAGTAATGAACTATGGGATTACGATGGTGTGCGAAAACAAGAATTCAAAAGTAGTTTATATAAATCAAACTAAAATCCAAGCCACAGAGACACAGGGTTTCTTGCATCCCAAAAGGATTAAGGTACCAGTTCCCCATGCTGGAGCGAACGGTTTCTCCTCTACACAATCGTTCCACATAAACATCAAACGGAAATACCGGTAAACAAATCCAACAAATAAACATAAAAACAAAAATGAAGGCTAACAGCGATGTTCCGCAGCAACTCCATCTTCACGGCGGCGGTGCTGTTCCCTTACAGCCCACGCAATCACCGTACCAAGCGCCCCCACATTAGCATACATCGTCCACGCGTGGTTTGAGAAGCCTTCTTGTTCAAAGTATCGGTCTAAGCCCGGACGAAACTCGAGCTCCACCTCCGGTGTGGAGCGTGCATGAAGCATGGCACCAGAGGAACCAACGGCTCGGATAGTGTTGTTACTGTCGATTCTGTGAATTTCAGAAAGCTGCGATCCGTACTCCGATGCTGTGGGAACTTGTGTCACAGCAGGTCTGATCTCTGGATACGGAAGCCAGAAAGTTGTGTAACAGGAAACAAGGAAAAGACCAACTAGCCATTTCAAAGGTGTACATCGTGCAAGAGAAGGAAGCATAAGTGAAACCACTGGAACACTTGACCTGGGAGATCTGGTTCTCTCCTCGGTCTGAGAACTTTCATCAGTGTCCGCGATGCTGCGTCGATGATTGATACCACGAGGTCTTCGATGAGGCTCTCGGAGTTGAGAATTCCACGCAGTTCCTTCTGATGATATCATCGATACGTCCGCTAACGATACATCTGACGTTGAGCGCTCAAAGAGACGCCGTTGTCCTGCCTTCTGCGACTCTTCATCGCTGCTGTATACCTGTGCCCAATTTATTCCGGAGGAAAACGAGGAATCCGGGCTGATAATCGGTCGTGTCTGTGGAGAGCTCCGTTCCAACTCATCGCTTGACAACTCTGCGGAGGTAAACTCAAGAGAGGGCAGCACTTCTTGATTCATTCGTTTCCTTCTTCTAAAGAATGATGGTCGAAATCAGATCAAAGTATCTTCAGATCCTGATCGACTTTGTCTTATCCTCCAAATCCAACGACTTATGTCGTCTCCGTCTTTCGAGGTGGTACACCCAAATAATTGCTGGATGGAGTTCGCGCATATTGCACGGCAAACACGTGACCGCGCGTGTTCATTGTGCACCCAAACACTGTAGGAGTATAATCCCGAACTCTGCTGTATACTCTACCTGCTACTGGACTCTATAATATGAGAGCGTACGAGTAGGAGTACCTCTAGCTAGAGAGCTAGGAGTACTCCCTTTTACAACTCCTACTCCTACTACTTCTTAGACTTCGAGGTAGGAGTAGTAGGAGTAGAAGAGAGTAGTGGGAGTACACGTTTAGTACCAAATGACAAAACCCTAAAAAATGACATTTTTTTCCTACACATTAAGGTTTCTAAAAATTCAATCGTTGTTGTCGGCCGTTCTCGACCGATTCGTGAGCACCATGGGTCAGGTAAGGCCTCTAAACTCCCAACAATAGTGTACTTAGAAAGTCTGTAGCTCCATGTTTGAGTTGGTTGTGGTTGTGGCATCCAAAAAAGAGCCAGAGCAGAAGGCAACTTTTGGTGAGATTCGTGTCATTTTGTGTCATCGACATCTTCTGCCATACCACTCACCATTTCCGTACTTACTTTTGTTGAATCGTAACCCTGGGCTTGTTGTGAATCACAGTGTACTTACTCGGACCTTCTTGAACAGCTCTTGTTGGTATGGCAAGCATGTTTCACCGCGGCAGTCGGCAGCCGCATCGTTCCATTTCGTGGAACGGATCCGGTCACCACCATAATGTAGTATCCATGCCCACCACTTGTCTACCAAGGCCAAACACCGTCCTGATAAGAAGCAGCGTCCAAACAGAAGCAATGACAATAACAACAACGACAACATGTCTTTGACCAGAATATCCAGCATGACTCAGCAGGAAACCAACAGTGCCATTCAAGAGGGTGCCAAAGCCAAACAGGTCCATCTCAAAGCTCGAAACAGAAACAACAACCAAACAGGTCCATCTCAAAGCTCAAAACAGAAACAACAGAAAGAAGAACAAAGAGAATTGGCAGTATCGAATGCGCTTTATCGACCAAAATCGAAGTGTAGCTAGAGGTTCTGGTCTAGGTAATGGCGACAAAGAACTTTGTGGCCTGATGTGGTGGGGAGGATGATGCCTTATGCTCCAAGCAAATCAGGGTCTCTTAATATGGAAACAAATCGCATCTTGTATGCCAGAAGATTCACCGACATCATGTTTCCAGCACAACAGAATTGGATAAATGTGTATATCAGAAACATAGTTACTTAACCGTGGGTTATTCTTTGTCCTGGAACGTTCTCTTGATGTCCATTATCCAGTTTCGAACCAGATTACAAAGCAGCAACCATTGCTTCCAGGACAATTGCAACAGCCACAGCACCAGGGTCTGGAGTCCCTGACAATACATCTTCAGAGAGATAATTTGAGCGTCCTGCAGAAGCGGTCGCCATCTTGGCCGTGCTGTCTGCTCCTCCCTCGCTTTGGTAGAAGCTGCCGCCAAGCCACTAGTCATCAAGGCCATCGCGGCAGGAACTAATGCATCAAGCATGGTACGTGAACCAACGTGAGCGCCTCCATAGAGACTTACCGCATCAACACCAGCTTGGACCGCCTTGCCCATTTCTACCACTCCAATGGAGGGACAAAAACTCAAAAAGGAGGACATTTTCCGAAACATGAGTTCCAAAAGTACACCGGATGTTCCTCCCATGGAAGCCGAAACCGCATCGGCTAATGCGCTCAGCATCGTTACGGGATGATCAGTTGGGATTGTGCCCTTTTCAATACGGCCCGAAATCTCCTGTGCTCCCCGTTTCATCGTTATTCCGCAGTCGCAATCGCCAACTACTGTATCGTATTTTGTTAAGATAGGCTCGGCATCCGCAAGCTTACCAGTCGCTGACACTAGCATCTTTTGGGCAATCTGCGAAAAGCCATTAATCTGAAGATGTGGGTAATTCAGTTCTGCCACTTTCTCGTCCACAATGATTTCAGGTAGTTCCGTAGCAGACGGTCGAGCAGATCCATCGGACCAGATGTCGCATGATGCCCATGCGGGAGCGGTTGTTGACGCATCGAGATACATTATGATGTCCGCTTGGTCCGTCACGTTAAGAATGGTCAATGACGCTCCATGCATATCGAATGAAGTCATGAATGATCCGACATACACGCGTTTGGCTTGAACTCCAAACTCACTACTTTCCAACAACTTGATACATGATCGTGCGAGTATGGACATTTCGAAATTAGAAGTTCCACCAAGATTGTTTACCAGAACAGCAACCTCGTCGCCTTTTCCAAGCAAGGGGACAAGATGAATCGCTCTAGATTATCTCCTTTGTGAGCCAGGGAAGTGATCTTGTGTGTGCGGGGATGAGTCTTGCGGTACACCGACTTGTTAATGGGCTTTAGACCCACCATGCAGTTCAATCCACCTTCCATCATGGCCAGCCAAAGAATCAAACCCCAGAAAACAATATAGGCCAAAATGGGATGGACGTTTTTCTCTCTGGTTGCCGTCGTTTGTTTGGTAAAAATAGCAGCCGACACCACGACAACGCTAAAGAGCGTCAGTGCCAGCGACAAGACGTGTTTCAGGGCGGTCACTGGGTGAGCTTTCCACCACTGCGTCGTCTCTTGCTTCGAGGGACGAGGATTTGTGGCCTCTTCTTCGTCACTGCCATCGTCGCTGTGACGGGGCAAATTTTGATTGCCCCCAAACAAGCGTTTTTTGGAAAAAAATTTTAGAACCTAAATTTTCCATGTCATTTTTTGAAAATGACGCATTTTGTCATTTGGTACTAAACGTGTACAGTAGGTAGGAGTAGCTGCTCCTCTAGCTAGTTGAGCAGTCCCATAATAGGAGTACGATTCATCGGAGATCGGAGATGCACGTACCTCATGTGATCCATTCATGTTTATCAATCTCATAGACTCTCAACGATGTGTCGTTCTTACTTCTAGTATGTAAAACATCTACCACTATCGGAAACAATCAAAGGAAAATACTGGTCCCACAAGGCATGACTCATTCACAAATACAAAACGAAAACCATTTAAAAAAATACACTCGATCAAACAATGGTGAATGGCATCATATCTTTCCCTTCCCCGTTCAGCTCAGAGCTAGCGGGTTTCAGGATCAATCTTCATAGAATCAGGTGGGATTCTTAAGTGCTGCATGATAAGATCCTGAAACAGAATATGGCAATATCAGCAATCGGTGTGAGTTCGCCTTTCGTCAACATAATCTCATGCGCAAAGGAATTCTCGATCATAGGAAGCATCGATACTTACAAGTTTGGCATCAAGTTTGTCAAGACGCTGCAGAGTCTCCTCTGAGCGAAGAATCTGTGCAGTGTCACCTCGTGCACGCATTCGCTTCTTTAATTCTGTAACAATTTCGTCAACACGTTCTTCGTCACAGCCACATCCAGGTTGAATTTCCCCAATACCAGAATTCGCCGAAACGCAACAAAAGCAGTTACACTTCCCAATTCACCATAGGGCCGCTTTTCCACATGTGTACCACAAATTGACCTGAACAAGCATGTCACAACAAGCAAGAGAAGAGACATATGAGGCACGTGAAGACCACTTCGTTAAGAAATTCGAGAACGCAATAACGCTCGCACTTACACATCGGTTTTCGTTACTTCTTCCTTAGAACCGTCTTGTACGGACAGGCCCCAAAATGGCATGGTAGGAGTGCAAGCCAGTAGCAAAAGTCTATGCTAGCATCAATCTCCTGATCTTGGAAGTCCATCGATTGTTGTTCAACAGCAGTCAAGACCATTGTGAATTATTGCGAATGTGAAGCCGAGTTTTCGCCCCCCCCCCCATTTAACGCGACACAAAAGCGTCCCCTGTGACGGGGAAAGGACGCGTCTAATATTGTAGTGCGCCTTGGGCCGTCGCCGTCGGCACTTACTCCTACAAACAAATCTCTCTTTAATACACCTTATACTCTATGATTACAGATACAAAAGATGAGAATAACCAATCCATCTCGCTCAGCTACGTCACTAATGGCACTTTTCGGAGATGTTTCTTCAAATCGCCTGGTCTATTCAACCCACCAGTGTTTTTCCGATCAGCTTGTTGACATGTATGACGGCTTCATTCTTGACCAATTTGGTGTTCTTCACAATGGTGCAAATGCCCTGGATGGAGCAGTCGAACTGGTTAAACACCTTGCGCGAAAGAACAAGAAGCTGATTATTCTGAGCAATACCTCAGCACCAAGTGACAAAGCCATGCTGAAACTCCCGAAACTTGGATTTGATCAGAATCTTTTCGTGGGGGCGGTAACATCGGGAGAGGAGGCCTCCAAGTATATACGTCAAGAGTACGGCCCGAACTCCAAGGCTCTAATGTTCACATGGGATGCAAGCGACGCATCCAATCCACGATTGACTGCCACACCACAAGCATTCCTTGATCATTGCGGAGGACTTCAAGTGGCTTCAACGGTGGACGAAGCTGATTTCTTGCTCCTTCATGGATCAGAAGTTTGGTTTAGAGGGAGAGATCTTGAATCGCCTAGCCTGGGTTCATTTTTACAAGATGGAGAGACCCACGAAGTTATTGATCCTTTGCTTCAGCCATGCCTTGAACGAAATCTACCTCTTGTTTGCGCCAACCCTGATGTCATTGTTCAAACACCAACCGGCGGAACCAATTATATGCCGGGAAAGATCGCTCAGCGCTATGTTGAACTCGGAGCGACCAACATCCGACTCTTTGGAAAACCTCAAGCTGAACATTTTGAGGCTTGTCTTAATGTACTGTGCTTACCGGCTGCTCGTGTTGCTCATGTAGGAGATTCGCTTCATCACGATATTATGGGAGCAAACTCAGCTCTTATTCCGAGCATATTTGTTTCATCAGGAATTCATGCACCCCAGCTTGGCGGTGTAAACTTTGGCGCTTTGCCAGAAGAGCAACTGTTACAAAACCTCTTTTTGGAAGAGGGCGGAATTGTTCCCACTCACGTGGTTCCTGCCTTTCGACGATAGAAATGTCATGAAACCATTCCCCTTCTGGCTTGTCCAAACTTTGGTCCCTTCATTTGTATGCATGTCTCTTGTCTTTCCTTTAGAGAGCAGTGGTCCAATGGCGCCTGTCATATTATAGATATGTGTACAACGCCGTGTATGCTCAATTAACATAAATACACTAGAAATAAAATGATATAAAGCGACGTTTGGCCTTTCTCATTCGCTTCGGTCGATGGAATTAACCTGTTGCATTCTCCGTTTCGACTTCTTCCTCGTTTGTCTCTTCTTGTTCCACGTTGTCTGATTCACCATTGTCAGCATCCTTTGTGTCTTCATCTTGGATTTGGTCTGACTGCTCTGAGGATTCTGGTACGTCTATTGGCATAATTGAACTGCTTACTTTGTCGTCCTCAACGAGTTGAGTACAGAAAGCCTTTGGCGTAATCTTCTCGAGTGGGAAGAAGCGCGATCGCCCTCTTTGCAAATCGGTTATGCATGACTGCCATCCCTCAAGCGGAAATCAAGAAGAAGTGACCAACCGTTACAATGAAGGCCCCCCATAGTGTCATAACCATTTCCTTTTGTGCCCAATCGTTGCAAAACTGCTCAAAAGATAAGTTGGCGAGGTTAAAGAACGCGAGATACTTGCACAACGAATAGAGATAGAAACGTACCGATAGAAAGTCATCACCGCACTTGATTTCTCTCATGTCGAACGCCGCAAATCTAATGCAAATTCCATCTAGTGCACCGACTACTTCCCTGCATGCATATCCAAATGCATACGAGAATCCAACGTTGAAAATGCCGATCACAACCATGAGAACAGCAAGGATTAGACTCAACAACAGAAATGAATATGCCACCATGAAAAAGGTCTGAATGCGACCATGGTTATGCTTGAGGACCTCATTTCTTTTAAACTGCTCCATTCCTTCGTCATCGCCAACGATGTCGAAATATGTTTCATTGATTTGAAGCCAGAGATCGTCGCTTCGTAGCCAGATTGCAATTAGGATTAACGTGTCTATTATCATCACAAATATACCCAAGGTAAGAAAAATGTTGTTGATTGTTTCGAAGTCGAGTCCAGGGAATGTGTCTTCAAGAAGGCTCAGTAAAATACCGTAGCCTACAACCAGAAATGATGTGTTAGGCACAATAGATGTGGAACTTTGTCTCAATGTCTTGCTTACCTGTAAAAAACAGAATTGTTCCGCCTAAGGAAACCACCCAAGCACCCGTATAGAGCCAAGCTTTCGGTATACCCAGCTTCTGGCTGATCTTGAGGGTCTCATGTATCGTCCATCTTCATCTTTCTCTAGGAGGGGGCGGACTCCCTCAGTTTTCCAAAAAATGAAGTAGCAGATCGAGAGAAAAGTGAAACCAATACACATCAAAACAATCCCAATGACGTTCTTGACAAGCGGCAATACTTCAGAATCCGCGGGTAGCCGGGTTGTATCAGGTATGTTGTCCACAAGTTCTTGACAGTATTGAGCACCGGTGGAATCTGAACTAATGCGATCCCAAATAGGAGCATTCCCGACACCGTTGAGACGCGAGTAGTAGGCTTCCGCTGCGGGCCCAGTTGGGGCACTGACGCTATCGGCAAAGAAGTCGATAAGGAAATCCGACAACGCCTTTGCTGCTGCGAGCATTGGGTTAGAAGTCGAATTTACGCCTAACATTTGCATGACAATAAGAAACACTGGATCCTCGGTTTCTGTGGGACACTCCACGAAACTGAGCGTATTCCTGCCGAAACAAAAAGGGTACTCAGAGACAAGGTCTTCACTTGAGACTGATGACCGTCCCCATCTGCCTCCAAAGGCTCCCCATTGCTGAGAATCTTCCGAAGCATCCGGGACGATGTCCTCTTGCTCCGCAAGGCGTATGACATTATCGGAACTCGGAGAAAAACGCCGTGTGTTACCGTCTAAATCCATGTACGCAGTTCGGTCAACCGTAAGAACGGCTTGCAAGTTGATCCAGAATTCAAGAGGATATGCTTCCCCATAGACTAGCTCTCGCGCGGAAAACGGATACACGTCGTGGCTATTGAGGGCAACAAAACCGACTGGATTTGTTGCGCTATCTTCATGGAACGTGCATTCGCCACGAGTACAATCCAGCATCTGTCCAAAGTCGCGCTGTCTGTATGTGATGCCAAGTGGCTGGCTAGCGCTGGGATGCTTGCACACTGTTACACTCATAGATTCTGTCGCGTGAAAAAAAAGTGTTAGGATGAACCTGTCAACTGTCAAACCCAAAACAGCAATATTGTTCAAAAAGAAACTCACCCCAGTCTCCCTCGTGAACACCCCAAGGTGACAGGGAAAGCCTCACATAGTTATCTGTTCCATTGTACGTGCTCAGGATACCCATGTTGGTTGGTCCGTTCCATGTGTAGTACATGAGATAGTGGAACGTGATTGTCCCGTTGCCAGAATCAAAAGGTCGAAAGTAAATGGGGGCTGAAGAGAGCCCATTCTCGTCGAAACCATCACCAAGCTTGTACTCCGTTTCAAGTTCATGCTCAAATGAGAAAGCATGAGAATAAAGAACATAATCAGGATCGCGCGTTGTAAGTGCGAGAGATGTTTGGTTCAGTTCTTCGTCAAAGATCAAGCGATCAACGCCGTTGAAAAAAATTTGTCCTTTCGATGGATCTCCAAAAGTGCGGTTCACGGAGCTCATGGTGAAAAGTTCCAAGGGGTGAAAATATAAATGGGGAGCATATGCTTCCGCCAGGGCTTGAATAGCATCCTCATCTCCGAGTATATCGTCTACAACATTCTCGCACATTTCATCTTTTGGCTCGAAAGCAGTGCTTTGGTACGGGGGAATATCGCAGTAGACCGTGTTCTCTTCAACGTTCTCAGGAACAAACTGCTTGTTGCTACTACTTGGATTGGCATTCTGTGAGGTTACTGATAGGAAAAACGACCATAACAACACCGCCGTCGTGGCATGTTTGGACGCAAACTTCATTGTCGAAGATTTTTGGTGTCTTGGAAAAGACACACCATGCGAAGGGTCCCTCATTTTTTGGCTGGATCAAGGAATGAATGGGGCTACCGTCAAATTAACTGTCGGCTAACAGAAAATCCAAGATCCTTTTCAAGAATCTTCGTGGCAGCAAAAAAAAAAGGTACAATCTATTTTAACGCTGCCGCGCGCACCCGCTAGGGTAGCGTCGACCGACGCGCCTGGCTCCACACAAAATGTGAAGCGAGGACTAAAGGACGGGACAAGGTATGACAGGGGGGAGAAACGTGGCGAGGTCGGTTAGGAGAGTGAAACGGTCCTGCTGATAACAGGACGCCAGGTGTTAATCCAGGAGCGAAGCAGAAACGAGGAACTTTCCGCTTCGAAGTGGGCATCGGTAGAAGAGTAGAAAATATCACGATAAGCCACGGGAACTTGATGTTGTAGATCATAAAGAGCACAGACTTCGCGTTGAGCTTGAGCGTAAGCAGCTGCTTCAATAGTAGGTGGTGTTTTGCCATGGACGTCTTGGTTCCGAGTTATCCAAAGAGTGTGAATATGTTTCCACATGATTTTTATTGAGCCTGTGACAAAGTGTGTGCCAGAGATCAAGCGTTTAGCAAGGTTCCGTTGAGAAAGATATGAATCTTGAAGTCGACTCCACAACCGCGAGAAGCGTCCGAGGAAAAGTTGCTCAAAGCCAATAAGTCGTTGGTTGGTGATAAGGGTGCGATAAAGATCGGGAAAAGTAGGGAACACAGGTGGAAGGTTTGCAAGCCAAGAATGGATCATTTCGGTCAGAATCAAGGACAAGTTAGGATCAAGGTGCTGATGTCGCCAAAATTGTTGTAGTTCGGTAACCATAGAGCCTTTCCATTGACGGTGAGGACAGCGGAGAAAGTGCGTTCGAGTCTCAACAACAGGTGGAGTGCAAAGAGGACACGTTTCCGAGTAAAACACTGCATAACGTGAGCGCAGGTATCCAAGGGGAAGCCAGTCATGTATGAATTTTATCAGAAAATGGCGCCGGGCAAAAGAGGCTTTGATGACGCGGCCATGGGCAGGCCAATCGATTGAGTCATACACCGAGAGAGGCCAGTCGTACTTGTTGGTAAGGTAATCCCAAAGAGTGGTCCATGTAGCAAGATACCGTAGGGTACCGCGGTAGTTTGAGTGAACAGTACCGAGTGGTGTGTGGAGCATGGCTTGGCTGCCTGAAATGAGAGGAGCATGTGTGGATGAGATTGAAGCTGGGTACTCGTAATCTTCAGCAAGACGGTCTGCATCGACATTAAGTTGGGCTGGGAGTGGGAGTGTAGCATAAGATCTGGTTCTGTCTTGGTGTCCACGTACATGAAGAAACTGTGGAATCACAGGAAATTGGCGGAGGGTGTACGTGATGGATTGTTGGATATCCCAATCTGCTTCCATAGTCGAGTATGGGAAGTCGTATGCCCATTCGAGACGTTTCTTGACACTTTGAATTAGACTTTTCGAGTCTGTATAGAGAAGAAGTTGGGACTGGAGGTGGAGACCGAGAAACTTGGTGATGTGAAAAATGCTTCGTAGAATCGCAAGCATACCATAACTCTCAGAGCGAAAAGACGAGGTTCTGTACCCGGGAGCCGGACCGCGAAGATGGAACAGGCGTTGACCATGAGGAGTGCTGCAGATGGAGCCAAACTTGCCGGTGAAAAGAGCAGCTGAGCCGTCACTACAGAAGAGAAGGCGGTTTGTTGTTTGGAAAACATGATGTATCGCAGCAGTCGGACAAAGGAAGTCAAGTTGGGAGAGAAGCTGTTGGTCCCATCTGGCAAGACTAGCTGTGTACTCAAGAAATGAGTTCGGAGAAGATGGTGTGGGAGGCAGTTGCTGTGGGCGGCATGGTGACAAGAAGAATCCGGGGCCGTTTTGAATCACATGAGCGGGAACAGCAGCGGGGGGAGGTTTCGGCGACATCTGAGACGTAGGAAGGAATAGCGGGTGTTGATACCAGTAATGGCGGTACCCTTCCTGTTCGGAGACGTAAAGTGTACAGCTGGGGCAGTCGATCAAGTATTTCCAATGGCGGTATGTTTCATGGCCTGGAACGAGCCATCGACCAAGGGGAGTCGCTAGGAGAAATTGAGTGCTTGGTTGTCGAAGAAGTTCTAGCAATTTGTGCCATTTATTCCACGCTCGAGAGCTGGGCTTTGTTTGATACGGAATCAAGCCGTGATGGGTTGAAAAGTTATCGTGACGATATTCTGTGGTGAATAGCGACAGTTTCTTGCCATCAGGAGTAACTATATCACTGAGTAAGGTGACACCCAGGTACATGCGACAAGCGTTCAGCATCTGGAGTTCCATCGGGGTAAGAGTCAGTGACTCGAGTACAAGATCCATCAGGAATCGGTCATTCTCTCGTTGAAGTTTGGGGAGGAACGTAGCTTCGAGTTCGATGTGGCAGTTTGTTGAGTGAAGGAACTGTCGTACTTGGAGGATCCATTTCATCGGTGCAAGATATGGTATCGGAGTTGAGACGTCCTCGAAAACAGACACGCTAGTACCAGCAAGAAACTGTGCCCAAGAGATGGCGATATTGGCTAACTTGGCAGGGACGCCAGGAGAGCGAAGACATGCCAGTAGAAGATAGGTCTGGGAGATTCCCCTTTCGACAGAGAGTGTACGAAGTCCAAGGCCTCCAAGATCACTGGGTCCGTAGACAACGGCATTTGGCATATGTCGATTGAAGCCGTATTTGGGTAAAAAAGCTTTTTTGAATTGCACTTGCAAAGCATTACAATGTGCATCGGACAGAGTGGAAGAAGGAAGTGGGTAGCATATGCTCGGTAAGTAAATTGCATGATAGTAAGCCCAGGCGTCGGTTCTCGAGAACGGACTAGTAGCCATGACTGAAGCATGTTTTTGATTCTTCTTGGCAAGGGCAAGGAACAGACCTTTATCCGTACAGAAAGGAGATTTTTGCACGCCCAATGTTTTGTGGCTGCGATACGAAGAAAGTTGTTTGATGGGAGTAGCCTGATCAGAGTCGTGAAACTTGATGGTAATCCGTGGTCCGAAGGAGTCGGGTTGTAGTATTGCAAGTCCGTCGACGTTGAATGTATAATAGAGAAAGTGATAAGAACATTTTTCGACATTGAGAGCACCGCCGGATAGGCTGAGTAGGTCGTTCCATCGCTGAGCGTCGCTTTGAGCTTTCTCGATATAGTGCTCAGGTGGTGCTTGACTGTCTCGAAGAAAATCGTTCACGCTTCCACTGGTGTCGTCTACGAATCCGATCATGTGGATTGCAGTTGATACAGAACCATCGGGGCTATGAAAGACGCTGCCGTGAGCTTTTTCGTCGTAGGTGTCGAAGAGAATTGTCGAGATGACACACCAAATAGCTGGAGAGTTTCCTGCTCCTTGCCCGGACCCGTAGATTGGAAAAAGTTGACAGTGCTGGTAGTGGTGTTCTGATACGCCGAGTTTTGTTTTGAGATAATATTTCGCTTCCTCTAGTGTTTTAGCGTTGACAAACACAATAGAGCGATGTTGACCGAAGCTTCTAGAAGCGAGACTACCGAAGGAAAGAACAATGCGGTCATAACACGCTGTCGCGTCGTAGTCAAGATGAACCAATGGGCGTTTGCTAGCCCTTGATATTTCGTATTGTAGTTCTTCGCATAGTGTTGGGATGACGGCATCACGGCCTGGAACTCCTCCAAATTGCATTGGGTGCAGTGTCCGTTGATTGGTGCCTAATTGGATGAGTTGCCTCCATTTGATCGCTAGGACAAGGTTGTAATCTTGTTCGTAGAGATGAATGACACGAAGACGGTGAATACGTAGATTGTTGGGCTCTTTTAGGATCATCACATTGACGATGTGCTTCCATCTTTCGTAGGAGTAGTTGTTGACGAGAGCACAGTTTATAAGGCCGACTTGCCATTCGATCAGAGCTTCTCGTTTTGCTTCTACTTCCTTCGTGGCAGCAACTGGGTGGAAGTGGAATGATGTGACATCATGTACTCGTATCATGTGACATGATGTGACATGATGACTGCCGCCGCTGCAACAACTGGGACTCTATACTCGTACAACAACAAAAAGAAGATTAGGGCAATAATAAAAAAATTGAAATAAAAAGGGTTAAATAATTCGAATATATGGACTCAGGGCGCTATGTGCCTCAAGCTAATCGGGCAATCACAGACGACAACGGACAGCAGTACGCAGAGATAACTGAACAGCAAGAGAAACAACAGACAAGCCCAAGAGGATCGTATGTGACTTGAACCAAAAGATTGGACGCAAGCTTTGTGGTTGGGCTTTGGATGTGTTTGTTTGGGCTCACTGTCGTCAGGTTGATTATTGGATTATTGGATGAAGGTGCTTTTCCCTGCAGGTTTAGTATCTCTCTTTGCGTTGATCTGTATTTTGTTTTTGCTGTTGCGTCCTGCCAAAGCCCCCATGTCGTCTGCTGGTTTCTCTGCTCGTGCTTCGCTTTTCCGCGATTTGCGTTCCGCTTCGCGTAGCGATCGTGATTCCCCGGTGTCTCATCCACCTTCCGCGCCGCCGGTGTCGGGCAGCCCTGCTGCGGCTGGCTTGACGTCGGCGTTTTCCTCGTTCGGCTTGGGGGTGGGCGCTCCAGCGTTGCGGGATCCTCGTGCGTCGACGTTGCGTGGCGATGCCTTGTCGCCGCGTGCGTCTGGTACGGGGGAGGAGTTTGTGTCGGTTTCGGGTTTTCGGGCGTTCGGTGATCAGTTTCTCGATCGTTCGCAGGGCCTAGGTCCTTCTGGCGTTGCCTCTTGTGAATCTTTCTCTCTTGACGGCGGTGTCACGGATTCCGACATCTTAGCAGCTGCGTGGCAGATGGAACACGGCGACACTAGTACCGGCACGTCTGTCAAACAGCCATTCAAGTTTTCATCGCAGAGTAAAACCGATTCTGTCTTGTTTGACATCAAGCAGGAAGGTGCCACGTCGGGCCCGTCTGCCAAGGCGAAGGACCCTTCGCAGTTTCTGGATTATGCGAACGCGAGTCTGAGTTGTTATGACACGGGACTCAAACCTAGTGGTTCGGCGGTTAACAATGGTGAGCCCATCGCGTCTGAATTGCAGAATTCTGTGACTGTTGTAGAGCTTGATCTCGTTGAGGATTTGTTGTGCGGTGCAATCGTGGGGGCGGCTGGTAAGTTTTGCCGCCACTTGAAGGGCCATTGTACGAAGAAGTCGCATCGTAAAGGGCCGTCTTTCCTGGATTCTCTTCGGGAACAGGGCTTAAAACGCTGTTTGTTCATTGATGTACCGGTTCCACCCAGGGGACAGTCTCTGGCGTTTCAAGATCCATTTTTGGATGCAACGAAGCTGCCCAACAACAAGATCCAAGAGATGCTCCAAACTCGGAAGCCAGTTTGGTTATGGTCTCACCTTTTCGCCATGTTGGCGGGAGACGCTACCATTCCTGAGGATGGAGAGGAAGATGACTCTCACGACCTGCAGGCGACGGCTGTGCGAGATTCCACTCCGCTACGCATGAAGTCGCTCTCTCAACTGCAGAAGCAAGCGCAACGAGCCGCCTTTACACCCGCGAAGAGATTGGCGTTGGAGCAAGTTGAAGTACCTTCGCCCATCGAGGAAGACAATGGGCCTCGCCCAATTCCAGCGGACGTGGACGACAAGACTTTCCGAGCGATGGTTATCCAGAATTCTCGGGCGGTGGCGAAATCTCATCGTCTACTGACGAATGAGGTATTGGTGTTGCGGACTCGGCAACAGGAACAAACAGACCTAATCAATGTGCTAGTGGACAAAATAAATGTGCTCAATGGAATAATTGGCACACCACCAAGTGGAGTTCAGGCCGCCACAATTTGGCAAGCGATCAGCGACGACCAATCGCCCGAATCAGAACTCGGATCCCTTGATCCTCGCTTGCTGGCTGCCATTAGTGAGACACAAGAGAAACACGGAGCCAGTTTTCAGCGAATGTACGACTCCATCGATGACTTGAATCGAAAGGTTCAAATGATCAAGACCGAAGCGATGCACTCATCCCGAAAAGAGGTTGTTGCGCTCATAACCGAGCAGGTCAATCGAATTATTTGGCAAGAACTATCGCGTTCTGCTCCTACCCTGCAAGTGGCCGAAAAGTTCTTCCTCAAGGGAGGGCTCAACGAGTTTGAGCATCATATCAGGAAAACCACAGCGGCTGCTATTCGGGCCGGGGGAGAACCTGGCGGACAAACGACGTCCATGTTTAATTTGTCGAGTCAGGATATAAGCAATTTCAAAAAGATCATTAGCCAACTTGAAGAGGAGACTCGGTCAAACAACACTCGGCTCAGCGATTTGGAAGCACGCTCCGAAAATCAAACGGTCGAGATAGAAGGTTTCAAATTCGCATCTCTCTCGCAAGTCGCCGCCTTTGTGAATTCAAACAGCATGGCCAAAGACATCCTCAAGTTTGTGGATCCAATCGGACTCATGGAAAAATCAACATTGGTTTCGCAGAGCTTTTCGGAAAATGTCAAGGTCCAGTACGAGGGCCACCGTTCGAACATGGAGTCACCTGGGGACCAGAAGGTGTTGTACTCCTTCCAGCTCACTGCCCCGACGGCATTGGCTGGAACTCCTGAGCAAGCCAGGAACAACCCTAGCAAGCTCCCCAAGATTGACACCTATTCCAAATTCAAAGGGTCGGGTTCACGAGACTCCGGAGCAGCCAACACTATCCGGGCGATGATGTCTGAAAAATACTCTGCCTTTCTGTCTGACATATCGAATTCGCCGATGTCTCGGGAAGCCAAGGTCATCGCCAAGAGTCTGTTGTCCGAGGCCCGTCGTTTTCTAGATACTTTGTTTATCTATATGAAGGACCAGGTGGAGGACTATGGGTCCGATACCAATCTTTCAGAAGAACGTCGTTGGGACTTGGTACAGAACATCACTCGAATTGTATTCGAGGTTCTGAGCCAGCCTCGACGCGCTTGCAGTGAAATCGCCATTTCACAAGCAACCAGTGTGGAGCGAGCCCCGGAGCTATTGTGGGCAGTCTTACAAACTTATCGACTCCAGAAAGATTTTCTCGAGCATAATTTTAAAAATCATCCCAAGGTGGGGCCCATGCTGACGCACTTCCTGTTGGATGTCGTGAGTTTTCACGACGACGTCAACCCCATCTTGGATGATGTAAAGAAGGCTCTGTCTGAGGCTCAGCAGGCCAAACGTAAAGCAGATGCAGTGGAGAGTCAGATCAAGAATGTTCAGTCGCGACTGCCATCCAAGAAAACTAAGGCGCAAGGAGAGGGCTCTTCCTGAGGGAACACATCGAGCGTCGAGCCAGAGGTCGAGACGAGAAGTGAGAAGGACGAGGCATATGAACTGCATCAGGATCTCTCAGCTAGTTTCAACTCGACGTCTAATGATCATCAACTTGACTTGAATCGTGAAGCGTACTCTGCATGGATTCGTCGTCTTGTGTCTTTGAGGGAAGGACAACTCATCTTGGGTGTAGTGACATTCGGCATCTCTCCATGGGTCTTTCTCTCTGACAATTTAACCAACTGCAAACTGAGGTGGATCATGCTACCTTGCTCTCAGAGCCACTGGCAACATCTGGTTACCACAGGTGTGGAGGTGCAATGGTACGACGAAAACAAGGGCATGGAGGAACAAGTGCTACAGCAAATGAGCCGGCTACCTCCCCAAGTTCTGATATTCGAGGACAAAGCAAGACCTCCAAAAGGAGTATCGCGTCTGTGGCCAGACATCAATTTGCAGTTAGTGGTATCCCAACGGTCTATACGAGGGGACGCGCCCGCAGGTTGGGAAGCACAAAGCAGACAATTTCATCACAAGGAACTTGGAGGTGTTACCACATGGTCTGGTTTTATCCACACCTGGCATCGCTCAACTGCGGCACAACCATCGTCATTTTTTCGCCCAGAGTTGTTCGTAGGAGCTCCAAGTCGATTCTTCGATCTTATACACAAGACGCGACCGGGTAAACGGTCGAAACCAGGCACTACGGTATCAGTCCAAGAGGCGGAGCAAGTCGAAATCACATCTTTGCAGCGAGAAAGAAGAAGAAGAAGACTATTACCCTCGGTCTTCGGGAAAGATGCAACCGTCTACCGCGTACTGGGACCCGACGAAGTTTGTTCCTGCCTTGATATTCCTGCCGTTATTTTAAAACAGCTTAATGACACCACTCAAGAGTGTGTTGCCCGCGGTCTCACCCTTCCTGTCAAGGTTGGGGCAGCCATTGGTACATGCATTTCTGTCTGGTCGAAACGGTCGTTTAATGAAACGGAGCAAGCAATTCAGGAATCATCGCAAGCAGGAGACGCACAAATGAGAGAGCAAAGAGAAAACCTGGTAGTCCAAGATCATGCAGCAAACACCATCGAGCGCATGGGCGGCGCGACGCCAATCTCCGAATCGACAGGGCTGGCGGGTCGAATGAAGGACTACGTGAGAATGACGACGGTGGATACAAGTACAGAAAAGGCGGTGAAGCATGACAAAGCAGCCGTACCTATTGAACTTTGGAACGATCGTATCCGTCATCTCTTGGGCCTCACCGAACTCGCCCCAAAACATTTAAAAGCGTTCGATTGCCTTCGAGAGGTCATGCTTGTCCGATGGAAAAGAAATGTGCGCAAGTCTTGGTCTGCATGGTGGAACCGGTTTTCAAACAATATAAAAACAAATGAACCCAAGTGGTGGTCGCTTGTTCACCAGCGAGGCAAACAAGCATGTTGTCAAGCGATGAAAGCGACTTTATGGGGATGGCCTCATGGTTCCGGAGTTTTCTTTTGGAGATGGCCAGAAGAGTACCTTTCGGACCTAGCGATCGGCGTCCCTCCCTTATGGACCGGAATGCCCAAGCAAATCATTGAACGTCAGCAAGGTTTGGGCGACGAAAGTATGATCGCTAAGATCGAGGAAAAATTAGCCGACGTACGAAACAAAGGTTATGTGGGTGACGGAGAATGGTTGGCGACAATGAATTATTTCGCCGTCCCGAAGGGTGAGTCGGATATTCGAATGGTATACGATGGAACCAAGAGCGGGCTAAACGCCTGTCTCTACGCACCTTGGTTTCCGTTGCCAGATGCCGATGTCTTGATTTGTACTTTGGATGAAGAATTCTGGTGTGTAGACAACGATTATGGAGAGATGTTCCTTAATTTTTGGCTACACCCAGATCTCCAAGCCTACAGCGGAATGGATCTCACCCCCATTCTAGGCAAGAACAAGAACGGAGAACTACAAATTGAAGGTTGGCGACGCTGCCCTGTGGGGCAAAGCCCGTCACCGTTTAACATGGTGCAACAAACTCGTCGCTTAAAACAAGTGATGTTGGGCAACCCGCACGATCAGGAAAACGTGTTTCGTTGGGAGAAAGTCCATTTGAATCTACCCGGCTCCATTGAATATCAGCCCGGGACACCGTGGATTTCTAAAGTCAGAAAAGATGGCGTGCTAGCAGCTGATGCTCACGATTACGTAGACGACCTTCGCGGTACAGGCGTATCTGCAGAGGACGCTTGGCAAGTGAGTTCGCGAATTGCAAAAACGGCATCCTTTTACGGAGTTCAAGATGCGGCCAGAAAGCGGCGAGAACAGACTCAACAACCAGGAGCATGGGCTGGTGTGGTCTGTGGAACATATCCCACGCGGCCTTACATGGCCGTCACACAAGAAAAGTGGGACAAAACGAAACAGGAAATTCAGCGACTTCGAGAAGAGATCGATGGCCGTGGAACGGCCACACCTGTAGGGACCATCACGACCAAGGTCCTGGAGCAAGTGGCTGGATATCTCAACCATATCGGACGGGCCTATCATGTCATGCGTATTTACCTGAATGGGGTATACGCATCCATGAATAGTTGGCGCCCAGATTGAGATGAAGAGGGCTGGAAGATGGGCTCGGAGTCGTTGGGGGAAACCACTGAGTCTGGTAATGACAGACCTCCGAATCGAGTCAAAATGGTTCCGCGAATGGAGCTGGATGTGGCAGCACTCGAAGCTCTGACCAAGGATGAACGCCCTCCCAAAAGAACTTTGCGCCCCATCAAAGAAGGGGCGATCGCTCGCTATTATTTTGGAGATGCGTCGGGAGCCGGCTTTGGGATGTCTGGCTGGACGCCAGGAGACGATTTGATAGAAGTTGACTTCGGCTCTTGGGACCAAAACAAAATGGCGAAGACTTCCTCAAATTTCCGCGAACTCGCAAATATCGTGATGAAAGTCGAACAGATGTTCGCTGAAGGAAAGTTGAATGGTCTCAGCGAAACATTTATTTTCACGGACAACATGCATGCCGAATCTGCTTTTTATCGCGGAACGGCGAAGTCCCCGGAAGTGCTGCGTCTCATGCTACGACTTCATAAAATTCTCATGCATGGCGACGTGTTTATCCATGTGGTGTGGGTCGCGGGCAAGCGGATGATCGTCCAAGGCACTGACGGGCTTTCAAGATCTGACCTGACAAGTGGGGTCATGAGAGGTGAAGCTATGCTGGACTTTGTACCGTTGCACAAGACAGCGCAAGAACGACAGCCCCGTGTAATCTCGGAACTGCTAAATCAGATTCTTGGCGACGCACCGGATATAGTTTCGCTGGAACCTCAGGAATGGTTTTCGAGACCTCAAAGAACAGACGGCACGTTCATATGGACACCTCCACCTTGCATTGCTGAGGTGGCTGTGTTTCTAATTGCGGAAGCCTGGCACCTTCGCCCATGGAACACTCACGTGTTGTTAACTCCTTCCTTGTTGAGTGGCCGTTGGCGGCGGATGCTAACAAAAACTTGTGATTTGTTTTGCGTTATGCCGTTCAGTGCGGATTGTTGGCCTAAAGAATCTGAGCATGAGCCACTAACGCTTGCGTTCGTTTTCCCGTTGCTCAACAGTCGGCCGTGGCGAGTAAATTCACAAAATTTTTGGTCGAAAGAAGAAATGACCTGCGCTCGATGCACAGGCAGCCTATGTCACACGCAAGGGATAGTATGCGCCAATTTTGGGCATACTCGAGGTCACTGGACTCCTTGTCGAGCGGCATTTCACGGTCCATGTTACGTTGTACCATGGACCGTCGATCCCTTTCCCCGCAACCTTCAACCTCGTCTCATGGAGCAAAACGCCGAAGGGACTCTTGTGGAGGAAGCGGAAGGATGGGAAACGACTGAAGCAGAGACGGCAGATTTAAAGAAGTTGTATTGCGAGGCAAGAGCGGGAGATCATTTCATTACTCCGTTTCAGTGTGAATTGTGCCATTTCAGAAACATCTGCAAACGCAATCCGGATATGACCTCGGCACAGGACAAGTGGCTTATTCAATGCATCATACGGGCAAATCTGGATGCTTTCTGGGCACGACGACCAAGTACTGTCCAAGGCAATTTGAGACAAGTCAATAAATTGATGACGATTCTACATCAACTGAGGATCGACTCTCCATCCGATGTATTCGTCCGCGGCCCCTTCCCGGTAACAGATTCGTTTGGAATGATCCCTGCTGTGGCGTCGTTACAGCGATCATTGGATTCGGGACGTAATTCCAAGACCGTGCAATGGGATACGATGTGTGGAATCCGTACGGCTTACTCCAACTTTGTTCACACCACCCCATTGGGATTAAGCGGGGCGGTTCTAAGTGACGGCCGCAAATCCACGAGGATTACAGAAAGTTCAAGTAACTCCTTATGGTTTAAACGATTCATGGACGGCTGTCATGAACGCATGGGTGATGTGAAGTTGCAAGACCCCGCGTTGTCAATCGATGTACTCCTTGCGCTACAAGAATTGTTGAAAATCAAGTTGGAATCGGCGAAAGAGGCGCGAGACGAGAAAGAACAATTTCAAATATGTGTCTTGGGAGCGGTGTTGACGCTGGGTTTCTCCAGTGGACTACGAGGAGAAGAATTGGGGCATGTCAGATTGAACGATACACTGATTCACACTGTACAAGGTCTCAAGCACCCGAAACGCCGACATGTGTTGCTCGCTTTGGAAGGAAGATTCAAAGGAGTCAATGTCCGACAGAAACACAAGATTCCTCTCGTCCCAGTCACGGCATCAGGAATTAGCAACGTGACATGGCTGGTGGAGTTGCTACTGCAATACGAAGCTGCTGGGACCACCGTAGGACCTCTGTTCCGTCATCACCCCACGAGTGAGCGGGCCATCACAATACGCCAACTCGATGTATGGTTGCACTCAGCCATGACAGATTTACAAGACCAACGACCTGATTTGTTAGGAGAGAACACAGAAGATATAACCAAATTCAGTGTTCGGAGGTCCATTCGACGAGGATCAACTACTCAAGCCCGAAACAAGAAAATACCCAAGAACGTGGTTGACTTGAACAACCGTTGGAGGACCCAGGAGTCTGCTGGAGCGCGCTTCGCTCATGCGAACATGATCGATCTCTACACGGACGTTGTGGCCGCGTTAGAGACATGACTGCAGTTCTCTCAAGCTCTGTGAAGACTTTCAAAATTCTATATCAAGAAGGAAACGTAAGGTGGGGGAGAAGGATAATAGTGGACCATCCACTTTTGTCTGTCGTTAACGATCCTACTGTTGGAGTGGTGGAAAGGATCGGGATGATTGAGTTCTGGAACTCTAGCACTTTGGCAAGTGACTTGAGGGACAGATGGCAAATAGTGGTGGTTCGCCCCGCTCGCCGACTTGTGCTTGCATAAGGGCTCGGTCGCTTGGTACTTGACTCGCTCTGCGGTGGGTGAGAGTCGTCTTTGCTTCGACAGCAGCAAGTCGGCGTCGATCTTGGAATTCGGGTGCACCTTTGATGTGCCTGATGACCGCTCCGCTGGGAAGGAGTTCCCCTTACAATAATAGCATGTTACTAAGCACTACATGCTATTACATCTCAGCGTATCATTATATTGCCCCCATGCCACTCTCGCATGTGAAGTTCTCTCAAGAAAGATGTTCTGCAACTTCCGGTAATGGACTCAAAACGTACGAAATCTTTCTACTTCTCAGAGTATCGTCACGATAAAACAACCGTTTTCATATTGCGTTATCACACACCAATAGCTCTGATATGATCATATTAGATGCAGATTCTTTCGATATGAGGCATGCATCCCGAGTCACGGATGTCGGGGGACATTGTAGATGTCTTTTGATGTCGTTTGATGTCTTTTGATGTCGTTTGATGTCGTTTGATGTCGTTTGTTGTTATATCGCCAAAAGAAGCTCTACTCTCTAGCAGTTGGTATTCTTCAACAGAAAACAAGCGACTGATTGACGCTAGGCCCATCGCTGAATCAACTGAATGAGCACCGCTTGATTTTGACCCAAACCATGTTTCCGCGCGAGCCCGAAACGACATCAAACAACATAAAACGACATCAAACGACATCCCTCACGACATCAAACGACATCCCTCACGACATTCCCGTTTGTTCCATACTAGAGAATGGGAAACCATACTCTATGGTTTCATAATACGTGTTTTGTATTAATATCGATCCTTTGTCGAAGAAGTTCTTGGTCTTGTCCTCTGGGTATTGCTAGCGGATATGGGACTCACGGGTAGTTACCGGAAGTTGCTGTTGGTGGTTGAAAGTGCCTATAGTTGATAGGGGCAAGGGGGTATTAAATTCGAACCTTTATGCTTTCCCGCTTTTGGCTCACAAAGCCCCATTTTTACCCTGAGATCAAGATTTGACTTTTACGCACAGCAATTATCTGTCATTGATCGTTTGAGAAAAAGATCATGAAGCGAAGTTGCGGTTCTATCCTCATGGATAGGCCTTGTGTTGTTGCAAGTAGCTTGTTGCTCCTTTCTTTCCTGGTGAGGTGTTCAGGAGAAAACCAGTTCGCCAGCGATGATAACAAGCAGTTCGTACCAGAGGACGAGGATGCTCCATTCTGCAGTATCCCCCCATACCAGAACACCTCCCTCCTCTTTGAACCAACGGATGGTCTATGTGAAACGGATGATATTTTGCTTGATGATGATGATGCTATACAACAACTAGCGCAGGCTTATGCTCCCTTTCTCTACTTCCATCCTCGTGAAAAATGGACAATGAGCTCTGTGGAAAGAACCTTTGGTGATGTAAGGTCATATTGTCGTTATTGAAACGAAATTGTGTGGCTCTCTCACAGAAATGTCCGCCTCTTCAATTCTTTTGACAGCCGTCACAGGGTCGAATTTATTATAAACTCAATGGTGTCGAATTGTTCGATAAGGAATTGCGTCAAGAATCCCTGCTTAAAACTACCCGAGACGTCGACTATGTTATGCACTCACACCGATTTTACTTTGAACACGATCTTGGAGGCTTACTTGACAACGAATACAAGAAAGGAGATGGATTTGACTCGAACGGTATATCAAGGGCCCCAATTTACTATCGTGCTTTCGATTCCGGCAATGGGACACTGACCTTCAATTATTTCATGTACTATACTTGGAATGGACCAGCGAGCATAGGGATTGTAACGAGCTTGTTCAGAGTTGGTCAGTATTTCCGATTCCGGCTTCCTCCGTTTGGTGTACACGAAGGCGACTGGGGTAAGTGACGTTACACGCTTAAACACTGATTGTGCTGGTGCTGTTCTCAACTTCTTACCCAATACGTCAGAATCAATGAGTGTCACCGTGTGCAAGCATTCGACACCGAGCCAGCCACTTTCGTTAACGTACAGGCAGCATGGTCATGGTCAGGTTCTTGATTGCACTCAGGGTGAATGCACGTTTCATCGAGACAGTCCTACAAATCCTGTTGGCTTTGTCACTCTTGATAGCCATGTTGTCTACCCATTTTCGGCCAGTGAGATTGTTTATGCGGAAGTCTGGCCATTGGAATTCTTCCTCAATCTTCAGGGAGTGTTGGTTGTGGATCGAACTTCCTTCAAAGATAAGAAAGGAAACTTTCGGTACTATGCACCCAACTCAACCAATGTGATCCGCATCCCAGAACAAGAAAGCATTCCTGATAATGTTACAGATGACACATACTGGCCAGCCTTCGGAGGGAACTGGGGAAGTTCGCAAGATACGGGTCATGAGGTAAATGGAGACGAGCCAGAATGTTTTGGAAATACAACGGACGATGAGAATGCAACAACTGATATGGACGACGCGGATTGTCCCACGCACGAGGAAAATCCTGTGTTTTGGTGGGTGATGCAAATGCTTGGTGTGGAAGACTCTGTTGACTCGGTGATTGCATGTAAGTTCATTTCAGCCATAGCATAGTGTTGGCATTTAAGAAATGAGAAAGGCTGACCAAAGTTCTTTAATTTTGTGATCAGCGGCGCGGGATGTACGAACCGCTTTCCGCAGAATGTTTGCGGATACGTTTACTGGCCCGACAGGTCCGGCCACCAGATCTTTCTATTGGCAATTGCGCGTCCCTGGTAATGCTCCGCTCTGGGGTCTTCCCACAGTTGAGACAAATTATACCGCTGAAGTTTATTGTGAGAGACTGTCGAAACCTCCGAATGAAGACCTCTTTTCTACTGACGTCGACATTCTCCCGTTGACGAAGAATATCATTGGTATTCTTATGATGTGCGTGTTCTTCACTATCTTTAATGTCATCTACTTCCTCCGAAAGCGGAATGAAGACGTACGTCCTGTCCTTTTGACTGACGAGGACGGGCGGTATATTCAACCCAACAAAGAGACAAGACAATGGGTTTTTCTTCATGCGTGGATCTACTCTGGGGCATATGTGGTCACTTTCATTGGTGCGCTTTTGTTTTTCGTTGGATACTCGGCTCTGACTGATTTGCTGGAAGAAACCTTCTCTGGAATTAACTTCAGCGCTATCGAGGTCATCTTTTTGGCTTTGGGCATCTTCATTCTGGTCATTGATTCGATGTTGTTGATTATTCTTTGGCTTCGAACTGAAGATCTTTGGCGACGCATCAATGTGACTTACTTCGATATTGTCGGCGAAACAGAACAAAGGAATCGGTTTGATCCTTTTGAGAAGCGCATTGTATACAGCGCGGAAGTCGTCGATGTATTCTTCCTCGTTAGTTTTGCCTTGCTTCTTGTGAGTCTTATCCTGGCCGTTGTCATGGTCATTGTGGCTGTTTTCAACGTTGGTTTCGCCTACGCGTTTGGACAAATCTGCGATGATGTCATTGGCTCGTTGGACGGAATCTGTCTTCGCTTTGACGCCTTAGGATTGGATGAGATCAGGTGCGGAGGGGAATTCCAGAAGTTTTGCAATGAATGGGCCAGTAAGGACATGAGTGCGACTCTATGGGGTGCGTTCATTGTCATTTGTGGTCACTTCTATTTGATATCATCCGGTGGAATGGCGGCATTAAGTAACCGATCAGTCAAGCGAGCTCTTCTGCTATACCCCAGCAACGAGGAATATGTGAAGATGTTGGAAAAGATTGATGGAATGAATGATAGGATTGACAGTAAAGTTCTGCCTCCAGAAACTTGATGGAATGAATGATAGGATTGACAGTAAAGTTCTGCCTCCAGAAACTTGATGGAATGAATGATAGGATTGACAGTAAAGTTCTGCCTCCAGAAACTGCTCTAGTCGATGGTGAAGATGTTAACGAAGAAGATACGTCACCAGACGGATCTCACGACAACCCAGATAACGGTGAAACGGAAGAGCAAGGAGTTCCGCCGGACACGGAAGACAATGTTGGAACGACTGAGGACCCCAGCAATGGCGCCGAGGCTGCGAAAACTGGTGGAAGCGGACTTTGGAGTGCTATGTTTGGAACACCCTCGACTGCTTCACAGTTCGCCGATGAACCTGTCAAAGGTGACGGACAATGATAAAGTCCCCGTTTTATTTTGTTCCATTTTCGCTTGCCTGTGTACAGTGAATGCTTCACAACGAAGAAGTGAAAACTTTGGACACGTTTGTGTGGAATGGTGTATGAGATCGTAAAATAATGTATGGAACCATTTTGACTTGGGAAGTATTGCATTGTCTCTTTAGCTTTGACAAAACGACATGCATTAGTCCCAACCCTTGTTGTGTTTGTTAGGTGGTGATGAGGACTTGGTCGAAGACGAGGATTCACAAATTTCAAACTCCAACGGTGCGCCACACAGAGCACGTTCCCACAATGATCGTGTAGAATATAATGTCAATGTCATTGAAGGAGGTACGCAAGTACTGTTGTCGTTCTTTCCCTGTTTGGGGTTGTACAGTTGCTGACGTTGAGCCGAAAGGCGTGATGCCAACGACCATGTATCATGACAGAGATGCTTCCTCATTCTCTGCCAACGACCGGCTATTCGGTTGCGGAAGCGTTCAAGAAAGACTTGAACCTCACTTTTGAGAATATCAATGGTCTGGGAGACAAGTGAAATGATTCGTTTGGGGACTGGAGCTTCCCTTAGCACAATGGCAGGATCAACTGGAACGCATCGATCGTCAACTTGCCCACTGTTTAATCTACACGACCTCCCTAAGTGATAATCACCCCATTTGCCCTCAAAGAAACATTCACATGCAGGCTCGCATCTTAGGGATCTCCAATCCCATCGGCATTCCTCGTCTGTGTCGGGGATCTTTGCAGGGGATCGACTAACGTCAGTCACGAGGGTAGGATGACTCAACAGAAACCACTGCCAAATAAGACAGATATTGCAAACTTACAACACGTTGCGTCAGAAACTCTTTCGTAACTTCCCCAAATATGTCCAATAAAGTTCTGTCATCAAATTCATCCCCAGTTGTTTGGCTGATGTCCCAATTAGAGTCCGTTCCCACCGAAGAGTCGAGTACATAAAATGCTCCGACGAACAATTCATCCGGTTGATGTTCATCCTTTAAGGGCGTCGCTTCATTCGTAGTCACATCCTGTTCAGGTTCATCAGTCACTTCTTTTGGTGACTGGCTGTTGTCACCTTCCATCTCGCCCCCGTTGCCGAGCTTCTCTGCATGAGAACTCGATGGGGAAGGGGTCTCAATGGTCAAAGACTCTGATGCACCATTTTCAGGTTCCAGAACTTCTTCAACTAGTATCGGCCGAACATCAGATAGAAGAAGAGTGCTGCAAGTAATAAGTCCAATCCAGATTCTCCTCTGCATCATGTTTGTAAGCGCCAGGTGGGTGGGACAACGGGCAACAGATAAAAACATCATGGTAGCACGGAGCACCGTTCGTCCGTCCGTAGTCCGAAGATGGATCTGTCTGTCTATTGTCTATACTATCTGTCCATCGTCCAACTCCACACCAACCTCATAGTCATAGGAGTAGTTCATAGTCCTATCCATTCAATGGGTTAATTCAAAAGTGAGAACAAAAGATATGTGCAAATTTAATTGTGAAACTAAGCGCCCACATCTCCTCATCGCCACATGTACCAATATACGTCTTTGCGAAACACAGGTTCATTCGCAGCTTTGGTCCGATGGGGAACTCCCAAGACCAACGTGCCTTCTTCGGGTGGAAACAAGGACGCCACTATGCTTTCGAGTGAAGCTCCAAGCGACTTGTCACGCTATGCCCCATTTCTTTATCCTTTTCTCTCTTGTCGTTTGAAACAGACTCACATCCATCGTTGCTTGTGAGTGGCTTCTTCTGCTTATTTGGTGAACTGTCTCCATTGATTCCGCGCTTCTTCCGCTCTTTGGCCCCATCATTTCGTTCGTTGTGCAGTCGGGTGAAGTAGGAGTCACCAATTTGTTCACCAGTCACGTATTTGCCACTAAAGCAACTGGTGTCGAACTGAGGGATTGAAACACCTGCAGGTGCAGATTCCAAGACGGAATCCTGTAAATCTTGCAAATCTTGGTAAACGATCCAATCACAGCCTATTTTGGAAGCGATTTGGTCCTCCTGGCGTTCATACGCGATGAGTTCATTTCGCGTCGGAATATCGATTCCATATATATTAGGGTAGCGAATTGGTGGAGCAGCACTGCAGAAGAAAACTTTGCGAGCACCCGCATCCCGAGCCATTTGTACTATTTCGTGTGCTGTGGTACCACGAACAATGGAATCGTCCACTAACAAGACGTTTCGACCATTGAATTCACTTTTGATCGTGTTGAGCTTAAGCCGAACTGACTTTTTCCGTGTTTCCTGACCCGGCATGATAAATGTTCGGGCAATGTACCTGTTTTTGATGAATCCTTCTCGAAAGGGTCGGCCAAGCTGATAAGCCGCTTGCAAAGCACACGTTCGAGATGTATCCGGGATAGGAATAACGACATCAATTTCGTGATTTGGATGAACGCGCTTAATCTTTTCTGCAAGTTTTTCACCCATCTTCAACCGAGTTTCATACACACTGATCCCATCCATGATGGAATCTGGGCGGGCAAAGTACACGTACTCAAAGATGCAAGGTGAAGGAGTTTCCTTATGACACACACGTGCATGGCAGTTGCCGTCCATGTCAATGAATATTGCTTCCCCAGCCTTTACATCACTGTGGCCGACCAAATATTTATTTCTGCTGTATGAGTGCACTGTTCTTTCTTCCAACGAGAATGCGCGGACGCTACGTACCGAACTAGTTGAAACCCCAGTGTATCAATCGCAACCGATTCAGAGCAGAAAACGTAGTCGAGCGTTTTCTCCACAGATTCCATATCTGCAGGAGTTTGCGGAATTCCTAACTCATTGATGGGATTGTCCATTTCAGCAACAACGCCGTTCGTACTGTCCGATGTGGAGTTCCGTCGACAACCAAAAACAAGAGGTCGGATACCATGGGGGTCACGGAATCCAACCAATCCAATACCATTGATCAAGTAAACACCAGCATATCCACCCTTGCAGTCTCGCATGAGGCGGGTCATGGCCGCAAAGATCGCCTCTGCCGTGTCGGAAGACGAAGCAGTCAAGGTAAGTGATGGGAAATTTCGCTTCCGTTCCTCGTCCATGAGATGTTCGGCAAAAACGTTCAGCAGCAGTTCCGAATCAGAATCTGTGTTGACATGTCGACCGACCTTCTCTCGAAGCATGAGGGTAAGGTCGTTGGCGTTGGTGAGATTTCCATTGTGCGCAATACAGATTCCGTGAGGAAAGTTTGTGTAAAGTGGCTGTGCTTCAGCACAACTGCTCGTTCCAGCTGTCGGGTAGCGACAGTGTCCAATACCAAGGTGACCGCGAAGTTCGGCCATGTGATGGGGCTGGAAGACATCCCGAACCATACCATTGTCTTTTCGAAGGTGCAAACGGCGCCGCTCTGAAGTCACAATCCCCGCTGCATCTTGCCCTCGATGTTGCAGAACCGTTAAGCCATCGAAAAGCAATTGGTTTACCTAAAATATGGGTCGAACATGAGTACACCGTGATGGATGACCATCAGTATCTTTCTCGCGACAAACTGATTCTCCTTTGTAAACAAAACAGCAGGGCTTACATGTGCGTTCTCGTTCGCCAGGAGTAAACCGATTATTCCGCACATATTCAAAGTGAATTATGGGTTAGCGTTTCTTTGTTGTCCTCTCCAAGTTCAATGTTTGGCATCAGTCCGAGTTTCTCATTTGTCACGTGGACGATGTGTTGGCGGGTGGTGGCGCGATTTCTGGTGTTTTTGATGGAAAGTGGGAGAAGGAGTGGAAAAATTGATTGGTGGAGGAGAAACAATCTTCTTGGAACGCTCCTGGGTCGCTCTTAATAAGATACCAGCTTACGTATCTGTACCTAAGATAGAGTCATAACATGCACTAAAGTCAGGCATATCAATGTTTGTGCACATTATCACAGCCATGATTTCCAATGTTAAGACTGCTGCTCATTATTGACTTACCCTCCTGCCATCAATCAAAGATCTTGCTCTTTGTTGTCAGCATACCGAACAAAATAAGACAAGAGGACTTACGGAGATGAAACAAATATCTAAATTTACAGGGATAGTGTTGTTGGTGACTGTTCATGTCGCCTTATTGCACCGACAAGTGCGTGGTTTCCAGGGGAGAACAAATGCCGTCTATCATCCACACCCTTTTCCATACAAGACAACAAAGCACCACGTCAATCGAAATAACTGGCAATCGATGAGACTGTCCTTATCCTCTTCATCAACCGAATCACCTGTGAGTTCGCGCAAAGATCGCATTACGTCTCTTTTGGATTGGGCCACAGCGCAGGCGAAGATTCAAATATACAGTTCTGGTATCGGTTTGACGTCATCGGAGGATTCTGGACTGGGATTCGTTGCGAAAGAAGACATATCTTCTGGACAAATCCTTCTACAAGTTCCGATCGATGTTGCATTAACGGTGGAGTCGCCTGGAGATGGGCCTAATGACAATGGCAATCTCAAGCGACGGTGTCGCGAATCCAATAATCTGATCTTGAAAGAAATGCCTTGGTATGTCCAGTTTTCTCTGTATCTACACTCCTTGAAAAGCGATGGTAGCGAAATCGACCGATCTCCGTGGCTTGCGTCTCTGCCATCCTCATTCGATACCCCAATTCACTGGACAGAAGATCAACGCCAAGAACTACAGTACGAAGCAATGGACCGATCTGTCGCTCGCCAAGAAGCCTTGTGGAAATCTCAGTTTGACCAAATTTCCAAATCAGGAGCCTTTGGGTCTCTTTCGTGGGAGGATTTTGTATGGGGTTGTGAAACTGCTCGATCACGTGCGTTCTCAGGAACCACCGCGGGGCGTTTCAATCCAGGAATTTATGCCTTTACCTTGCTGCTCGTTGCCGTCTATGTCGGTTTGGGGTTGGGCACTTTGGAACAAGCAGCCAATGGAGCTGGTGTTGTCTTTTCCGCATCTGTTCTCAAAGACTTTGTCGTCCCGAAATTGTTCAAAAAGAAGCAATACGTTATATGCCCAGTGATTGACATGGCCAATCACAATTCGGTGAACTTCAACGCCCAAGTGTCGTTGGAGTATTTCGCAAATACCTACAGTATGGTTTCATCTCAAAGTGTTTCCAAAGGAAAACCTGTAGAGATATCCTATGGAGGTCGATCCAATGATCAATTGTTACAATACTATGGATTTGTGGAAGAGGACAACCCATCAGATGTATATATCATGCCTCCACTTCGTGAATGGCCTCTTCAAGCCATGGAAGAGGCGACTGGCAGAAAAGTTGCAGCTGGGAGGCTCGACAAATTGAATCGAGCGGGATTGCTGGGTAGCCTTTCACAAGACGAAGAAAACGCAACGGACATGACCGGTAGTCCTGCCGAAGTCAGCAACCCTTTGGGTGGTGTGGTTGTCAATCGAATCGATGGCATTGATCCTGCCGTAGTTCAAGCACTCCGGGCGCTTTTTTCTAACGATCAAGAATGGGATGCCGCGGGTGCGGCAGTGGGTAACTTTGCGAGTTCTGTCTCACCTGAAAACGAGAGGGCTGCCCTACTCGCCGCAAAGACAGCGTTGGAGCAGGAACTAGCCTCCAAGGCGACAACCTTGGAACAAGATATGGAGGCATCTCAGACATTGGCTGTTCGATTTCGTATTGAAAAAAAGAAGCTCCTTCAGGAAACGATCGACAAGCTACGAGTATGAACAAGTACAACGGTTTCGAATGAAACGAAACGCGAGAGCTCTGTCGTGTCAATCGCCAGATTATACGACTTTGTCACTCGTATCTTACTTCAAATTGAACTCATTGATTAGTTTCATTATCAGCTACTTGCAGAGTGCGATAGGCTTTGTTTTCTGATGAGATCGGTCACTGTTCATTGAAAGCAGTTGTCTTCTTGTTGTGGTTGATATCATACATCCAACATTAAAATGGTTTCTAGGATTCCTTTGAAGGAGGATGCATACAACATCGGGAAACCTGCAATGTCATGATCTCAACACATACTTGAGCTGCTTTGCAGTACTATTTGATTAGTCTTTCGTTGCGTTTGCTCTTCACAGTAAAAGGGATTCAGTGATCCAACTGATTCAAAAAACAGGTGATGAAGGCATGCTCTTTTGTTATAGTGAAGACCTCGGTTCGTGCTGCGAACAAATCATTCATCGTACTGAATGAGTCATCCTTCGCCATACGACTTTGTACCTTTCACAACATGTTGACGGATTCGACGTTCCAAGCATCCGAGAGTCTTCTGTGAAAGACTTCTTCGCCTTCAACAACAGTACCAATAAGACTCGTCACCATCCCTTCCTCCTGATTTACATTTCCCTTGTTTGGACAGAAATAAAGAAAGGAATGAAAATCTCGTCGTGATCCTAACCACACTGCAAGAGAAAGTGTTGATTAGAGAGCGACCTGTTAGATCGTCCAATGCATTCTCTTCCGTCGACCTTACCTGTGATATTCTCGTTGGTTGGTGGTGATACGTGAGGCATCTCAGAAAATCGAATACTGTGCAGGAGCGATTTATGCTCCGTATCACTCGGTACAAGTTTGAAACATACAGAGTCATCATCGAAAGTAACGGAAGCGTTCACCATGACAGCACTTTCGAGAAGTTCGTGAAAAACAGCAATGGAATGCGGAATGTTGCCGTAGGAAAAAGCAGCCATTCTGAATGCGTGAATTGATCCATCCTTTTTATTCACAAAAGCGAACTGAAAGCAATGTTCTCCTTCGTTTCCTTCGTATGGCTTTTTGGTTTTCATTCTACGTTTGCTCCAGTCCTGAATCTCAGCCTCCAATTGACCAATACGCAACAAGTAGGTCTCTTCGACCCCCTCTGCATTTCTGTACATATCATTGGTCGGATCCACCATGTCCCCTTTCGCTTTTAGAGATTCCATGAGAGAAGTACTTTGATCTTCTAAGAGCGCTACTTTCTCCTTGAGATGTCGTCGGTGGTTGATGGCAGCTGCCAAATCATCAAGCACGGCTTCATTTCTTTTATGTGAATAATTGAGCTCTGACTTGACCCTTTCTATCCTGAACCGAACGAACATGGAAGGAATCCACGGAGCGAAGGAAAGCACGAACACCAACATGACATGAAGCCTTGATATCAAGCTTTCGTTTCTCATTCTTGCGTCACCGTTTTGTGAGAAACATCCGTCGTCCAATATCGTACTCTTCAACGTTGGACCCTCATCATTCTCTAGTGGTAATGTCAACCTTCGTCGAACCGTCATTCTTTCTTTCTAGACTCGATCAAGAAGAGATGGAAAAGGGTGATATTGACATTGTTTGTTGGTAATCAGTGAGGGTTCCCAACAAAGTCAACATAAAAGTGGGGAATCGCCAAAAAGTGAGGGCAAAAGTCCAAAATATCGTGTTTTGCAGTCGCTCTTAGGTCACACAGAGAACCGTCAGTATTTTCTCGTGTGGTAAGGTATCTTTTTTCTTTGTTTTTCTGCGATCGACCATGAATTCTCCCCAGCCGCAGGAGTGGTTCAGAGATATTTGCAGGAGACTCGACAATAAAGATGAAATTTTGACCAATCTAAACCTGAACATTCGTCGCGTAGATCGATTGATGATGGAAGAGCTTTCGAATGTGCTTCACAAGTCGCAGTCACTTGAGGTTCTCAATTTAACAAGCTCCATCACGGATCACGCAGACGCCCTCGTCCCTCTATTGCAGATAGCCCTGCCGTTGACGACTTCCCTTCAGGTCCTTCATTTATCCTACAATCAAATTCAAGATCTTCATGACCTTGGTTCTTCTTTGGCTTCCAATTGCAGCTTAGTCGAACTGTATTTTGACTACAACGCCATCAACAGTAACGGCGCAGTTCATATCGCGGAAGGATTGCAATTCAACCGCAAGTTAGAATTGCTGCAACTGAACCACAATTCCATTGGCGATACTGGTGCGTCGTCGCTAGCGCATGCTCTGACCACGAACAACTCACTGCGGAGATTGAACCTCCACAACAACAGTATTCATGACAGAGGAGGGGAATCTCTAAAATGCGCGATTGCTTCAAACCGTTTCCTCCACCGATGTGAGTTGGATGGTAAAAGTGTATCTACAGACTATACCGATTTCATCGAAGTGATATGTTCCGCGAATAAAGCAGGGCAGCAGTTGGTTGGGAAACGCAACAATACAGTCTTCTTTCCGTTTGTCTTGGCAAGAGCAGGATCAAATTGTGCCGTGTTCTTCTACATGCTTCGAATGAATCTTCACGTCATCGATTACAAGATTCGATCCAATACGAAAAGACTACATGACTGCGTCGTTTCCAATGCATAAGACAGAAGCCACTGGTCGCGAACAACTCAAGACGTCAATATCAATGCACGTTGGCTTGTTGATTACTTTGCCCTTCCGAGTCATGGTGGATGAGCTTCCACCATCCATATTAACAGCGAATACAAGTCCAATTTCTACCAGAAAGTCTCCTGTCTCGTTCAAAGTCGGTCCGCGCTTGGTGATGCTTTTCCAGAATGTCAGCATACCGGCCTTGGCGCCTCATCGACATAGTCTACGAGCACTTACCATCGTTCACATCCATCAGCCACCATAACAATGAGATTGCCCGCTCTGTCGACCCCGACGGCTGTCCTCGGAGCTCTTTTGATTGCCGGCTTAAACTTTTGCTCTGGTGCGACGTTCACCCCATTGTAGACAAGCCAGTCGAAACCTGTGACAAAGTGAAGCAAACTAAATCGAAGTACGTCCTCTTTTTTTATTGGTCCAAGAATCCATTGGGGTGAAGGCCCTGCTGTCACACCCAAGCCCACCGCCCCACCAAAGTCATCAATTATAATTTGGCCATTGACAATGAGGGCGCCTGAAGTGCTTCCATCCCTGTTGAACGGGCCACCATTAGTCGCCCAAGCGCAACGATGCCGTCTAGCTTGCTTTGATACTCGTTCAAGTCTCAACTCGCGGGATAGGTTGGAACTGTATGGAGCCACTGCCGAGAAGCGTTCAGTAGTGTTGAGTAAGAATACTTTCCGGGAAAGCTTGCTTTTGTAAGAGTGTAAAGAGGTCGTAGAGTTTATAGCAGACGGAACTCGTACAGCTACCAGAGGAAAACCACTCGGATTGCTGGTTGCCGATTTTGGAGTGGTGCGATTGTACGTCAATGGACGTCTGAGATTTGCCAAGCTCCCTCGCCGATACATTAGCAGCACGAGCGCTATCAGGAAAACAATAAATGTCCTCTCCAAGCGCTTCAATCTCATTGTTTTGAAGGGGTCAATGAATCAATGAAATTGTTGTGCGTAAAATGTCGTCGCGCGACCGCCGAAAGTGCTCGCGCGACCGGACTTTTTTTCGACAGACGGCAACCATCCATCAAAATAACTTCTCTCGAGCCGCGAACGACTGTTCTTGAATCTAAACCATGGTTTCAAAACGAAGAGTGAATGAGGCTCAAGCTGAGAGTAGGCAGCGTAAGCGACTTAAGAAAGAGACAAAAAGAAGGTCCAAAGAAAGCGACGAACAACAAACACAAGAAGAAACAGATCAAATCAAAACAACGAAACATGCTCCAAATGTTGTCTCGCCACTACTTCACAAACAACGATTATCAATGATAATATCTCTGTTGCCAGTGAGTCTCGGATCTGTCAAGGAAAACCTGGAAGATGCAATGAAAGGTTTTCTGCTGAAGTTCTCAGCGGGCTTTGGTGGGATATTACTTGCTTTCCAGGACCTGGAGGTCATAAATGGCGGAAAAGGACGAATAATCGGAGAGCTTCCCTATATTCACTACGAAGTTGAATGCTCAGCTCTCATTTTCAAGCCACAGACTGGAGTGGAAATGAACGGTATGATAGTAGAATCCTTTGATTCACATGTGTCAATGATCGTGCACCAATATTTCAACGCGAGCATCACTGCACAACACCTGAGAGACTCGGGGTTCAAATACGACACAAGTGGATGTAGATGGGTGCATGCTGAGGATGACAACAAAACACTATCGACAAACACGTTGGTTCGCTTCACCATCGAACGTGTTCATGAATCTGGTGCGTTACCCCTCACGAGCAGATTGCTTAATACCCACAGCGAAGAGTATTTCGCTCACAATCGTATTCATTTTTGGCAGCTGGAATTATATCGATTGACGGTTCAGACCCTCGGATTATCTCAGCCGGATAAACAGTCTTCGATATTAGATGTTAACGGGGACAGGTATTCTCCCTGGTTGTGATTCTGCGTTGACCACAGGCATCGTTGCCGCTTTTATGGCTCTTGATGTAACTTGTGTCAATTTGTTAGTGAGTGTAGCACGAGGCATTCCTCGGTTGTGTCGCAATGAAGCCGACAACATGGGGCTTGCCCCAATATTAGGGCGACGCGGTTTGCAGCTTGGATTCCTTTTCTAGTTCTGAAGATGATATGGAAATTACCACATCATCATGCATACCTTTAAGAAGCATTTGACCCTTAAAATCAATGACACCACGTTTCTTAGCACTCTTCAGAGTTCCGACCAAGGCTTCGTAGTATTGCTGAACATCGTCGTCATCGAACAACTCTCCAAACTTTACTCGAGGGGAACCAGGTTCCTCACCGACTCTGCGGATATCGACAAGTAATTGTTGGATCTCATCGTCCACTCGTTTCTAAATGCATGGTGATCACACAAACAAAGTCAGACAAAATCAGCAGCTGTTTGGATCAAAGGTCATTTGATGAACTCGAACAACCCACCTCATGATCGTCCATCATGGTTAAAATCTCTTCGTAGAAAAGTATTCACTAAGTGGGAACGTATGGTAGCTCTCTGCTTTTACAGACCACAACGCTTTCGACTAAAGGGTGTGTGAATACTGAATATTCGTAGAGCAATGTCGTCTCTTCTAGATCGCTCTTACTTTCTTACTCGTAACTCGTAATGCGATATGCGAGGCAAAAGACTTTGTGGGAAAGGGGGAGGGCGGTCGTCGAACCGACCGTAAGATTTTTGTTTGGGATGAACGTTTGGGCACAAATTTGCCGCTGTCGTGGACAAATTGTTCGTATCAACAAAAATATATGCCCCATTGTTTTTTAACTAGGTGAAGCCACCGCCGAGTAGTGTTATTTTCTGGTCGTGTTTTATTGTGACTCCGAAATACACTCCATCTCTCCAAGTATGATGTCGTGAGAGCTGACCCATGGTAAAGTTCGGGGCGATGCCTCCATTGAAAATTGAAACTGTCCATTGTTCTCGGTATTTCGTACGTAAGGTGTAGGTGTGGTCATTGCGGTGTTTTTCATTGGTAGCCTCGTCTTTCGACAAATGGCCAGACGCATCTGTCGGTCACCATCAAAACAGACGAGGTAGCCGGAGAGCAGCAGCGACCATGGTTTTGCCGATGAGAATTGCCGATCAAGAACATGAACAACGCTCCACCGCCTCCACCAGTACCTGGAACTGCAAGTGAGCAACCCACCTATCATTATGATTACAGCAACTCGAAGCGATTGAGAATGAGCAGAAGTGAATCCTCCTCCCACGGAGATGGTCCTTGGTGGAAAAGTCAGTCTGCAGATGCTTCTCGTCCGCTTGGTCAACAGAAGTTGTTCCCTGAAATGAACCATGCGACGCAACGTTCACATCCAGATTCCACTTCTCGAAAGCGTCCTCTCCAGCAATTTCATTGTGAGCCATGCGACTTGTACCTGGAGTCGAAATCTGCTTACGACGCTCACCGTGCCAGTCACACAAGCTGCACGATCTGTGGTTTCTGCGCAGCACCTAAAATTGTCAAAGGACATTATCAGTCCGTTCACGGAAAATTTTCTGGTAGTGGCTTTAAAACAGTGACAGTTTCCATCCCAGGATGTCCTGTGCAGAGCTTTCGAATTTGTGTTGGGAATCGACCAGAAGATATTCAACAATGGATTGCAGAACGGAAGAAAAAGTTCCCTCGAATGAAGCGTCCAAGCAGTGATGCAGCGACCAGGACTCCAGAAAATACGCAAACCAAAGAAAGTGCGATTTCTTCCCTGCTGGAAGGCTATGGGTCGTCAGACAGCGACTTGCCAAACGATAAAGTTACTCAGACGAAATCAGCAGACGAGCAAACGGAGAACCTGCCAGTGGCTGCGTCGGAGGACGGACCAACAAAATCTGTCAATCCCCCCTCATCTGAGACGCCGCCCTCTCCTGGGAAACGAGGAATGTGCAGAGCTTTCGCTCGGCATGGTCGTTGTCGGCGAGGATCCTCATGTCCCTATATCCATGATCCCATTTGTCACCTGGTGGGAGACAGCGACAACAGGTCGTCGTCGTTGTTGAGGAAACTATTGCAAAAAGAAGTGGAACGAGAGGCTGTCCTTTCGGTTGAACTTCTAAAGTATATTGTGCAGTCTGACTTTCTTCGCAATCGACTAGAGATTTCACCAAACGCACCCTCTTGAAAGAGAAATAGCCATAGTCCTCATATATCTACTCAACCAATCCGGTCGCCTTTAGTTTTCGTGACTCTCGCCTCGTTGCCATAGGGGGACGACAATGGGTATGGGATGGCCAATGACTCTTGGTCAGACCTTTCGTTTCCACCGTTTCACTCATGTCAACGAAAACTGCAGCAGAACGAGCACATCGGCCGCTTGAAGAATGCGGCTTCGTGACGCATTTGGTTTTGGTTGCATTCGGATGCATCTATGTTGGCTGCTTCTCCCTCCAAGGGGACGACGGTCTCACGAATGCCGGTGACGACCCACAAGCCTTATTTCTAGCTCCAATACAATCAAGACAGATTTGTTACTTTGTGCAAAAGTGGTCCATCATTGTTCCTGCTGCCTTGGTGATCTTATTTTGGACGGCGCCTGTGGTTTACTTTCTTCTCAACTCTGCTTCGGTGGCCAAGGCGACCAATCCCCACACAATGGACTGGCCGTCTACTCTTACGTCGTCTACCGATGGAAAGCAAACCAAAGTTCCCCACGGTGAAACAGAAGAATCCTTCCAAGTTCCCGACATTCAAGGACTTGGTATTGCAGTGATCAATGACCGCTATAGTCAAGGCTAACGAGATTTTGTGTTACGTCTATCGTTGAGTCCAACTACTCCAATTCCACGAAGCTTATGAACTTTAACCGCGATAAGATGGCATGCCAACCAATGGTGTGGTCTGTACTCTGGTTTAAGGAAGAAGTTCAGAGGCACTTGACCCAAGAGTTTCTTGGGTTAATTCTTCATCTCATTCGTTGAAGGCGCCTGATGGACACATGCAAATTGGAATATCCGTCAATGTGCTGATGAGCCGCATAGCAAAACTAGCTTGATGTGCATAATGGAGAGGATAAGATTGACTTCCTGTTCAAAATCAAATCATGAAACTTAATTATCATATAATTAATCGACTTGGTTACTGCGACTGGAGCTGGAGGACATGCAATGGATTAAAAGGGGCAATTCTCACATGACTTAGAGGCATGGAAAGTGATATATCACGAGGATGGTCATGCACAAAGGTCTGCAAGGTCCGATAGAAGAGGATCATAGTCCGTAAAGGCGTCCCACAAGAAGTTTCCAAGTTCCGCATCATTGGCTTCACAATCATCACTGTCTTGTCCGCTCTTGTCGGAAGAAGACTCGTCGCTTGATTCCATGCACGTTTCCGTTCCTCCCACGGTATGAATCTTCGCGGCTGGAAGAGAGATTAGGGTGCAAGATCAAGGGTTGATCTATGCGTTGAATTGACTCTTGACTCAATCTGCTGTTGGTCGAGATATCATAGATGGTAGGGGAACGGAGGGTGCAGAGGAATCTAACGAAAAGCTTTCATGCTGCAAAAGGGACTTCGGTGATGACATTGGAGAGGCCGTTGGAGACGGAACTGGAGACACTTGTGGAGCTGTAACAGGGCTGGACACCGTGGGAGATAGTGGTCTCTCATCAGTTTCTACTTTGGGAGTGAGAAGAGACGAAGAAGTGGGTTGAGATCCTGATTCCAGTTCAGCGATTCGAGCCCTTGCTTTAGCCAGTTCGAGCTGCAGGTCCGATACCTCGGATTCCAATTCAGTGATGCGTTCGCGAGTCTTCAGTCTTGAGGCCGCCGCAGACTCACGGTTTCGTACACGACGGGCTTGCTTTCTCCATTTCTGAAGTTCTTCCTTGGTCATGGGAACACCCGGCTCATAGCGAGCTTGACGCTTGATCCCTCGAATTGAAGGGACAGCACGACTGCTAACATCGTCCGACTCCGAAGAGATGTCATCTTCGTCCACCTGATCCACCCGGGCTCTTTTCCCTTCGGATCCATCTGACACTTCGATGTCGCTTGGTCGTTGACCAGCGCGTCTCTGTTCTATGCGTCGTTTGCGTGCTAGGGCCGGGTTTTCCTCCACCATGGTCATTTTGTTGCGTCAAATGTCTCTCGTTATCCAAGTTATGGGTGAATGAGTATGCGTTGGGTGGCTGGTGGCTGGCGCCATCAACAAATCACGTTTGGCGAACATGTCAGAACATCAACGATTGTACGTCTTCTATGATCGTTCGCTTGTGGGAAATGAGCCCAATATCGATAGTATTGAAATGGGCATCAAGACGATCAATCGTGCTCTTCATCGTTTCACTTTGGCTTGGTGAGACTTATATGTGACCGTCAGTGCCACGTCTGGTTAAACTTCTTGCAAGAGTTCAGGAATCAATTTCATTATTGCCCGTATTGGTCGGGTCAACGACGTAAACGATTGGATTTTTTGTCACGTGGCGATTTTGCGTGGTATCCGTGTTTCGCGTCCTGCTGGCGAGGTTCGAGCCCGCGCGCGCATTCTAGAAGGGCGAACGCGCGCGGGCCCCTCCTGGACTACACAAGGGTTAAGTGTTAAGACGGAAAGGACAAAGACAACGAGAGACACAACAACATGCGCAGAGAACAACGTTTGTTTCGCTTCGCATGCAGAAGAAGAGAAGGTCTCTCTTTTCACACTTGATCATCTCAATAGACGCTACATCTTTCCCAAACGGAGATCTGAGGACGGCGGAAGATGGGTGAGGGTTCACAATCAACAACGCCAGCGGCATCTGAGGCACGGAAACGGCGCAAAGCAATTATTGAATCTCAGCGCAAAGAATCTGAGCAGCAAAACATTAGCAACGTCGCGAGTGACGTCTCGGATAGTAATTCTGTAACTGGAGAGGACGATAAAAGTGCCATAGAGTCGAACAAGAAAGGCAGGAAACGCAAGGGATCTAACAGTTCAAATGGTTCTTTTGAAAATAACGACAAGAATAAGCGTGCGCAGATCAGGTACGACCCTGATGTACCTATGAACAAGGAACAGTTAGCAGCATGGCGCCGAGAAGCTCGTCGGGTACGCAACCGTGAATCCGCTGCGGCGTCTCGACAGAGAATTCGAAACCGGATCGCTGAATTGGAGAGCGAGGTTGCGGAGTGGAAAGCAAAGTACGAAGCGGCAATGAAGCAGATCAGAGCATACGAGTCGAAACAACACGGTGAATCTTCAACACTTCCTGACACGAAGAGTGTTGAGAATGCTGATGAATCTGTGCCGTCTGTCGCGCCGAAAAATTCTGTCAAAGAAGTTGCTGGCAGAACCAGTAAAAGAGATCGAAAGGTGACACCCAAAACAGACTCCTCCAAGCCAAGGGCAACACAAAAATCAGGTAAATCTTTGAAGACCGGAGAGGACAAGCTGATTAATCCTGCTCCATCAATAAATGCAGTGGGTTCCTCAGAAAATTCACCCTCGGAGTCTAATCTTGCATCACTAAAGGCGTCCGAAAATACTATTACCACTTTGGAGGGAGTTCAGAGGCCTGATTCGCCATCCGATCAAAGTGGGCAACAATTGGCGGCTGCTGCAGCAGCACTGGCAAAAGCTGCAGAAGCAATGGCATCGTTCCACTCAAATGGCTCCACAAAATCAGAAAAATCGTCGTGATCCGTGAACTAATCATCTTCATATTCGTCCACTTTCGATGATGCCGTTGAACGAGGGGCATCGGGAATCGGGACTACACAATTTGATCCTTTAATGACCAGCAAGATAATGTTTATTTTGCAGATTGCCATCTGTTATCAAAGAATTGTCCCATTGCTCGTCCTTCAGTTCATCTTGTTGGGGTCCGCGAAGCAACGGATTCTCTGTTCTATGCAACAGAAGATATTGGTATTGCTGTTCCGGGACGAGGAATACCGTGGATATGCAGCAAACAACATGTCTGTTTGTATGCCGATTCATTCGAAAGCTTACAACGGCACCAGGTTGGAGCAGAGTATGAAAACGAAACTACGTAATTGAACTAACCAGGTAGGCAAACGTTGATAAAATGAAAAATCTGCTGGAGCAACTAACGATGTCTTTGTGTTCCTATGAACAGCAAATACTTGTTGGAATTATAGTAGTTTAGCCACTGCAACGTCGTTCTCTATCTTGTCCTCCTACATCATCATCATGGTGTCAATTTTTGTCCCTGAGCCTGGTAATGGTCGACCCTATAGCTCCAACGGCCAACGGAGAGACCCTCACCTCAAGGCGATCAAGTGTGAATCCTCCATGATGTTAGGTCTACAATAGTAGGAACATTTCCCAACAACCACTCTTCGAAGCCGCCAAGCCAAAGCTAGAGTGGAGCTACGGATATAGAGAAATAGCTACGATAGATATGCACTTGATTATTCAGCGAAGTCCATCAGAAATCAGAAGCGAGCATACGGACAATGGGTGCGATTGGGGATTGGGGGGGTACCTTTGTTCGTCCGTCATCCGAAAGGAAAAAAATTATCCCGTATTTTTTCCCAAAGCGCCAGCCGGGTGATATCGCCAGCCTCCCTTCGATCGTTCGAAATCGACGCGCCGGTCACGCCTTGTATTGGGCCAGGAATCGTCTCACTTTTCGAGCAACACCACAAAAGACGACCATGAGCACACCAAAAACCAAAAGAAAACCATCCAGCCGTACGAACGACCACAGTGACAACTTTGTGGTCAAAACCATCCACCTAGATCACAAGTGAAGGCGGAATGTATCAAAGGAAGGATGACAACATGAAACATGACAATCAACCACTGCAATGAACAATCAACCACTGCGCAATGATGAAGCCAAGGTTTGACAGCGTCATCATGGGGTATATAAGCCCAGGAAGCAGGAAGCCTAAACTAGTAGTGGACTATACTTTTATATTTCCCATAGACAAAGTGCCAGGAGCTTGTGTTCATACTCCTAGAGGTGCATTGCACTGTGTGTGTGTATTTCATGGTTTGGTGTGTGTGTGTGATGATTCCGTGAAGCTTGATCCACTACTGCGTAAAGAGTACTTGCTTCTGAAACAATATAGACTATAGAGTACAAAATGGGCTTGTAGATTTCTTTCGTCAAGTCTCACGGCTCACAGTTCCTGTTTCACTTGCATGAGCGCAAGCGGCTTCACTGTATAAATCTTGCCACTACACGCTACAACACGGTGTATACGGCGTGCAACAAGTGGCTAGACCAAAATTATGACTAGAAAACTAGATGCGTAGCAGCATATGTAGGCGATGCATATTCGCCAATATGCGACCATGTATCCGCCAATATGCGACCTGTTGGCGGGATTTATTCAGTCCCCGCGAGCTAGATCGGAAGCATTTCGACTAGGTCGCCCACGACTTTTTCAGCAGAGGCCGGTCCATCAGGACTATTTTTTCTCAATTAAGAGGGGTGTCTATTCGGACAATAAAAGAGGGGGTGTGAGGACAATGAATTCGATCATGTCATCACCACAAAACACGTTGTGCTAGAAAACGCAATCGGGGTCCTGGTAACGATTTTGTCAGCAGGTCCGCAAGATTGGTTTCACCTTCTTCCCAGGCGATACGCACGATGTTGGCGGCTTGTGCCTCACGTGTGCGATGGTAAGCAATCGCATTGTGTTTCTTCTTCAGAGTGACTTCAGGCATGGTTGCACTCTTGAACACAGATTCATTATCACAGAACACATTGGTTTCGCCATCAAGTGGAATGCCCATCATTCTCAACTTGTAACGGAAACCCTCTATCTGTTCGATGGCAGTCTTCATTGCGACAAATTCGGAGCCAAATGTTGATGTCTCAACAGTACTCTGTCGTTTGGAATACCACAAGATAGGTGCTCGTTGTAAGAACATAAGAATACCAGTTTGTGAGCGACGCGTAGCAAGACAACCAGCGTGATCGGCATCAACAAAACAAGTTGTGGTAACAGCCTGTCCACGAGGTGGTGGCATATTGGGCGGCAAAGGGTCACTAGCATCAGGGTAGTATTCAGACCAGTCTGCCTGGAAGAAACCATCCTCGTCGAAGGTCGGAGTTGTGTCGTCGATCACTAGGGTGGAACGTCCATGCGCTTTTAGGTATGCAAAAATGTGCAAGGCCTGTTCGAGGTGTCCTTCACGTGGCATGGCTAGATATCGGGATAGTTGTGATACGGCAACAATGATATCGATACGACCAAGTTCCACAACCCAACGAAGGATACCAATTAGTCCCTGATAGTAATTTGCACGTCGGGGGTCCAGTTCAGGAGATGAGTTGACCTCAGGACGATACCCAGTGGCAAGTGGAGTTGAGACTCGTGTCTGTAGCTTTTGGCCGACTTTAGACAGTTCGGTCTCAATTTCAGATATGGCACGTTTAACATATTTGTCGGAGGACATGGCCCATCGGGGTTTGTTCTCAGGATCGTCAGTATCTGGTATGGTATAGTGTCGAATCTCAGATCCCAAGTATTCGTCTGGGTCTTTAATACTCTCGGGTTTGATTGTATACCGTTTTTCCAGATCATTCATGATCGATCGCGAATCATGACTGACACAGAGTATGTCGTCTATGTAGACAAGTACATACTCATAGTATTGGAACCCATCAGATGGTCGGACTTGAGGTCGAAGCCAGACATCAGGGTCAGCCAAGCAACTTTTGAACTTCATTTGACGAAGTGTTGCGGCAATGTGATCACGCCAACGAGCAGCAGAACTCTTCAAACCATACAGAGCACGAACAATCAGTGCAGGTCGGCCAACGTTTTCGGGACCAAATTCTAGTCCCGCCGTAATATAAGTTCGCTCTTTTGTTGGTGCATTGAGGTATGCATTTTGTACGTCCCCGGCCAACACGTCCAGGCCATTAAGGGCAGCGATAGTGAATGCAATTCGTACGCTATCACGGGATACAACACTGGAGTACGTGGATTCCTTCGGTGGATCAGTCTTATGCCCGCCGGCAACCAGTCGGGCTTTACGGCGAAGATCAGACTTGATATCAAAGACCATATGACATGGGATATGTTTGTATCCAATTGGTACTTTGTCATCATCACGGAATTCAAAGGCAATGCGAACATTTTTCATCTCCTTTTCGATGGCTTTCCGCCAGAAATCAGTCCCCGTTCGACGATCAATCTCAAGAGCTTCTTGAACGGTTTTGGGCAGTTCAATACCATATTTGTGGGTACGTTTCCAATAGCGAGATTTTACTTTCGCAAGAATCACACCACGTTTGCGTAACGTATGTGGAACCCACCAGGCATAGGCCGGTTCTTTGGCAAGCCCCGCCGCAACAGCATATTCGGCTAGTTGTACAGGCGAATCGTTTTTGAGATCTTTGAGAGGGATCCAAACAGTAGAACCATCGGAGAGTTCACACTCATGTTCCCAACCAACGGTTGTATGGCGTTTACGGCCATTCAACCAGTCCGGATCCGTTCGGAGGACAGCGTCCTTGGTTTTGCGATGTCCAATGATATCCTTTACAATGGCATAGGAGTTGCCCTCAGTGTCGACTTGAGAGTAAAGGTTCTCGGCAATGAGATTGGCAGCAAGAGATTCGGTCGATCCATCGGGATACAGCACGTCATAGAAACGTGTGTCTAAGATTGGATTTGGATCACGTTTGCCAATTGGTCGGCCATGTTCATCTTTGGAGCGGCCTATGATCTTGGCTCTGGCCTGGTCCCCGCCATGCGGCAGCATGACTTCGGCTGTGAGATATTTGTCTAACTCCTCCGGAGTGTAGTTGTCAGCATCAGGGAGAGGTGTATCGGAGTCAAGAGCAGCAGGAAAGAGAGATTCGCTTTCGTCTTCTCCAAAGAAATCATCGGGTGGATCAGGGGAAACGTTGGCGGCATCTTCATCGGAAGACGGCGATGTATCCACGAGGAGAGTCTTGATAAGACCATCATAGACTTCCAGTTGTTGACGGATTGTGGGATTTTTCATATCGTCGTCAGGGATTGCCCACACATCTTTTCGGACAATAACTCGACCTTTCTCTGTCAAGACGTTGAAGGCCATGTCATCAATACAGTCATCGGCAAGACCAAGCCAGCGCCCAATACATTTACGCTCATGAGGGAAGTCATGCGACGGCGTATAATAGTATACAGGTTGATAGAAATCAAACAAAGCCATGGGAGAGATGTCGGGTGTCGATCCAAGAACGTGTTCAAATGGCGTTCGTCCATTAAGTTCAGGGATATCAGAGGCAGTTAACTGGCGGACAGAGGCAACCCACTTCAGCGCATAGGACCATGTGCGTCGTGGTGCACCAGTTTGACATAACTTCCTAATAACACCTTTCTTCAACTCACGGATGCTCGCTTCGGCGGCATTCTGCCATTGACTGTATGGGACGGTCACTTCTTGTTTGATACGGTACTCATTACAGATCTCACGAGAACGTCCATGAAATAGCTCTTGCGCACCATCAGAAATTAACGTCTGAGGAATTCCGACATTCTGGATAAGGGACATCAGACCTTCAGGGTGTTGCTTCTTTGATTTCCAGGGATAGACAAAATCATAGCCCTTTCCATCAGTAAATACGGAAGCACCCGTGTGAAGATCAAGCGATGGGCACTTGGAGAACATCTCGTCGCAAAACCATCGTCCCTTGACATTCGGGAATTTGAGCCATGGAGCTTTCTTTCGGACCTTGCGTTTGGATGGGACAAGGACATTTCGGACCCCAGCCTGGGTTGTCACTTGTAAAGTCTTCTTGGCCTTAGTAAGGCCGACATTCCATCGAGAAGACAAGGTCTGGGGATCAAGTACAGTCTTAGAAGAAGATTGCAAGACTTTTACGGCTTTCGTTGGTCGTGACGAAGCAGACTTAACGGCTTTGAGAAAGTATTCGTCGGGATCAAGGTCCTCAATGTCCACAGTGTCCTCGGCACTCGGTGGATGGGACACTCGAACGGCAGCAACTAAGCGGTTGCATAGTTCATCCTTGTCATTCTCAAGTTCCATGCAATAGCCATAGGTTTCGTCGTATGATCGGACGGCAGCAACCAATCGCGGGACACAGGATGCGGCAATCGAATTCGGATCAACTTGGCGGACAGCAGATGCATTGGATGCATTGGCTTTCTCCTCCGCGGCAGCGAAGGTGGACGAATGAGGGTGCCACACCGAATCAGCAGTCATGACTATCCGTGGGAGCGACTGGAGCTCCTCCGGGGTTGGCTTCGTGGTCGCGAAGCCAGAGATAACACCGGACATTTCTAGAGGAATGGTCAGGTCAGCATCGGGAATACGAATGCTGTGTGTGCTGTAAGGGTCAAACTGACGCGGCACATCATGGACAATGAGGCCGTTTGAACGCAGCTGATTGGGACAAATCAATGATTGGGACAATCGGTCCCCGAAGAATAACGACTCGTGAAACAGCAATAGATAACTATTGTTGTGGGCATCAGTCCAGACAGTGGCGGTCGTGGTGACGGGGATACGCTCGAGGGGTTTATATTCCTCTGAGAATGGGGAAACAGTGATGTAACGGTCAGGTTCCCTGATTTTCACAAAGTTGCGACCAACACAACAAGTGTCAGCATGCGAGTCCATTTCACATGTCAGATCAATCGGATCAGTGGTATAGGACTGTGATACGGCAGCACATAAACGGTGTGCAAAGGCTAAGCTGAAGGTAGGGGTGCCTACAAGTGAGAAATGTGGACGGATAAGATTCGTTTTATCAATTTCATCACTGGGCACACAGTCTCAGGTCTGCTTTGTGGCCTTATCAGCAAGGGCAGCTTTCGCAACGGCAGTTGTAGGCTCCTTGGTTTCATCAGGGTTGTGCGGCTTTGTAGATCCTTTTTTACTATGGGCAAAGCGTCCGAAACTGTTTCCGGCTGAGGTTTTGGGAACAGTCGGTTCATCAGCAACAGGAGGATCAGGCTCGGAATGGTTCGGCGCGTCGTCGCCATCCAGGTCAGTGGTCTCCAATTTCATGTCATCAGACTTTGGAGTTTCAGTTTTACTCAACTTGCGAGAGCCATTTTCATCTTCAGTTCGCACGGCTCCGGCCTTGCGCTTTCCATTAGCGTCGTTCTGTTCTTTGTCTTTCTGTTCTTTACGGGCACGGAGGATTTCGGCCTTCTCTTCATCAGAGAGCTTGCGCCATTCATCCAAACTGTAATGACGTGTCTTCTTTTTATTCTGCTTGTTACGACCATTCTTCTTTCCACTAGTCTTAGTCGTACCCACACCAGCAATCTTTCGATTCTCGTCATTGGTCTTGTCGGTACGGGATGCAGCAATCAACGTGCCAAAATACTGCTGGCATGCTTCAAAATCAGAAAGCTTTGCTGCGTCACCGTTGACGACCGTCTTTCCCGCCGCCAAAGAGGGATCCGATATACCTTTGAGGAAATCGGTTACCTTTTTGGTTTCGGCAACGGGTTCATCAAGTTCAGCCAACGTATTATGAGCTTTCTGATGGCGGTGAACATATTGTTGATACGAGAAACGACCGCGGCCTGTAAACTTCGCGTCGGCAATAGCAGCGTATGCTTCTTTCTTGCGGATGGTGACAGCTGCTGTTCCAGTAGCTTGGCGAGTCAACGCAAGATACGCCTCACGGCCGTCCTTCTTCTTTTGGTGTGGCTTGATGAACGTCAGGCCAGGTCCGCCAACAAGAAAAGGTTTCATCAGTGTGAAGACGCGTTGATTGTCAAGGGCATACTGATCACCTTGCAGGATAGTAGTAGCAATCAAATCGTCATCGATAGTATCGTAGGCAGCATTCCTTGCTTCAGAACCGACAGGCTTAGTTTCACGAAGGATGTATGTCAGAGGGACACCCGTTGTGGGATTGCGATGCTGTGCGAGGAACGTGAGCAAGGCATCGTTAAACACCTCCCACTGAGTAAACGAAGTCAACTCTTTCGGTGGGGTCAGTTCATCGGAGGCAACTTCCTTGTTGAGTGCAAACAGTTCCTGGGTACGTTTGGTCCATTTCTTGATCAGGGGCGGATCAGAGAAAAGTGAGACTTTAAGAGCCTGACCACGAGACGAACGGTATTCGAGCCACATTCCGAAGCCGTGGAGCTGCAGGTTAGCACTGAAGGGAAAGGCCCCGTTCTCTGGAGGGGTCTTTGCCATCATCTTCAACATCGACGGCACTTGATGGACTGCAACAGTCATGAACGATTGAGCATCATCAAAACCCTGCTCAATGATGTAGGTAACGGTGGCATCATTGTATCCACAGCGTTTAACGGCAGCCTTGAAATCTTCCTTGGGATTTTCAGGGGCAGTGGATGAAGACATGGTGGAAGGCAAAAGGAAAGCAAGAGAGCCAGAAGCAGGAGAGGTTCAGAGCAAAACACAGGCAAAAAACACAGAAGTGTGGAGGCATTGCCAAAAGGTGATGCAGATCGCAGATTTCGCGATTCTACCTGGAATTAAGGTGCACAAGTAGTGTCGACTTGCGTTTGCGCTGCAGTCGGCAGAGAACAAATACTTAGGACGTGTGCGTCGGCACAGTGCAAAAGGAGGTATCTATATTTTCATGTATGGAGAAAAGATTACCAAAACAATCACTCACTTAAGCGAGTGCTCCCCGTCACGTGGGAGAGTGCCATGGGTCACACATCACGAGTGTGAACTATAAGTAGTGCCGCAAGCATACCGTGACGAGTAGCTTAGCGCGAACACTCCCAAGCGGTGATCAGCCGCTACCAGTACGGGCAAAAGGCAAAGAGCGAAACTCAACAGAGTTCTCACATGGTGCACATAGAGCGCCTTAGCATTTAGCATATCCGAGGCAGCATAGACCTGGTTAGAATTGGAATATGGTTAGGGGACAGTCGGACGCCGATGCACTATCTGGTCATTTTGATCTACCATCGGAGAGGTGGGTCCCGTTACAGGGTCCAACGGCCGGTCGTCCGATAAATCATGGGGATTCGAACCCCAGACCTTCCATGTCAACAGCGTACATAAACCAACTAAACTACTGCGGCTGCAGCGTTTGGGTCTGATAAACTGTATAAATCTTGCCACTACACGCTACAACACGGTGTATACGGTGTGCAACAAGTGGCTAGACCAAAATTATGACTAGAAAACTAGATGCGTAGCAGCATATGTAGGCGATGCATATTCGCCAATATGCGACCATGTATCCGCCAATATGCGACCTGTTGGCGGGATTTATTCATCACAATAGGGCGAAGCCAATTACAGTTGGCTTGGACGTTATAATAATGTGCTAAACCAAAAGAAATTTGACAGAAATATTTTTACATTTTTAGGAAAATTTGGGAATAACCGTATGGACAGCAGACGGGAGGTACCCCCGCAATCGGAGGGATCTATTCGGAACAAAGTCCTTACACTATTATAATCTCACACTAGTGTGGATTGTAGGGAGCAATGACGATTGAGACGATCATCATCTCACCCCTCACTTTTTATTTGCGCCGTCTCTCAACTGTCCCGGATCCCGGAAAAGAGCCAACTCTACAGAACTTTAATCAATGACTCACCGAAACGTCGAGCAGGAACCCACCAGCCCAAGTAGCAGGCTACCCACTGCCGATGCCAGAGCTCAGAGCTACAGAGAGATTTTCTGGATTTCGCACGTATTCAACAAACCTGCCAACTCAACGCTCAACGCTAATCACTCACCACGGCGGACTTATCCCGTATCCCGGATGATGAACATCCGAGAACAAAAAGAGAGAAATTGTTATGTCGCTGTCTTCACGGAGTCCAGGAAAGGTGAAGTCCTGGATGATAGGGATGGACACTTTCGATATTCGAAAAGCTAAAAGATTTCTATCATTTTTTACTGAGATCTCCTTCGATTGAGTGATGAAGATTCCTCTTTTTCTTGTTGTGGTCCTTGCCGTCGTTGGCATCTTTGTGGCAGCGACTTGCCCAACAGTCGTCGTCAAGCCCGACTTCGATCTGGACATGTACATTCACAAACCTTGGTATGTCCATCAACAAGCCGTTGTGAGTTATCTCCCGCGTGAAGATTTCTTTTGTGTCCGTGCACATTACAGTAAGGTGGGAGGTTGGTTCCACAGGACTTTGTGGGGATACACGGTAAGGGTCAACAACGAAGCCCAGGACGAGTCCGGCCAAGAGAAAGGAGGTGGCTTGTGTGCTTATCAAACAGACAAAGAAAGTGATCCCGCCAAGCTTGCCGTCGCACCTTGTTTCCTTCCCAAGTTATTTAGTGGTGCTTACTGGGTTGTGGCCTATGAAGAAGGAGAACATGGCTATGCAATTGTCAGTGGAGGACAGCCGACCATCGAAGTTGGCAACAATACATGCCGCACGGACAACCGAGGCTACACAGGTGGTCTGTGGATTTTTGGGAGGTCTCAAACACGTAACGAGACAACCATCAACAAAGCTCGTAGCATTGCCAGTGGTATGGGCTTCGACCTTTCGGTTCTTTTCAACGTTACTCAAGAAGGTTGTACGTATGATGGAGGTCGTCGCCTCGCAAACTTGCGGTCCTAGTGCAGCAACAGAAGAAGAAGAAGGCATACCTTCATATTGTATCATCTTACATTATCAGGACTCCAACTGACATCCATTATCCAGAATAACAAAAGGATTAGGCTCTGATTGCGATAACTTTTGTAGTTGTTGCTGTTTTCTTACGTAGCAAAGCAGCTCGTTGTCAGCATGTAAAGCGGTACATCGACGATGTACAGATGGTGATTCGGTAAATGGATTCCAGTCGTTCATCTTCTCAACCCAAGCTGAATTTCTTGTACCCCTAAAGTATCCTCCAAACACCAAATGTGATGTATCATGACTCTGTATTTGTCGGGTGTGCTGGTGGGAGCTTCTCCTTGCTCATACCACTCGCCCAGTCAGCAACATCTTGCGAATACTTCTCCTCCTTCAGCTCCTTAACTCTTTTCTTGTAGAACTTTGATTTCTTGTGATCAGCAAGGGATTTTGCATCGATGAAATGTTTTCCTGTTTCGGCGCAGTAAAACTGACCGCCACCAGGAAGTTCGTCGTCAAACTCGAATTTGTGCGCGTCTCCTTTTGCTATTTCGTCCTGTATCTGGTCCACATCCTTCTGTCTATTACACAGCCAAACCTTTCGTTTGTACTTCTTGTTTTTGCTTCTAGCGCCATGCTTGGCTGCGGTTTTTCCGGTGCCCATCGTGTAGGTTGTAGAGGAAGAAAGTTCAAATGGTTGGTGGTGGGTGGTGGATGGAGGATGGTCATGTACATCCGGGTTAGCTATATATACACTTCTCCAAATCACGAGCTATTGGAAATTTGAACTCATAGAAGTACTCCTACTACTCCTACGAAAGTACCAACTTACAATCACCACCTTGGTAGGAAAAAGAGTATATACACCGTCGTTCGGCTATGAGAACAATAATGACTTGAGTTGTTGAGGTAATATGGATGACTATGAGCTGCTTCCGCTGGATGTTGGTTGTGCACCCGAACTTTGGTTGTTCATGACAACTGGAATCCCAACTTCAATTGAAGCTTCGTCCATGGCGGCGACTCCTTCCTTTGTGTCATTCTTCTGCGATGAATCAGTGGCCTGGCTTTCCTTTCTATTGTCCGATCCTTCGTCGTAGCCTTCGCCTTCCGCACCATCTGCTTGTCCCAGCATCTTGAACAAACTAGCCTGGATTACGCGCTGTCGTTCCGCTGTCATTCCCATTTCTTCGTGGTTGTAGCCATTGTCGCCTGATCCATCCGCGAATGCTTTTTTCTCATCATCTGGTTTGCGCCTCGGCACCACATTTCGTCTCGGCTGGTGCCGTTGCTGGTAGAGTTCAAAAAACCATGGTGGGCACATGAGATTCATGCTGACAGGGACTTGCAAGGACCATTCATTCGGGATCTGTAAGCAAGTTTGTAGGAAGATACTAGCGGAATCGAACATGAATTTAGGGCGAGGAGAATTGTGGTCACCTTCGACAACAATCAAATTCTTGTCCCCGGCATATTTCTCATATATATCTTCTGAGTGGTGTTTCTTAATGAAGTCGTCGTGTTCGCCGGCAACAAAAAGAGCCGGAATAAAGCACTTGTCCGCGTGGCTTATGGGAGAGATTTGTTTGATATTAAAGCCGGCTTGCTTCTTCACTGAGCCTTGCAGCATGCGGATGGCAACAGAAACAATAAGATTTGGTACAACAATTCCCTGGTCGCGAGCCTTTTCAACCATTTCTTCGCACAGCAATGTTAGGTCCGCAAAGGGACTGTCAAGAATCATACAGGCAATGGAAGGGTCACGGTCGCCAAACATGAGGGCTGTAGCAGCACCCATGGAACGCCCCCAAAGTGCAATTGTGGAGACTACATTGGTGGCCCGTAAATGTGCCACGATACAAGACAAATCTTCCCGTTCGAAATATCCCAACGAAACATATTCTCCATCTGATTTTCCAGAACCAGCAAAGTCGAACGCGAACACAGCAACCCCGAGAGACAGCAAGTAGGAAAGCTGTGGGATGACTTCAACACGAGCAGAGGAATTTCCGTGCATATAAATAACCACAGGAATTCGATCCATCGCTCGTTCAACCGGTTCCCAGTGGGAGCATTCCAGATTGAAGCCCCTTTTCGTCCGCAAAGTAAAATCAGTTCTTGTGAACCTTTTCCGACAAAAGTTGAAGGCAGGAGGACCCAGAGCTTCCATCTGAGGAAAATATTGTGTAAGCAAACTCCCCATCTGTAAAACTAAACCTTCTGCTGCAGCAACCCACGTACCTTGTAATCGGCTCGAGGAGGCCGAATGATAGCGTTCACAAGTTCCTGGTATCCCAGACGGGCCATTTGAATATAGGATAGTTTCTGTTGCTGCTGCGGTTGTGGTTGCTGCTGTTGCTGATTCGGAGCGGCTTCGGTGCCATTTGTATGTTGTCGCTTTCCCCTGTACGCGCCGTCTGCCGTTGCGGAATTCTTGCGTTCCAAATTGTGCTTTTGGCCAGATGTACCATCACCAGCCAGTTCAGGTGGCAGTATCACTTCTTGGCCGACATCATTCGGTGATGGATCTGACAGCTCAACTTCCGTATGCTTTGGTTGGCATCGAGGCGCGGAGGCTCCGTAATTGATAACCTTATCAGCACCCGGACTTTCCAAATTGAAGCCTTCCTCCAAGAAGGTATTCTCTTCCTCCTCGGATACAACGTTGCCCATTGTGAAAAAGTTAACTTGTCAGCAAAAGTTCGACTTCAATTCCTGTACTGCGGCTACTCGTTGGGACTCTTCCCTAAATATCAAAATTGACGAAGCTGAAGAGCTGTCTCGGTCACAGTGGTAAGTACGGGAGCAATGCCGTTCAGAGGAAGTATTCGTTTGTTTGACAGCAACAGAATGGATACGATCAACTTCTTGAATGAGAAAGACACACGTCGACTGCCAAGTGCCAAGTACCTCACAGAAATGGAAATCAGCTCTCAATCTCTCTACTCCAAGGATCGAATATTCTATCCAATTGCTTTCTCGTGTCGGAGTAGACCAAGCTCCCCGACTCGTCAAAAATAGCAATCAGATGATGACCTTGTAAATATCGTTGAAGGAATGCCACAATGTCGAGTCAACAACACGACAACTCAGTTTGTAGGTATGATTCTCGACGGGGGGGGAGTTGGGAATAGGCTTCAAGGCGCCGCTACGATGCTTCCTTGCAGCGTCGTCCTTCTGGATGGGAAACTTGATTTCATTCGTTTGAAGGGGACAATGAGACAAAGCGCGTGAGGTTCTCGTTGCCTTTTTTTTCTCTCTCTCGCAGAAGAGGCGTGTGGAGGAGCGCAGCCGGCCCACTTGAGAGCCCGGCACGCTCGGACGACTTCCGTGGACGAACCAAGGGTAACTGACCACTGACATCTTGCTTCATTAACTTACTGACAGTTTCCACATTGTCCTTCCCTGTCCGTTGTTGAAATCTTTCGGCATGTCTTTAGTCCTAAGGTTTTGAACGTGGACCGACCGCTTCGACCATGGAGGCTTCACCACCAGAGAACAACTTACGGAGGGATCTTCCTCCGCAATATGAGGTATTGGAACGTGCAGCCTCTCTGAGGAACGAGTCTCCCAAGGAAGTTCCTCTGCTTTTCCCATCATTGGAAGTGCCCTCTTCTGCCCACAGTTGTTGCGCGGGCGTCTTTGTTGTGGATGATGAGAATGCAACCATCTACAACGCCTCGACGGGAACACGCAATACCGAAGCAAATAATGCGGTCGATTCAAGGGGAAACTTTGATCAGTTTGGTGTGGACAAATTCTTCCTACGAGGAATGGCAAGTATTAGTTCAATCATCACTTCTCACAACAAACGTGCCACAATCACTACCAGTGCATCGGTAGATGCCCCTCGCATGCTCAATGTCGCGTTCTTACTGGACGATGATGATCAAGAAATGTCATCAAGTTCCAGGTTGTTACGACTGGATTGGTCCATGTCCACGCAATTTGGATCAATTGTGAGCGTACAGGCCTTTGCGAGCTTAATGGTCCATCAGGTTGATTTGTGCGTGGTGGATTCCAATGGCCTCATCGCCGTAATCTCGATTGACGTGGATACATGGGAGCCAGCTCACGGAACACCACTTAGGATTATAAATGTTCAGTCATTGTTGGCCTCTCAGTGGCCTGAGAGTAGCTCCATCATGACTACGTTCGAATTGACTCAAGAACGAGTCACCTTTCTAGACAAGAACCGTATCTTGCTTGCCACCAATCCGTTTCTGATGGCCGTTCATGTACTGGAAAATAAAGTTGCCGTATGGTCCTTGCAACAAGGACGGACGGCGTCCAACACTTCGTCGTCGTCGTCCACCATTTCTTCGCTTTTTACAGGAATATTCATTGGAAGTAGTGGCAGCGGCGCTCAGTCTCTTTTTCCAGATGCCCAAAACCCGGTTGACATGAACCCCATCCTCTCCCTTTGCACAGCAGACAATGACTACACGACTGTTTTCACCTTTCACTCTGGTGGCATGCTGCGTAAATGGCGTTGCCCTGGAGGAAGTTGTCTGGTACCGGATAGCGTTCAAGATATCCCACTGGAGGATTTGCCCTCTGAAGAGGACTGGAGCGACGAACCTCTTCGTTTGGTGGCCCATTCGTATGATTCTGGCGGGGTACCTCTTTCGGGGGATGACGACGACAACGAGACCAGTGACTCTTTGTTCTGTGCAGCTCTCTTTATTCAGACGACACGGTCGCCTATGATGTTTCAACAGAATGCCGCCAGCTCGCCGGGTGCATCCTTTTTCGATAGCAATGATGGAGAGAATGGAAGAGTCCCGACTGGCGCAGAAAACGAGAATGACATGTATGTCACGCCTTTTGGAGGATCACGTCTCATTGTGTCGGCGGCGTCCGGATCGTTGCCCGACAACTTTGTCTCGGTGTCCCACGCAGTGCGACTTCCCGATGGTCCATCGGCTCTCGTGGGGGCCGCATTTATGGGCAATGTTCCTTCACTGACGGCCCTGATAGCCAAAGATGATGCCACAGCACTAGTTCGCTACGAAGCGATCGAAGGGACTTCATCTGGTCAGGAAGGAGGACATATTTTAAAAGTTGTGCCGACAATGGACATACAATACGGTTCGTTGGACGACGTTGCGGGACAAGAATTGTGGTGCATTGAGTATTTCCCGTCGTTTTCGGCGAACATGTCAGTTCATGAGTTGGATGTTCTCTATTCACATTACTTGTTTCGTCCCAAAGCATGTCGTGGGTTGGGACATGTCTTGCCACCATCTGCTTCTCGCATTCGCATGGCATTGCAAAAGTGCATTCCACAGTATCGAGTTGGTGTCACCAGTAGCAATATGAACGATGTCGCTCTTGAGGTGATCAAGGCAATGCACGAATGGCGAACTAGCCGCTCGGCTGCGCAACGAGGTCCAATCATGCAATTGGTGCCAGCCAACGTCCAAACACCGGGAAAAGGAGTTGGGTTCACGCCGAAGTCTTTCTATGAATCCCTACAGAAACCTCAAGAACCAGAATGGACGGGTGTTTCCGAACCGCAAACACCCACTAACATGAACGAAGAGGGAAACGACAGAGACGCTACCATACTTGAACGCCAAGAATACGAGGAACAATGGCAACAGTTGTTGGTGCATATTTGGAATGAAGAGGCGGTTGATCGGATTCCATTGGCATTTGCACCAGAGAAAGGGATTATCCTTCGATCAGGTTCTGTCAGTGCCTTGTTGGCAAATCCAGTCAAACCTTCTTTGTCTGGTAACCTTCTGGATCGTGTTGCTGCCCATATATTGGAGAAGATTGCAACACAAGGTGACTTGGCCAGTCAGTTGTATGCTCAAGAACAACGAATAATGTTGGCCTTTTCCAATTGTACAATGGACATGACTCCCACAGCCGCAGCCGTTGCGAGTGAGTTGAGTCTCCTGACTGAAGGTATCCGGGATGCTGTCATGTCTCAAAATGAAATTGATCATCTTCAACGTTCGTTGAATAGTAGCAGTGTTGAAGACTGGGTCTTCAATGTGCAACAAGTAAATTGGGGGTCATTGGGTGCAAGCATGAGTCAACAAGATAAAGAGGAAATAGAGATGGAACCGTCTTCATCGCGATTCATGTCCGTGCAGGAGCGACTCACGGCAGCAAGCCTTTGTGCACGAAGATTGGATGAGGTAAAGCAACTGTTCCTTGGGCGATACCTCGTGCTCTGTGGACTATATGCGCCTGTTGCAATTCGAGAGTCAGCATGGTTAGGATACTTGCGGACGGGTTCGCTTTTGGTGGCTTCTTGCCATCATGTTCCTTGTTTGAGTCAACCAAGAGGCGTTGCGACCACTGACACTGAACAAGATGGATTACCTCCCAAAAAGAGGCCAAGCTTCGACAGCATGCAGTCAGAGTCCATTTTGCTATCAGCGGGCATGGGTAATGTTACTACCATGCTTGATTGTTTTCTCGCAAATGTGAATCAAGGATTTGTTCAAGACAATGAGAACGAATTTACTAACTTGCCGGCATATTCGCGGGTTTTATACCAACGGGTGGAAACGGCTTTGTTCCGATTGTTTGATTCCGTTAGCCCTACTGGTGTGGAGCAAGACCCTCTTTCTCAAGAACTCAGTTTCATGCTCCCATCGGTTTCGAAGGGTGCCCATATGGAGCAACCAAAACTTGTCTTGACACTCCTGTCTCCGTTTTTGTTGGCTTCATTGTCGAACCAGGAAACGTCAACTAGACGCGAGGTGCTCGAAACAACGGCAGAATGCCTGCTGGTGTTGGCGAGCAATTATCCTGAAGTGACAGCAAGCATAATGGAAGATCGAGCTTATGATATATTATGCTTCGATGCTCATAATCTCGAGGATAGCTATCGAAGAATGAATAAGCTCCGGCAGCATGTTGTGGCGAGGTCGAGACTGGTGACAAGTATCGGTGAAGCGATTCCGTCATTACAAGAGCAGTATTCTATGGAGTTCTTGTCTGGGAGCACCGAATACAAAAAACTTCTCTCTTTGCTGTTCTATAAATCACTTGAAGCAAATGACTGGGGGAAAGCGCTGATCGCATGTAAATATAACCCCAATCGACTGCAAAGGCGGGATCATCTTCAAAGATTAGTGACTGCGATGGTTGATTCCGGAGCATTATGTCGCCTTGTTTCTATGTGTTCTCTGTATGGTGAGGACACAGAGGAAGTGGACAATGCGCGTGGGATGGATCTCTACAGTGTTGCTGTGGACATCTTGGGAAAAGCAGGACATCGTGATTGGTACACCCACCTTGCAAGTGGATCAGATTCTATCTCCGACTACCAAGGCGCCTTGTACGCGCTTCATTTATCACGGAATGAGTTGAGGAAGGCTGCCCAAGCCATGGAATTAAGATACGTTAACGCGACATCCGCCCTTGCTCTCGACTCGACGAAATTGCTTTCTTCATCAAATGGACTGCCCATGGATAGTGCGACTGTTTTTAAACGAACTCGCCTCATTTTGGATGACTTGGTTCTGGCTGCAGCTGGTGCTCATGAGTCGCTGTGCTTAGTGGAGGACCCAGAGTCTCAATTCATTATATCTGGGGAGTACGAGAAACTATCGCTGGTACCATTCACTGTGTCGAATGCCGATGAAGCCTCCGGAATCATAAAGCGTCCTCGTGACGGCGTGGACAACCAAGACGAGGAGCGTTCCGAAGAAGAGAAAGAAGCCACTGGAGAGAACTTGTATGAGTATCGCTTGGATCGTTACAATGACTGCCAAGACTTGCGAACTCGTTTGATAGTTGCGACGGGTGTCCGTAGACTTTGGATTGATGATGTGTTTGATCAAAAGCTTGTCCAGCTCCTGTTGTCGGAGAGAGACGAAAATGGAACGGGAATCCAATTGCTGATCATGGAACTACTCAAGGCCGGACATTACGACCAAGGATTGATCTTGACATTGCAAATGAAAGAATCTTTGCCAGGTAGCGACCTTTTTCTGACCGCATTGAGCTGCTTTCTATGCGATCATCTCGTTCCTCTGACCTTGGGAGTCAGGGGAGGGTCGACCCCCTCCCTTAGTCAGATTCTTGCTGCTTATGATGCTGTTGGCGAATCAAGTAAGCCGCCAGTACTGCTTGGTCCCTCACCCAGACGCGACGAAGACCCTCAGGCTGCGTCGATCCGTGTTGCCTCCATTGCGTTGTTAGAGAGTGCTACAAAAACATATACAACGGCAGAGACCCCTTTTGCAGCAAGAGTTGCAGATTGCCTTGTTGTAGACCACAGAGTTGCAGCACTTCCAGAGTGGCTGGTTTCTCTGTTAAAGTATGGAAGCTTTCCGTGCCATTGGACTCCTGGTTTGTTCGCAAGGCGCCCACAAAAGGGGTTTGTGGGGTACCTGGGAGACCCTTGTGCTCTTTTGAACATATACATGATGGCTGGAATGTACCACTTTGCCTTCGAACTTGTTTCCTCTGTCCTGGATTCTGCGGAGGCAGCACCAAATTCACCGGCAATGCGTTTACCAGAGAAAGGTGACATGGATTTCGTGCCTTACGAGACGATCGATCTTTTGTACAATCTTGTCGATGCCGCGATTGAAAATGGTGATATTTCGGATAATGAATTTCGCGAGGTGGTCCTTTCTGCTCGCGATCGGATGGTTCAGTCTCTCCAAGATCACTTTGATCGAATGGAGATGAGCGAGGAAGGCATTAAGAGCGCACGGATTCTCGCTTCGTCTTGATTTAACCACTGAAGACGATGCGCATTGGCCTGGTTGCCAATTGAATGTTTGTTTATTAAATTATCACTACAATCTCTTTCCAACCGTTGGAAAGGTTGCGTCGTAGGCTAGAGCAACTGCCATTCGGGGATTGTTCTTTGGTCGTCCTCGCAGTCGTATAAAGATTTGCCTTGGCCAAACCCATTCAACGACCGGTTCCAGCTGGTTCACTGTCGGTTCCGCAACAACCCATCCTCGGGTGAACTCAACGTGCCACATGGGCATATCTGAGGGTCCTGATGACGGTCGATCTGTTGTTGCTGCATGGGAATCATTGTCACCGTTCGGATCAATCCCACTTTCGGGTTGTTCCAAAGGTTCGCCTTCAGATGCGGGCGTTGGACTGTGAGGTCTTTGGGTAAAGTATGGTTCACGATGTAAAACGATTGAAAGTGTCTTGGAGATGCGTTCCATGACGGCCATGTACAAATCAAGAGAATGAGAATTTTCCGGGACCTGTACGTTGTGATGACTCCCATCAGGTCGTCGCACTCGGATCGAGTCTCTTGACGCTAAGGTCACAGAAGTCGCTTGGTTCTGTGAAAGAAGAGCACCCGCATAGTCAATATGATCCTGGAGTAGCTCTCGGGGAACCCCGTGTCCTGTCAACCGATACGAGGCCCTTCTGTTCATACTGTCCGTGGGATAAGAGAGATTGTTTGGCCAGAGTGGGATTGACGAAGGGTCGAGGCCTCGCTCTGCATGCTTTCGAACCGTTCGATACCATTCCTTGCGTCCCCGAAGAATACGACGAGCTGCTTCTGTTCCGGAACGAACCATACTCGCATCCATAGACTTGACATACTTGGTAGGGTCAAGCATGACTGCAACATTCAGTAAAGGAAGAGAATTTGTTGAAAATTGCGTTTTTCCGACAAAGAACTCATTCTTCACCCCCAATGGTCTCGACTCGAGAGTGTCACCCGCGTTGTTGCTGTTATCAAACTTGTCTTCTTGATGTAAGTAATGACGAAACGACTTTGACGATACTGATGCTGGCTTGAGGATGAGCTGACCAAATGAATCGAGGATTTCGGATTGCGCCACTGGTGTTCGCTTGTAGGTTCCCACCAATTGCTGAAGATCTGTTTGGGATGTCGAAGAGTTCTTGTTTTTGCTGTTGAAATAAATGTCATTTCGTCGCACAATTAAACGTCGAAGGTGACGAGGAAACAAGGACGGTGCCCTTGAATTCTTTGTCGTTGGAGTTTGGTTGCCCTTCATTTCGTCTCCAGCATCGCCTGATTGGACGCTTTCTTCATTGGCTTTCTTTGATTCTCGATTCTGTTCGTCACGCTCTTCTGTCAAATGGTTGGTTGTCTTGGTCGAGTTGCAGGATGACGTTCGGTCGTCAGAGTCTGTTGTTGGTTTCGCGGTCGACGGCAACGAGGACGATGTTTTGCTTCCACCACGTCCTGATTGAGACGTGAAGGGTGCGATTGCCGCAACAGGACGAAAATATCTTTCATTGACAGCCCAAGGCTGGGTGACTCGTGCAATGATACCATGGCTATCCCGCGGCACAACGACTCGTCTGGTATATCCAGCAAAACATGGAACTCTCATGAACACGATGCTACAGAGGTGAGCTTTCTGGCAAGTCGAAGAAAAAGGAAACAACCACAACAAGTCAACAAGATTCAGGCCTTCGACATATGACGACTTGTACGAATCCTCCTTGCATAGGGAGAACAGAGTCTAATAATTCTGACAACAACGTCGCCTCGGAAGTCTCGTGTCATTCCATGCTTCATCTCATGCTGGCCGCAAAAGGGGCCTCCCACTCTCTTCGATTTCAAAAAAGGGGGTGATCTTGATTTACGTTCGAAAAAAGCGGGGTGTGGTTCGCGGACGACGGACACTTTAACTGTGACTGTGACCGCCCTTTTATGACCAAACCTCGAAACTCGAAGGGGAACCTCAACTCCCCCAATTCGTATTCGTACTTCGTACTCGTAATAATTAATAATTGATTCGCGGTCTCACTTTTTGAGTTTGGATTCATTGGTGTCATTCAATTGAAGTGACCAAAGACCAAATAGACCGCGAAACAAGAAGACGACGCCAACAATCTCTCCGCTTTGTAATAAAATGCCCTCTCGCAACATATCGGTACTATATGGAACAAGCAGGGGAGCTTCGCTGAAAGCAGCTGAAGACTTTGTTGAGCAATCCAGAAAGTTTCTTTCCGTGGAGCAGATCAAGGACATTGCAGGAGAAAGCGACGTCGATGTAAATTGTGAAGGCCCTATTTCCCTGGATGATTTCTTGAAAGAACCAAACTGGAGTCCCTTAATTGTTGTTTTTGTGTCAAGTTTCGGTTCGGGAGATGGTCCCATGCAGGGTCGAAAGTTCCGAAAGCGTTGTAATAATTGGATCAAGACCTTTCAAGATAACCCGGACAAGCCAAAACCATTAACAGGAATCGAGTTTGCCTTGTGCGGATTAGGAGATTCATCTTATGAGACATACATGAAAAACCCCAAAGGTGAGTGACAAAACATTTGACTCTGTTTTTGCTACTACAAGTAGATTCATTCACATGCAGTGTTGCCTTTCTTGAAGTCACTTGTGAGGCTCTGACACTCTTGGGAGCGGAAATGGTGGGTGAGCGAGGTGAGGCTGATGCTCAGAATGGTGCCGAAGGGCAATCGAAAGAAATACAGGACTGGATCGACTCCATGTCACCAATACTGGCCAAGTCTGTCGCCCATGAACCAAGAATTAAACAGGAGCAGCTCATTGAGGCACGAGAATTCGTCCTTCGAGAAACAAACTAAATCAAATGGGACAGACAACAGGTGAAATGCGAGGGATCGCTAATCCCGTGTCATCACTCTTCATAGAAAGAGGGCGCACAAAGATTTGCAGACGAGTGAACACACTCATTCCGGCGGTTACTTCGTTGTACGTCGTATATGCGTCTTCTGCCCGTTTCCACGGAGTGTGAAAGACTGATTCGGGAAACGACTCTTTCACGGCACTAATCTTCCAAAAGCAGTTGTTAAAACCAGGTTTGATGGGTTGGAATCGTTGGTGACACACGGGACAGAGGCAAGATATTTCAATTGACTTGGCCAGATCAACCTTTCGAATGTTCATGTTGGCAATAACCATTCTTCGGTAGGCGCAACACGACGGATTTCTGCATATCCCTTCAAGACACAGGCCTGGCTCGACTACTCTCCATCTTGGAGCATCCTTGTTCCACGCAAAAGTCCGCAGAGCAATGGAACGCGTGACATCCACAACCGGCGGACCTCCTCCACCACGAAGACGCAATATCATATGAAGGGTACTCCCTGACGAAATACTGTAATCTTGCAGTGTCCTATGATCTTCGAGCTGTTTTCCCTCGAAAATCAGACGTTGTTGGTCGGGGGGAATCTTTTCAGATAAATAAATGGCCTCCTTGACGTGCTTCATCTTTGCCGCTCGGTGCATGATCGACAAAGGGATGACCTTGCCCATCAATGTTCTTATATAAAGCTTAAAGGGGTGAAGTGCTGCATGAAAATGGACAACTATGGGGCGATCACGACACAGATAGTTGTTCAGGTAGTCTACATGATTGTCGTCTTCTATGACATCACTGCTGAACTCTTCAGTATTGTGATATGCCCTGTAAGTTTTTGGACCATAGTCGCCCAACAGAAAGGTGGCTGTCGTGAAACTGTATTTCGGTGCTTGGACTTGCTGCGAGATCCACCTTGCGCAATCAGAGATTGTGGTTTTGTCAAGGTTAACATCCATAAAGATTGAATCGCCCTTCGTCTTACCGGAGTGATGGTCACCATGGTCACCATCGTCTACGTCCACATGAACCAGAACGAACTCGGCCCCAATAGACGTCATGACTTTCTACGAAACATCGAATGTGGGAAGAGATCTTTGTTTTGTCTTACCTTGGTTATGGTCTAGCTAGATAGATGCATTTGCGAGTTTCCAGTCGCGGAGGCGACTCGACTTCGAACCAGTGCGATTGTATTAGCTGCGCGATTGGGCTCCACAAAGTTCTCAACGGGAAAAGGCAGAGTTGACAAGACCTTGGAGTTCAGAATTCGGAATGCACTCTCAAATCGGGGCTCTTAGGACAGGACTACATCATTTAATGATGTAGTACAACTCAACACGTAAAAGTATGAGTGCATAGTTGTAGCGTTTTGCGGCACGCGTTGTTCGAGAACAGAAAATTTGTTTGAAACTCCTCTCTCCTATCAGAGGCAGCAGTGATTTTGTCAATTTTCACATTGTTGCCGTCTTTGATCCAACTATCATTACAAAATTACAAAACAACATCAGATGGAGCACTCTGGAGAAGCTGCAAGCTAGAGGGGGAAACGAACATAGCAGCTAGCATACTCCTTTTTCCGGTCGCGCTGTTCGAGTATCGCGCGGTTGTGTGTTCTCATCACAATGCTTTCAACACAACATAGCCCAATGACGACCATGGCGACGCAAACTTCTTCGGGTGCACGCACAGAAAAGGTTTATGTATTGTATGGTTCCCAGACTGGAAATTCAGAACAATGGGCGAAGGAGTTGTGCTCCCAAGTGTCTTCGAAGCTGTCCCCGTCGATTATTCAAAAACTCACTGGAACAAAAGAGACGATTACGGTGGAACCCACGCATATGCAATTAGACGACTTCTTGGAGTTGGACAAATGTACATGGACACGACTTATGATCATTATCACTTCAAGCTACGGAGTTGGACAGGCACCGCTTGGATGCTATCGCTACCGCGATCTTTCCGACGCATGGTACGAGGACATGCAAAATGATAAACAACACCAGGGTGTATTGGATGGACTATCCTTTGCCATGTGTGGCTTGGGAGACTCCAAGTTTACGACCTTTTTCCAGAATCCCAAACGAATTGATGAAGCCATGCATCTGGTTGGCGCCAAACGCGTGGGACCTTTAGGGAAGGCCGATGCAAGTGGCACGGGTGAGGAGCTCCAGAGCAAAGTCATTCAAGATTGGATTGAAAATATTTGGCCACATTTGGCCAAGGTGGTCGTGGAGCCGCCATTATCAGAAGAACGACTGAAGGAGATGCAACTTGCAACTGTCAAAGTGTGCCAGATAATCAATCCAGATTTTGAGTTTGACGACGGCACTGGAAAAGGCAAGAACAGCTCATTGATGCCGACGTACAGCCTTGCACTATTGGTTGCGTTGCTGGCAATTATTCTGTATAATTGCCGTGAATTTGGATTCCCCAGAGAGTAGATTTGGTGAGACATGGCGGTACTCAAAATTGCTGTTTTTAATTAGAGCTGTTTACCAGACTCGATACTTGTCATTGGCCTCCAAAGCAATTACCTGTATCCTCATTAAGTTCGAGAAAAGAAGCTTTACCTACATCGCAGGTAGATACGAGCTTCGTTTCTGCTCCTCTTCGTCGTCCTCATCGATACCGTCCATTGGCGAAGAAGTGTCTAAATATCCCAGCAGCAATTTACCAATTAATCTGTACAAAAGAGAGTAAATTCACAAGATAGTTAGGCAAAGTCGTATTCAAGTCAAGGTTTGTTGCTGGTCAAGCGAGATAGACTTACGGTTCTTCATTGACCCATCGATGATATTTATTAAAGAGAGCCGTTGCATCTTTTCCCAGTACAGGCTTGAGAATACGTTCTCCTCCAGGATGATAGGCAATATATGGGCTAATAAAGTATACTTTCTTCTTGAGGACGATCCACCCGTCATGCGGGGAGTTGTGCTTCTTGATTTCATCCCAACGTATTCTCCGAATGGCTTGACCACGTCGTTGAGCCAAGTCCTTGGACACACTTAGCAACCGGTTCCAATCAGACAAACCAAAGCCTTTCCGTAACCCAGTCTTTTGACGTCGTGAGGGTTGTTGTTGTTGTTGCACACGAGACGAAGCCGTAGCCCCCACAACCATGTTTGGAGACGGAGTGGGAGTCGTACTCGAACTCATGCTCCCGGATGGAAGCGATGGTGGTGGGGGTGGCATGCTGGTGTTTTTTCCATGGAGGCTGCGAGGTTTTGGAGGAGGCATTGTTGTGTCATTCATGTGCCGTTCCTCTTCCACCTCCTCAGAAGATGGTACGAGGGAATCCGAGGATTGTGTTGGTATGGATGTATCGTTCATTTGGCGCTCTGACGATAACTCATCTGGAGATGCGGGAATATCGGAGGATGTTGAGGACGACATTATGTCAAAAAGAAGACTAGCCTTCTTCGTTCCTGTGTTCAAGTCTTTTCTTTGGTCTGTGTGGGAAGCAACAAGCAACTTCTCAACCTAATGACATGGCGATTGGCATTGCTCTTTGTTCCTGAAGTGGCGCTGTTACCCAACAAATAGCCCCAAGAGACATATTGACTCACGGGGTCAATATGCACTATACAAATTGACCCACCCTGGGGCGTTGGTCAATCCGTTCCCACAAATCACAAATGACTTTAATACTCCTCTTTCGCATTATACTCCCTATCTGTCCGTCCATTTTTTGGACTCACATCGCACCTCCATTGCCTTTAGGAAATCATCCCAACACGACAAACACGATGACGACAATCAGAGTCAACCGTATTGCCAAACATAAGACAACCGGCGTTACATCTAACCGCCCACCTGGTGTCATTCATGTTCTTCGATCATTTCCTAACGCAACGAAGCATCAACTTGGATGTTTCGATACCCCAAACTTCAAATTGCTTCTGACTGAGATGTACTCCTTGTGCATCCCCCCTACGTACCAAGAAGATTTCATACGCCATTCAATGCGTTCTATTACTTCTATCTTTCCGTTGCCCATCGATACATCGGTTCCCGATATTCCCGTTCTTACAAGATGTATCATTGATGGGTTTCGTGCTCTCCAAGCACAACATGCTTCTTGTCTTCAAGAAGCTAATTTGATTGTAAGAGACGCAGTACCAAAGCAATTAACACAAGAACTACATGGATGTTACTTGGTTGACTGTATCTTGTCCCGGACTCACAAGAAGCCAAGAATTTCAAACGAATCACGTTATTACGAAACAATCTACCAAACGCGTACATCCCGTTTGCTTTGCAACGATGAGAACGATGCGATTTTCCGTACGGTCATACTAATTTCCCCCTACTTTGCTTGCTTTTGGACAAAGGCCTTTGTTGCCGACAGCTTCATCCCTACTGGTGACGTTTCCTTTGGAATTGGGTCGTCTATCACCAAGTCTCCCATGACTTCTTTGCCTACCTCTTGGTTGCGACTTGTACAGAAACAGGTTTGCCTGCACGGGGTGGCTTCATAAAAAAAATCAACCATGTTTGGTCGATTGACTTTTTACCGAGAAAAGCTTCTTTGCCTCGTGTCTATCACTGTCTACATTTCAACGACGATGATCCGGATTCTCCACTCTTACCACCCGATCAAATTGGGTCCAACATACCCACTAAGGATTTACAAGCACAGCGTTCCTTGTACCGGTCCCTTTTTGACTCATCTCCTTCCAATAAGGTTGGTTGTCGACGGTATGTTTCAGGTGCGCTCTACCAAAACATTCCTCCTTCAGCTTACATCTACGATCCATCTACAGCTGGCAATAATGCCTGTTTTCAAGCGTCCATCCTTGACGGAAATAAGCTTCCGATTTCCCAATCAAACATTGTGGTATGCTTGATTCCACAGGAACACCAGTTATACAAGACTTTAAATGTGGCGTCTCGGTTATACACATCATCCAAAAGTTTCTCTAAAGGAGGAAATTGTCGACAAAAGACTGGTGACAATGGTGTTATGAGCGCTTATGGACAAATGTTACATCGTTTTAAGAGATGCATCAACAGCATTTCCTTCCATGACAGCGATGGTCTTTTGATTGAGAGAGTTCGAGAAACGTGTCATTTGGCAGCGGAATTCATATCAAATAATTTTCCTGGAACACTTTCCTTGTTGAAAAGTTTACGGACCATTGGAGGGCTCCAAATCCCAGACGGCTTGGGTGGTGACGCCAACGGTTGCAGCAGTAACATTGCCATCAGTGTCGATCTTATGAACTCTTCACACATTGACATCAACGATGCTAGTGTTGGAGTTGTTCTATTTTCAGAGACAGAGCTTGGATCTGCACGCGATTGGTACTTTGTCATGCCCAATGTTTCGATAAAAATTGACTCGACAACTTACTCAGGTTTGGTAATTCGACTCTCCCACGGAGTTTCTATACTATTTGATGGACGTGTTATCCGTCATTGCACAAGTGTTCATAAATGTGTCCGTTCCTTAGAGTCCCTTACGAGTGCCAAACGGGGACCCCACACTGTTGGCTGGTTTTTTGGGCTGTCCCTACCTGCCTTGACTCAAACCCCTGGAAGTTGATGGAAATTCCGATTCATACACCTGTTTTCACTACATTTGCAGCTTGCGTCACAAGCCTGATTTTTCTTCCTGCACCCACAGTTGTTCGTCGTACATTGAGAACTGCTTGCTTTACAAGAACATCCAGTGCCATAACTCTTAGTAGTACGTCATTTCGTTTTCAACTGTCCTTCCTGACTATTTGCGATTCGATGAGCGTCACGGATCGACAAAGAAGCCATTTTAGTGGGATCAAATGTTTTGTCAATAATCTGTTTCTGTAAATCTCGACGTGCTTTGCCCATTGGTGAAGAAGAATGAATAACACTGTACGTGTCCCGTGCATACCATGTTGGTGTTCTTGTTCGTTTATCTCCTATAATCCCTTCAGGCAGTACCAATCTAACAGATGGTTGCAAACTGTGAGAGACCGCAAAAACAAGGCAGTGTATTCCATGGCGGCTCTGGTTTGCACGATCTCGAGGGTCAGGAAACAGGGCTACAGCGTCTCCAACGGAAACTCGGAATCCAGCTTGCTGGTTCATCCTTATCATTTTGGTCGCTTGTCTTCGTTGTTCCGCCTGGCGAGTGGATATATTTTCATATCGAGTATATTGCCTTTCTGTCGTATCGTCTATCATAAGAAAACTACAATTACATCCACGTACATCTGAGTATTACTATAGAGCAAATGGAATGGAAGGAGAACAACTTACTTCTTGGATTGGTTTCTTTGCGAGCGACGTGTTGGTTCTTCAGTTTTTTCTGTGTCCATGAAACCAGATAGATAATTCAAATATTGCTCTCTCAACGACGTCTGACCGACCGATGTATATTCCTCATGGAACTTCTGCCGTAATGCAGAATTGAGATTTTTCCATGCTTTGATGATTATTTTCTCGAATATGTTTCCGACTGTGGATCGCCAAGTATCTTCGGAACGTGTTGGTGGATGTAGATCTTTCCTTTTCGAGAGATTTTTCAATACAGGCCTCATTAAATACATAATACTCAAAGAAGCAAGGACTCCACAGGAGTGCAAATCCTTTTGGACAGCTGCATGCACTCGTGCGCCAACAGCTGTAACGGCACTCGTGCCCTAAGCAGCCTACCCTCGTTATTTATTGTATCATATGCAATCGTCCAAAAGGCAGACGATGAGTGGCTGTCATCTGTCTGCAAGCAATGGACTGGACGCACATTACTGTCTGCTTGCTGTAGGAATTCGTAATACCATAAAGTCGCCAGAGCACTCTTGTTCCACAGTGAAAGATCGTTTCCCCCCAACATTCCATCATAGACATCAATTTTTTTCTTGTCGATATCGATGTGGATTACAACATAATGGCTTTTGCCAAAACCAAGAGAAATAATCTCTTTAACGTAGGGATCTTGATCTTTCAAATTATATGTCTTCATCTTCCACTTTCTCATTTCTGAAAGATCTGCTTTCGAATAGTTTGCTGTTGAATTATGGAACAGTATAGTCCTGTTGTGAAAGTAGTGCTCTACCAATGTGCCGAAGCTGTGTACCAACGAATGCGGTAGCCACTTTTGAGAACGATCTGAAAAGTAATGCTGGAGACATTGACCCGATGGGACTTGAAGTACTTTGGTCGATTGACCACAAGAACAATCTTTGCAAGTAAGGTGACAAACAATGAATTTGTCTTTCCTATTTGCACCGACAAAACTACCTGATGCAATAATTTGTTGGTACGCATTGGCCAGTGGAATTGTCTTCAGATGCCGTCGATCAGAAGGCTGTGGTGAAGGCATGATAACAATCTCTTCTCCAGACACCACTTTGTTGTGATCTTGAGACGACTTGCCCAACACTTTGGTCAATTTGTCCGACTTAGGAGGCAATTTGTTGGACTCACAAGGCAATTTGTCCGACTCTTGAGGCAATACGTTGGACACTTGGTGCAGTTTGTCCGACATCTGGGGCAATTTGTCGATCACTTTGGGTGTTTTGTCTGATTCTTGAAGCAATTTGTTAGAAACTTGGGGCGATTTGTCCGAACTAAGTGGTAACTTGTCAGACATTTGGGCCAATTTGTCTGTTTCTTGAGGCCATTTGTCAGACATTTGGGGCGATTTGTCTGTTTTTTGAGGCGATATGCCGGACACTTGGGGTGATATGTCGGACTTCTGAGGCAATACGTTGGACGCCTGGGTCGATTTGTCTGACGCTCTAGGCAATAAGTTGGACTCATGAGACAATCCGTGAGATTCTAAGGGCGATTCGTCGGACACTTTGGGCGATTTGTCTGTTTCTTGAGGCAATATGTCGGACACTTGGGGCGATTTGTCAGTTTCTTGAGGCAATATGTCGGACACTTGGGACGATTTGGAGATTTGTCAGTTTCTTGAGGCAATATGTTTCCTTTTTTTCCTTGGCATGAGGAACGTAATTCTGCGGCAGAGCTACCACACTGTCGTCTCCCACCAACAGAATTACGTATCAACTTGAAAGGAAACGAATTCCACCAACAGGAAAGTAGAAACAGAACGTAATTCAATGGCAGAGCTACCACACTGTCGTATCCTACCAAAAGAATGACGTGTCAACTTCTTGAAAGGAAAGGAATTCCAACAACAGGATAGTAGAAACAGACAAAGTTGACAGATGCAAACGGCATGATAAATGAGAAATAGCACAGAAAAGGAGAAAAGGGAAGGAATATACTCATACCTTAGCAATCTCAGAAGATAGAGCAAGAAGAATGGGAAGTATAGGTACGGAGTGCTTTCAGCAAGGAAAAGAGAGAGAGTGTTGTTTTGGTTGTAACAGTAATCAGGAGAGGTGTGTGTTGGGAAAAATGAAGCCTGCCATGGTGTGACGGTGTGACAGCGCTGTCAATCACGATATATAAACATATTATCCTCATATATAGTGGATATTGAAAGGACTACACAAGAAATGAGAGTAGTTGGCCATATTTCATTCATTCATAGATGGATATGGTTACGTAGAGAAGTATGGGCATTAATTTAGAAAATGTACAGATAATCACTATTGTAGTCTGGGACCAATGAATTCATATCGGGGTGAAATAAGGAAATCTTTATCGGAAGAATGAAGATTCGTACAATGAAGAATGAGTTTATATGAGAATTCCCAGCTTGGTTTTATGTTTGAAATAAGTATTAAATGAAAATATAGACAAAAATATGGTCTTAATGAAGGCATGTCGGGCTTACACGTGTAATAGTCAATTTGTAGTATGCATTTTGACTCATGAAAATTCATTTGTAATTTGTAGAAGACAAATGGGGCGTAAAATGGCCAATTTTGACAAGATGTGCGATGTGTCTGACACAAATCCGACATATTGACCTACGCCATTCGACAAATCGACTAATGGGACATAATCGCAGAAGGGTCGCAAATATGCCTTCGGGGGACAAAAATGAGAGACGGGGGACGATTTCTGAACGATGGTGTCAAATTTTGGATGGAGAGTTTTCAATGGAAAAGTCATGAATTGGTGCGGTCCTACCATTGCCATTGTCGATATGACTATTTGTACGATGTATCTGCAGAAGGCCGTCATCAACGGCATCATGGAGGAGGCGTATGAGGACGATACCTGAGACGGACACATAAATTTTTTTTCGAAAACAAAACGATAGGAAATGATAACTCGTTAGGAAATTCAACGCTAGGAACGAACGATGGGGTGTGAAATCGGACAAATTACAAACGAAAATGCGACTCGTCCATTTGTGGAATGCGCAATTTGTTGGGTAACAGCGCCGTAGATGTAGATGGAGTCTTGATGCATGTTCGCCCCCAAACAGGGACACCACACCTGAGGAGCCCCCCCCACTTCCACAGATGGTATCTTTTTCTTCTCCATAACTCCATTACGGATTATTCCATCACCGCCAACCAGAAAAGAGTTCCATGTCCATGAACCATTCGGCAAGGTGCCATTTCTAGGCCTCGAATAGAGACAGTTATGAAGAATTTGTACCACTTATCATCCAAAGGCACCAAGTCTCTTACATCGAGCTGTAGAGTCTCGGTCAGTGGCTCACGGATTCGTAAAACTACGGAAGCCTCCTACCACACCATCTGTCTCCCAAAAATTTGGGATCAGTCTTCTCTTGGTAGAAGCCCGATAAAAAGGTTGACTTCCCCTCTGATTGCTTCATTTCGGTGCGACATCCAATGCCGTTTATTGTCTAGTACAAGTTCTTCGTCTTCCTCTTCTGTGCCTGGAGCTTCTGGGAAAGATACCACCACAGACAATGATACTCAAGACAACGCAAATGACGACGACAATGTCAACACGGACTGGATTCCACCCAATCAGCCGTTGGTGGGTGACAGAGGGAAAACCACTAGTTTAGTCGGAAATTCGGATTCCATTCATGACGAAGATACCTTGGAATCCCAACGACTTCAAAAAGAATACGAGGCTCTCAAAGAAGAAGATCGCAAAGCCATGAATGTTAGTAAGGAAAGTTCTACGCCAGCTACTGTAGATTGGATGAAGACTCGTCGAGAGACTCTTACCGGTGTGCCCACTCTGGGTAATATACCAGAGTCACTTTACAGCGTTGGTGATCCTAACACTGGAAATCGAAAGGTTGTGATTCCTATTAAACATCACACGCTTTTGACTCGAAAAGAAATTGCAGCTGTGTTGGATGCATATGGTGGTCAAGACATTGTGACGCTTATGGACGATCCGAAGAAACCTCGCATGGGAGGGATAATGGGGTACGTATTTCCTTCAGTCCTTTGCCACGCAGAATGTCAATGAGAGAGACCTCCCACCTAACAAAAGTCCTACGACACAGTCAAATTATTGCAACCGCACCTTCGCATCGACATTTGGGTCAGCTTGGTTCACAGTTGGTTCATGAACTTCGCAATCGCAAACTCCAGGAAGTCGGGGTTCCCAGTGCCATTGAAGGGCCCCAGGGGAACCCTCGTGACCCGGATGAGGTTTGGATGCTTGTCGATTGCCAAAACTATGTAGTTCATATTCAAACGGAGCGAGCAAGAAAATTCTACAAGTTGGACTACTTGTGGTCGTTCCAGGATCCAATCTGGGGTATTGATACAAACGATGAGGATGTATGGGACGATTACATGGCCAATGTAAACCCCATTGATCCACGATATGCTGAGCCAGCTACCCCGTGGTCTGCCAAGTCGGATAAACTGGAAAACAATCGATACTCGGCACCTCATCGGCCGGTTGTGGTAAAGAGGAAAAAGCGGAGACGAACCCGTAGGTGAAGCCTTTGACTAGTTGTAGAAATACCTGTTGATTGGCAAGTTATTTCTTTTCTTAATCTTGTAGTCCAATGAGTCGGTTGTTGCCTTCCACATGTTTCCTATACGTCACAAAGTCGCTCACCATTAAATCGGCAGGCTGAGTGCCACTGGCCATGTCATCCGGCAGGAAATCTGTATACGTGTCCATCAAGAAGTCACCAAGGTTCTCTTCTTGGACCATGCGTACCTTATTTTGAAATTCTTTTAACAGCAAAGGTTTGATGATCATCCATACGCGGTCAAAGAATTTTGGTGGGTTAACAATCAAGAAAAGTCGAACTCGGACCGGAATACGTCCTTGCAAGGTCCTCATGAATTGGACAAAGTAATCCGGAGCAAAGTTCTTCATTTTCCAGTCATTCATATACGCCAAAAAGGCGATACCCTCGGCGCACGCTTTTTCCTTTTCCACCATGGTTGTCATACAGTAAGCGAGATTGTCAATGATCGCTCTGGTGGATGTTTGGCGGGGGAAGTATCGCGAAGCGCGCATATAAAACACGTCATGGCCTTCTTTCGTGGAGAGACCTGGAACTGGAAACAGAGTCTGAGCAAGGCAGAATAAGCAGATTTTCAGATGTTTCTGGTTTGCATGCAAAATGCAACTACCCCAAAAAACACCAAGCCGTACCTTACTTAGAAGTTGCGATTCGAGTCTGGAGGCAGTTAACACCAGGTAGCGTCGATCAAATCGGTTCATGACTCTCCACGCCGTCTTTTCGTTGAATTTGGTCTTTCCAGGACTGCATCTGGCAAATCTAAGGTACATTTCATCCGAATAGGGTCGATCCGGGTGCAAGGCTTTCCAGCGTATTCTTAAACTGTTGTAACATTCACGTTCCTCCGGCGAGAGAGAAGCAATCTGTTCGCTGATTGGACGTTCGCCTTTTGCAGCAAAGCGATTTGGTCCAGGCCCCAATGATTCTGTTTGAGCAAAGCGAGGCTCAGTCGTTGTTCCATCCTCATCCTGGGCCTCGGCGGCGGTGGCATCTTCCTCCTCTTCTGCGGTTGGATCTTCTTCGGATTTGCTGGAGCTTCCACTGAAGATCACTGCTTCGTCCAAATCATCGTCTGACATTGTACACTTTCGTTTGCTGCTTTCTTGAATGCGTTCTTTGTGGTCGAGGGATTAGAGATATATAACAGGATGATGAACCAACCGTCTCAAACAGATTTCTTCATCATTTTCTCATTCGTCGAGAATTTTGCGTCAACTATTCTCGCTATGAAGTTCGATGGGAAAGATACACGTAGATATCGTACGCCTTACAGACGCATTTGCGTCTGTGCGTCGCTTTTCTTCGGTGGAGGCCACCACATTCTCTATGTGGTCTCGCATACCGACAGATGTTCTGAAATCTAAGCTATCGCCGTAAAATCCGAAAAGAATCGAAGATCCAAGAGCGAGACCGACAAGGGTGAGTGAAGATTGGCTGTGAAGAAGATCAGAGACCAAGAACACAACCATGATGAACTCCCTGTTGCGAAGAAGAATACTTGCACGAAGAGGAAGGATACACGCACTCCATGAGCAACTGCGCAAGAGCGAGTCTTCCGCCATCTGCCCGACGACGACAACAACGACTACCACATTTAGCACAACGTGCACTCATGGCTTTCCCACCACCCCCGCACCTTCGACGCGAAGACCGAGAACCGTGATGAACAGTAACTCCCGCAATCTGCATCTCACCGTACCATCCCGAAGCAGCTATCCGGCCCTGAGAGTGGATCCCTATGCCTCCTCTGCCGTACACAACAACCTGGACAACAGTTTGGACTACCATGAGAGGGTTGATTTTCGATACAGCCAAACGACAGCCAGTGAGGTACCGCCACAAGTTGTTCCACCACCGGAAGAATCATGGGTGGACGACTATCCAATTGACCCAACCTACGCGCTTGGTGGATCCGATATAGTGCAGGAGGAAGAGGAACAAGAAATGGAGAACATGGAGCAAGTCGAGGAGACAACAAGCGGAGAAACTGCTGTTCCGGAGAAAAAGTCAATGGCAGAGCTCGTGAAGAACTTTGAAAATGAAGTTGAACCAGACACCACTGATCTAGAGAACTATCAAAGATGGCTAGAGTGCGAATCGTATTACGAAAGTGCCAGAAAATTGAATGACGTTATGAACAAGACCCGATCAAGGGATGATTTGGGCAGTATGCCAATGGTCCAGGCCCAAGTTGTCAAATGGTTCCCAATCCTAGAATCGGAATTTGCTAAAATGCAACAGAAATACCTCACCAAAACAAGAGGTGAAATGGAGAGATCGGAAACTTGCTTTGGCCCTTATCTCTGCGCCTTGTCACCGTCAAAGCTGGCCGTGATTACAGCCAAGGAAGCTCTTGTTATGTGCCTGAGAGAAAAGTATAATGGCGTCACCTTTGCCAAACTAACGAAACGTTTGGGGGCCGCGATGGAGGAAGAAGTTCTCGTTGAGAAGCTTTTACACCAACAGATGTTAGAGAAGAAACAGAGAAAGAAAGATTTAGGGTTTGATGCGGACGGCGATGATGATGAGGAGAACATCCACACGGACGACAACGACCAACCCCAAAGCACTGATACAAACCAAGCAAAAACCATCAATGCACACAGAGCATACGCCCGGTCGAACCTCGAAAACTTTCTCAAAGACATGATCAAGTACGATCCTGGCGTGAATCATAAGAACGAAGCAGCCCTTCGAAATGCTTTACGGAAGACACGACTTTTGCTCGAAGAATCCGACAGCTGGCCCGACAAACGAAAGATACAGGTAGGCACGGCCCTATTACATGTACTTCTTGAAAATACAACAGTAAAGGTGGAGGGAAAAGACGAACCTGCTTTCAAACATGAACTTCGATGGGTCAAGCAATTGAAAAAGCAAGGATATGTGTCGGTCAATGAGGCATTTGCCAACCTCGTTACAAAAGACGATCTTGAGTGGATATCATGGGAATCTGTGAGATATAAACCAATGGTGGTACCTCCAGCAAGATGGACCAGTGCTTCAGAGGGAGGGTACTTGTTGCTTGAAACTGAATTGATGCGTTTTCATGGCTGTAAGATGCAGCGTGAGCTTTTGGACAACTCGGATCTCAGCACCCTTCTCGATGGCCTGAATGTTCTGGGTGCTGTACCATGGAAAATTAACTCAAAGATTTTGGAAGTTGCGAGGCGTTGTTGGGACGACAACATTTCTCTTGGTGATATCCCGACACAAACAAATTTCGACCTACCGGAAAAACCGACCCGACCAGAGATTGATGGATTCGTAGAACGAGACAGTCCTGAGTTCAAGGCTCATGCTGAGAACCTGAGGCGATACACAGAAGAACTTGCAAAATATCGTCGATTTCAACAGAAAAATAGAGATTTGCACAGTCTGCGATGCTCTGCCATTCTGAAACTTGACCAAGCGGAAAAATTCGAAAAGTTTGACAAAATCTTCTTTCCGTACAATGTTGACTTCCGAGGCCGAGCCTACCCTGTTCCACCTCATTTGTCCAACGTTGGCTCCGACCTTTGTAGAGGAATGCTTGCGTTTGCTTCTGCAAAGCCATTGGGCAAGAAAGGGCTTTACTGGTTAAAGGTTCATCTGGCAAACTTGGGAGGAAAAGACAAGGTAACGTTCGACGAACGTGCTGCTTTTACTGAAGAGAATATTGCTAAGGTTCGAGAATCAGCGGAAGATCCATTTGGCGGTGAGAGATGGTGGATGGGACTTGATGATCCATTCCAAGGACTTGCGACATGTACAGAGATCATTAACGCAATCGACTCCGGTGATCCCGAATCCTACATGTGCTCATTGCCTGTTCACATGGACGGCTCCTGTAACGGCTTGCAACACTATGCGGCTCTTGGACGCGACGTTGTTGGGGGGAAGGCGGTCAATCTCTGCGCAACAGATAAGCCGCAAGATGTATATATTGGAGTGATGCATGAAGTTATAAAACGTGTATCGGAGGAGGCTCAACGATCGCTTGATTTTGACGTAAATGATCCATCAAAACTATCAAAGGACCAACAAAAAGAACTAAACAAGAACAACGCAGCAAAGCTCGTGAATGGAAAGATTGATCGTGGTGTCGTGAAACGAACCGTAATGACCAGTGTATATGGAGTCACGTACATCGGGGCGCGAACACAAATCCAAGAGAAGATTGAAGAAAAGCTCGAAGAAGAAGGGAAAGACATAGACGCCATGGACAAAGAAATCTTCCAAGCTTGTGGTTACCTAGCGAAAACAACCATGGAGGTCATGGGCGATTTGTTTCAAGGAGCGCGAGGGACAATGAACTGGTTGACCTCTTGTGCCCGTCTTCTATCGGAACATGGATATCCTGTGGCGTGGATTTCACCCATTGGTTTACCCGCGTTCCAGCCTTATCGCCGCGAAAAAGATTCTACCGTTGTGACGCTTCGCCAAACTGTCGCACTGCGAGAGACCCCAGATGACAATCCCATCCATCGACAGCGTCAAGTAACAGCCTTTCCGCCCAACTTCGTACACTCACTGGACTCCTCTCACATGCTTCTGGTAAGTGCAACAATCATGTACTGGAACCACCTAGATCACAAGATCAAGCTCAGTCTTACGCGTCTTTGTCCAGACTGCGCTTGAAATGGACAGACGGGGATTGGCGTTTGCAGCCGTCCACGATTCTTTCTGGACACATCCCTGCGACGTTGACGGTAAGTTTACTCCGGTTGTGAAAGGAAGGAACAAAGCGCATCTCAATCGGTTGCTTAACTTCTACTCAGAGATGAATATGGTTCTTCGAGAAGTGTTTGTGGATTTGTATCAAAAGCCGCTGCTGGCTGAGGTAAAAGAAAGCTGGGAGATGAGATATCCGGACGTGGAGTTTCCGGAAATTCCTCCAACAGGCGATCTTGATTTGAATGAGGTGACGAAAGCGCCTTACTTCTTCCAGTAATTCATGTCCATCAGTACTCCCGTACAGTCGGAACTTGGATGAAATCATTGGAAAAGCGGATCGTAGTTAGATGAGAACCGAACCGAGTCCACCTGCCGAAAGACTGCCGGACAACTCAGATTCCGGGAGTCTCTAAACGAGAATTCTTCTAGAGGGCATCTCCGCCTCTAGAGGTGCGTTCTGGATACGCCCATGGTGCGGGGGTAAAGACCATCAAATCGCTATAGGAGTGTCAAAGAAATTGATCCGATCATACTCCTACAAACTAGAAGGTTTCTCTTTCTCTTCACTCTTGCAACTAATAGTCACTAGAGGAGTAGTCACCTTTTCTATCCCCCAAAAGCTTCGCATAGCATTGATAGAGATCGGGACGCGGGAGTGCGTTGCTATAGAGAGTTGTGTACCGACTCTAACCTAAAAAGTAGAGCACCTCTGGAGAACACGGCGCGAATTCAAATTCATCAAGAGAAGCGTCTTTGGCGACAAATACCGAACTCGCCCTCCATCCGCTCTTGTTGCAAAAACAACGGCATTGTCTCACAAACCAATCCAACTTTGGACACACATCTTCATTGACATCAAGATTCCCAGTATCTAGTCTGTATCGAGCTACGATGAGTGAACAAAGAAAAGCAGTGATTAAAAATGCTGACATGGAGGAAAAAATGCAGCAAGACGCTGTTGATATCGCGTCGAAGGCTCTTTCCGAATACAACATTGAGAAGGTTCGTGCCTCATCTCTCATCGCTGTCATCACAGAGAAACATAGATATGGGAAACTAATTTTTCGGTTCTTGCTTGATTCTGCCAGGATGTTGCCGCTTATATCAAAAAAGAATTCGATCGAAAATATGGGCCAACATGGCATGTAATTGTTGGGCGGAACTTTGGGAGCTACGTAACACACGAGACGAAACATTTCATTTATTTCTACTTGGGACAAGTCGCTGTACTTCTATTCAAAAGCGGCTGATTTTATGACGTTCTTGTCGCCATGATCCATCGGATGTATGTTTTGCAAATCCCGGCATCAACATTTATGTGCCATGTGAGAGATCTCGCAGGGTCTCTCGAGAATGATGACACATTGATGATATTTATTGATGGCCAGAAGGATAGCAATACTGCAATGTTACTATAGCCTTCCTGCAAACCAACGATCATTGTTGATTGCATATCTACGGAAACTCTCTTCTCGTACGAGAGCAGCGACCTCGTTTAAGGCAGGCTTGGTCTTGTACGATTGCAATAGTTCCAACCCAAAGTCCGGCTTCTCCAGATAGGCTTGCCACGGTCCGGGGTACTGACGGAAAATCCATCCTTTGCTAATGCGCTTCAAGTAGTAGGCTGGATGGGCATGAGGCAAACGTTTCGAATGAGACGGTTTTTGTCGCGACATGCCAACCCGGTACAAAGCATTGCTTACCTTCCTCGTATCCACGTTTGTTTCCAAGGCCGTAGGTTGTTGAATACGCGTTGTTCATGATAACGATTGGCGAGGAAGGGGAACCATAGGTCGAATAAATCCTATCCCACGTCTCTTCTCCACCTGGGTTCACCACGATAAGTGCATCACCCTTTTGAACAGATTCGTCACCACGCTGCCCTCTGCTAGCAAGGCTACCAACAAAGTCAGAGCCGTTTTCTTTAGCTGATTGAAAACGACTTGCTCGGCTGTAATGACAGAAACACGCTTTCCAAAACCAGAAACGGCAGGGGCAAGTTCTTTGGCCCAGTACATGTTGGAATACCCAATCAATTGCCGACTCACATCTGATCCCGGCTTGTAACCTCCAGGAACACCTAGTTCTTTGGCAACAACAGACTTTCCAAACTTTTGGTTCAAAGGTGTACCAAATCGAACTTCCTCAACATTGGGCACTGTTCAACAAGAGGATAGCTACCAGTTAGACGACCAAAGGCTTCGATATTTCACGTCAAAACAAGCAATATAGTCCGGACAGAAAGAAGTCCCTTCCACAATACATTTATCATATTCAATCATCATCCTCTTCTCAGCGACGAACGGCACCCACCAGGAGGAAAGTTGACCTCGATCTTCTTTTTACCAGAAGAGATGGCTTGTCCAACTGCCGTGCGAGCCTGCTTGGCAATCTGACCATTCATCCACGCATCATAAAGCTTGGGAATACCCTTTCCACCATCAATCAGAGGAATCAGAGACCAAGCCGGAACGGCCAACAAACAGGCAATGGCAAGCCGACGAATCATCATTTTTGTGAGCAGAGAATTGGCATTTTTGCAATTTGCGGATATAATTTGTCCCACGTCATCTTTAACTCGAACTCTAATATGTAATATGAAGTCACATTTTTTAGTGTCTTTTTGGTTGGGTTTTGAGCTTCTAAAATCCAAAATCCATGAATCGATAAGGGTGACAGACGTCCAGACCTGTGCGGGTTTCGCTCTTGCCCGCAACCCGCAACCGTTCGCTCCATTCCCTCCATGATTCTCCATTCCCACCCATACCCAAAGCCCATCTTGATCATTGTTGTTGAAAGAGAAGAGAGTTGCATTACATCCGCGTGAGATATTAACCATGAGCTCTTTTGTGAAAGACCTGACGAGCAAGAAGCGAAAGCTCGATACGTCTGTTGCATCCCAAAAACCAAGCAATGGTGGAGTGGGAGGAAAACAGAATCCTTACTTGAAACAACCTGTTTCACCCGACAGGGCGCTTTTGATTTTTCTTACTCAGGCTCGCCAATCCGCCCGAAATTACTTGCCCAAGAGTCAACAGAAATTTCCAATCAAGAAGCCGTTTTGCGAAATCGAAGCGCGTTTGGGAGTCCTATGTGTGCCTCACAGCGCTCCGATGCGTCGCGTAACCTCTTCTGGAGCCAAAACGGCACCCAATAGCAATGCGGTTGCCCCTGCATTTGACTGTAGCTCGGTCATGCCACGCTGCGTGATGGGCGCTGGTGTGAGTCGTAGCCATTTCTTTAAATGGACAGCAGATGGAAACCGATCTGCTGTCATCCGCCAGGCATTTGGACTCAAGGATGCCAAAGAAAGAGTCGAAGAGGAAGAGAAAGTTGAGACCGTATATTCTGGTTACCCCAATGGTGCCAGAGTATGTTTTCCAATTGAGCATGATCCATCACGAAGGCAATCGGTGATTGGTCAAATGGAATCAAAGGAAAAGCAAGCAATAATGGATCTAACTCTTCCTGCTGCGCCGTATGATCTCCGAGTTACGCTCAATAGCGAAAATGTAATGGATCCTGCTGTTCGCGATAGCCCACCTGATGGATGGACGAGTAGACGAGTCAAACGAAGACGGTCCTACATGCGCACAAATATGGCATGGCAACTGGATGTTACAGAGGTAACTACATATTCCAGATCTCCTCAGCAAGCTCCCGAAATCTCGTTCGAAATTGAGGTGGAATTGCGTCCTTCTGTTTTGCTCGATCTTATCAATGAAGAAGATGACAAGAAGATTCCCACCATGGCCAAAACTCTGGCGAGTCAAGTCTGGTGGATTCTTTCCCAGCTCAACCCTCTAGCCGATGCATTGGATGTGGAGGAACAGTTAATGGATCATCCGAATCAACGAGCTGTCCAACTAGCTCTGGCTCAATGCGGCGCCCTCAAGCGATTCATGGACAGCGGTGCCGATCCATCAAACTATGATTCTCCCATCTCACGTCCAACAGAAGTGCCCCCCGCCTCGCTGAGGAATATCAAATTCATTGGCTGTATGCCCGTCAACTTTAGCAGGCACAACATGGATGAAATTCAACGGTCCAATGATAACGCGTACTTTTTGAGTGAGAAAACGGATGGAGTGCGGCATCTGCTCATCTTTACAGGGGATACGGCTGTCTTGGTCGATCGGGCGATGCGGGGGAAGCGGCCAATCTGGGATGGTCCTGGCGATCCATTTGACCAGTACCTGAAACGAATCAAACCCGGAACAGTGCTCGATGGAGAGGTTGTCATGAATCGGAAGAATCCCCAGAAGCCACGACCAATCTTCATCGTATTTGATGTTCTTGCTATATCGACTACTGTACCAGTCCTTCATCTTCCATTCAAAGAACGCCTCCAACATCATTTGGAAAAGGGATCCTTTGCCAAGAACCCTGAAGGTGGAGATCCACTCAACGTTGCTGCTTTCCGAGTTTCTCCTCCCATTGCCCTCCCTCTTATTCGGAAGAATTTTGTCAGTCGAACGTCGGTAGGGGATCTACTTTCTAACGTGGGTGAAGAGCGAGGTATGCGTTGTTACAGGAAAGGAGAGGTACACAACCACCTGACCGACGGCATCATCTTTCAACCCAATCGGCCATATGCATGTGGTACGGATATCCATTTGTTGAAATGGAAGTATTTGGATACAGTAACCATGGACGTTCAGCTTCTCCCTCAAAGACTTTCCTCCTCGAATTCCGACGAGGACGCCTTTTGCACTGGCTGTCTTGGTGAGGAAAACACAATCGTGAACATGACAAGGTTTATCCAGCTTCCAGATTCCGAGCGCATGCGGTTGGAAGCCGATCGCTTTGCTGCAGCGGGTGGCAGTGTTTCGACGAATTCCAATACAATTACAGAGGTCGGTCTTGATCCTGAAACAGGGGAATGGTACTACCTTACTCTCCGACCGGACAAGATTGCTCCCAATCACATCTCCACGGTCCTGGGGACACTCCTGGAACTAGCAGAACGACTGTCAACTGAAGAACTACGTTTCCGGCTTTCCTTGCAACCTGGAGCACGAGATACCTATCGGAAAGACGTTCGTGGTATGATGCAGCAGCTACTCGATCATCAAAAACATAAATTGGCTCAGCAACGTAACCATGGTAATCGTTAATTGTAAACAAGACACCCTCCCGTAGAAGGACAACCACCAACGTAAACCTTTATACTTCATCGTATCTCAGACCTAATTCCGAGTCGCAATTTAAATAACAAGCAAGTCATGCGTCCACTTTCCTCCAACCTAGTATCTAAAATAAAAATGACTGTTGACTTCCCATGATTGTGTTTCCACGGTGGCATTGCCGTTGTGGAGATAAGACTAATAGATTAGAATTACGAATCTAATAGCACAAAAGTTTGGTGGAAGATCAGACTGGAAAGAACCTCTACGTTGTTCAGCCCAGGAGTCGTTCTTGGTCAGTGTTTAGTGACCTGGGAGGTAGCCACCTGGAAGGATGGAGACACCAATGCATTCATGAGTGACAAGACCAGTGATACCCATCATAGCAGCACGTCCGTTGTTGAGCTCAATTGCCCGCTTTTTCAGTTTGGTTGCCTCGTCATATTTGTCCCAGCCAAAGTCTAGTGCTCCATTGCGGAAGTCACCAATGTGTTCGTTGCCCGTTCCTGGAATGTCTCGGTTCACAATTTCGGCCAAGGCAAAGAAGGCAAGCATTTGCAACAAAACGTTGGTTCCACCTTCGGCCGAAGCAACGGCGGGGAAGGCTTTCAAACCATCCGGAATGTCCTCGCAGCCAGGGAATCGGAAACCGGCAGCTGTGGAGATGTATCCGGTAAAGGCCAACATGGCAACACGGCCATGTTTGAGCTCAATGTAACGAAGGTTGTTGAAACCTTCTTGGGGAACACCTTCCAAGATATTGAAAGGGTCATATACACCAAGCTGTACGGATCAGCGAGCAACCAGTAACGGCGAGAATATCAGCAGCATTGCCGAAAAGCATGGAAACGAACATGAGACTTGACCAAACCAACATTCCCCACCTCCATAAGGACACTTACAGGAGCTTGTGCACCAACTTCGTTGGCGTATGGGTGCGCTTGAAGCACGGTGCTTTGAGATTGTTGCACAGCCGGGGCAAAGGCAGCCGCCGAGGCGCACAAAAGGGAAAGAACGGCAGTCTTCATCATCTTGGCAGCAGCAAACTGGACCTATTTGGGCTATATCGATCATGAGGTTCCGACAGGAAAGATCGCTCGTTATTGTAGTTCAACTACGAAAGGGTTGGATAGCTAGGGAGTGTTCGTCAGGGACCTAAAAGCGATTCAAAGACGAACCGTCCGATCGTCGTCCGGATTCGTTCTTTCCCATCTGTCCTTTCACCAACCAAAACCAACGAAGAAAGATTTCGGAAGCCGACGACAAGTCCTCGCAAAAGACATCAAGTTCGCTGTAATACCTTCTTCACACATGCTGCCTCCTACATGAGGTTTCTATCACAAATATACGCCTTGACGATGTTGCCATTGCAGTATCATGTCCTGTTGAGACGAGGAGCCTTATCCTTGACCACTCGATCTGTCGTGAGACCAGCGACGACGACCTATGGGCTTTCTCGATACTTTTCGTCGAAACCGTTGTCGCGGGTTGCAGCATCGTCGGGAGCGGACGATGTAGCACGATCTAAAAAGAAGAAAGCCTCGAACAAACAAAAATTCAAGATCAATCAAATCACACCAGAGCAGTCAGAGAAATTGGCCGCGGCATTTGACGAGCTTGCTCGTAAGGAGGGATTCACTCCAACCGACTCTCATTTTACCAGCGAAGATACCTTTGATGACGACTTTGACGACGATGATTATGTTTTCCCAAAAGAACTATCTGGAAAGACTGACCATGAGTTTGTGGACGACGGGGTTGATTATGACAGCATGGACGATCGAATTGCGTCGGCGCAACGAGACATGGATTTGGGACGAGTCACAGTTCCTGAGGACCTGGACAAGTTGGCACAGGATATAGGTCCACGAACACTTCGTGAACTTGGCTTTCGGCCAGAGCTCAATCCCTTTGAGGGGGATGGAATACAGCGACAAGAAAAGTACAAGTTGGTCACCGAAGCCATGACGTGTCCGGCCTGTGGGTCAGACTTTCAAACCTCAGACGAAAGTCGACCAGGGTTCTTGCCAAAAGAAAAGTTTGAGGTCCAGCAAAAACTAGATAGAATTGACAAAATGAGGAGATTGCAACAAAAATCCATGTCTGATGACTGGACGCCCGAGGATGAAGTGGACTGGTTGATTCAAACCAGTGGAAAGGAAGGCACGGACGCTCCTCGTTTGGACGAGATGGATATTTATAAAATGGCAGAAAACATGGGCATTGACCTGGACGCCCTCACTTCGGCCAAACCGACCATTTGTAAAAGATGCTTTGACTTGCAGCACTCGGGAAAAGTGGACGTATCTTTGCGTCCTGGATGGACCGAGGATCCCTTGCTGGCACAAGCAACGTTTCGCAAATTGTTAAAGCCCATTGCGACCAGGAAAGCGGTCATTATTGCGTTAGTGGATTTGTTTGACTTTGCTGGATCCGTCTTACCAGAGCTCGACAACATTGCTGGTTCCAACCCAGTCATTGTCGCAGCCAACAAGGCCGATTTGCTGCCCAGTAAAATGGGTCCGGTACGAGCCGAGCAATGGGTACGACGGGAGCTCAAGTACCTGGGAATAAAGTCCTTGGCCAATGTGGGTGGTGCGGTTCGGCTGGTGAGTTGCAAAACAGGAGATGGAGTATATCCAATGTTGGACAAAGCACGTCAACTTGCCGATGAAATGGAATGCGATATCTATGTTGTGGGAGCCGCAAATGCCGGTAAGTCTACTCTCATAAACTACATCCTTCGGAACCGAAAGTCAGAGTTGGATAAATTGCCAGGAAAGAAGAGAGCCGGAAACAAGAACAAATACAAAACTGCTGTTACGGCAAGTCCCCTTCCAGGAACAACCCTCCGATTCATCAAGGTTATGTTACCGGAAGGAAAGAACTTGTACGACACACCTGGACTGCTGGTTCCAGGAACCTTGACGCATATGCTGACTCCCGAAGAGCTGAAACTAGTTGTTCCAAGGAAACGCGTGGAACCCGTGACATATAATGTTGCCAATGGGAAATGCGTCATGATTGGAGGCCTTGCCTATGTTGGTGTGGTTGGTGAAAGTCGATCGTTCTTTTTGTCCGTCTTTGTTTCCAATGATATCAAAATTCATAAAACTGACTTGAGCAAGGCCGAAGAAGTCCGAAGGAAACATGCCGGAGAACTGCTGCAACCTCCTTTACCTCCCGGGCCCGAGCGAATTGAGGAAATTGGAGAGTTTGAACACCATGTCATTGACATCAAGGGATCCGGTTGGAAGGAAGCTGCCGCCGACATTGCCCTTACTGGTCTAGGATGGATTGCCGTCACGGGTGCTGGAGATGCCCAGATTCAAGTTAGTGTTCCAAAAGGAATCGCGGTTTCCGTGCGTCCACCGTTAATGCCTTTTGATATTCGTGACTCTACAGCAAGGTATACGGGAGGTCGGTCGGTTCGAAGCGGAGGACGGCGCAGAAGAGGTGGAGGAGTTCCTGGAGTGGGTCGAAAGTTTTAGAAGCAAGGCCAGAGTAGTAGAATTAAGCAGTCTTCGTCTCCTCCTTGAGGATGCTCGTAGTGGTCCCTCTCGAGTCCATCTTCACATCTGCACGCCATGGATGAAGATATCTGCACCGACACGAAATGGAAACCCATAGATACTCTCGTCATTTTCCCTAGAAAGCAACTTTCATGGAAACTCGTGTCTAAGATATTTTGTCTGTTGCTATTACAACTTTTGCAAGGATCTATTGTACTCCTAGGAGTAAGATCTCTAGGAGTATGCACTAACCTTACCTTTCCTCGCTATGTATTGCATTATCGTCTATCCGATCTACCTGCTCTACTAGAGAGACCAGTATCTTTATATCGTTGTGCTATCGCGAAGTATCTTCCGAAAATGACGCAACGAATGCAATTCAAGAAGTCGCGTTCAGGGTTAAGTTCAGACAATGGGATCAATCGAGGCATTCATGGCATTCCTGAAATGTGAAGCAAACCAAGCTGAAGAAAGGGCTAAATCACTAAGGAGAACTGCAGCAGCTATTGAGGCAAATATATCACCGATCGAAAGTGAGTACTCCGTTTTGCTCCATTAACAATATTTATGCTGAAAATTGAACTGATGAAAGGCATTTAATATTAATTAGACAAGCGTCTCAAAGTTGGGAAGAGCGAGGACACAAGCCGTTCTCAACAAGGATACGAGTTATTTGTCCAACACAACTATGAGGCCATCAAAGAGCATTTACAACTTAGTGGTCAAGACTATTCGCATAAAGCCATCTTGGCTATCACCGCCCGGCAATGGGCCGAGGACGTACATGATCACGAAAAAGATGAGTTCCAACTGAAAGCCGAACAGCTTAAACAGGAACATCCCGACGAAACAGCTGATTCTTTGTCAGAGACGGATATTCTTGAACCCAACCCATTGCTTGTGGATGATTCTAGACACGTCCGGCAAAAGACGGCAATGAAGTCACCACCCGAATGACAAGAAGAAGACACACCATTCCTCTTGTGGAGTAGATTGTGTGCAGGGAATAAACAGCACGGACATATGTACTAGTGAGACATGTTCATCGTCCGATCTTCCAATCTGGTAACCCAATAATCTCTATATAAACAGGTTGATTGGACCCTCGCGATCTGCGAGTTTGTAAAGCGAAGTCAAACCTCGCATGAGTTGCAAGGCCAATAACGCAGTCCATACATGAATCAACGTATCCACCCCTCCGTCACCTCCTTGTAAAAGAAGGAACGTGCCAACTCCGGTTAGTCCCGATAGTGCCATTGCGCTAGCCTGGAAAGGGAACTCGGACGCCCCTTGAAGAACTCCATCGGCAGAAAATACCAGTGCATTCACAGGTTGAGTCAGCACAATCAATGGCATGATATGGGAAAGGGCGTTTCGAGTTGCTTCGTCTTTCGTGAATAGATCAAAGAGCCATTCTGTGGATGCACCTACTTGCAACACGGTGGCCAGGAAGATACCAAGAACCACGCTGTAGGAAAAGACCGTTTTGGAAATTTCGCGTGCATCATTTTGGTCTTGTCTTCCCAATGCATCAGCCACCAATCCCTGGGAAGCTGCCGCTAACGAGTCGCAAAAGAAGCTACACAACAGCCACAACTGGATACCGATTTGATGAGCTGCAACTGACGCCGCTGCGACACCGCCCATGGCAAAGTCTGCACCACCGCTTCTCGCGGCCATTGCAGCAGCTGAAGATAAAGATAGTTGCAAAACCAATGCCCGTGCAAACACCGACGACGAGGCAATAATGAGAGGTTTCACTTCGGTCCAACTTGGAAGTTTGAGCAAGGGAACAACGGACACAGCAGTCCCGTCCTGCGAGGATTGCCTATTGCTACCAAGTTGTCCATCCGCGGAAGGGAGACGTCCAGCAAGTACGAGCAAGAACAAACCAGCACTGATCCATTCAGCTGTTGTTGTGGCAATAGCAGCTCCCAGAGGTCCCATTCCGGCAAAAGCAATGAGTATAATGTCAAGGACTAGGTTCATAACATTCGCAATCACCAAGACGAGAATGGGAGTTTTGGTGTCGAGATAGCCCCGCAAAACGCCAGTGCTGGCATCAATACAAAAGACAGCAGGGGCTGCAAATGCACGCACTGAAAGAAACGCGAGAGCGTACCCGTTGGCAGCTTCGCCCGTAATGGATGTTCCCATCACAGTGAGAAGGGGTTGTCCAAAGCTGAGAAGAATCAGTGTCAGGCATGAGCCAAGCGTAAGTGCCAAAGAAAGGGCCTGTCCACCGACTGCAATAGCTTCACTCTCAGATCCAGCCGCTCGTTTGGATGCCACCTTGTAGAAGAAAGAAGAGTTTGTGCCAAAAAAAGTGACGAAGAGGTGACGAAGTTACAAGAACATAAAGCCAGAGTGAGTATCCACATGTTTGTGTGAAAGCCTTCCCATGTACGTCAAACTCACCAGCGGTGTAGTTGCTGTGCACAAGAAATTAAAGAGATAAAACGAAAACGTCAATAGAGCTGCTGCACTCCCCATTCCTGCAAGTTGGTCAGCACCTGAATCACTGAATCGTCCAACAAAAGCCGTATCAGCCAGAGTCATTAGCGGATCAATCAACAAGGCTCCCGCTGCAGGGATGGCAAGTTCCAAGATACTTTGTCCCGTGGACTTTTTGTTCGGAGGGTTCGACAGAGTCGACTCGCCATTTTCGCCAAGGAGTGATGTCGTCTCGGTTTTGGTTTGCTCATCGAGTGATTCCTTCATCCTGGAAGATCCTCTGCGAAAATTCAGAAAAGGAGGAGAAAATTGTGGAGTTGGGAAAGGAGTTTTTGAAGCGAGTTGTGGTTGGAGGGTCGGAAAAGGCACGTAAGCTTCCACAGCCAGCAAAGGAGAGAGAGGTGTTCTGCCTGTTGAACTCAGCAGGAACGAAAAAGCTGCGGCCAAAGCCAACTGACGAGTTATAAGGCCCCTGGAATCAAGGATTCGAAGTCGCATTGGTAGAGGTGATCCACCAAAACGCAACTCACTGACAGAATAGTTACGATATGCAATGAACGATATCGAGAATCAAGAATTCAATGGGAGTCTACTGGCAATGCGGATGGATGGGAAGTGGGGTTTTACGCTGACGTAAGTCTTCCCCATAGCCCCAGTTGTACTCCGTGCTCCGAGCCATATTTACCATGAAACTCCCTCATTTATGTTCGGCAGAAGGATCGATCACCGAGGGAAAACAATGGGCAGGAAGAAGACCCTTTCTGGACGCTATGCGAAGCGACAGCGCGTTGATCAAAATCCAAATAATTCCTCTGGTGGCTCAAGGTTACTTGAAACAGACTACTTTGACTTCATTGCCCAGAATGAACTTGAAGACAGCAACAATTCAGCTCGACCTGAAGTGTCTTGGTCAGGTGACACCACAACCATAACAGAAAGAAGCATCGTTGTGTCGAGTTGGCTCTGCAATCCCTCTTGCTTCAACGACTTCTCCAGTCTATGGGACGAAGACAGTAACTCTGGTTGTACTCTAGATGATGGAGAGGACGAGGATTCCATGAGTTTAAAATCTCGCCTTCGTGCAGACATTGATTCTTTGTCAAGGCAACTGTTACTGGTCAAAAGAAAGCTCCTTCCTGCTGCAGAGCTTTGCGCAGAACGGTGTTCAATGAATGAACCGATCCATAGCAGAAGTCACCCAGCCTCGGCGTTATCATCGCGAGACGTGTTCAACATGGCCCGATCACAGTGCAACCCATTCGAGATTCTGGGAGAACGCAAAAGAGGTGGCCTCGCTCACCGCTTATTCCTCAACCGCGCTGCAGTAAAATTGACCAACATTGACGCTCTGTTAAATTTTGCGCTGACAAATCGTAATAACGTGGGAGACGATGGAAGGGATCCCTTTGTGTTTGTTGATCTCTGTGGTGCACCTGGAGGTTTCAGTGAGTATGTCATGATGAAAAGACGACAAAGACGACAACAAACTTCTGATTCGTCTCCATGCTACGGTTACGGAATGTCGTTGATTGGATCTAACGAGCATGGTGAAGGGACACCATGGAAAATAAAAAGTCGTCAGGCATCAAATTCCATGTCAAAAGACGAAGCTGAATACCGAGGTGATGACTTCGATCAAGAAACATATACAATTTTCAGCGGTGTAGATGGAACTGGGGACGTGTTCCGTTGGGACAATGTAGAGGCCTTGCTAAATTTGATGAAAGACGACTACACCAACAATTATCGCCGTCGAAAACCCGAAGAAGCAGAGTTCTCCAGTATGGATTGTACAGATGAAGACGAAGCTGAACAAGCTAAAGCGCACCTTGTTATGGCAGATGGGGGCTTTGATGCCCAGCGAGATTCTGAGGACCAAGAGGCCATGGCACAAAAACTTGTCGTTTGTGAGGTTGCCGCTGCTTTGTCGTTATTGCGCATAGGTGGGACGCTGGTTATCAAAATGTTTGGATTTCAAACGTGTGTGGTCCGGGCGGTCTTGATGGACTTGCATCTCAAATTCGCGGATATGGTGGCGCTCAAGCCAATTAGTTCGCGACCAGCTTCAGCAGAAAGATATTTAGTATGTCGGGACTTTCGTGGATTAGGAGCTGAATGGAAAGGCGGACCAAACTGGCGAAATAAAATGTTCCTCGGTATGAATCCAACGACTACCGCAACAACCAATGGGGAGAGGCTTTCGCTGTACTTTGATACATTTGAACGAGACTTGTTGCGGCTGAACTTAAAATCTTGCTTTTCCATCCTGACCTTTCTTGAAAACAAGCAGCCTTCACAAAGTTCCAACAGTGACGAATCACAATGGGACGATCATCTCTCACCATCACTCAAAGTCGATATTGCGTCCTACCGACGAGCTTGGCAGCTGTCGAATATCTGATTGAGTCCTCGGATCTACACGTCTTCTTCGCCATTGCGATCGGGCTCTGTCTCTCGACTGACGGATCCAGTGTGACTCAAGCCGTTCGCAGAATCTTTCTCTGCGATGCAAGTGTTCTTGTACTCAACGACAAGCTGAAGAATGTTCATCAACAGTGTTTTGCAGTAGCCGTCCATATCAAGGGCGTTCACACGGTCTTTCCGAAAGGGTATTTCGACTTCGGCCGCTGTTCAGCATCAAATCCAAAAAGAAAAGTGAGCAAAAATACAGTTTCGGAAAAAGCAACAATATTGGTTTTCTTTCTCTTACATGATGCTTCGATACCAAGAAGAGCAAAGCCCACAACTGCCACAATAGGAACAGTGTACCATCCCCATGAAGGTCCCCAAATCCACGGAAGCAAGAACAAATTAATCAGAATGAATGTACGTAAATGGGTAACGTCCACGAGCGGAAGAGGCGTTCCTTTAATTCTTTCCATGGAGGCTTGGGCTTCCATTAATCGGTTTATCTGACTTTCCATCAGATTCATATGCTGCGTTCGACTGAATGCCACTCCAGGATTCGTGTCTTCCGTAACACAAAACAATGCCTTGATGTGTCGACGAACTTGGTATGCGGCGTACAGAGGAGCATGGCTATTTTGTTCCAGTTCCAGAATCTCTTCAGTCGACAGAATTCCTGCGTAACAATCCGGATGAAATTTGACTTCCCCTCGAATAAAGTCTTTTGCTGTCAATGGAAAGGCGGCCAGCCATCGCAACGCCTCATCTCGAATTATTGGAGCGTGGCTTGCATGGACCAATAGACCAGAAACTAAAGTTCTCGTATAAAGGACAATCTGGCCCCAGAACATGCGTGCTTGCCAGTATCTCTCTGCTGCTCTATTCAGACGAAAGACCAACAGGAAACCAAGTGTTGTGTTCAAAGAGAAGGTAAAGATTGGCTGCCATTCACTTGTAAGGTCACGATGATTTAGAACATTCAGTTCATCAAGTAACGAATAGATCACAGCGTGTAATGTGACAACTATCCAGGGCAAGATAACCCGGTCCAACGCACGCCCTTTCACCACAAATAAAGTTCGATACCAGCCACTCGTGCTCTTTGGACAACATCGTTGCATCTGTCCCTCTTCGTCCAGAAACTTGTCCCTTGTGTCCGCCATTCGAGCAAAATCGTACAAAAACGGAAATTCAGCAAAGCTCTGATCTTCAACACTCAATTTCTTTTTGGGCATAAGGCTGACGGGTCTTGGTGGAACAGATCCAGAGTTAACCAAAACTTGACCGCTGGATCCGAGTTTCCGAAGAGCAGTGTCCATGAAGCCCATGAATCCTTTAGATCCTGGCTCATCGCCATCTAACGATTCTCCACCCCAACTTTGGTTTGGAGCCGATGTCATTGTCGTGTGTTGGACTTGAAAAGTACTTTTGGTGTGCTTTATGCTTTAGGCCTGAACGAACCTCATCCTTTCGGAGAGAAGTGAAATGAGGGACTTTCATGACAGACGTTCGGAGAAACTTTCAAAAATTAGACTGACATTCGGACAGACCATCCAGTGACCGTCGATGTCTCCATTACTCTTCCATATTGACTCTTCTTAGAGAAAATGACCCTAGTTGTCTTGTCAGTGCCACTTCATCTGCATTCCCAAGTCTAACCCTATCCCTAAAAACGAAAGTTTCCCCGAATGTCTCTCATTTCGCTATGAAGGCCTGAAAAAGTCAAATGAAAGACTTTCGGATAGCTTTTTGAGAGACGTTCGGAGTTCTAGGATAGCTTTTTGAGAGACTTTCGGGAAAACTTTTGATCCCCGTACACTACTATATAATGAGCCCAACCAACAACGAATTGTGGGCACAATACTACTCGTACTTACGAGCTCCACCGGACTGAAATTATTGTTACAGCAGTAGCCCGTGCTTTTCAAGGCCTCCACTGTTTTCTCTATAGTGATTCTATTTTCGTAGGAAGACCACTACGGTCATTTTGCACTGCATAACACCACACTGGCACACTCAGGCCGGTGTGCACCTCCAACGAAAGGTCCTAGCACTCCTCCGACGATCAAGGAGTCTTCAGAATCAAGTGTACCGTGATGGGTGAAAAGGGTGGCATTGAGTTGGCGAGTTTGATCGACCTACAAGAATAGTTGGAAAGTCTTCCACCCACTTTGGGGTTGGAAGGTCGCGACGAGATGATCGACATTGGAGATGGATTATGATGGAACAAACGAAGATTGCAGGGAGGGACGACAATGGAAGCTTTGGTATGGATGGATGAGGCGTAGGAGAGCAACGGCAAGGACACACGGCAATCAACTGGAGGATTTCGAAGCAACCAAATCGACTTGGTCGAAGAACGAAGCAACAACAACATCCGTAAGAAAGACAACAATGTTCGATAGCATCATGACTTGTGATGGATGCCGGTAGATAAAGGGATTCAGGTTGATGATCGATGCGTGGAAGAGCCCCGACAAGGGCATTTGCGAATCAATTGGCTGATTCTCGTCCAACAACGAACAACACAACAATCAACTCTCTTCTCAAACGGCTTCCTAACTCAAATCGTTGTCCAAACGCACCAATTCTCTTGTTGTCCACCACAATCAGCTGCTCGTCTCAAGGCTATAATCAAATCCTCGTCCGTTTGGAGGTCTGAACGCAACAATCAACTTCTCGCTCGAACAAAATGAGACGAACGCAACAATCGACTCCACCGAACAAAACAACGGACGTGACAACAACAGAGCGAATGAACACAACAATCAACTGGGTTATTCAATTGGGAGCAGAATGTCCTCAACACCATGGGGCAATAATGGCAAGCGATGACAACGCCAACGACAAGTGACCGAAACATTGGCGCAACAACAACAACCACAAGCCAAACGCAACAATCAACTACTCGCTGCTGCCGAACGAAGCACTTCGAGACGCCACCACCACCACCAACAACCAAAACAAGCCACATGCAACAATCAACTTCTCTCTGTCACCGAACCAGGGACAACGACATGCGGCGACAATGAACTGCTCGTTTCGGCCAAACGGCAAAACAATCGGCGACGACGGCACAGCGACAGAGCACCGTCCTCTGTCATGAACACAGTGATAGGTAGAGCAACCCAAATGGTCTTACCTCGCCTACCGGATGCAAAAACCCTAACGCGACAACCAACTATTCATGCAGGCAAAAGACAGGATGGGATGAACGACGAACGCAGACGAAACGATTGCCTACAACCTACTACACATACAAGCATGTACAAAGCTAGGTAGATGCTCTCTACTTGTAGCTGTTCATATGCATACGAGCTCGTAGACGAGGCGGGTTGATTGTTGTGCTATTAGCGCCTCCTCATTTATCAAATAAGTTTTGAATTATGAAAAGTAGGAACACTCAAAGTCGGATGCGCAGTACGGGGACATAAGATTGGTAAACCAGAGTTCCCCACTCTACATGTGCAAGCAATGTGCATATATCTTTAGGATGAATTGTTTGGAATAGTCATTGTGATAAAAACTGGGGCTCGTCTAGATTGACAAACCATGGTGAAGGTGCTCGTATGCCTAGCTGGGGTAGAGTTTTGGGACTTTTCCTTTGGCGCTCTAACTGGACAAGAAGAGGGGCTTTACGTCTGTCCATTGCTGGTATCCAGTCCTTATAGTAATGTACATGACAAATAGAAACGATGCCCAGAGAGAATTCTCGTATCGTAAAAAAACTATTTATCCGAAAGTCCTTCTAAATGTTCCTCTAAAAGTCCCTCATTTCCCTATTCCCACCATCCTTTCGAACTTCGAACATCATCAATACGTTCTTTAGAAGTCACGCAGCAAAAGTGCGTCGATTCACGGCGGAAGCGTCGCGCCACCATTGGGATCATCTAATGAATGACGTGGCAAGGCCCCCAAACCGCGCGCCAGATTCATGGCCGGCGCTGGTGAAAACAAGACTCTTCTTCGACGACGAGTCACGAACATTTCTCCACGCAAAGATACGACCTCAACCTGTATCGGTGCAACCTAGGTGCAAATTCCTATACAACGAATTGACCATGAAGTACTTTGCCGCTTCTCTTGTTGCCAGCATGGCCGGTTCGGCCTTGGCCTTTGCCCCCTCAAGCACAAAGCAAGCATGCACCACCGAACTCAATGACACGCCCCCTCGTCTTTGGAACGACATGGTTGAGAAGACGGAACGATCTGCTGCTGTCCCATACCTTCCTCGTGCCAAGGCTTTGGATGGAACTTTGCCCGGGGACTACGGATTCGACCCCTTCTTTTTGTCCTCCATCCCCAAAAACTTTGCCGGTTTCATCCAACCGCCCTCATGGGAAGAAACCGATGGAATTGACACCCTCTACTGGATGAGAGAAGCCGAATTGAAGCACGGTCGTGTTGCTATGATGGCTGTCTCTGGATGGATCGCCGTCGACCTTGGCGCTCGCTTCCCTCTTGCCGGAGAGCCATTCGACAGCATCCCCAATTCCTACCAAGCCCATGACATTTTGGTCGAACAAGGTACCATGGGTGTTTTGCTTTTGGCGATTGGTTTCATTGAGGTCTGTTCGGGTGCTGCCCTTGTCCAAGTTTCCAAGGGTGAGATCACTCGTGATGCTGGTGACTACGCATTTGGAAGCAAGTTGCTTTCCAAAGACGAAGCTGCTGTTTTCGACATGAAGACCAAGGAGATCAACAACGGCCGACTTGCTATGTTGGCCTTCGGAGGTATCGCTACCCAAACTGCTCTTGGATACGAAGACTTCCCATACTGGTCCATGTAAGCAATAGAAGGTTGTAATTCTAGATGCTTGCGGACTCCTTGTAATTAATGGGAAATACACTTGTCGGGACTTGTTCCACATGCTAGACTAGACCTAACATAAGTAGCCACAATGTAGGCTTCGAGTTGATGGCAGAAACAGATGTCTGTGATAGACTAACGCTTAACACGAATAAGTATGCATCAAATGTCAGACATGATCGTTTTGTTTAATACTCCTACTCCGCTATATTCCTTCTCTTAGGAGTAGACAAGTGTTTTGCGTCATGGTTGTGATCGGCGTTACTGCTACCTACTAGCATGATCGACTTGTGAGGTAGCTCATTTGGGCGGGGTCGCGGAAAACGAAACCAACCCGGAAGTTGACTTCAAAGATCCGCCACAATTGACACGCATTTGTGCAAAATCGCCTCGCGATCGTCAAGAGAAGCAGCAGCATTCAATACACTAGGTACCATGAAGACTTTCCAACTTCTTTCCCTTTTCTCTCTTTTCGCCGCCGCCATGGCCTTTGCGCCAAACCAGGTGCCTAAGGGTGAGTAGGTGTTGGATCTCAAACAGAGTCATTCTTCGATGGACGGGTGAAGTTGATTTTTCTGATGGTCCAGGCTTCTTGAACCTTCTGACGTCAGTGGCCATCTATACACATGCCACCATGCACATGCCGACATTGGACGAAAATCATCCGTACTCACCATGATCTCGTTTCTTTTCTACAGTTGCTACTGCTGCCTTCACCGAGGCTGCTGTTCCTGCCGCCGCTTTCGTCGCTGCCGCCCCTGCCTTCGCCGTTGACTTCCCCACCAACACCCTTGCCCTTGAGGTTCAATTCGGTGCTTACTTGGCTGTTGCCCTTGGAACTCTTCTTCCATGCTTGTTCCTTATCAACCTCTTCATCCAAACCGAATCCCGCCGGGCTGGACGTGAAGGAGGTATCGATGCCGAGTAAACAGGATTTTTTGGATTCTCGAGTCGTCTGAGATGGGTTACCCTCGTTTCCAGCAGAACTTTTGCTGGTGAGAGCTATTGAGCTTGTTTGGATAACATAGAACTTGTCCATCAGTTTCTCTACATTTATACGTCTACTTTTCGTTCGGCTACTTTGTGACCTTTTTGCCGAGACCTGCGGTTTCGAACAGAGTTGCTGAAATTCCAGCAGTGTACTCATTGCTTTCGAACGCAACTTCACTTTTTTCTGGGGAAACGGTGGTCCCTTTCTGTTTATGTGCAGTGCCTCCTACCTATCGAGAGTGACTACAGATGGCGCTTGAGATAGAGCAACAATACATCCAAACCTTGAAGATCTAGGACGTTCCTTTCACATTCTGTAAAAAAAACAAGCCACAGTTTTAAAATAATCCTATCGTTATTTTCGTTTGATCTGAGAAACAGAGGTGAAAAACTGCTCTTCATGCAAGAGTACTTTTTCCATGTGGTTTGTCAATTCTCCTCCCACCACTTGCATTACCCCACAAACTCAGGTCCGTGTTCAACGCAGTATCTTTCCGTCTTCTCCTGTGCTTGTCTCTTTTCCGATATGGGTTGATCCCAATGTTTGTCGACGCTTGGTGTACCTATTTAGGGAGTAGGATGTAGGCGTCTAAAGTCTGAACTACTCCTAACAACCCCAACGACTTGGAATAGCAGATAGGAGAGTAGATTTTCTAAGAGGGGAGCTTGACTATACCAAAATGAAGAGGGGCGAACCTGTTCGGATATTCTCGCACCCCGAGGGGTGACAGTCCCGTATAGGTTGAAGCTGAATGCTTTGTTGTGTTCCGTGTCTGTCGTGCGTACGTCGGAGCAGGGCAGTGGAGCGCGCGCATGTCGGGCAATGACGCGCCAGGTGGACGATCTCGCGGACACAAGATACGAGTCCAGTTGCCAATCCATGCGCAAGAGTCTAGAGCTCACAATCTTGGGATCGTGTGCTCTGACACTGACACTGCCATCCTGAGAGACGAGGTCTACAGATAGATAGACCTAAGAGACAATCAAAGTTGTTTTTTGCTGCCGCTTCTGCTTTCTTTTCGCTATGACTGTTACGGAACCTTTTAAGGACGACCTCTTCTTCGATGAAGATGAGGGACCTGGGGAATCCCCTGCAGCTCATGGCGTGGACGGGACTGCTCCCATTGCAGCCGTTGTCTCTCAACCTTCCCAACTCCTAGAATCCCATCATGGCGTTGGTGTTGAGTATGATCCCTTCGCTCCGTATGATCCTACTCTCACTCCTTCAACGAGTGATCTTGAGGACGTTGAATGTGACGACGAAGCTTCTTCCTCTTCAGCCAAGATCGAGAATCTTTCCATAAACTCTTCTTCTGAGTCGAAGACGAAAAAGAAGAAGTTTCCTAAGTCTCCGAAACGCCCTTCCAAGCCTAACGCTCCTCCCTCTAAGCGTGCTCCCACTCAGCGAACCCCTGAGACTGTTTCCGGTGCGGGACTTTCTCTTAGCCGTCCTTCCGATGTCTTTAGAGCTCCTCCCCCTATCCCGTCGCCCATTGTTGAGTCCTTATCCTCTTACCCCCCGGTTGATTGGTCCGATTCCTTTACACTTCCTTTTAACCTTTCTCTTGATCGGGACTCTTCCTCTTGGTTTAAATTCTGCAAGGAATTTGATCGAGTTACCTCGAGCTCTGAACTCCAACGGTTCATCTCCTGTGAATTGAATGCCTCTTCCCAAGCCTTTCTCTGTGTTGACCCCAAAGGCAAGATTCGTTTAGTTCACAACTTACTGATCGGCCCGGATTCTGGAAACTTTCTGAATCCCGTCCCATCCTTTATTGGCCTTTGCCATGCGAAATTTGGTTCCCCCCCTATCTGCTTTGATACGGATGATATCGACTCGGGATTACTCCTCAATGTCGATTACTCAGGAGTCCCCTCTGCTACCGAAATCTTCAAGACTTGTGCTTACGACACTAGTGTTTCTTCTTCCAAGAAGAAACGCCCGGATGATCGTCTTCCTAGCTTCAAGTTTGACTTTGCCGCCTTTGGTAACCTGAAGAAACCCAAGAATCCTTCGGACCCTGATGCTCCCGAGAATTCCTTTACCTGTAAAGGAATCTTTCCGGTCCACCCTTCATTCTCTGGTGAATTGTTGCGATTGTTCTTGAAACATGGCTACGGTACCCCCCGTTGCGGCGCCCCCTCAATCGCATCAGGCATTTTCAACCTCATCATCTCTCGTTGGACTTGTTGTACACCTATCGATGCCCAGAAGAAATTGACATTGACCCCCATTGACCACGATCTGTTCAAGGTTGCATTGCCTCTGTTCCGTTTCTTATGGTTTGCTCACCATAAGTACGCGTCAATGGATACCGTTTCTTTTGAGGTACCGGCAACATTTGATTCCTCACTCCTTTCATTCAAGTCTCATCTTGGCCGCTTGTTCCCGAAGTTCCATGGTGATTCAGCGTCACCTGCTCTTCCACCGACTCCGACGACCGGCCTACCCCAAGCACCCCATGGAAACCCTCCAGCTTCCCTCACCTCCACTACCCCCGTTGCTGCTGCGGCTCCTCCTTCTAGTTCTTCTGTTTCCGCTGATGCGATATACATGGCCGATAAACTGTCCGAGCAGTTTTCGGAATCGCTTATGAAACACTCCAAGAACTTGTCGAAAGAAAAAGATGAAGAAAAACGAGAAATCTTCAAGCACACTTCTCATTTGCGTAATGGGATTGTGTTTGGACAAGTTGGTCCTGACACAGTTGATCTACCCCAGTCTCCGTCCGAAATCGCAACGGAGCTTTTTCGGCAAAAGAGTACTCATACCTTGTACTCGACCATTCATGCTCGAGTCTTTCGTAAATCCGATAATGCTTGCCACATACTGTTTGGTCAGTGCGGTGTCCTTCAGAAGTATGGCCTCGGTTGGCGAGGCGACGATCATCCTAGTGGTTTTTCCCCGTTTTCCTTCGACCCGAATGGATGCTCTGGCTCGTCTTCTCACCGCTCCCTCGATCATGATATCCAGCATGATATTTACGAAAGTTCTCTTCGTCATGATAACGGCCTTTCAACCAAAGATATGCGAGACATCTTTGTGAACGAAAAATTATTCTTCCCTTTGACTTGTGATGAATATGCCATGCAACTCCGTTCTTACTACTTGTTCGCTTGCGCCATCTGGAATGAAAATTCTTATGCTTGCCTTCAGATTCACAAGATGGTTGAACATTTCTTATCGAATCGCTTCATCTATCGGAATAGCCAGGATTTCGACCCCACCTTCCTTTGTCGGGTCTTATTCTCTATTGATTTCGCGATTCAACGCTTCATCGACAAGAGTCTCGAAGATGCTGAATGTTTGGAAGACATTCGTTGTGATAAACTTGATTTCCATTTCAACAAACTTGGCGACAAAATTGAGTCAAAGGAAGACATCTGCAAGATGCTCCCTAAGTTTATTGAACAAGCCATCCGTTCCAAGGCAAAATCCGACGGTTCTCGAGCCCCTGGTGTTGGTGGTGACGGTCCTGGAAAGAAAAGATCCTCTCCTTCTGCGGAGCCCGACTCCCGTGCCTTGAGTGCGCGATACAAATCACCCCCTGAGTGGTGCATCCCAGCAGACTTGAAGTACTCCAAGGTATTTACCCGTGATGTTCTTGCCGGAATTCCCAAACTCTCGGTCCAAGGTAAAGAGAGACCCTTTTGCAACAAGCTGTTCACCATGAAATACTACCGTAATGGTAACGCTTGCCATTTTCTTCACGCCGACCCCAAAGAACATGGCAAAGCCGACAAGATGACAGCCTTCTATAAGAAGGTTTTTGCTGAAGCGAAGAAGAAGAAGTCTTCCTGACTGGGTGTTGGGCCAAGTGTCATTTCGAATAGTGTTGCTTCACCATCCTCTAACGACCACGGTTGTTCTTCTTATTCGAATTCACTTGTCCCTCCGGAACCTTCTCTCAGCACCCGATCACCTCCCTCCTTAGCAGTTGACGATTCCGCCTTAATGCGCTCCATGCCTTGCATTCCGATTCCAGTGATTCCCCGTGTCTTCTCTGACGAATTCCGATTATCCGACCATGATATTGCCTCTAGATTCCAAATCCAAGAATTTTTGGATCTTCCTGAAGACCACACTTCTGCTCCACCTCGCCGAGTCGAATTTTCTGACACTGTCCGTTGCAAATCCTTTTCCACTACCGCCCCAGTGTCTAAGAAACGACTACCATCATCATCCAAGATCCCTTCTTCCATTCTGCGACCAGACTCGGCACGCGACGGTACTACTTTTGAAGACCCAGACACTGATTCCCCCAAGGATCCCCCAACCCTTTGCGCTTCTAACCGTTCTCTCTTAGACGCTGTATCCGTTGCCGCACGCCAGCAAGACTCGGAAGCTCGTGTTTTTCCCACTCCCACAGATTCTTCCTCACAAATTCCGTTTGGCAGACCACGCCTTGGTGCCCCTTCACCAATCATTGCCTCGGACACTTCCGGAAGATCCCTACAACGAAACCTATCAAGACTACAAGATGAACTGGCCTCTAGTGAAGAATTATTAGGTGAGTCCATCGATCTGTCACCCCCACAACGTTCCGGCTCGATCCCTGTTGACATTCAGGAACCATATCTTCCGAACGACCCCGCTCAAATTTTCCATCGGAAAATACCGAGACCACCACGTTCTGCCACGAACTTCGAACACACGGTCGCCCAAATCGTCTCCATCTGCAACTCATCCGTTGCAACCCCCAAGGCGTCACCATTCGTTCACCAACTTACCCTGTCAGCCGCGCAGACCAACTCAGAACTTATTGAAGAATTCGGATGCGATCTGCAAGCACTTTTCGATGCCCATCCGGATAGTACACTTAGCCCCGGCTCGGAATTCTGCCCAATCCATGTGATTGAACCACTCCTTCACCGTCACCCTTTCTGGCCAATCCTCTCATCCATGTTGTTTCGAGGAGCAAGCTACAAGTTCAAAAACTTACCCCCAGATTCTGACCGAGAACTTGAAAACGAAGCAATCCTTGAGTACGGGAACCACTCTTCTGCAGTCAAGCGCCCCGAAGCCCTTCGAAAAGTTTCCGAGAAGGACACCAAGTTCGGCTTCTCCTTGCCGATTACTTTCGACTGTGCACGAAAAATAAAAAACGGACGCGTTGGCCCACTTGGAGTCGCCCAACATGCTGGAATTAATGAAGACGGCGATATTGTGATGAAAGATCGCCTCGCCCACGACCAATCCTTTTCCCTTGGTTTTTCCCCGAGCCTGAACGACCTCGTTGACGACTCCGAACTACCTGACTTGGTTTTCGGCTGGTGCCTTAACCGTCTGTTTCATCAAATTGTTGCATTGCGAAATGCGTTTCCCACTGACCGCATCCTCATTTGCAAGTTTGATTGGGGATCCGCATATAGGCGGATCAATGGAGATGGGACCCTCACAGCAAGCACGATCACCACTGATTGCAGTGGCGAGTTCGCCAATATCCTGACTCGCCTGTCATTCGGCGGTCGCCCACACCCAGCCATGTTTAGTGTGTTCTCCGAGGTAGCCTGTGACCTGTGTAATGACATCACTGACCTTGAAGAATGGCATCCCCGAATTTGCCACTCACCCCTCCAAGAGATGATGGGTCCGATCTGCAGATTAGACGACTCAATTCCGTTCCACCCTGGCCAACCACTGGCCGTCGACGTCGAGACCAAGCCCAAAGGATTCCACGATGTGTACCTGGACGACATGGTCCAAGTATTCATCGATAACGACGCAAACACCCAACGCACGCCCAGCATCGTCCCTCTGGTCCTACACATGATCGTCCGTCCCCTTGCCGACGATGAACCCATCCACAGAACCGCCATTCTCGCAGAAGACAAGATGAAGGCCGAGGGTGCGCCTTCCGAGACCATGCGCGTTCTCGGTTGGTTGTTGGATACGAGGCGTCTGTTACTGATACTTCCACGTGATAAATTCCTCGGCTGGACGAAGCAAATCCAAGCAATCCTCCACCCGCAGCGCCGCTACTGCACCTTCGACGAGATTGAATCTCTCCTTGGCAAGATGACCCATGCATGCAAAGGAATTCCAAATGCCCTCTTTTATACGAAACGCATGCAGGCGTTCAAAACCAAGATCATCAAACGCTACGTCGCGAAACACCCACCCGCAACCACAGACTCCGAATCTACCAACCAAGGGAAACCACCGCCGCAACCCCGCCCATGGTTCCGTTATACACTCCCACAATCGATCCGTACCGACTTAGAGATGTGGATAAAATTGTTGGATCGTGCACATGAGGGAGAGAGCATGAACCTCTTAACATGCAGAGTACCAACCAATGTGGTCATTGCGGACTCATGCCCTTATGGTATGGGAGGCTTCTCCCTCCGAACTGGGAAGGCCTGGCATGTAGCCTTGGACCCCGAAATCTACGCGATGGCACATGAGGCCGAAGATCTGGTCGAAGATGAGGCAACGGGTGAGGCTGACCCCAAACTAAGCAACAACCTCTTCGAATTTATCTGCCAAGTGGTGACGATATGGCAGGAGTGCTTAGACGACGCACTACCAACCGACGCATGTGTGCTTGGCCTCTCTGACAGTAGTTCGGCCACCGGATGGATGCACCGATCATCCTTCGGCGCGAACAAACCGAACCACCAAAGAGTTTCTGCGCGGCTGACAGAACTCACTCTTCAACACCGCTTTGCGATTCACTCCGAGCACATCCCGGGCAGGCAGAACGTGGTAACAGACATGTTATCACGCACGTTTGATTGTTGTGACAAGGATCTAACTTCGCGCATTCACTCTTTATTTCCCAATCAGATACCGAGGAATTTCAGGGTTTGCGAGCTGCCCAACGAAATCAAATCTTGGATCTCCTCGGTCGCACCGCGGCTACAAGAATATTCTTTGGACGAGTCGAATCGTCCCACCAAGCTCAAGACCGGTCATGGGGACGATGGATTAAACACCTCAGACTCTTTAACCTCCAAGACGACCCCTTTCTGGATCGCATCGCGTCCATTTGAACGCGATCACAGATCGTCGGAACCTACCTCCAGCGATTGCGAGACGGAACTTGGTGCCGCACAGTTACAGGGCCTCTTCGAGCGTCAACTCTCGAAAAGGCCCTTAGCGACGTGGCACAGAGGTTCCGGCATTTCGACCGGCCAAGCCCCTGCCACCTCCCGCACAGCAACCGCCTCCACCCCATCATAGAAACCTTGAAGAAAGCGTGGAAGCAACTTGACCCCGAAGAAGCACGCCAGAAAGCACTTACTCCCCGCCATCTTTGACACATGTGGATCACCGCCTGTAAGATTGCAACCGACATTGTCGACTGCTCCTCCTTCTCCTCATGCGTTGCCGACCTCGCCATCCTCGCCTTCTTCTTTGCAATGAGAAGTTGTGAGTACAGCACGGTGAAACAACGAGGCAAGACCAAGCTACTTACAATAGGTAACATTCGCTTCAAGCGCAACGACACCATGAGAACCGAGATAAGCCCCACTCACCCAAACTTTGATGACGAGGCACACTTTATCTCTATCACATTCGTCCAACAGGAGAACTCCGAGAAGTTCCAAACCAGGACGCAATGCCGAACTCATGACAAGATCTTGTGTCCGGTCCGAGTCGGTGGGAGGATTATTCGTCGGATTCTCCACTACTTCCCCAATGCCCCAGCCAACACGCCGGTGAATTGTTGGTTCGACCCTTCGGCACTGGGCCCCAAGTCTACCCCAACCCCACGATTCATCCGCTCCGACGACACCATGCGCTTGTTACGTTCATCTTGCATTACAGGGGGAGGTTTCTCGATGTTCGGCTACCGACCCGCTGAAATTGGTACACACTCCATCCGCTCAGGAGCCGCCATGGCGCTGTTCCTCGCCCAAACGTCCGTTCTAAAAATCATGATACTGGGGAGGTGGTCCTCCGCAGCCTTCCTCCGATATATCAGACCGCAAGTGATGGGATGGACGGCGGGCATGGCCACAGCAATGCTCACCAACCCAGACTTCCGCCATGTTGACCCCGCCAACCAGTCTTCGATCACCCAGAAGGACATCGACGCAATCCAATCCAACATTGAGGCCGCAATCGAATCTCCGGAAGAAATACAGTTCAGTGGCTCTGTCGCATTCGGAACCTTCGTGAATCAACTCAACCTCGAATTTTGATGACACCAAAATCCATACGATCCGATCCACGAATGCACAGAATGTCTGTCTCTCCGAGTTCAATGGTGGTGGGAGCCATTCCGGTTTCCTCTGGGCCTTACGGCAAATGCGACTACTCTCCTAGCTCTCCTCTAGCTATGTGTGAAGACCTCGCGACGGATAGACTGCTCCGACTGGCAGGATGTGTTCGCTGGTCTCTCTCCCCGCGGTGTCTGTCGTGCGTACGTCGGAGCAGGGCAGTGGAGCGCGCGCATGTCGGGCAATGACGCGCCAGGTGGACGATCTCGCGGACACAAGATACGAGTCCAGTTGCCAATCCATGCGCAAGAGTCTAGAGCTCACAATCTTGGGATCGTGTGCTCTGACACTGACACTGCCATCCTGAGAGACGAGGTCTACAGATAGATAGACCTAAGAGACAATCAAAAATTCCCCTTTCCCGCCCGTGGGAGCCATTCCGGTTTCCTCTGGGCCTTACGGCAAATGCGACTACTCTCCTAGCTCTCCTCTAGCTATGTGTGAAGACCTCGCGACGGATAGACTGCTCCGACTGGCAGGATGTGTTCGCTGGTCTCTCTCCCCGCGTCAGACATTTCATGGCTGCTGCTCATAAGACTAAAAGACGAAAGATTCTGCTCAATCTAATTGCATTTAGGGTTACTGAACAGAGCTAACTCATTTTCTTTCCTCTAATAGAACAAAAATGCTGCGTGAGATTTTGCGTCGGACGACATCACCAACGACCAACCCAACGGCCCGAGACAAACCACATACTACGACGGGCGTTGAGCCATGGGGGATTTGCAATCGTTTATGTTGCCATTGGGACATTGGACTCTGTCGTCATAGATCCATAGCCGACAGGCAGTTTGATAACGCTGATCGCTGTGTCATCGTGACTTGAGATCAGCCATCTATCTCGTGATTCTCCCTCCATAAACGACGCGACAATTGCAAGTTGAAGGTGATAGGCAGCTTCATGGACTGTGTGGAGATGCGGCGTATATTAAACTATTCATCTGACAAACTCTTGGAGGCTGAGGAAGCACATCAACATGATGGAGAGAGCGATGATGTTCCAGTCAAGATCACTTCATCAACGTACCTGTTCGCAATCTGTGCCTCGGTCAACTCTTGTAACCTTGGCTATGACATTGGAATCAGCACCGAAATTGGTCGTTTAATTCAAGACGACTTTGGTCTCACACGTACGTCGTCTGTTCTCTCCATTCAGTTCTCTTTGCTCTCCGTTCTGTACTCTCACACTTTTCATTGACACACAACGTCCTTGCTCTCGCCCATAACAATGACAGTATCGGAACGACAAGTGTTTCTTGGGTCGTTGAATTTCTGGGCAATGTTTGGAGCATTCGGTGCTCAATATGTTTCGGACAGATGGGGTCGTCGGATGACCTTTGTTGTTGCCGCCATTGGGTTCATTGTCGGTATTCTTATTACCATCATGGCTCAGGGTTACACTGGCTTGATGATAGGTCGCATGTTTGTTGGATTGGGCGTTGGTGTGGGGTTTGCTATCGACCCTTTGTACATTGCAGAAGTCACACCTGCTAAATATCGTGGAGAACTGGTCACTTGGTCCGAAATTGCTTTGAATACCGGAATTGTGCTTGGATTTTCAACTGGATTGTTCCTGGGGGGCTTGGACAACAATTTACAATGGCGACTCACGTTTCTTTTGGGTTGTGTCATGCCTACCATCATGATTGTGTTGGTTCTTACGGTCATGTCCGAATCGCCACGATGGCTTGTGAGCAAGAATCGGATGGACGAGGCCAAGGACGTAATATCCAAAATATACCCTGAAGGCTACGATATTGATCGAATTATGCACGATATACAGGATGCTATTGCCAGAGATGCTGCAGCCGAAAAGAATGTCGGTTGGTCCACAATTTACAGACCGACACCCGCCTTTCAACGCATGCTGATGGTGGGTATCGGTATTGCCGTTGGACAGCAAGCGATTGGAATTGAAGCGATTCAATATTACCTACTTGATATAATACAAGAGTCTGGGGTTGAGTCGAAGGAACAACAAGGTGTCGTGCTAGTGCTTCTGGGTATTATCAAGCTTATTTTCATTTTCATTGGAGGGAAATGCTTTGATAGTCGAGGGCGTCGAAACCTCTTCTTTGTGTCCTTGATTGGTATCACTGGATCCTTGTTCCTGGTTGGAACAGCAAAACTGGTGGATACTGCAATAAGTACTGGAGCTCAAATATCTGGGCTGGCCTTGTACTTGGCCTTTTTCAGTATCGGAATGGGTCCTGGTGCATGGTTGATTCCATCAGAGATATTTTCCGTGTCAATTCGAGCCAAGGCCATGTCGGTGACGGCTGCCTTGAATCGCGCCACGGCAACGCTCATGGCCTCCACTTTTTTGTCGACGGCCAACGCCATGGGGTTTGCGGCATTTTTCTGCATGTTGGGGATGATTTCGATTCTCGTATTGACCTTTATTTACATGTACCTTCCAGAGACAAAGGGGTGCACGCTGGAGGAAATGTCCACGTACTTTGCCGAGATCACTGGAGACAGCAGTATTCTGGAGGCCGAGGCAAAAGTGGACCAACATCAGAGGAAAGGACTTTCCATGCAAAAACAGGCAGAAGTACTGTAGCCGCAGCGTCCTTGCCACATACCCGACTTGGTCTCCGAATCTGTTCATCGGTGTCGGACATTTTTCGTTATCGAATGTATTAGCTAGCGTGCGTAAAGAGTGTGCAACATCATAGTCCTCTGTTACTACAAATGGTTGGCCCCATCCATGCATAGCGCTGGTATGGTGTGGTAGTCCTGTGCGCATGTTTTGTCTTCGGGAGAAAACGGAACGACGTTTTCTTTTGATTCATTTTGTGTTACGTCGATAGCTGTATCCAATATCCAATCATGAATCATGCGTACTTATTGTATAGCGTGATGGTGAGGGTAGTCCCGCGCCTGCATTTCATTTCTATTTCTAAATCTCCTAGCTAGCTAGTAGTTCATCATACTAATTGCTCTCTTCTAGCTTCTCAAAGAACAAGAAATAAAAAAAATAACAAAGACACAAAACAGTGTGTCGTCGTCAAGCGGACATCTACAATCTACATGGCACATGTGGCATATCTTCGAAAGCTAAACCCTTTGATCGACAACAGAAGATAAAGACCATGACGGAGCAAGACCTTCCCAACCCTACGTCTCCAAAGCTTCAAAAGACACACGAAGGCGAGCACCATGGAGACTTTGGAGACGTGCCGATCAAGATCACGTCCTCAACGTATAAGTTCGCTCTCTGTGCGGCAGTCAACTCTTGTAACCTTGGATATGACATTGGTATAGGTACAGAAGTTGGCCGATTAGTTCAAGAGGAGTTTGATCTCTCAAGTACGTTAACCACATTGTCCTACCTTAGAAAGGGATTTTTCTCCAACAAGCCCTGACATTTCTGACTTCAATTTCTCTGTTTCTGTTGACGATGGAACAGCTTTCGAACGAGAAGCGTACCTCGGATCGATCAATTTCTGGGCAATGTTTGGTGCATTCGGTGCACAGTACGTTTCAGATAGATGGGGTCGTCGGAGGACCTTCCTGGTCGCCGCCATTGTTTTTATAATCGGAATTATCATTACCATTTTGGCACAGGGCTACACTGTTTTGATGATTGGCCGTATGTTTGTGGGCTTGGGAGTTGGCGTTGGCTTAGCCATCGACCCATTGTACATTGCGGAAGTATCACCTGCCAAGTACCGTGGAGAACTTGTCACGTGGTCAGAAATTGCTTTGAACATTGGATTGGTCTTTGGTTTTTCGACTGGCTTATTCATGGGTTCTTTGGACGACAACATCGAATGGCGTGTAACGACTCTGTTGGGCTGTTTCATGCCGATCATCATGATTGTGCTGGTTTTCACCGTCATGCCCGAATCTCCTCGGTGGCTTGTCAGCAACACGCGCGTCGAGGAGGCGAAAGAAATCTTGACCAAAATCTACCCTGACGGATATGACATTGAACCTGTTGTCCAAGACATTCAAGAATCAATTTCCAGAGACGCGGCGGCAGAAAAGGCGGTGGGTTGGGCGGCAATCCTGAGGCCGACGCCAGCTTTTCAACGTATATTAATGGTGGGTGTCGGCGTTGCAGTAGGACAACAAGCTGTTGGAATTGACGCCATTCAGTACTACCTCCTTGATATTATTCAAGAGTCAGGGATTGACTCGAAGGAACGACAAAGTTTGGTTCTGGTCCTACTTGGTGTGATTAAGTTGATATTCGTGTTCATTGGAGGAAAATGTTTCGATAGACGCGGACGTCGTTTGCTTTTCTTTATCTCACTCACGGGTATGATTGGTTCATTATTCCTCGTTGGAATCGCGAAGCTGATCCACACAAGTCTGAGTACTGGAGCTGAGGTAACGGGATTAGCCTTGTACTTGGCGTTCTTCAGTATTGGCATGGGTCCTGGCGCATGGTTGATTCCGTCGGAAATTTTCACGATTTCCATCAGAGCCAAAGCCATGGCCATCGCCACGACCATGAATCGAGCAACGGCAACTCTAATGGCATCCACGTTTTTGTCGACGGCAAACGCAATGGGATTTGGGGCTTTCTTTTGTTTGCTAGGGATCATCACAATGATTGTGATGGCGTTTCTCTATAAATTCCTTCCAGAGACAAAAGGACGGTCCTTGGATTATATGTCTACCTACTTTGCAGAGATTACTGGTGACCGAAGCATTCTTGAAATTGAGGCGGAACTCGTGCAGCGGCGTCCTGCACCTCAAGACGCACTCGAAGGAAACACTGGGCTATCTCCTCAAAAAGAAGGGGAGGTATTGTAGCTCTTGTGCGTCGTTTCTCGATTCTAAGAACTTTTATTGCAGCATTGAAGATGAGGAACACTCTTGCTCGTGCATTTATACACCTAAACCTTGATGTGCATTACAGCAAATGGATTAGGAGTAACATTCATAGTTGGGCAACTCGATGTTCGAAGCTAGAGGTAGGGCATTCATAGTTCTTGTAGATCTAAACGGGTTATGGGCTCTTTCGAGCGTATCGGCTTTCGATCGCAGTTTCATCATTGCGAATGGCGACACAAGCATCCAGGTCCAGGCTTATGCTGCTTTCTCTCTGTTATGAAAGGTTGAGAGAGATCGTACGGCATCGGAAGGAGACCAGGTGTGATGAAACGTCGGGATCGTTTTGTTGTGTATCGACAACAAGTTACGGTCGAAGACCAGCGGCAGATAGTGAATGAGGTGATTCAGTCGCACAACGAATTTTCCCGTGGCAACAACTACCACCAAAAGGAATGGACCTTGCTTCTAGGATCATCGAAAACTTCAATCAAGCTGGAAATGGGAGTTGGCTGTGGTGACGACCTTTCTCAAGTGCTTACAAAGGCTGCTTGTGTAGCACGTGAAGCGTTTCGACGTGCTGCTTCTGAAGATTTTCCCGATGACAAGCCGTTATTGACTCTCAGTGATACAAGGACTGCCCTGTCAGGAGTTGTTTTGGCATATGGTCTAAATGGATCTATGCCACCACACTACGATTCACCTACCCAACCTGGACAGCGCGAAGAATGGCTTGCCATGATCACCGTAGGACAATCCGTTGATTTCCGTTGCAACAACGATAATCTCAAGCTTGAATCTGGAGACGTTCTTGTAATGGATAGCATGGCAATCTTGCATGGAGTCGACGGAATTTTGTCAGATGCGAGGTACAATCTCAATGATGTAGGGCTTCCTTGTCAGTGTCGAGTAGGTGTCCTTTTCTGGCAAGGCCGTATCAAAGATACTCGCGATTCGTCATTACTGGACGAAACGATTCCACTGGAGGGATCCTTGAATCTTTTCGAAACTGGTGATTGATCATGATGAATGAATTAATCGTCACGTTTGTACGAAATTTTCGCAGCTCATTTGCTCGAGAAGCGTTTGCATGTACCCCGAAAGGCGGTTTGAAAACGGCATCAAGTTCTGAGAGCAACACAAGCCTCTTCAAAGCTGAACTATGACAAAAATCACATAGACAATTTGAGAAAATGCAATCGAACATGGATATACTACCAGGAAGACAGCTGGCATGTGGGGAGATTCGGAAAGCTCTGGTTTGTCGTGCTGGATTAGTTTCATTAGAATAATGACGGTGCAGTGCAAAAGGAGGTTGAAAAGAATGGTGCTAAGGGACGAAGATCTTCTTCACAGAAATGTGAATCATGAATTGTTGCATCACATCCAGTGGATCCATGCATTCGAACAGCACAAAAATTTTCTTTTACAAACACGTTGATGGAATATGAATGGTAATCTTTCGAAATCTCAATCATCATATTCCACCCAAAAGAGCATTGACTGCGGCGCTCTCGTCCCAATCATGTTTTTCGAGGGCCTTACGAGCACTTTCTCGGTCAAATCCCATTTCACACACACGTGATACAGCGTCCTCTTTTGAACTAGGCTTTGCATAGGATTCCGTCCAGAATTTCGCAGTCCGCTCAAACTCCTCTCGGTTGGCCATATACATTTTTGCTACTTCGGCATCTTGTGGATCGCTTGGTTCGGCCGAACATAATAGAGCTTGCAGCGAGAGTAGTGCAGTTTTTATGGTCAGGGCTGGGCTCCAGTTATCTTTCAGTATGTCCTGTTATTTGAAGTTAACATAAGGTGTTAGACATACCCACCCATGTTCTTGTCTCGAGAAGGGACCTCAGTGAAAAACCTACCAGACAGATAGCCCCAGTTTGAGACGAGATGTTTGGATGCCAGATCTTTGTGATGAATTTCATCTTGGGAGGTTCAAATGGATACTGTTTGGGGATCGTTATATCAATCTCGAAAACACCGTTTTCATATGGTGTGCCTTCCGGTCCTTGGATCGATCCCCGAAGATGTCGTATATCGCCGTCGCTAATGACCTTCGCTTGCACTCCAGAAGTGTCCTTTTTCCCAACCTCCTTCAGCTCCTTCATGATCCGTCCATTTGCGGCAGCAGACATATTGGAAACGTCGCAGCGCGAAACCAACCAACTAGTAATGAATGCAGATTACTTGACAACAACTGCTGATCTCGGGTCAGCACTCGTCAGACCGAACGAACAAAATTTTTGTTCAACCGTGGATATCCGTTTGTCCATTCTCTTGTGGTAGCAGCGATAACCACCACGAACAGCTGACGATGACGACGGACGGTTTGCGACTGGAAGAGAACTGCCGCAATTATTGTGCAATGAATGTTGATCGGGCATTACCGCGCGTGCGCTTTCTTCATCACTCCAATCTCTTGTGTACTGACTGGGGAATGATGGCGAGCATGCCTGTCCTTTTGTCTCCCTCCGACTAGGTGTCCGCTTCTTGGCCGTCCGGCCGCTCTCCGCGACCAATCATTTTTATTTTCGTTTTTTTTCGTTTATGAAGAAAATTTCTGGTCAAAATGAAAATGATCACGCCGGCCTTCTGGATCATCCTTTCGAATTCTTGTGAGAAGCCGTGCGCGCTTTGACCGTTGGTCTTCCCTTTTCCCTTTCATTCCAACACTCCTCACAAATTTTGTCACTTCGTCTTTTCTCTTTTAGGTGTTTGTCATGGACATGCACCATAAACATGCATTCTGCATCATTTGCGTATCGCTGACATTCGACATGCAAAGACCATAGATAGTGTTTGGCTGTGCCCCCTTCCCTCCTTTTTCTAGTGTTCTTTGTTCTCGTGTAGTTCTCGGTTTAAAAGCACACCTTCATCCACATCCGCACACCTTGTTTGTCTATGCCGTAGGCTTGTCTCTTTGCAAGCAAATGAGCTTGACCTACTACCACCTCTTTTAGAATGAATCTCTTCCTGCTTGTGTCATGGAGTATGCAGAGTCCCACATGCTGCTGAGAAACACATGAGATACTCCTGGCAAAAAAAACGACCAAGAGGCGCAAGTCGACAACACAAGACACTAAAGACTCAAACTGAGCAACAGGTGAGAAAGGAATGGTTCCACTAATCCTATCTTACTGAGGTTGAAAATTCTACTCCTACGAATGACATGTTAGAAGAATCCTACATTTGATTTTAGCTGCCGCCCATTGAATGGACCAAAAATGGATGTTGTACGGCACAAACACTTGAAAGTGTGGCAAACAAGTGAGAACGTAACCCAAACCATGGTCCATTACACTGCAGGGATTAGGCCGTCCGGAACTTACCATGCGGACAAAGATGACATGCTCAGAGCTCAGTAACGAAGCATGAGGCCGTTTTGGGGTTTGGTTTGGTCTCATTTTGTTGCGGCATTGATTTTATGACTCTCCTGAACGAACAGGAATATTTTGAGTCTTGTTGAGCAGAACGCCAGCCATCTTCCAACTGCCAAATCACGCCAGCCTTTCCAGCCGGATGTGATCATTTTTTTCTGGCGGGGAAGGAGTTTTTGGTGAGCAGGACAGACCATGAAAGAGTTGACAGGCAGACCACTAAAAGGCGGACACCTAGTCGGTGCCTTCGTCGAATCTGTGCGCGCAACGCCGGCCTCCACGCCCACGCCGCATCGCTGAAGAAAACAACAACATCGTGCTCACAAATTTGCATGAAAGCGAAACCCCCGAACCAAACAACAGAGACCAAAGCCATTCACCCGTCCTCCCATCTACCAAAGATTGAGACCTGCTATAATTAAAGATACAAAATGCCCGGCAATAGCAATACAAGTGAAAAAATCCAGACCAATGAGGAAGGCAGTGAGTTCCTGAGATTCACAGAGCCCACAAAACTTGACTTCTCCGAACAAGAATCATCATCGGAGGAGGCCAACGGAGACTGCCATGCGGAAGAAACGTCCACCGAGACCGAGGAAGAAAGACAACGTCGCGAAGAAGAGGAATCTATAGAGCTAGCTCGAATGCTCATGGCGGAAGAAGCAATGGCATCTTACCATCATTCTGTGCAAATGCTTCACGAAAGCCGCGATCAACTTCCGGAAGAAGACTATGAAGCTCTCCGGGCGGCACTACAGGAAGATGTGGAAGCCGATGAGACAGAACTGCAAGAAGACGAAGAGGGGAATTTGTCATATGAAACCATGCTTCAGATAGGGGAACGCATTGGAAACGTTAAACAAGATCGATGGGCAATGGTCGCTCGGAGCCGAATTGAAAAACTTCCAATCGAAACGTACAAACCAGACAGCTTTGGAGCCGATGCGGACGACTCTGAACACAAGTGTCTGATATGTCAGCACGAATATTGCAGCAATGAGCAGCTTCGACGCCTACCTTGCGGGCACTGCTTCCACGTTGAGTGCGTCGATGAGTGGCTCATGCGCACAGATTTGTGTCCCTACTGTCGAACGTCGATCAAGAACGAATCATCATAGGAAACGACAAAATATGTGATCGAATGGTTGAGACTCTCGATCTTTGCATCATTCTTAATTTCACAGACGACATATTCTTAATTTCACGAGAAATACCAAAACAACAAAAGTGTCTTCGCAGAATGGATGAACAAGCAAGTAGAGCCTCTTAATACTAGGAATTTCCTCTAACGCCTGTTATGCCGTTCATTCCATGTCATGCTCACTGCATTAGCTACATGAAAGTACGTTTCGATCTCGATTGCGATCATGACTTGTCCAGTCTCCCGACAACGGGGTATCCTTTCTTCTCTTCAAAAGTTTTTATCCAATCTTTGAGAACTGCTAGTTGCTTCTCCTCCAAATCACTGGTTTTACTGCTGGTGATGTCTTCTTCGTTTAGACTCATCTTCGCCAGTGCCCGGCTGACATCGCGACCTGCAAATTTGTGATACGGCCCTCCCGGTCCATAGTGGGTTATACCCCCAAACGACATGTCATAAACTTTCTCTCCTGCTCCGACATAGATAGGAGTAGCGGCATATCCTTCGGGAATCTCTTTGCATGTACCAGAATTCTGCAAAAGCTCTTCGGTCGAAAGATAGCGATCCGAAGACGGTAGAGCACTTTCGGGAACCAATCGCCCCATTTCTGGATAAGCTCGATAATACTTGAACTTTTCGTACCATTCATGTAACTGGTTCTTTTCTCCAAAATTCAACGATGCACAGCCTTCGAGATTGTCCAAATGCTCTTCGTCAAATGACATTTTGGCCAAGGCCATTCCACATTCTCTGCCGGCGAACTTCTCGTACGGTCCTCCGGGACCATAAAAATCTCGGCCTAGCGAAACATCAAATACAGTGCCATTGACTGCCAGATAAACTGGTTTATCTTCCTCTGATTTTGGATCCTTCGTTCCATCAAAGTGTCGAAGTTGCTTGGCGGTGAAATTTCTAGGAGGGTCGGGTTCTTCTTTTGTCTCTTCTGAATTTTTCTTATCCGCTAGTCTGTCGTCCGAAACCATCCAGGAGCTCGTAAACGAGTAACCGGCAACAACCGCTAGGAGAATAAGGACATACTGGGAAAGAAAGAATCATGAGAGGGGAAAAGTGGTCGGCGGAAAACATCATGAATGAGAGATCCAGGACGCACTAAAGATGGAATCAAAAATGAAGCAAGGACCTTACACCAATGCTCCCTTCGCGGCCTGTTAATCCGTCAACAAAGTTCGAGATATCCGTCCACATGGGATTGTTGAAACGATGGCTGTACCTTAGTGTTGCTGATTGCTGACATACAATGGAAAATCTGGAACCGAAAAGGAGTCACCGCATATTGGGGGCAAGGGTGATGGATCTGGGGATCGTCCCCTCTTCCAAAAAGATTCTGACAAAGATTCGAGAACAAACAAAGATCAACAGGTCGAAGGATTTCATACTTCATACTTCTACGACCTTGTTGCTGATAGGCATGCTGTACAATAAGACACTACTCCTACGAGCTACGAGATGTTGGACGGGATGTAAGATTACGATAGGGTTCTGGATTAATCGTGGGCTCCGTTGGTGGTACACCATGTAAGAGGTATGGGGTATCGGGTGGGGGACTTTAGACTCCTGGGACTTTTGTTGCTTCCGATACTCGGAACACAACGTACGGATAATGAGATCCATTGGGTCTCGAAGTCCGACAACATGCGTACTTTGTACTTTGTGAAAATGTAAAAGTTCTAGAGGCATTTTGGAAGAATGGCATGTCACAATTTGAGAAGATTCGTTGGGTATGAATGGAGTACGTTCTTATATCCACTCGCTTTCCGCTCTGGTGTGATGATAGCCCTTAGTCTCAAGACAAGTCTTCTTGTTGGGAAATCATAATTCATCATCAAGTGGATGAATCTGCAAGATTTGTCCTGTGTGAGGTTGGGCCTTGTCCAAGATTCGTGGTCTTGATATCTCTTGATCCTTTATCAGGGCTGTGTCATATTCAATTTTTAATCTATTCCCAAATTCAGTAGTGGAATAGATAGATAGATATATTCCTACCTAGCGAATAAATAGATAGATAGATTGTCACTGAACTAGAAATATATTTAAAATAGATATATTTACTTAATATTCAAATATATAGGAATAGATTGGGGGTTAGGGTTAAGGTTAGGGCACAGCTCTATCAGATTCTCCCGTGCCTACTTTGCTACCCCACTCGGTGAATTTATTGAAGTGGCCTACACAAGTGGGGTGGACATTACAAACTATCAAATTTATCTTTACAATGGCTTTGGAGGGAAATATTACGGGACCCCAAGAAGTGCAGGAACGTTATCTGGCAATATCTATTTTAGTGTGCTGGATTACCCCTCCAATGGGATCCAAAATGGTGCCCCCGATGGAATTGCTTTGGTTGATGGTTCGTTGAATGTTGTGGAATTTCTGAGTTATGAGGGTTCATTCACTGCTACGAATGGCCCTGCGAGTGGCATGACTTCTGTCGATATCGGAACAAGCGAAACTTCTTCTACACCTGGCGGTTATTCCTTACAGCGCAGTGGATCAGGTTGTCAAGCCACAGATTTCACATGGCAGTCGCCTGGTGCAGCAACCAAAGGATCGGCTAACACTGGACAGACAATTTCTTGCACAGCAGGCCCTCCAGTACCTACCACTGCCATCCCTACAGTAGCACCTTCACCCCCCACTACTTTTGCACCGATCCAACCAGTATCCAATCTTGGTGTGAAGCTCATGACGTACAACATTTTGGCTGGGGGTAGTACCCAAAACACCGATTGGAAGGACGTGGTCAAGGGTGAAAACGCAGATATTATTGTTTTCACTGAAGTGGGAAACTGGGACGACAACAATGATGACTTGTTGGACCAGTACGTAAGCGAATTCAATGCTCACTTTTCAGCTGAAACTCCCTATGAAGGAAACACTGTTCAAGGGATTTCATTTGCCAACTCTGCAAATGCCATCATGACGCGTTTTCCCATTGTTAGCACGACCCAACTCACGGACGAAATTCTTGCGGTCGACTTGGCTCACGACATTATGGCCTGGACTTTAAACGTGGGCAATAACAAGCTTGTCCACGTCTTTGGCATTCACTTGAAATGTTGCGGTGGCACCGAAAACGACGATCGTCGCAATGACAGTATGGAGGCGTTGTTGAGCTGGATTGACGCCAATACGGCAGCATCCGATGGTGTCATCCTGATGGGTGATTTCAATTCGGTGTCCCCTGTGGACACCGACAACAGTTTTCCTGGTTACGATAGCCGTTTCGAACCTTCGTCCGGGAGCAGCTTGAATGATGGACCCATGCGCATGTTGCTGGATTCTGCCGACTCCCGTAGCTCGACAGTTCATGCATTCAAAGATGCCTTCCGTGAAGCCAATCCCTTTTGTGGAAGTAATGCATCCTGCTGTGCTGACACATCATGTGATTCTGGTCTCACTGGTGGATGTCCGGAGCGTGGCTACACCTACGTCGGTACCTCCCACAACTTTGACTCACGCATTGACTTTATCGTAGTCAACCAACATGTCACTGTATCAGGCGCGGCCACCACAGGTGATATCGGCCCTAACATATGCACGGCCTCGGATCATTTGCCTGTTGATGTGATTGTCGATTTCTAGAGAACGGGCCGAAACTCCAACGACCTGCCATTACCAACAAAGTACCGCCGTATCAAAGAGGCACATTTACGTTTGACTTAGGATTTACCTTAAAATACTGCGTCTTGTTTGACATTGGACGCATATGAACACTATCGATAAGCCGTGTGACCTTTTAGCTATCCCATACGACCAGAATCACCAGGGTATACTCCAACCTCCAACCGTCGAAAAGATACTATGCAGAAGACAAAAGACGTCAAGATATCAGAAACGGGACTCCTGTCGGAACGCCTCATCGCTCGTAGTACTCTTTTATTTGCGGTGATCTTTGTGCTTAAAAATATGCAACGATGAGATTTTCTCAAAAAGACGTGACTGACAAGGATGCATCCGTAGCATCACCGTCCCCATAAAAAGTTGGACGCATTCAACTCTTACAATAGATCGATGCCAAATGAGCAAACGAAGCGTTGTCGAAGCAGGTCACTTGAGTCTGGACGGCCACTCTACCCGCAAAGAGGATCCTTTGCTTTTGGAACCTCTTCTGGAGGAGAAAAATATGACAAATCATGTCTGGTCATTGCCAAATGCTGTTCCCTCCATGAGCACCGTTCAGACTGAGGACCATGCCGTCGCACATGATGAAGAGCGAGGATCGTCGCGAATGGAACATCTACCACCAGGATCCCAAGAACCATTGGCCTTCCTTCGTTGTCGACAACCAGATGGAGATCGTCCCCGAATATTGGACCGAGACGCTCCATTCAATCAATCGCGAGGGCGCTGGAGAGTCCAACATATTTCGCGGAGTGTGACTCGAGATCACATTTTGCCAACTGGTTCTCGCCGACGATTGACGTTGACTAAACAGTTTTGGGATGATTGGTTTTATGCACTGGCCTATAAGCGAACTGCTATTCTCATGGCCATTCTATTCTTGGTTTATGCAGGAATTGTTTTTTTCTTTGCCTTTGTCTATCTGGGAGTGTCCACGTGGGGGAGAAAGATTGAGGTCAATCCTGACGGCACGACTTCGACACAAGCTTTCTGCGATATGGATATCAAAAATCATATGGAAGCGCTTTATTTCTCACTTTCTACGATGACAACGATTGGGTATGGGGTATCCGGTACGTTGCAGTAAAACAAGACAAATCATTCTTGCACATCAAGAGTGCCAGAAGGCTTATTTTTCTTCTTTCATTGCTCGTGGTCTTCACGTGTTTTTTCTCTCCTGTACACCTATTCGAATCGGTTATGCCAAACGGATGTACAGACTATTACTTTGGTGGCTGCTGGACGCCATTGATTTTGGTACTGTCTCAAGCGTGTTCTGCCATTGCCTTTGACGCCGTGGCGATTGGGTTACTCTTTCAACGTATAAGTCGAGGACACAAACGAGGCAAGACTATTGTCTTTTCTGATACGGCAGTTATTCAGCGCGTCGGTGGTGTTTTGTATCTCATGTTTCGAGTCGGAGAAATTCGCCGTCATCAACTACGTGATGCATCTGTACGAGCCTATTGTATACGCCACGAACGACACTGTGTACAACGGCCACAACCTCCGCCGTTGCAGCAACCAAAGACGAGGCTGGGAACGCAAAGAGGCAGCTCTCCGGGCTCACAACAACCGCAACACTCGTCTCCCAACCATGTGCAAACTGCCATAGAGACAACTCACTTTGTCACGCGTTCCATGAAACTTCTTCATGAAGAAGTGAGTTCTCAAGTGCTCATGAGCTTGCCGCAAGTCATTGTTCATCGCATCGACGCCACTTCGCCTTTATCGCAACCCGCCCAGTGGTATGATGCTTCGGGAGCGTTGCACGCCCAAGGTGTAACCACCAATACGGCTACTACAGTAGAAGGGAAAGCAATTCCAGTCGAACAACGCAATCATGTGGACCGAGCTTTGGAAAGTGCCAACACACAAGAGTTTCTTTGTGATCGAGAAGCTGAGATTGTGGTCCTCGTGGAGGGCACCGATGAGCTAACTGGGGCCATTATCCAGTCGCGACATTCGTATACACCACAGGATCTGGCGTGGGATCATTCCTTTGTTCCGTGTGTTTTTCGGACCAGTGTTGACGAGGACCCACGGTCCAGTCAGGCATGGTGTTGCCGTGGTCGCAATGGACGTCACCGCCACAGGCGTCGTCGTCACTCTGGGTCGTCCTGGTGGCAACGATCGGACCGTGCACCGAACAACCAATCGTCCTCGTTGGCGTCGGCCTGTACGGTGGACTTTGCGGCCTTTCACAGTACGCGCCCCGCGCCCGACAATGTGGAAATTTCTCCCTATGTCTTTTAGAACACGGGGGGATCAATGGGTGGGATGATTCCAACGATTGGCGACAGCTTGGCGAAACGACATGAGATAGAGAGACAACAGTTTTTACTTACATTTGCGGTCGACGGTGGAGCGTCCATACGTGGACATAGAACAAACTAGAGGAACGAAAGTTTCGTTGGGTTAAACAAGTTAGAGGGGGTTTAGAAACGCCATTCAAGATAAAGGGACTTGAGACTCTTCATGAGTAGGAGTACACCTTAGGCTAGCTAGGGATCTGAGATGGACGGATGGGTAGAGAAGGTAGCTACGCTCCCACCCTCTTAGCTAGAGACATAGCTACTCTCCATTCTCCATCAACAAAACGTGAGACGAAGCTCATCGAATGCATTCTCATCTGTGCATCATGGGTCGACCAATGTATGGACAGGTGGTTGTCGGTCCTCCAGGAAGTGGCAAGACAACCTATTGCAACGGTCTGCAGCAATATATGCGAATACTAGGACGGAATGCATGGGTCATCAATTTGGATCCGGCCAATGAACGGATCTCCGCCTTGCAACCACCCAACTTGCCAGCCAAAACACAACCACACAAAGAGGATGATCGGATCCTTCCCTATGAAACGATATTTGATGTTTGTGAAGAAGTGATCAATATAACATCCGTCATGAAAGACACAGGATTGGGTCCCAACGGTGGCCTAGTATATTGCATGGAGTATTTGGAAACACATGTCGATGAGGTGGTCGATCTCATTCAAAAGCGACTCGCATCTGGACCCAAATCCAAGAACGACCCAAAGAACCAAAGATTTTCGTCGACGGAAAATTCTCCTGATGCTGATTCCAATTATTATTTGTTGCTGGATTTGCCAGGTCAAGTGGAGTTGTATACACATTCCACTTGCGTGCAGAATCTATTGCACAAACTGATGCGTGTCTTGGACTTGCGCTTGGCGGCTGTTCAATTGATTGATGCACACTATTGCGCCGATGCCAGTAAATTCTTGTCGGCTGCTCTGTTGGGGACCACCACACTGTTACGATTGGAACTTCCAACCGTGAGTGTCCTGTCCAAGGTTGATTTGCTCATGGGGAACCATGTTGGTTTGAACGAGGAGGACAATGAAGGAGGAGGGGATGACAATCATCACGCCTTGGATTTTCAGTTGGAATACTATACCGAATGTCATGATTTAGATCGTCTGTTGCCATTTCTGGACCAATCTTTGAAACAAGAAACCGCACTTGGTGGAGTGACAGACAATGAAGAAGATGAATTGGCGGTGGCGGATGATGTCGCGTATCAGACAGCTCGACGGAACCGACAATCCTCCAAACTACAACGAAAGTATAACAAATTGTATCAATCTTTGGCCGAAGTGGTGGAAGATTTTGGATTGTTGCAATTTTCCACCTTGGATATATCCAATGCGGCCAGTGTGGGACGCGTTTTGGCCAAGGTAGATAAATGCAATGGATACATGTTTGTGCAGGGCACGACTATGGAAGCAGACATGTTTCAGTGTGCTGTCCAACAAGATTCCGAATACGATGCCTTGTCTGAGGTCAAGGAACGACTGCATCAACCTCGGTCTATCAATCCAGGTAAAAGCAACAAAACTAATGTCCAAACCAACAACACAAGGTCATGAAACCTTGTCTCGGTATCTACAGATGGCTTATCCTTTACTGGTCTTTTGGAGACAAAGATTGTATTTTCAGTTTTCCACCGGCAATGTCAAATGAAGACAGTTAGATGCTTGAGTGGAAAACGTCATTCATGAGAAAACCAGTTGAAATTTGGTGTGAATCTTCTCAGGACAACATAGTGTGTTCTTTCTGCTCGCAACTACTTGGCGGATCAGGCCGAAGGAGCTGCGCCAAACTCAATGGCATCTTGTTCTATTTCCGCTCGAGTTCGTTTTTGTGGCAGCCGGACTGTCGCCATGATTAGAGGGTCTCGAGTCTGCGACCATGGCCGTTTGGGGATATTATGTTGTCTTGCTTTCCCTTGTTTGTCATCATTTGTCGATGCTGGTTGATGCGCCATGGCAGCTTGAAGAATCCCCGGAACGTCGACATGAGAATGAAATAAGTCAATGAATTCCTGTATAACAGCCAAACGAATGGTGCGTCCATCCGGTCCACCTTGACCAATGGCAGGGAAGGTGGGAACAAATCCAAAGGGGCGGGGTGGTGGTACACGAGTTGAGAGCGATGTCAGTGGTGCGTGTGGTACATGCCTTGTTTCATTGGGCGTAGCTTTCTCTTGTTCTTGCTCTTGTTGCTGTTGAAAGTAGAGAGAGACTTGTTCTCGGCAATTGGACAAGGAATAGAATCCAGAGGGCGCTAACTTATTAAAAATGGCACCCAAAACGGGCACCTGCTTGTGTTGGAAATAGGTGGCATTGAGATTGTAGGAATCCACGGCGGCTCCCACTCCACTTCCTCCGACCAAGAGAACAGCCATGGGACTTCGCCGCTGCAATGATACTGACGCGGAATCGAGGATTGGATATCCACAGGCTTGGGCCATGGTAGCATTGTCCGTCCCACAAATGGATCCCACGGCTGGAAATCCCACTCCATCCACAATGACAACGCGTTTGTTTCGTGCGACTCGGTCCACGGCGTGCGCACACTGTTGCAAGAGCTCAGAGGCGGACGCTGTTTCATGGGCCAAATAGGCACGGGTAAAGCCGCGATAATAGACCAGTGGTCCAATGGGGACACAAGCGGCAATGCCCATGGCCTTGCAATAGACTTGAATGGGTTGATTGAGGGCTTCGGATTGTGTGGCTGGTTTGATATAGGCCACTTCCTGGGGGGCATAACCTAAATGGTGAACCAAGGTTCCCAACAAGCCCAAACATGTACTGGTTTTGCCCACGGACGATTTGTCTCCCGCCACAAACAATCTCAGACACGATGATGATGATGATGATGATGATGACGATGAACCACCAAGGTCCATTGGAAAGTTCAATTCCTGTTCCAGTTCAAACACGGCCGTTGGAATCTCGCGTGCAATGGCCGTTAGAGTCTCGTGCATCCATCGACGAGGTGGTTGTGAGGGTATGCGAGTTGTGGTCGTCCAGGATACAAATGACTGTCGTTCTGCTTGTTGCAGTGCATGTTGTTGCACGTGATAGACGAGCAATTGCATCAATTTGGTGGACGATAGTTTGTAAAGATATCGAATACCAGTTTTGCGTTTAGTGTGAGTAGATGGTTGCGATGATGATGATGATGATGATGGTTGGGGGCACCATTGCGCCACGACGGCCAAGGCGGGCAATTCGGGTGGTGGGAGAGTGGACGAGTCATCCTTGTCGTCACTGTCGTCGCCGAGAAATTGACGATAGGCGTGGGGATGGGAGTGTTCACACACCCGCACGGTGGCTGTGATGCAATGACAGGGATGGAGGCCGTCCGTGGCGGGTTGCAACCACGAGTGAAACAACCGTGCCAAAGCCGCGCCAGAGGAGGAGGAGGAAACAAGGGCATCCAAGGAAGATACTGAATAATTTGTATTGGAGGAGGGGTAAGGATTCACGGCTTGTACATGTGTCCCACAGCCATGAATCAGAACCAATCCCAGGACGGCGAAACGATTCGGATCCTGTTGGTTCTCTCTGTGATTGGATGTTGTTGTTGGGTCACTGCTTTCAAGTACTTCTCGGAGGCGCGACGACGACGACAAGTCGAGAAATTCCGAGACAGACAAGGCACCAATGTGATGACACTCCTCACGAGCTGAAGAATGTTCGGTAGTGGACAAGGGTGATGGATCTTGATCGACATTCATGGCTCGATTCTCGATTGGTTCCTTGTCCTGTCAATGAAACGACAAAAGACCGGATCACTTTAACAATTCTCTAGAGGAAAGAGAGGAAATGGTCTTGGAACGTGGTTCCTCTCTCTTCTCCTTCTCCGTCGTGTGATGTCTCTTGATGATGGTTTAGATTCGAAATTCTGTCCCATGGTGTCTCCTCTGTTGATGTCCGTGGTTGGTCGCATATGTTTTAGTCGCATATAGTCGAAGGTTTGATACATAGGTCGCATTTGGACCCTTAAAATCTGGGGCGAAAGTCGAGGACCCCTGATTTCTCCGATTTTTACCCCCAAACGATGGTTTTCCAATGACAATCATGACCCAAATTTTCAAGAATCAAGTTGAAGACAACGACAACCATCAAAGAAGAGAGGAAGGTGGAACAGTGTGGCATCTCTTGTCTTGTCATTGGGGTTTGGCAAGGACGGAGGAGTGACAACAACAGCAACAATAACGAGGGATAGGGTATCCAGACGCTAGTGTATTACAATGCCACAACAACAAGCATCCAAGGTTCCACCATCATCATCGTCGTCGTCGCAATCGCAACGACAAGGACAACCACCACAACACCATCATCATTCGTCGTCGTCGTCATCATCTTTGCACAATTCTCATCATGGCTCATCAGCTTCCGGCCACAAGTCGTCCAAGGCTCAACATCATTCCAAGGATCCTTCATCAGCAGGTCCAGGTGCCATTCCACCCGTATCATCATCATCCCACAAATCTGGATCACAGCATCCACCACCACCAACCACAACAACAACAACATCCTCGCATCGACATGCTTCCTCCACCACATCCGGAAAACCTTCGTCATCGACGTCCACGTCCAACACGGTAGCGGGTCGTCGTCCATCGGGAGGTGGTGGTGGAGGTGTGACGCCGGTACATTTGCGCATGCATCATCAGCCGCATGGCACTGCCTATATTGGTCCCAGTAGTACCACCAATGTCTCGACAGCTGCCTCTCATTCCACCAACAACAACACGACACCCACCTTGGCGGCTTCCTCCATTCAACCACCACCCTATCATTCTTCCTCCCAACAAGCTGCACAACAACAACAACAACATGTCGCTCTGCAAGGAGCAGGACCCCCTCAATCACAAACGATACAACAACATCAGCATCAGCAGCAACAGCCACAACCACAACCACAGCAAGCACATGTTCCACAAGCACCTCATGTGGTGTCCATAGAGTCTCCTCTTCCTCCGGTCGTCCAACGCAGTTTGGGCGATCGGTCGACGGAAAAACGAAAGAATGCGGCCTTGGAAATTGAAGCCTTGATCAAGTCCTTGATTGAAGCGAACAACCTGGGCATGATCCAATCCGTCATTACCGTCCTCAGCAAGGATTTTTGTACCAGTATGAATTCCAATTACCGCAAGGGTGGATTGGTTGGTTTGGCTGCCACGGCCATTGGATTGCATTCCCATTCGCGGGGATTTCTCAATGTCCTCTTGCCACCCGTCTTGCATTGCTTTGACGATCCCGAATCGCGGGTCCGATACTATGCCTGCGAATCCCTCTACAACATTGCCAAAGTCGCAAGACAGGCCGTCTTGGATCGATACTTTAGTCATATTTGGGAAGGCTTGACCAAACTCTATGCCGACGTTGATGTGGATGTCAAGAATGGTGCCAATTTGTTGGATCGACTCATGAAAGACATTGTTACGGAAGCGGATAATTTTCGGATTGATCAATTCTTGCCCCTGCTGCAAAATTATATCCGACGCACCAATCCGTACATTCGACAATTGATTGTTGGGTGGATCACGTATTTGGATGGGATTCCCGACATTTCCATGCTCGATTACTTGCCCGACTTTTTGGATGGTCTCTTCAACATGTTGAGTGATTCCAATCGGGAAATTCGACAGGCGGCCGATTCGGCCTTGGCGGAATTTTTGAGTGAATTGGCCGTGAGTACCGTCGTCGAAGTCGGACCGGTCGTGTCCATTTTGGTGGCCCAGTGTCAATCCAAGGAACGATTGAATCGCTTGACAGCCAGTACCTGGTTGGCCGAAATTATTCATCATCCCTATTCCGGTGGCGATGCCATTCTGCCCTTTCATTCACAAATCTTGGGAGCCATTTTGTTTTGCATTTCCGATCCCGAAGAAGAAATTCGGGTCGTCGCCGAACGAACCAACAATGTCATGTTGGCCATGGTACGAAAAACACTCGTCACGTTTGAATTGCCCAGTTTGTTGGAGACATTGACGAGAGAACTACTGGGGGCCGGGGACGATGTTCCCACCAAAATGGCTTGTTTACGATGGATCAATATGCTCATGGAAAAACGGAAATACGACATGAATGCCTTTACCGATCCACTCCTCAATGTACTGTTGCGAACCTTGTCGGATCGCAGTGATTCGGTCGTACTCTTGGATTTGCAAGCGCTCTCTCGTATCTCCGCCTCTCGGAAGAAATACAATGCTGTACTACATGGACAACGTTTTGCGGGGAATGACGAGGAAGCCTTTGATCATGATGATGAGGATGATGATGAGGATGACGACGAGGATGACGAGGAACGAGAAGCCCAAATGGTGTTAAATGCCATTTTGGATCTCTTTGCTCGGGATCGACTCTTGTTGGAAACACGGGGATCTCTCATTATTCGCAAACTCTGTGTCTTGTTAAATGCCAAGTCGGTGTACATGCGCATGGCCGATACACTGTCGTCCTACGGCGATCCACGAGCACCGGATCAACCACCCGAAGCAAGTGCCATTACGTTTATTAGCACCATGGTACAAACGCTCAGTATCATTTTGTTAACGGCATCGGAATTGCATGAACTTCGATCGACCTTGGCCTTGAGTTTTCAAGAAGAATCGGAAGAAGGGCGCAAAGTCTTTGTCACTTTGTTTCATTGCTGGTGTCACAATCCCGTCTCAACCTTGGCTCTCTGCCTTTTGGCACGGGCCTATGACTTGTCGTTTGCGCTAGTGAAACGATTTTCCGAAATGACGGATGTGACAGTCGGCTTTTTGATGCAAATTGACAAGTTGGTCCAACTGTTGGAAAGTCCCATTTTCATTCATTTACGATTGCAATTGCTGGATGTGGAATCGCCACATCATGCCGCCTTGTTAAAATCCATTTATGGATTGCTCATGTGTTTGCCACAAGGCGATGCCTTTCGGTTACTGAATGCACGATTAACGACTGTTTGCAATCTACGAGACAACTTATTGGGAATGCACAACAATACCAGTCAAATGGAATTGGTCACTGGTATCATGGGGACAAGCGGCACCAGCACCAGCTCATCGCCTCCCTTTCATCATCCAAGCCTCCACAACACGACCACTTCCAACAACAATCATCATGCTCATGGGAACAGCAGCAACAGCAACACACCCAATTCGCACAACAGCAACAATAGCCACAACTTGGACGACAGTGACGTCTCGATTGTGGGCAAGACGGGTTTGAGCTTGGAACGATTGTTGGAACGGTTTGACGATGTGATGGTGCAACATGACGATGCCAAAGTTCGAGCGCAACGAATGGAACTGATGGATCGTCCGCGTCCCGACCAACCAGGAGGAGGAGGAGGCTCATCCGTTGGTCCTTTGATGATACGGACACCTCCCGATGGCAGTTCCGCAACTCATACGAATACTAGTAGCAGCAACATGGATGTCCCCGACGACGAAACCATGCCGACTGCTGCCTCCATGTCACCGCGCAGTAGCTCTGGTGGTGGAGGAGGAAGACGGAGTCATTACCCTTATGCGGGTACTGGATCTCATCCAACGTCCATTCCACCATCCTTGTCATCCTCGTCGTCTACAACGGCCGCACTTTCCTTGGTTGCTCGAGGTGGTGGAGGAGGTCTCCCCTTGCCCAATCATGGCAGTACTTTGGGTTCCACACCGTCTCGCTCTCCCAAACAACAGCAACAACAACCACCGTCTCCATCCCAACGCCGAGTTTCCTCCCTCACCAGTCCAGGTCGGACTGGTCCCGCTGCACCGTCCTTGCAGCAGCAGCAACCACCGGCGCTTTCCTCTTCGTCGTCTTCCATGGGGGTTTATTCCGATGGAAAAAATCCACGCATACGACTTACCAAAATGGGGCAATAACAGACAGCAACCGAGTACGTTATCCAAGAATGGGACGACGACAACGACGGAGCTGAGCTGAGATGAGCTGAGATGAAACAGAACGCAGCAGGAAAGTTACAACACAAGGAGCGAACATGGTTGGGTGGGCAGATCCAGCTGTGTGACATTCTTCATCCTAATAGGACGCTACGCTTACTACTCTTGTTTCGGACCTTCCTAGGTGTTTGGGATGGGCTTGTCTCGTTTTTTTATTTTTGTTTGAAGTAGAGTGGTTACTTCTATGATTGTAGACTTTGAAAGGTTTCCTCCCATTCTTGTTTGGTGAGTGCTGCTCGAGTATCATCCGAGACGATGCAAAATTCCAAATTCGCGGCACTGGGGACTTGGAGCAAGGCTTGGACAATGGCTTCGGCACAGGCATCTCGTTTGCAATCTCCCACCAAGACATCGCCCGGCGCACATTGGACGCCATTTTCGGCACCTCCTTGGACTTGTAACAATTTAGGAATGTCCAAATTGGTAAAGGGTCCACCGACCAGTCGTCCCGGTCGAACAATGACACAATCCAAATTGTTGGACGGATCGAGGGCGGCGGCCTGGAGCGCCTCTTCGCCCTTGCGTTTGGCATCCAAGACACCAAAGAGATTTAAAATGACAAAGGGAAAGTCACTGGTCCGTTCCACCCCAATACTGGTCACCAACAAGACTCGTTTCATGGTGGGGGTGGCGGCGGCCGCTTGAACCAATTTGGCCACGGCCAAATGATCAATGGCATCCGGCGTATTGCCATTGTTCCATTTGGCCGTGGGAAAGGCGGTGGTTCCAACGGAAATGACCATGCCGGAGACTCCTTGACACGCCTTGGTTTGAATGTCCTGGACCGATTCTTGAACGACATCCACCTCGACAACGTCCACGGCGTCATTGGCAATGGTGTCTTGTCCTCGTTGTTTATCACGGGTCGTGACACGAACCTCACAACCACTTTGTTGTTGCAATTTTTGCGTCACCAATTGTCCGACTCCACCCGTTCCGCCTACGACCAAGACACGGTCGCCGGCCGTCAGAGCCGCCGACAAGGCTGTACTACTAGTTGTTGTGGTTGTGGTTGTGGGTCTGTGAGGAACTGCCAAGCAGGAGGCATGATGAGTGCCAGGTATCCTTCTTCTGGCTGTCGTCGTGTAGATGGAAAAGGACACCGTCCAGGAGGGAAGTCCCAGCAGGACGACACTCGCGAGGATCCACACAGTCGTTGTGGGAACTGCAAACACAGTGGCGCTTGTCATGATGATGCTTGTGGTCGTTCTTTTCAAACGCTTTTGTTTGGCTTCATAAATAAACTATCGGCACCTTTTTTGGTGACGTGTCCCATACATCTTGAAGAAAAATGAGGGGGCGCCTATTCTGCCACCTTTCTCTCCCCTCTGTCCGATGCCCCCAAATCTGGCCTCCTTCTTCTGCCCCCGAATCTGACACCAAAGATCCATCACCACACATTTCCATACCAATGTTCGTTCCATCGCCTTGCTGTTCTTGTTGGTCGAATGCTCGTTCTTGGTGCAAAGATCTTTGAATGCATGGTTCATTCTTCACCGCCACGGAGACATTGCTATAAAGAGTAGTGCGGAATGCCAGTTGTGAAGCCTTTTTCAGTGTGTTGGTTTCGCTTTGTTTCTCTTGGTTGGATCATGCTGCAGGGAAACACTGCAATGGCAACCACCAGAGGCATGGTCGTTGCCTTTGGTGTGGACCCAACCAGACTCGTTCCATGGGTGCGACAACAACAACAACAGCATGGCCATGCCATGGTAGTGGTGGGGAAATCCATATCGTCCTGGTCCGTTCCATGGATCAGAAAACAACCACAACGAGACTTGTACCACAATCCACGTCGATACCATGGTACCTCCCGGCTAGGACAGGGTCATGGTTCCCTGCAAGCATTAAAAGCTACCACCAGTCATTCCTCTATACCATTACACGATTTTTACAATACGACCGTCACGACACACGACGACGACCAGGAGGATGCCAGAAGGATGTTGCACGGCCACGTGTTGGTGTTGGATCACGACGAGCATTGGTTGGTGATTCAAAAACCACCGAGTGTGGTGTGTCATCACAGTGAATGGAGAGGCTCACGTCAAACACAAGAAGTGCCCATTTTGCAACGGGTCCGATGTGCCATGTCCAATCGTCGGGTCAATCTGGTCCATCGTTTGGATCGAGGGGCCAGTGGATGTTTGCTCCTGACCTATGCCGAAGACCTGCAGCAGCAGTCCCACCATGACACGGATACGGAACGAGGAATCATGGAGGGTCATCCACACCAACACACGATGGATCTGGATCGGATCTCACAGTACCGGAATAGTACACATGCCTTGGCCCAAGCCTTGCAAGGTCCCTACCCCGACACGTGCAAGACGTATGTGGCCTTGGTGCGTGGCAATGGGTTGTTGCCGGGACGCAATTTGGTCCAGGAAGGTTGGTTCAAGGTGGATCGACCGATTCGCGATGCTCGAGGTGTGCTCAACAATGCCACGACATGGCTGCGCTTTATCGCCACTGGACAACACTTGGCCACACAATGGCAAGCACAGCAGCAACAACAACAGCAGCTGACCACCGAAACCACCACCACCAATAATAATGAAACAAGCAACCGTCATTGGTTGACGGAGGAACCGGTTCGTGCCTCCTTGGTCTTGGCCCGACCGGAAACGGGACGATGGCATCAAATTCGTCGTCATTTAAATGGCTTGTCTCATCCCATTGTGGGCGATACCAGTCATGGGGATGGTCGCACGAATCGATTGTTTCGTCAACAATTGGGCTTTCCCGGAGAACGCGTCGCCTTGCATTTGGCGCGCATGCAATTGCCCTCGACGCATCCCTATTGTCCCACGGGCGTCGACGTGACGTGTCCCCTGTACCTTGATGTGTGGACGGTATTGCAACAACACTTGCCGCATTTGTGGGAGCAAGCCAAACCCATTCTCGAACAAGAAGAAGGCTTGTTTCTAGAACCAACTACTCCTACAGTCGATCAGCAACAACAACAACAAAAGGACGACAGCCAGAAGCACGAAAAACGACGACACTGGGTACCCTTTTCGGCTCCTGTTCCAACCAAAAAGAGGCATGGTGGCAGCGGTGGAAAGAAACAGCATTCCAGATAGCAGCAAGCATGTGGGGGAGGGTGGTCATCCACACGCAAGATGCGTGAGAGAGGCTCAAGCGCCTACACCCTGGGACGTGCGTTACTGCTACAGATTGGATGCTTCCATATTGGACCAGCTCTAAGGATACTCACTATAAATCATAAAATTCGTAATTTCACCTCTCCTAAACATTTCTCATTCTCTCCAATTGCCGATACAAGAAGCCAAAGTGGAGGATCCACAACCATGGCGAATCAATCTTCATCATAATCATCAGTTAGGCACGAATGTTGCCATGGGTCTTCAAACGACGTTCCAAGGCTGGTACGTTGGCCGAGGGATCCTCAAATTTTTGCGTGGCCACAACGGGTCGGTTTTTAATGACACAGTTGGATCCATCTTCGTTGCAGGGAAAGTTGCGGACGGTAAACTGACCCGGAGTCGCCCAAGCGACTTCTCCTTCAATACCCAACAAATTCTTTCCCACCTCCAAGCGCATGTATCCCATTTCACCCCAGTATTGGCCTGTGTGTTGGTATAGCATCATTATTATTCCAGAAACCAAAAGTGGTGATGACAAAGACAACAGCCGTGTCAGTTTCGACCAGGAGACCAAACACAGAGCAACACCATTGAACAAGAACACAAAGAACATCCTCATTGACACAAACACGTACCCCACGAGTTGCGGATAATCCAATGTTTGGATCCCGTTTCTTCATCCATACCCCATCCCACAATGGACACAATATGGTTGGTTTCATCACTAAAGGAATCATCGGTAAAGACCCCACCCTTGTATTCGACAATGGGTTCGGCGTTAATAGTGGCCGCCACGGGTCCACGGACGACAATTTCCGTCATGATGCGTTCCACGACATTGTCGTCAAATTCAATCATGCCGTATTCGTGAACCGTGGCATTGGGGAAAAAGTCAATTTCGGTACAGGCGCCACCCATGCCGGCAAAGGTATCACAGGTACGGCAGGTATTGGCCGGACTGCAAGACGTATCGACTTGCGAACAAAAGCCTACAACAACACACATTCGTGGTCGTCCAAATGCCTCTTTCATGAGAACCAACGTGTCGAGGAAAAACAACACAACAGCGCAATCACGGAGCAAACATACCTTCGGTAGATTCATTGCTGCACGCCATGTACGTCATGCAAGTATCTGTGAATTTCGAAATGAAACCGTTGAAGTTAGGAAACGATTCCTCAAGCAGGGACTTTTTGTCGTTCGGTTTCAATAGGACTTACCATAAGGAACGTATCCAACCTTTTTGATAAATTCATACGTGGAAGTGTGGTACCCTCCATGGCAAGAACCAGCCTCTTCGGTTCCACAATTCAAAATAAACTGAATACTCAAATTGCTGCAACCACAGACGCACCAGGCAACCAGAAACGTGAGAATCAACCTACTACGAATCCAAGCAGCAGGCACACCAGCGACGACGGATCACGTACATGTCATCTCCTTCTCCCAATCGGGCAATCTTGATTCGATCGGCCAGACTGGACAAGGCACCATGAGCATAGCAACTACCGCAATACTGAGGAATATGTTGGTTGAGGGAATGGGTCAAATAGCTCACCCCATTGATATTGGCCCAGTTAAAACTGTCGGGCAATTGCGACGAATGCACATAGGTATGCGGCAAGGGAGAGTGATAGTCATTGTGCACGGCATCGTCACGAATCTACGACAACGAATGGCAATAAGGAAAAAAGAGAATGAAAGGGTGAGAAAAAAGAGACACACGGACTATAACCATCTCGTTTCATGGGCAATCGTGTGCCAAGGGCACTCTCGACGCACGAGAGTGGGAGTCAATCTTGTGTTGGCCTCTTTTTTTCTCGCAAACGAATTGCCTACCTTGATTTCGCTGCGATACGCTCCCCATGCAACAGGGGAAAGCGACAAGGCGACAGCGAGGCTACCGAAATGGAGTTTCATGGTCTCTTTCGTCTTTGTTCGGTGGAGATGTGTCAATGTCGTCAATGCAGAATTTTGGGACTTAGCGTCGACGTTGGATTCACAGAAATTCGTCGGTCGCACAACGAATCGGAAAGATCGTCAAAACCTCCCCCGCTCGTATCCTGACGTTACTGGTCGCGGGAATCCTCTTCGGCGACTCGCTTCCAGTCGCGTTAAATTCGCGGCCCTCCTTCTCATGGTCCAAAACGGCGTCGTCGGTGAATGTTGTTCCATAGTCCTTTTGAACAAGACCTTTCTTAGATGGCCTTGCCGGTTGTAATCGAGGATGGAATTGGATCAATTGTTTGCCGTCCAAGACTTTCCAACGGCCAAAATCACAATCCCCTGTTTTGACAGTCAAGGAGGAGAAACTCCCTCCAGTGGCAATCATCATCATCATCATCATCATCATCATCATCATCATCATCATCATCATCATCATCATCCTGGTTCGGACAATGCACCACAGCATCAACAAGAGCAAGAAGCTTCCTCCAATACCAAGAAAGATTGCGATCCTCGTCAAGATGGGGAAGAGTCTTGCTCAAGTAGCTCGTAAATGATTCATTTGGAAATTGGTTCTAGTTCCTCGGCCTGTACCGACTTTGACTTGACGGGTCAAGTCTTGTGGCCCATTTCCTTGTTGCTGGGCCATTATTTGGCATCGACCGCTGTTCAACGTCACCTGTCATCTTCCAATGGCATTGTGGTCGAATTGGGTGCCGGAGGAACCGGTGTCCCAGGGTTGGTGGCCGCCCATGCCCCACCACGTCAAGTTGTCTTGACGGATGGCAATGCATCCGTCTTGCCACTCTTGCAGGACAATGTGGAACGACACTCCTTTGGTGGTGGTGGTGTGCCGGTCGTACAGGTTTCCTGCCAAGAATTGATTTGGGGAGATTGCACCCAGTTGCAAAATCTCCGAGACCAATTATTGGGACCGGTTTCCATGGTAGTGGCGGCCGATGTCGTTCAATGGCCATCGGTGTTGGAACCCTTGCTCTGGACGATACAAGCCTTGTTGCTTCGTTCCCCCAACAAAGAGGACAAGTCTTGTTGTGATGCCGGTGTCTTTGTGTTGGGTCTCGTGACGCGTGCCGAATCGACCGTGTCCTTGTTTTTTCAGTTGGCCAAGTCGTTGGGATTTTCCTGGCGTCGAATCCCTCGTCGTGACTATCTAGTCGATGGACAATTGCCGGAATCCTGTCACGAACGAGGCGGACCATTGGACTTGTATGAACTGAAACTGGAAGAAGAATCCTCGACTGTGGTGCCCTTTTTATGGCAAGTCGACAAACAGGACCCCGAGAATCCGCGAGATACCACACTCGGCACCTCGTACGAACATACCCTCTCCCGCCCCTGTTGAACCAACCATGGAGTCGGACGACTTGCGCGCGCGCAAAAGCGAATCCTTGTGTCGTCTTGGATTTCATGTAGCACCAACGGCTCTCTCCTGTCATGGAGCTGAATGGTACCGAGATCCCAAACCCAAAGACATCGTCACAGTTTTGCTTTCAAGGAATCGTTACGAACGAGACGGTTTACCGCGTTATTCTCAGGGGAGTCATGACAGCAGAACACAACCCTTGAGGCTGGGGTACGTCCATCTTTTCGTGGAAGAAGTCGCAGACTGCAGTGGTTTTCCTGGTCGCTGTACAAGTGACGGTGAACAGGTTCCGTTCCGCATCGCAACCAAAAGAGACATGGGTCAGTCTCGTAATGAACTGTGGCAATACTATAAAATGTCCTTGGCTAGCGTTATTCTAGCATATCCGAGTATTGCAAGTTGGACCAAGGGATATCGTCTACATAGGTAGGTCCGCAATAAAACTGTCTTTGACCCCGTCTGTTGCTAGGATTCTCAACCCCAACCCACTACACGTACTTTGCACAAGGAAAAAGTGTTGCCTCGTAGAAACAATGGTTCCCGGAAAAGAAGCAACATCCAAAGGATGCTGCGAAAATCATGTTGGCATGAACTCAACCAAAGTATCGTGTGCCATGATAACAAGTGTCCGCTTCTCAACGTACCGCAAAGTCACGAAGCAATAGACCTTGTCATCGAGGAGGGAGCTCGTTCTTCTAAACCGTCATCCCAAAGACGGTTCTCTCGTGTTGTGTCTCCGTTCCCAGGAGAACACCATCAGAGGTAAACAACAAAGCGAGTCCCCCGAGATTTTACTTCAAGACTTGCAAGGACAACCAGAGAAAGATAATGCCACTAATGAAGAAATCCCGCAACCCAAACGCATACAAGAGGATGCAGATTAAGATGCACCATCCCGAAAACGACGACAGACCTCTACCAGTCGAAGCGTCCTCCTCTTCTTCCTCATCCACGATTTGCCGTTGCATCTGAACAACCAGTTCTTGCAATTCTGCATTCCGTGCACTCGATTCCATCACCGCATGACGAGTAATGTTTAGTTCCGTATACATGCGTTCCACCAAGGCCTCGGTCATCTCCAGACGTTCCTCGAGGTAATTCGCTCGTTGTTCATCCAAAGTCGCTACTGCCAACTTTCCATTGTCTTGAGGCGAAATTTCCACTTCGGTCAAGGGCGGTGGTGGGCCCACAAAATGATGGTCCTCGTCATCACTGCTAGCTTCTTGAGGTGTCTGTTGCGCAAGTTGGAGATGAGGTTCCTCACCACGTTGCTGTTGTCGCGGTAAAAGGGGAGGTGAGAGTGGAGAGGATGACAAGGGAGTGTGTACAACGACAAGACTGTTACTTGTACTTGATTGAGAAAGCGAAGGCAATGGGGGATCTTCAGGTGAGGCGTTTGGCTTGTCTTTCAAGAGGTTGCTATTCTCAACGGGTGGTGAAAGGGTTGGTGTCTCCTCGGAAGAACCCATGGACGAATCCAAAATGGAGAAGTTCGTGGTCGAACCAGCAGGAGCGAGGCGCCCCACAATTAATGCGGATGAAGGTCCTTGAGGTTTCGTGATAGAGGAGGACGCATCTTGTTGCTGAGCTTGTTGTTGTTGGGCGAATCTTTCTTGAAATTCTTTCAACGCCTGCTTGACTGTCCTCATCTCGTTCTGGAGTTCGATAAAGGCAGCTTTTTGCTCGGCTCGTTCCTTGGCAGAACTATTGGGACCAAAGAGAACTTCATTGACTATGGGTTGAATGGGAATCCGTTTGGCACTGGTGGCGAACTGGAGAGAAGACTTGGTTTCGCCAATATCAGCCTTGGCCAAGGAAACGCAACACAGAATTGCCATGGCGGCATTCCCCGATAAACTGGGTTGTAATATCCTTGTCAATTTGGAGTCGCGGAATCCAATGTGCGAGGGACGCTTGGCTTCGGGAAGACTGAGGGCGTAAATGACGCGGGAGAGCGACAACAAACCTTGATTGATTTTTCCACCCTCGCGTTGTTTGCGATGCAATGACGACCGGGCGGAAGAGTACGAAGAGATACTCGTTGCGTCGGAGGCTGCTGCCGCGGAAGATCCGAGTGCCTTTCGACTGTTTTCCGATCCGGCCAAATCCACAAAATTCAAGACGGACCATCGCCAGGTAGCAGCGATGGTGGTACTAGGTTCATTCAGTTGCCGCGAGGGAGCGGTTCCTTGACCAGTGGTGCTTTCGGACGCAGGTCTACTTTGGAGGGAGACTCGAAAAATGGCATGACTGCGCGACGAATGTTGATTGGCATCCGTGGCAGCCATGGCTCGAGCCCGATTGCCTTTTCGCAACAGACGGACGCATTCAGCAGCACTTGTGACGACTTGCTCTCGAGCATTGACGTGTACTACACCATTGCCATGGTCCACAATTTTGAGAGTGGGCAATCGGACCACAGGTTTGACGGGTCTAGGCGGTGCGGACGAGGAGCGTTGCTTCAAAGAACGTCTTGTCGTACGATTCGCTTGATCCACGCGACTGTTCCACAGGGGTGTTGAAGATGATACGGAAGACGAAGATGTGGTGACTGTAGAGTGGGGTGAACTTTCGACTGGTGGTGTGGCAGCAATGAGATCTTGCACAACTTCGTTGTATATTTCAAAGTATTGGACCTTGACTTCCCATTGCCGACTGGTACTAGCATGAATTGCATCAAACAAATCGGTCATGGCCAATTGTATGAGACCTTCCTTGTGCTCTTGTTCTTCGTCATTTTCGTCTTGGCTGTGATCCGCGCTGTTGCCTTGCAACGTAAAGGTTTTCCCACTGCCCGTTTGTCCATAGGCAAAGAGGGTTCCATTCCGACCCGTCAAGGCCGACTGCACAATGGGACGACCCATTTCTTGATAAATGGATTTCGTATCGCGGTCTTCGTCAAACACGTGGTCCACCGTAAAGGAATGTCCCGTCTTTTTGCGAGCGAGCAAAGAGGAGGGTTTTAATACGAGCGTATCGGGTCCAACAAGGTTCCAAGAGGAAGTGGTGGATGCCAAGGACTTGTTGTGACTGTTTCGACTACTGCCACTAACGACACTTGCGGCTTCATCGCTGTTATGATGCTTCGACAGGTGCATGTTTCGTAGACTCAGCGGCAACAACGATGTCTTGGTTGACACAGAACTACTATCTCCATTGTGCAGTGACTTGGAGGGCACTGTCAAGGGACGCACTCGAACAGCCACTGTAAAGATAATGGGAACGAACAAATATAGGTTTCATATAAAAGGTGTCAGACAAGCGACGTGGACAAATTATCATTTCCATGCTTGAAACCAAACGCAGCATTTTCCTCCACAACTCCAACCGTAATTTTCACTTCATACAACGCCGAGACCAACCTACCTTGAATTCGATCTCCCCGAAATCCTTCATCACTCAGAATGCTCTCGGCTTCTTCCTCTTGAATGGGAAGAGTGGCCAAACGACTTGCACTACCACTGGGTGTAGACGAGGAGGGCTCCGTCATGCGACTACAGCCAGTCACTAGCATCATGACTGTATTCGTAGTTTGCGTTCAAAACAATGGTGCCAAAATGAGAATCACTATTCTTGGGCGTCCCAGTGGAGAAATGGATCGGCTGTTCCCAACACTAGTTCGTTCCACCTGAATGGACGCAAGACGCGAATCCAGAGTCTACGAAGACCTCTTGCTGTGGACTCGCTTTTTTTTCAAGGTACTCGAAGCACCTGTTTGTGTTTGGTGCAGTGAAACAGAAAAACTGTGCTTCAATATGAAGGGATATTCTTTGGTTTGCAGCTCTATCAATGAGACACTGCTCTTGTTCCCAAACAATCCACACAATACTCTCTCAACGTCTTAATGTTTGTTCCAAGTTCTTTGTCAGTTTCCCTCCAAATACACCTCTATTGTTGTTCTTCCACAAGTCTTGTCTTTCTCTCCACTCTCCGTCCACTATCTCGCTCTCTGTTCCTGCAAGGGTGCACCGAGCATCGAGATTTTCACTCCACGCGATGAGTGCATCCAGGTTTTGCGGTGTCAATTGTCGCCCTCCACGCACCTCCATAGGCACGTGCCGTACGGACAAACGGTACAATCAATACACACTCGATCGGTTACCAGTTTAACATTCCATAGACTATCTATAATGATGTTTAGTCATGGTCGCTGAGATTGTCTTGGATACCCGGGAGCGCGGGAAAGCATTGCCGGCGCGCCGGATCTCGTTCCGGACGCGCGAAGGATGATGGACTCACCAGCGACTGGATTCGCGATTCGTTCGGACGAGCAGACACAATGGCCGTGGTTAACTCTATGGAAGACACACAACGGCGCACCTTGAGGTCTAGCACCAAGAAGATATATCATCGTTGTCTTCGCCGTCATGTCTGGAACGGCAGCAACTCGAATTAAGAACCGCGCTCCGGCGGCGATTCAGATTTCGTCCGAGCAAATTTTGCGGGAGGCGGCCGATCGTCAAGAGGCTCACGTTCCGGAACCCATTGTCAAGATCCATGATGCCGAGGAATACCAAGCGCACTTGAGGGATCGACGGAAACATTTTGAAGACAATATTCGATATCGTCGTGAGCATATTGGCAATTGGGTCAAATATGCGCGATTTGAAGAGGACAACAAAGAATACGAACGAGCCCGATCCATCTTCGAACGATCCCTCGAAGTCGATCATCGATCCTCGGAATTATGGTTGCGCTACGCCGAATTTGAATTGCGAAATGAATTTGTCAATCATGCCCGGAATGTTCTGGACCGAGCTGTCCAATTGCTTCCTCGGGTCGATTTCTTGTGGTACAAATATGTCTTTTTGGAGGAAACCGTCGGTGATATCCCCAAATGTCGTGCCGTCTTTGAACGATGGATGAAATGGCAACCGGACGACAATGCGTGGTTGTCCTTTGCCCGCTTTGAAACGCGTCATGCCACGGATGGCCTCGATAGAGCACAAGCCGTCTTGCGAACCTATGTCAATACCTATCCTTCGGCACGCTCCTTTTTGCGGTTTGCCAAATGGGCCGAATACGAAGCCAAGCAAATACCCTTGGCACGAACCATTTTCGAAGCCACCCTTTCGGAACTCCCACCCGAAGAAGTCAAACAAGCTCGGGTCTTTATGCAATTTGCGTCCTTTGAAGAACGACAGGGAGAACACGAACGAGCAAGGGTCATTTATCGACATGCCGTCGATCTTCTCAAACTCGGTGAAGACAACCGTGACAGTGAAGATGCTGTGACATCAGACTATGAAAAGTCCAAGCGAGACGAACTGTATAAAGCCTACATCAGCTTTGAAAAGAAACACGGAGACCGAGAGGGCATTGAGCAGTTGGTTCTCACAAAACAACGAGCGCAATATAAGAAACGTATGGAGATGGATCCTTTCGATTACGATGGTTGGTTTGAATGGGCGAAAATGGAGGAAGAAGCACCCTCGCCGACTCCTGCCATCGTGCGAGACATTTACGAACAAGCCGTGGCGCAAGTACCTCCGTCCAACATGAAGGATGATTGGCGACGATATATTTATCTCTGGATCTACTATGCCGTGTACGAAGAAATGACCAATCGTGACTTGGATCGCGCGGCACAAGTGTATCGAACCTGTCTGTCTTTGATTCCGCACGAAACCTTTAGTTTTGCCAAAATTTGGATCTTGGCCGCTCAGTTGCATGTGCGACGCAAGGACTTGACCGCGGCACGCAAACTCTTGGGCAAGGCTCTTGGAATGTGCGGCAAGGAAAAAATTTATATTGCTTACATTGCCATGGAATTGGCACTGGGTGAAGTCGAGCGATGTCGGACCTTGTACAACAACTATCTCAAGGCCATGCCACACAATTGTCAGGCCTGGTCCAAATACGCGCAACTGGAAAAGGCGGTGGGCGAAACGGACCGGTGTCGTGCCTTGTACGAGCTGGCCGTTGCCCAGCCAGCCTTGGATATGCCAGAACTCTTGTGGAAAGGCTACATTGACTTTGAAATTGACGAAGGAGAAGCCGATCGAGCCCGGCAACTCTACCAGCGACTGTTGGAAAAGACGGCGCACGTCAAGGTCTGGATCTCATGGGCACAGTTTGAAGCGACGCAGCGTTTGGGTGGCAAGGGTTTGGAAGCAGCTCGTCGTGTATTACAGCGTGGTTACGATCAGTTAAAGGCACAAGGACTCAAGGATGAACGGGTCATTTTGTTGGACGAATGGAGGGCCCTGGAAAAGACTGCACAAGCTACAGCGACGGATGCCACGGCGGCTGCCCAAGCCGTGGAGGCAGTAGAAGCCAAAATGCCCCGTCGCATCAAGCGCAAACGTCCCCGTGATGAGGGTGGATGGGAAGAATACTTTGATTATCAATTCCCAGACGATGCCAACGATGAGGCGGCTGCCGGGAACTTTAAGATTTTGGAAATGGCTGCCAAATGGAAAGAGCAACAGAAGAAAATGGCTCAAGACGATGATTCGGATTTGGACAGCGACGACGATGAGTGAAGACGTGAAGACTTCAACACCAAGTACCGTAACAAGATCTTTATTTGGAACTGGATATACCATAGAGCTACGCCTGCCCCATGATACAAATTGGACTTTTTTGATAGATGGACAATGGACATAGTTATGGCTATTGGAATTTTGGGACTTCGCCGTGCTCACTGCTCAAGCCGAATTGATGTCCATCGACAAGCTACAAATAGATATTATCTCATCCTCCAATTTCTCCTTACAAGATTCCAGGCACGCATGCGGCCAAGAGACCCTCCGAGTATGTGATTTTGATGTTCTCTTTCCACCACTGGCAATAATCTAATTTTTTTCTTATGAGGAGGTGCCTCTGTTCCAACCTTGAGTCAATGCAGAGGTTTCTAAGCTCCAGGTAGCCGACTAAGTTGGATACTACGAGTATGTGATTTTGATGTTCTCTTTCCACCACTGGCAACAATCTAATGAGGTGGAGCCTCTGTTCCAACCCTGAGTCAATGCAGAGGTTTCTACGCTCCGGGTATCAGACTAAGTTGGATGCTCTACAAAGGAAGAGGAATAGGGCCTAGGATCTAACTTCTCTTAGATGAGAGAGTTCATGGTGTATTATCTAAGGTGTACTGTTAAAAACAAAAGGCATCGAAAGTCTAAAAAGAGAACTAGCATGGGGCAGTGTTTATGATGTGCATGAAGATCATAAACAATGAACCTGAACAGAGCAACTGCAACCGCATTCGGTGTCCTTTTTGCACCTGTATCCCCTCTTCTTCCTTGGAAGTAAATTGTTGTCTCGGAGCTTTTGTCGGATTTTGGTTTGGATCAGGTGAGAGTTGCATGTTTGAAGCAACTCTCCCTTCTGTAAAACAAAAAATTGCCCCCCAGCTTGTTCTACATCATGAATAATTTCCATGACGATTCGTTTCTTTTCCACATTGTCTGAAGCACTGTAGGAAATGCTGTGCTGGTCGATTAAAGACCCAAACAGCTTTAATGACTTCCTTAGCTTGTTCGCTTCTCCACCACGACCAAAGACAGCATCATTTACGCCAATTTGTATGCTACCACCAGGCCTGGGTGAAGCTTTTTCATTCACCTTTGGAGACTTGCACTTGTGGTGGTAAATTTTTGTCTTAGCTTTTGACTTCTTCGTGTTGGATTCTTGCCAACACAAATGTGATCGGGAACGTGCTTCTGGTTTTTTCTGTGACTTGTCAGGGGGATAAACTGAGCCAACACAATTGCTCTCATAGGAGGGATGAACAAGATGAAGACTCCCCATTTGTCCGGCATCCATTTCAGAGACAAAATCATGAGAAAGAAACATGATACCCACTCGACTCTTGGTCGATGAGAAAGCCTGGGGTAGCTGAAATGGCCGTGGCAAAATTGGCATGACATAATTCCCGTCAGAAAACTCTTGTTCAGCTGTCATGAATGAATTTGAGATGCTCTGATTCTCAAAATCAAGTGGAATGAGGCATTGAGATCCCGTGCGAGGGTTTGATGGTTGGCAAGGTGGGCTGAACTGCTTGTCTATACCAAAACAATGGTTTCTCTCTACCATTTCTGATTTCATTTCAAGGGGCTCAATGTGACTGATGTTGTCAAAGGTCTGGCTTATGGCGGTACCAACTTGCTTCGGTACAACACAAGTGTTACTGTGGTTGGGCCTGATGGTTCAAGAAGACAAGTAGGCTGCGACAACCCAAAACACAAGCAAAGCTGAAGGGTGAATCAACTGCTGCTGGGAACCTATTACTGCACCTTTTCAGCTCCCACAAACAATTGCCAATAAATAGGCTCCTGGCACCTCAACTGAAGACCTGGTTGACGTGTCCCTTGTTTGAAAAAAAACTGGGCCACGAAATAGACGTGTTACGATGTGGTTGCAACCCCAAAGACTGAACCAATGGGCCTGCTTCAAAAAATAATGGGAACTTGATCAAGTTGTACGTGTGATTCTCCCACATCCACATCCTCTATCCCTTCATTCCGTGGCATTGACTGGAACTGGTCGGTGCAGCAAATGTTATGGTGGCTGGATGGATTTTGTATCCAGAAGAGAGTAGGTTCGATGGAGGTGCCAAGAAAGGGGCCAATGAGAAGAGACATTGGCAACAAACAAGCCAATCACAAGTTCAGAACCGATCATGAAATCGGAAATTCAAAATGGGAAAGCACAGGTACTATTGGTATAATAGTACTAAAATGGGAAAGATAGTGCGAGGAGATGGATGGTCACGGGATTTGGATGAACATAGGGACTGGGCCAGACACAGACAATGGACAGACCACCAGTCACCTCAGATCTTATTCCTGCACTCTGTCTTTCTCTCTCCAGCGAAGACAACACCGCACAACGCACACGTAAGAAACTTCTGTTTTGTGACTAAGTAGGAGTATCAGGAAGAACTAATGCAATCGCAGATAGGTTATTTGACCTGACCAACTGTTGATAGCTACTCCTAGTAGAGCTAGACTAGAGATAGCTAGTGCCTTCAAAGGTGACTGTGCATTATACCAGGAAAAAGACAATCAATGTCCCCATGAATGATAACTAGCTCTAAGCAGCAACTCCGTAGTTATTAGAATTGAATCCATGAACAATCCTTTATTTCAATGTGCCACTGACCACAAGAAAATGGTCCAGGATCCGTAAGCATACCAACAATTGTCCATGGAATCACTTGTTATGAAACTCCATGATGCTTTCTGCTATTGCCAAATACAAATGGAGCAAGTGTCAGAATTGGATTGGAGTCAATCGGTCTCTTGATGGAAAGGCTTGAAAAAGATGGCCATTTCAGTGTGCCACGGACCACAAGAAACTGCTCCACAGTACGTAGCTATACAAATGCTTGTCCATGACGTCGCTTGTAATTCACCTGCATGATGCTTTCTGTTATTGCCAAATAAGAATGGAGCAAGTGTCAGACTTGGATTTGAGTCCATTGGTCTCATGATGGAAAGGCTTGAAAAAGATGGCCATTTCAGTGTGCCACGGACCACAAGAAACTGCTCCACAGTACGTAGCTATACAAATGCTTGTCCATGACGTCGCTTGTAATTCACCTGCATGATGCTTTCTGTTATTGCCAAATAAGAATGGAGCAAGTGTCAGACTTGGATTTGAGTCCATTGGTCTCATGATGGAAGGGCTTGAAAAAGATGGCCATTTCAGTGTGCCACGGACCACAAGAAACTGGTCCACAGTAAGTAGTTATACAAATGCTTGTCCATGATGTCGCTTGTAATGAAACTGCATGATGCATTCTGTCCTTGACAAATAAAAATGGAGCAAGTGTCAGAATTGCATTGGAGTCCATTGGTCTCATGATGGAAGGGGTCGAAAAGATGGCCATTTAAGTGTGCCACGGACCACAAGAAATTGGTCCACAGTACGTAGCTATAAAAATGCTTGTCCATGATGTCGCTTATAATGAAACTGCACGATGCTTTCTGTTATTGCCAAATGAAAATATAGCAAGTGTCAGAATTGCATTGGAGTCCATTGGTCTCATGATGGAAGGGGTCGAAAAAAATGGCCATTTCAGTGTGCCACGGACCACAAGAAATTGGTCCACAGTACGTAGCTATACAAATGCTTGTCCATGGCATCGCTTGTAATTAACCTGCATGATGCTTTCTGTTAATGCTAAATTAGAATGGAGCAAGTGTCAGAATTGCATTGGAGTCCATTGGTCTCATGATGGAAGGGCTTGAAAAAGATGGCCATTAAAGAGTGCAACGGACCACAAGAAATTGGTCCACAGTACGTAGCTATACAAATGCTTGTTCATGGCATCGCTTATAATTAACCTGCATGATGCTTTCTTTTAATGCTATATAAGAATGGAGCAAGTGTCAGAATTGCATTGGAGTCCATTGGTCTCATGATGGAAGGGCTTGAAAAAGATGGCCATTTCAGTGTGCCACGGACCACAAGAAATTGGTCCACAGTACGTAGCTATACAAATGCTTGTCCATGATGTCCCTTGTAATGAACCTGCATGATGCCTTCTGTTATTGCCATATAAAAATGGTGAATGTGTCAGAATTGCATTGGAGTCCATTGGTCTCATGATGGAAGGGCTTGAAAAAGATGGCCATTTCAGTGTGCCACGGACCACAAGAAATTGGTCCACAGTACGTAGCTATACAAATGCTTGTCCATGGCATCGCTTGTAATGAACCTGCATGATGCTTATTGTTATTGGCAAATAAGAATGGAGGAAGTGTCCGAATTGCATTGGAGTCCATTGGTCTCATGATGGAAGGGGTCGAAAAAAATGGCCATTTCAGTGTGCCACGGACAACAAGAAATTGGTCCACAGTACGTAGCTATACAAATGCTTGTCAATGATGTCGCTTGTAATTAACCTGCATGTTGCTTTCTATTAATGCTCAATAAGAATGGAGCAGGTGTCAGAATTGCATTGGAGTCCATTGGTCTCATGATGGAAGGGCTCGAAAAAGATGGCCATTTCAGTGTGCCACGGACCACAAGAAATTGGTCCACAGTACGTAGCTATACAAATGCTTGTCCATGATGTCGCTTGTAATTAACCTGCATGATGCTTTCTGTTAATGCTAAATAAGAATGGAGCAAGTGTCAGAATTGCATTGGAGTCCATTGGTCTCATGATGGAAGGGCTTGAAAAAGATGGAAAAAAATGGCCATTCCAGTGTGCCACGGACCACAAGAAATTGGTCCACAGTACGTAGCTATACAAATGCTTGTCCATGGCATCGCTTGTAATGAACCTGCATGATGCTTTCTGTTAATGCTAAAAAAGAATGGAGCAAGTGTCAGAATTGCATTGGAGTCCATTGGTCTCATGATGGAAGGGGTCGAATAAATGGCCATTTCAGTGTGCCACGGACCACAAGAAATTGGTCCACAGTACGTAGCTATACAAATGCTTGTCCATGGCATCGCTTGTAATGAAACTGCACGATGCTTTCTGTTATTGCCAAAGGAAAATAGAGCAGGTGTCAGAATTGCATTGGAGTCCATTGGTCTCATGATAGAAGGGCTCGAAAAAGATGGCCATTTCAGTGTGCCACGGACCACAAGAAATTGGTCCACAGTACATAGCTATACAAATGCTTGTCCATGACGTCCCTTGTATTGAACCTGCATGATGCCTTCTGTTATTGCCATATAAAAATGGTGAATGTGTCAGAATTGCATTGGAGTCCATGGGTCTCATGATGGAAGGGCTTTGAAAAGATGGCCATTTCAGTGTGCCACGGACCACAAGAAATTGATCCACAGTCCGTAGCTATACAAATGCTTGTCAATGGCATCGCTTGTAATGAAACTGCATGATGCTTTCTGTTAATGCTAAATAAGAATGGAGCAAGTGTCAGAATTGCATTGGAGTCCATTGGTCTCATGATGGAAGGGGTCGAAAAAGATGGCCATTTCAGTGTGCCACGGACCACAAGAAATTGGTCCACAGTGCGTAGCTATACAAATGCTTGTCCATGGCATCGCTTGTAATTAACCTGCATGATGCTTATTGTTATTGGCAAATAAGAATGGAGCAAGTGTCCGAATTGCATTGGAGTCCATTGGTCTCATGATGGAAGGGGTCAAAAAATTGGCCATTTCAGTGTGCCACGGACAACAAGAAATTGGTCCACAGTACGTAGCTATACAAATGCTTGTCAATGATGTCGCTTGTAATTTACCTGCATGTTGCTTTCTATTAATGCTCAGTAAGAATGGAGCAGGTGTCAGAATTGCATTGGAGTCCATTGGTCTCATGATGGAAGGGCTCGAAAAAGATGGCCATTTAAGTGTGCCACGGACCACAAGAAATTGGTCCACAGTACGTAGCTATACAAATGCTTGTCCATGATGATGCTTGTAATTAACCTGCATGAAGCTTTCTGTTAATGCTAAATAAGAATGGAGCAAGTGTCAGAATCGCATTGGAGTCCATTGGTCTCATGATGGAAGGACTTAAAAAAGATGGCCATTTCAGTGTGCCACTGACCACAAGAAATTGGTCCACAGTACGTAGTTATACAAATGCTTGTCAATGGCATCGCTTGTAATGAACCTGCATGATGCTTTCTGTTATTGGTAAATAAGAATGGAGCAAGTGTCAGAAATGCATTGGAGTCCATTGGTCTCATGATGGAAGGGGTCGAAAAAGATGGCCATTTCAGTGTGCCACGGACCACAAGAAATTGGTCCACAGTACGTAGCTATACAAATGCTTGTCCATGATGTCGCTTGTAATGAACTTGCATGATGCTTTCTGTTAAGGCTAAATAAGAATGGAGCAAGTGTCAGAATTTCATTGGAGTCCATTGGTCTCATGATGGAAGGGCTTGAAAAAGATGGCCATTTCAGTGTGCCACGGACCACAAGAAATTGGTCCACAGTACGTAGCTATACAAATGCTTGTCCATGATGTCGCTTGTAAGTAACCTGCATGATGCTGTCTGTTAAAGCTAAATAAGAATGGAGCAGGTGTCAGAATTGCATTGGCGTCCATTGGTCTCATGATGGAAGGGCTCAAAAAAGATGGCCATTTCAGTGTGCCACGGACCACAAGAAATTGGTCCACAGTACGTAGCTATACAAATGCTTGTCCATGATGTCGCTTGTAATTTACCTGCATGATGCTTTCTGTTATTGGTAAATAAGAATGGAGCAAGTGTCAGAATTGCATTGGAGTCCATTGGTCTCATGATGGAAGAGGTCGAAAAAAATGGCCATTTCAGTGTGCCACGGACCACAAGAAATTGGTCCACAGTACGTAGCTATACAAATGCTTGTCCATGGCATCGCTTGCAATTAACCTGCATGATGCTTTCTGTGAATGCTAAATAAGAATGGAGCAAGTGTCAGAATTGCATTGGAGTCCATTGGTCTCATGATGGAAGGGCTCGAAAAAGATGGACATTTCAGTGTGCCACGGACCACAAGAAATTGGTCCACAGTACGTAGCTATACAAATGCTTGTCCATGATGTCGCTTGTAATTAACCTGCATGATGCTTTCTATTAATGCTAAATAAGAATGGAGCAAGTGTCAGAATCGCATTGGAGTCCATTGGTCTCATGATGGAAGGACTTAAAAAAGATGGCCATTTCAGTGTGCCACTGACCACAAGAAATTGGTCCACAGTACGTAGTTATACAAATGCTTGTCAATGGCATCGCTTGTAATGAACCTGCATGATGCTTTCTGTTATTGGTAAATAAGAATGGAGCAAGTGTCAGAAATGCATTGGAGTCCATTGGTCTCATGATGGAAGGGGTCGAAAAAGATGGCCATTTCAGTGTGCCACGGACCACAAGAAATTGGTCCACAGTACGTAGCTATAAAAATGCTTGTCAATGGCATCGCTTGTAATGAACTTGCATGATGCTTTCTGTTAAGGCTAAATAAGAATGGAGCAAGTGTCAGAATTTCATTGGAGTCCATTGGTCTCATGATGGAAGGGCTTGAAAAAGATGGCCATTTCAGTGTGCCACGGACCACAAGAAATTGGTCCACAGTACGTAGCTATACAAATGCTTGTCCATGATGTCGCTTGTAAGTAACCTGCATGATGCTGTCTGTTAAAGCTAAATAAGAATGGAGCAGGTGTCAGAATTGCATTGGCGTCCATTGGTCTCATGATGGAAGGGCTCAAAAAAGATGGCCATTTCAGTGTGCCACGGACCACAAGAACTTGGTCCACAGTACGTAGCTATACAAATGCTTGTCCATGATGTCGCTTGTAATTTACCTGCATGATGCTTTCTGTTATTGGTAAATAAGAATGGAGCAAGTGTCAGAATTGCATTGGAGTCCATTGGTCTCATGATGGAAGAGGTCGAAAAAAATGGCCATTTCAGTGTGCCACGGACCACAAGAAATTGGTCCACAGTACGTAGCTATACAAATGCTTGTCCATGGCATCGCTTGCAATTAACCTGCATGATGCTTTCTGTGAATGCTAAATAAGAATGGAGCAAGTGTCAGAATTGCATTGGAGTCCATTGGTCTCATGATGGAAGGGCTCGAAAAAGATGGACATTTCAGTGTGCCACGGACCACAAGAAATTGGTCCACAGTACGTAGCTATACAAATGCTCGTCCATGGCATCGCTTGTAATGAACCTGCATGATCCTTTCTGTTAATGCTAAATAAGAGGGGAGCAAGTGTCAGAATTGCATTGGAGTCCATTGGTCTCATGATGGAAGGGGTCGAATAAATGGCCATTTCAGTGTGCCACGGACCACAAGAAATTGGTCCACAGTACGTAGCTATACAAATGCTTGTCCATGGCATCGCTTGTAATGAAACTGCACGATGCTTTCTGTTATTGCCAAAGGAAAATAGAGCAGGTGTCAGAATTGCATTCGAGTCCATTGGTCTCATGATAGAAGGGCTCGAAAAAGATGGCCATTTCAGTGTGCCACGGACCACAAGAAATTGGTCCACAGTACGTAGCTATACAAATGTTTGTCCATGGCATTGCTTGTAATGAACCTGCATGATGCTTTTTGTTATTGCCAAATAAAAATGGAGCAAGTGTCAGAATTGCATTGGAGTCCATTGGTCTCATAATGGAAGGGTTTCAAAAAGATGGCCATTTAAGTGTGCCACGGACCACAAGAAATTGGTCCACAGTACGTAGCTATACAAATGCTTGTTCATGGCATCGCTTGTACATTGCATGATGCTTTCGTTATTGCCAAATAAAAATGGAGCAAGTGTCAGAATTGCATTGGAGTCCATTGGTCTCATGATGGAAGGGTTTCAAAAAGATGACCATTTCAGTGTGCCACGGACCACAAGAAATTGGTCCACAGTACGTAGCTATACAAATGCTTGTCCATGATGTCGCTTGTAATGAACCTGCATGATGCCTTCTGTTATTGGTTAATAAGAAAGGAGCAAGTGTCAGAATTGCATTGGAGTCCATTGGTCTCATGGTAGAAGGGCTTTGAAAAGATGGCCATTTCAGTGTGCCACGGACCACAAGAACTTGGTCCACAGTACGTAGCTATACAAATGCTTGTCCATGGCATCGTTTGTAATGAACTTGCATGAGGTTTTCTGATATTGGTAAATAAGAGTGGAGCAAGTGTCAGAATTGCATTGGAGTCCATTGGTCTCATGATGGAAGGGGTCGAAAAAAATGGCCATTTCAGTGTGCCACGGACCACAAGAAATTGGTCCACAGTACGTAGCTATACAAATGCTTGTCCATGGCATCGCTTGTAATGAACCTGCATGATGCTTTCTGTTAATGCTAAATAAGAATGGAGCAAGTGTCAGAATTGCATTGGAGTCCATTGGTCTCATGATGGAAGGGCTTGAAAAAGATGGCCATTTAAGTGTGCCACGGACCACAAGAAATTGGTCCACAGTACGTAGCTATACAAATGCTTGTCCATGGCATCGCTTATAATTAACCTGCATGATGCTTTCTTTTTAATGCTAAATAAGAATGGAGCAAGTGTCAGAATCGCATTGGAGTCCATTGGTCTCATGATGGAAGGGCTTGAAAAAGATGGCCATTTCAGTGTGCCACGGACCACAAGAAATTGGTCCACAGTACGTAGCTATAAAAATGCTTGTCCATGGCATCGCTTGTAATGAACCTGCATGATGCTTTCTGTTATTGCTAAATAAGAATGGAGCAAGTGTCAGAATCGCATTGGAGTCCATTGGTCTCATGATGGAAGGGGTCGAAAAAGATGGCCATTTCAGTGTGCCACGGACCGCAAGAAATTGGTCCACAGTACGTAGCTATACAAATGCTTGTCCATTACGTCTATTGTAATGAAACTGCATGATGCGTTCTGTTACTGCCAAATAAAAATGGTGAATGTGTCAGAATTGCATTGGAGTCCGTTGGTCTCATGATGGAAGGGCTTTGAAAAGATGGCCATTTCAGTGTGCCACGGACCGCAAGAAATTGGTCCACAGTACGTAGCTATACAAATGCTTGTTCATGATGTCGCTTGTAATTAACCTGCGTGAAGCTTTCTGTTAATCCTAAGTTAGAATGGAGCAAGTGTCAGAATTGCATTGGAGTCCATTGGTCTCATGATGGAAGGGCTTGAAAAAGATGGCCATTTTAGTGTGCCACGGACCACAAGAAATTGGTCCACAGTACGTAGCTATACAAATGCTTGTCCATGGCATCGCTTGTAATGAACCTGCATGATGCTTTTTGTTATTGCCAAATAAAAATGGAGCAAGTGTCAGAGTTGCATTGGAGTCCATTGGTCTCATAATGGAAGGGTTTCAAAAAGATGGCCATTTAAGTGTGCCACGGACCACAAGAAATTGGTCCACAGTACGTAGCTATACAAATGCTTGTCCATGGCATCGCTTGTAATTAACCTGCATGATGCTTTCTGTTAATGCTAAATAAGAATGGAGCAAGTGTCCGAATTGCATTGGAGTCCATTGGTCTCATGATGGAAGTGCTTGAAAAAGATGGCCATTAAAGTGTGCCACGGACAACAAGAAATTGGTCCACAGTACGTAGCTATACAAATGCTTGTCCATGGCATCGCTTATAATTAACCTGCATGATGCTTTCTTTTTAATGCTAAATAAGAATGGAGCAAGTGTCAGAATCGCATTGGAGTCCATTGGTCTCATGATGGAAGGGCTTGAAAAAGATGGCCATTTCAGTGTGCCACGGACCACAAGAAATTGGTCCATAGTACGTAGCTATACAAATGCTTGTCCATTACGTCTATTGTAATGAAATTGCATGATGCGTTCTGTTATTGCCAAATAAAAATGGTGAATGTGTCAGAACTGCATTGGAGTCCATTGGTCTCATAATGGAAGGGTTTCAAAAAGATGGCCATTTAAGTGTGCCACGGACCACAAGAAATTGGTCCACAGTACGTAGCTATACAAATGCTTGTCCATGACGTCGCTTGTAATGAAACTGCATGATGCTTTCTGTAAATGCTAAATTAGAATGTAGCAAGTGTCAGAATTGCATTGGAGTCCATTGGTCTCATGATGGAAGGGCTTGAAAAAGATGGCCATTTCAGTGTGCCACGGACCACAAGAAATTGGTCCACAGTACGTAGCTATACAAATGCTTGTCCATGGCATCGCTTGTAATGAAACTGGATGATGCCTTCTGTTCTTGGTAAAAAAGAATGGTGTATGTGTCAGAATTGCATTGGAGTCCGTTGGTCTCATGATGGAAGGGCTTTGAAAAGATGGCCATTTCAGTGTGCCACGGACCACAAGAAATTGGTCCACAGTACGTAGCTATACAAATGCTTGTCCATGGCATCGCTTGAAATGAAACTGCATGAAGCTTTCTGTAAATGCTAAATTAGAATGTAGCAAGTGTCAGAATTGCATTGGAGTCCATTGGTCTAATGATGGAAGGGTTTGAAAAAGATGGCCATTTCAGTGTGCCACGGACCACAAGAAATTGGTCGACAGTACGTAGCTATACAAATTCTTGTCCATGGCATCGCTTGTAATGAATCTGCATGATGCTTTGTGTTATTGGCAAATAAGAATGGAGGAAGTGTTCATATTGCATTGGAGTCCATTGGTCTCATGATGGAAGGGCTTGAAAAAGATGGCCATTTCAGTGTGCCACGGACCACAAGAAATTGGTCCACAGTACGTAGCTATACAAATGCTTGTCAATGGCATCGCTTGTAATGAACCTGCATGATGCGTTCTGTTATTGCCAAATAAAAATGGTGAATGTGTCAGAATTGCATTGGAGTCCATTGGTCTCATGATGGAAGGGCTTTGAAAAGATGGCCATTTCAGTGTGCCACGGACCACAAGAAATTGGTCCACAGTACGTAGTTATACAAATGCTTGTCAATGGCATCGCTTGTAATGAAACTGCATGATGCTTTCTTTTACTGCTAAATAAGAATGGAGCAAGTGTCAGAATTGCATTGGAGTCCATTGGTCTCATGATGGAAGGGCTTGAAAAAGATGGCCATTTCAGTGTGCCACGGACCACAAGAAATTGGTCCACAGTACGTAGCTATACAAATGCCTGTCCATGATGTCGCTTGTAATTAACCTGCATGAGGCTTTCTGCCAAATAAGAATGGTGAATGTGTCAGAATTGCATTGGAGTCCATTGGTGTCATGATGGAAGGGCTCGAAAAAGATGGCCATTTTAGTGTGCCACGAACCACAAGAAATTGGTCCACAGTACGTAGCTATACAAATGCTTGTCCATGGCATCGCTTGTAATGAACCTGCATGATGCATTCTGTTAATAGTTAATAAGAAAGGAGCAAGTGTCAGAATTGCATTGGAGTCCATTGGTCTCATGATGGAAGGGCTTGAAAAAGATGGCCATTTCAGTGTGCCATGGACCACAAGAAATTGGTCCACAGTACGTAGCTATACAAATGCCTGTCCATGATGTCGCTTGTAATTAACCTGCATGAGGCTTTCTGCCAAATAAGAATGGTGAATGTGTCAGAATTGCATTGGAGTCCATTGGTGTCATGATGGAAGGGCTCGAAAAAGATGGCCATTTTAGTGTGCCACGAACCACAAGAAATTGGTCCACAGTACGTAGCTATACAAATGCTTGTCCATGGCATCGCTTGTAATGAAACTGCATGATGCATTCTGTTAATAGTTAATAAGAAAGGAGCAAGTGTCAGAATTGCATTGGAGTCCATTGGTCTCATGATGGAAGGGCTTGAAAAAGATGGCCATTTCAGTGTGCCATGGACCACAAGAAATTGGTCCACAGTACGTAGCTATACAAATGCCTGTCCATGATGTCGCTTGTAATTAACCTGCATGAGGCTTTCTGTTAATGCTCAATAAGAATGGAGCAGGTGTCAGAATGTAATTGGAGTCCATTGGTCTCATGATGGAAGGGCTTGAAAAAGATGGCCATTAAAGTGTGCCACGGACCACAAGAAATTGGTCCACAGTACGTAGCTATACAAATGCTTGTCCATGATGTCGCTTGTAATTAACCTGCATGAAGCTTTCTGTAAATGCTAAATAAGAATGGAGCAGGTGTCAGAATTGCATTGGAGTCCATTGGTCTCATGATGGAAAGGCTTGAAAAAGATGGCCATTTCAGTGTGCCACGGACCACAAGAAATTGGTCCACAGTACGTAGCTATACAAATGCTTGTCAATGGCATCGCTTGTAATGAACCTGCATGATGCGTTCTGTTATTGCCAAATAAAAATGGTGAATGTGTCAGAATTGCATTGGAGTCCATTGGTCTCATGATGGAAGGGCTTTGAAAAGATGGCCATTTCAGTGTGCCACGGACCACAAGAAATTGGTCCACAGTACGTAGCTATACAAATGCCTGTCCATGATGTCGCTTGTAATTAACCTGCATGAGGCTTTCTGCCAAATAAGAATGGTGAATGTGTCAGAATTGCATTGGAGTCCATTGGTGTCATGATGGAAGGGCTCGAAAAAGATGGCCATTTTAGTGTGCCACGAACCACAAGAAATTGGTCCACAGTACGTAGCTATACAAATGCTTGTCCATGGCATCGCTTGTAATGAACCTGCATGATGCATTCTGTTAATAGTTAATAAGAAAGGAGCAAGTGTCAGAATTGCATTGGAGTCCATTGGTCTCATGATGGAAGGGCTTGAAAAAGATGGCCATTTCAGTGTGCCATGGACCACAAGAAATTGGTCCACAGTACGTAGCTATACAAATGCCTGTCCATGATGTCGCTTGTAATTAACCTGCATGAGGCTTTCTGCCAAATAAGAATGGTGAATGTGTCAGAATTGCATTGGAGTCCATTGGTGTCATGATGGAAGGGCTTGAAAAAGATGGCCATTAAAGTGTGCCACGGACCACAAGAAATTGGTCCACAGTACGTAGCTATACAAATGCTTGTCCATGATGTCGCTTGTAATTAACCTGCATGAAGCTTTCTGTTAATAGTTAATAAGAAAGGAGCAGGTGTCAGAATTGCATTGGAGTCCATTGGTCTCATGATGGAAAGGCTTGAAAAAGATGGCCATTTCAGTGTGCCATGGACCACAAGAAATTGGTTCACAGTACGTAGCTATACAAATGCCTGTCCATGATGTCGCTTGTAATTAACCTGCATGTTGCTTTCAATTAATGCTAAATAAGAATGGAGCAAGTGTCAGAATCGCATTGGAGTCCATTGGTCTCATGATGGAAGGGCTTGAAAAAGATGGCCATTAAAGTGTGCCACGGACCACAAGAAATTGGTCCACAGTACGTAGCTATACAAATGCTTGTCCATGATGTCGCTTGTAATTAACCTGCATGAAGCTTTCTGTAAATGCTAAATAAGAATGGAGCAGGTGTCAGAATTGCATTGGAGTCCATTGGTCTCATGATGGAAAGGCTCGAAAAAGATGGCCATTTCAGTGTGCCACGGACCACAAGAAATTGGTTCACAGTACGTAGCTATACAAATGCTTGTCCATGATGTCGCTTGTAATTAACCTGCATGTTGCTTTCAATTAATGCTAAATAAGAATGGAGCAAGTGTCAGAATCGCATTGGAGTCCATTGGTCTCATGATGGAAGGGCTTGAAAAAGATGGCCATTAAAGTGTGCCACGGACCACAAGAAATTGGTCCACAGTACGTAGCTATACAAATGCTTGTCCATGATGTCGCTTGTAATTAACCTGCATGAAGCTTTCTGTAAATGCTAAATAAGAATGGAGCAGGTGTCAGAATTGCATTGGAGTCCATTGGTCTCATGATGGAAAGGCTCGAAAAAGATGGCCATTTCAGTGTGCCACGGACCACAAGAAATTGGTCCACAGTACGTAGCTATACAAATGCTTGTCCATGATGTCGCTTGTAATTAACCTGCATGAGGCTTTCTGTTATTGGTCAATAAGATTGGAGCAAGTGTCAGAGTTGCATTGGCGTCCATTGGTCTCATAATGGAAGGGCTTGAAAAAGATGGCCATTTCAGTGTGCCACGGACCACAAGAAATTGATCCACAGTACGTAGCTATACAAATGCTTGTCCATGACGTCGCTTGTAATGAAACTACATGATGCTTTCTGTTAATGCTAAATAAGAATGGAGCAAGTGTCAGAATTGCATTGGAGTCCATTGGTCGCATGATGGAAGGGCTTGAAAAAGATGGCCATTTCAGTGTGCCACGGACCACAAGAAATTGGTCCACAGTACGTAGCTATACAAATGCTTGTCCATGGCATCGCTTGTAATGAAACTGCATGATGCCTTCTGTTCTTGGTAAAAAAGAATGGTGAATGTGTCAGAATTGCATTGGAGTCCGTTGGTCTCATGATGGAAGGGCTTGAAAAAGATGGCCATTTCAGTGTGCCACGGACCACAAGAAATTGGTCCACAGTACGTAGCTATACAAATGCTTGTCCATGGCATCGCTTGTAATGAAACTGCATGATGCCTTCTGTTCTTGGTAAAAAAGAATGGTGAATGTGTCAGAATTGCATTGGAGTCCGTTGGTCTCATGATGGAAGGGCTTTGAAAAGATGGCCATTTCAGTGTGCCACGGACCACAAGAAATTGGTCCACAGTACGTAGCTATACAAATGCTTGTCCATGGCATCGCTTGTAATGAAACTGCATGAAGCTTTCTGTAAATGCTAAATTAGAATGTAGCAAGTGTCAGAATTGCATTGGAGTCCATTGGTCTCATGATGGAAGGGTTTGAAAAAGATGGCCATTTCAGTGTGCCACGGACCACAAGAAATTGGTCGACAGTACGTAGCTATACAAATGCTTGTCCATGGCATCGCTTGTAATGAACCTGCATGATGCTTTTTGTTATTGGCAAATAAGAATGCAGGAAGTGTTCGAATTGCATTGGAGTCCATTGGTCTCATAATGGAAGGGTTTCAAAAAGATGGCCATTTAAGTGTGCCACGGACCACAAGAAATTGGTCCACAGTACGTAGCTATACAAATGCTTGTCCATGGCATCGCTTGTAATTAACCTGCATGATGCTTTCTGTTAATGCTAAATAAGAATGGAGCAAGTGTCCGAATTGCATTGGAGTCCATTGGTCTCATGATGGAAGTGCTTGAAAAAGATGGCCATTAAAGTGTGCCACGGACAACAAGAAATTGGTCCACAGTACGTAGCTATACAAATGCTTGTCCATGGCATCGCTTATAATTAACCTGCATGATGCTTTCTTTTTAATGCTAAATAAGAATGGAGCAAGTGTCAGAATCGCATTGGAGTCCATTGGTCTCATGATGGAAGGGCTTGAAAAAGATGGCCATTTCAGTGTGCCACGGACCACAAGAAATTGGTCCATAGTACGTAGCTATACAAATGCTTGTCCATTACGTCTATTGTAATGAAATTGCATGATGCGTTCTGTTATTGCCAAATAAAAATGGTGAATGTGTCAGAACTGCATTGGAGTCCATTGGTCTCATAATGGAAGGGTTTCAAAAAGATGGCCATTTAAGTGTGCCACGGACCACAAGAAATTGGTCCACAGTACGTAGCTATACAAATGCTTGTCCATGACGTCGCTTGTAATGAAACTGCATGATGCTTTCTGTAAATGCTAAATTAGAATGTAGCAAGTGTCAGAATTGCATTGGAGTCCATTGGTCTCATGATGGAAGGGCTTGAAAAAGATGGCCATTTCAGTGTGCCACGGACCACAAGAAATTGGTCCACAGTACGTAGCTATACAAATGCTTGTCCATGGCATCGCTTGTAATGAAACTGGATGATGCCTTCTGTTCTTGGTAAAAAAGAATGGTGTATGTGTCAGAATTGCATTGGAGTCCGTTGGTCTCATGATGGAAGGGCTTTGAAAAGATGGCCATTTCAGTGTGCCACGGACCACAAGAAATTGGTCCACAGTACGTAGCTATACAAATGCTTGTCCATGGCATCGCTTGAAATGAAACTGCATGAAGCTTTCTGTAAATGCTAAATTAGAATGTAGCAAGTGTCAGAATTGCATTGGAGTCCATTGGTCTAATGATGGAAGGGTTTGAAAAAGATGGCCATTTCAGTGTGCCACGGACCACAAGAAATTGGTCGACAGTACGTAGCTATACAAATTCTTGTCCATGGCATCGCTTGTAATGAATCTGCATGATGCTTTTTGTTATTGGCAAATAAGAATGGAGGAAGTGTTCATATTGCATTGGAGTCCGTTGGTCTCATGATTTCAGGGCTTGAAAAAGATGGCCATTTCAGTGTGCCACGGACCACAAGAATTTGGTCCACAGTACGTAGCTATACAAATGCTTGTGTAATGAAACTCCATGATGCTTTCTTTAAATGCTAAATAAGAATGGAGCAAGTGTCAGAATCACATTGGAGTCCATTGGTCTCATGATGGAAGGGTTTCAAAAAGATGGCCATTTCAGTGTGCCACGGACCACAAGAAATTGGTCCACAGTACATAGCCATACAAATGCTTGTCCATGATGTCGCTTGTAATGAAACTGCATGATGCTTTCTGTTATTGCCAAATAAGAATGGAGCAAGTGTCAAAATTGTATTGGCGTCCATTGGTCTCACGATAAAAGGGCTCGAAAAAGATGGCCATTTAAGTGTGCCACGGACCACAAGAAATTGGTCCACAGTACGTAGCTATACAAATGCTTGTCCATGGCATCGCTTGTAATGAAACTGCATGATGCATTATGTTAATAGTTAATAAGAAAGGAGCAAGTGTCAGAATTGCATTGGAGTCCATTGGTCTCATGATGGAAGGGCTTGAAAAAGATGGCCATTTCAGTGTGCCATGGACCACAAGAAATTGGTCCACAGTACGTAGCTATACAAATGCCTGTCCATGATGTCGCTTGTAATTAACCTGCATGAGGCTTTCTGTTGAGGCTAAATAAGAATGGAGCAAGTGTCAGAATCGTATTGGAGTCCAGTGGTCTCATGATGGAAGGGCTTGAAAAAGATGGACATTTCAGTGTGCCACGGACCACAAGAAATTGGTCCACAGTACGTAGCTATACAAATGCTTGTCCATGGCAACAGTTGTAATGACTGCATGATGCTTTCTGTTATTGTCAAATTAGAATGGAGAGAGGGTCAGAATTGTATTGGAGTTCATTGGTCTCATGATGGAAGGGCTTGAAAAAAATGGCCATTTCAGTGTGCCACGGACCACAAGAAATTGGTCCACAGTACGTAGCTATACAAACGCTTGTCCATGGCATCGCTTGTAATAAAACTGCATGATGCTTTTTGTTATTGCCAAATAGAAATGGAGCAAGTGTCCAAATTGTATTGGCGTCCATTGGTCTCACGATAAAAGGGCTCGAAAAAGATGGCCATTTCAGTGTGCCACGGACCACAAGAAAATGGTCCACAGTACGTAGCTATACAAATGCTTGTCATGATGTCGCTTGTAGTGAACCTGCATGATGCTTTCTTTTAATGCTAAATAAGAATGGAGCAAGTGTCAGAATCACATTGGAGTCCATTGGTCTCATGATGGAAGGGTTTCAAAAAGATGGCCATTTCAGTGTGCCACGCACCACAAGAAATTGGTCCACAGTACATAGCCATACAAATGCTTGTCCATGATGTCGCTTGTAATGAAACTGCATGATGCTTTCTGTTATTGCCAAATAAGAATGGTGAATGTGTCAGAATTGCATTGGAGTCCATTGGTGTCATGATGGAAGGGCTCGAAAAAGATGGCCATTTTAGTGTGCCACGGACCACAAGAAATTGGTCCACAGTACGTAGCTATACAAATGCTTGTCCATGGCATCGCTTGTAATGAAACTGCATGATGCATTCTGTTAATGGTTAATAACAAAGGAGCAAGTGTCAGAATTGCATTGGAGTCCATTGGTCTCATGCTGGAAGGGCTTGAAAAAGATGGCCATTTCAGTGTGCCATGGACCACAAGAAATTGGTCCACAGTACGTAGCTATACAAATGCCTGTCCATGATGTCGCTTGTAATTCACCTGCATGAGGCTTTCTGTTGAGGCTAAATAAGAATGGAGCAAGTGTCAGAATCGCATTGGAGTCCATTGGTCTCATGATGGAAGGGCTTGAAAAAAATATCCATTTCAGTGTGCCACGGACCACAAGAAATTGGTCCACAGTACGTAGCTATACAAATGCTTGTCCATGGCATCGCTTGTAAGGAAACTGCATCATGCTTTTTATTATTGCCATTTAAGAATGGAGCAAGTGTCAGAATTGCATTGGAGTCCGTTGGTCTCATGATTTCAGGGCTTGAAAAAGATGGCCATTTCAGTGTGCCACGGACCACAAGAATTTGGTCCACAGTACGTAGCTATACGAATGCTTGTGTAATGAAACTCCATGATGCTTTCTATTATTGCCAAATAGAAATGGAGCAAGTGTAAGAATTAGATTGGAGTCCATTGGTCTCATGATGGAAGGGTTTCAAAAAGATGACCATTTCAGTGTGCCACGGACCACAAGAAATTGGTCCACAGTACGTAGCTATACAAATGCTTGTCCATGATGTCGCTTGTAATGAACCTGCATGATGCCTTCTGTTATTGGTTAATAAGAAAGGAGCAAGTGTCAGAATTGCATTGAAGTCCATTGGTCTCATGATGGAAGGGCTTATAAAAGATGGCCATTTCAGTGTGCCACGGACAACAAGAAATTGGTCCACAGTACGTAGCTATACAAATGCTTGTCCATGATGTCGCTTGTAATTAACCTGCATGAAGCTTTCTGTAAATGCTAAATAAGAATGGAGCAGGTGTCAGAATTGCATTGGAGTCCATTGGTCTCATGATGGAAAGGCTCGAAAAAGATGGCCATTTCAGTGTGCCACGGACCACAAGAAATTGGTCCACAGTACGTAGCTATACAAATGCTTGTCCATGATGTCGCTTGTAATTAACCTGCATGTTGCTTTCTATTAATGCTAAATAAGAATGGAGCAAGTGTCAGAATCGCATTGGAGTCCATTGGTCTCATGATGAAAGGCTTGAAAAAGATGGCAATTTCAGTGTGCCACGGACCACAAGAATTTGGTCCACAGAACGTAGCTATACAAATGCTTGTCCATGGCATCGCTTGTAATGAACCTGCATGATGCTTTCTGTTAATGCTAAATAAGAATAGAGCAAGTGTCAGAATGGCATTGGAGTCCATGATGCTTTCTTTTAATGCTAAATAAGAATGGAGCAAGTGTCAGAATCACATTGGAGTCCATTGGTCTCATGATGGAAGGGTTTCAAAAAGATGGCCATTTCAGTGTGCCACGGACCACAAGAAATTGGTCCACAGTACATAGCCATACAAATGCTTGTCCATGATGTCGCTTGTAATGAAACTGCATGATGCTTTCTGTTATTGCCAAATAAGAATGGAGCAAGTGTCAAAATTGTATTGGCGTCCATTGGTCTCACGATAAAAGGGCTCGAAAAAGATGGCCATTTAAGTGTGCCACGGACCACAAGAAATTGGTCCACAGTACGTAGCTATACAAATGCTTGTCCATGGCATCGCTTGTAATGAAACTGCATGATGCATTTTGTTAATAGTTAATAAGAAAGGAGCAAGTGTCAGAATTGCATTGGAGTCCATTGGTCTCATGATGGAAGGGCTTGAAAAAGATGGCCATTTCAGTGTGCCATGGACCACAAGAAATTGGTCCACAGTACGTAGCTATACAAATGCCTGTCCATGATGTCGCTTGTAATGAACCTGCATGAGGCTTTCTGTTGAGGCTAAATAAGAATGGAGCAAGTGTCAGAATCGTATTGGAGTCCAGTGGTCTCATGATGGAAGGGCTTGAAAAAAATGGCCATTTCAGTGTGCCACGGACCACAAGAAATTGGTCCACAGTACGTAGCTATACAAATGCTTGTCCATGGCAACAGTTGTAATGACTGCATGATGCTTTCTGTTATTGTCAAATTAGAATGGAGAGAGGGTCAGAATTGTATTGGAGTTCATTGGTCTCATGATGGAAGGGCTTGAAAAAGATGGCCATTTCAGTGTGCCACGGACCACAAGAAATTGGTCCACAGTACGTAGCTATACAAACGCTTGTCCATGGCATCGCTTGTAATAAAACTGCATGATGCTTTTTGTTATTGCCAAATAGAAATGGAGCAAGTGTCCAAATTGTATTGGCGTCCATTGGTCTCACGATAAAAGGGCTCGAAAAAGATGGCCATTTCAGTGTGCCACGGACCACAAGAAATTGGTCCACAGTACGTAGCTATACAAATGCTTGTCATGATGTCGCTTCTAGTGAACCTGCATGATGCTTTCTTTTAATGCTAAATAAGAATGGAGCAAGTGTCAGAATCACATTGGAGTCCATTGGTCTCATGATGGAAGGGTTTCAAAAAGATGGCCATTTCAGTGTGCCACGGACCACAAGAAATTGGTCCACAGTACATAGCCATACAAATGCTTGTCCATGATGTCGCTTGTAATGAAACTGCATGATGCTTTCTGTTATTGCCAAATAAGAATGGTGAATGTGTCAGAATTGCATTGGAGTCCATTGGTGTCATGATGGAAGGGCTCGAAAAAGATGGCCATTTTAGTGTGCCACGGACCACAAGAAATTGGTCCACAGTACGTAGCTATACAAATGCTTGTCCATGGCATCGCTTGTAATGAAACTGCATGATGCATTCTGTTAATGGTTAATGAGAAAGGAGCAAGTGTCAGAATTGCATTGGAGTCCATTGGTCTCATGATGGAAGGGCTTGAAAAAGATGGCCATTTCAGTGTGCCATGGACCACAAGAAATTGGTCCACAGTACGTAGCTATACAAATGCCTGTCCATGATGTCGCTTGTAATTAACCTGCATGAGGCTTTCTGTTGAGGCTAAATAAGAATGGAGCAAGTGTCAGAATCGCATTGGAGTCCATTGGTCTCATGATGGAAGGGCTTGAAAAAAATATCCATTTCAGTGTGCCACGGACCACAAGAAATTGGTCCACAGTACGTAGCTATACAAATGCTTGTCCATGGCATCGCTTGTAAGGAAACTGCATCATGCTTTTTATTATTGCCATTTAAGAATGGAGCAAGTGTCAGAATTGCATTGGACTCCGTTGGTCTCATGAATTCAGGGCTTGAAAAAGATGGCCATTTCAGTGTGCCACGGACCACAAGAATTTGGTCCACAGTACGTAGCTATACAAATGCTTGTGTAATGAAACTCCATGATGCTTTCTATTCTTGCCAAATAGAAATGGAGCAAGTGTAAGAATTAGATTGGAGTCCATTGGTCTCATGATGGAAGGGCTTGAAAAAGATGGCCATTTCAGTGTGCCACGGACCACAAGAAATTGGTCCACAGTACGTAGCTATACAAATGCTTGTCCATGATGCCGCTTGAAATTAACCTGCATGTTGCTTTCTATTAATGCTCAATAAGAATGGAGCAGGTGTCAGAATTGCATTGGAGTCCATTGGTCTCATGATGGAAGGGCTTATAAAAGATGGCCATTTCAGTGTGCCACGGACAACAAGAAATTGGTCCACAGTACGTAGCTATACAAATGCTTGTCCATGATGTCGCTTGTAATTAACCTGCATGAAGCTTTCTGTAAATGCCAAATAAGAATGGAGCAGGTGTCAGAATTGCATTGGAGTCCATTGGTCTCATGATGGAAAGGCTCGAAAAAGATGGCCATTTCAGTGTGCCACGGACCACAAGAAATTGGTCCACAGTACGTAGCTATACAAATGCTTGTCCATGATGTCGCTTGTAATTAACCTGCATGTTGCTTTCTATTAATGCTAAATAAGAATGGAGCAAGTGTCAGAATCGCATTGGAGTCCATTGGTCTCATGATGGAAGGGCTTGAAAAAGATGGCCATTTCAGTGTGCCACGGACCACAAGAATTTGGTCCACAGTACGTAGCTATACAAATGCTTGTCCATGGCATCGCTTGTAATGAACCTGCATGATGCTTTCTGTTAATGCTAAATAAGAATGGAGCAAGTGTCAGAATGGCATTGGAGTCCATTGGTCTCATGATGGAAGGGGTCGAAAAAGATGGCCATTTCAGTGTGCCACGGACCACAAGAAATTGGTCGACAGTACGTAGCTATACAAATGCTTGTCCATGGCATCGCTTGTAATGAACCTGCATGATGCTTTCTGTTAATACTAAATAAGAATGGAGCAAGTTTCAGAATTAGATTGGAGTCCATTGGTCTCATGATGGAAGGGCTTGAAAAAGATGGCCATTTCAGTGTGCCACGGACCACAAGAAATTGGTCCACAGTACGTAGCTATACAAATGCTTGTCCATGATGTTGCTTATAATTAACCTGCATGATGCTTTCTGTTAATGCTAAATAAGAATGGAGCAAGTGTCAGAATTGCATTGGCGTCCATTGGTCTCATGATGGAAGGGCTTGAAAAAGATGGCCATTTCAGTGTGCCACGGACCACAAGAAATTGGTCCACAGTACGTAGCTATACAAATGCTTGTCCATGGCAACAGTTGTAATGAGACTGCATGATGCTTTCTGTTATTGTCAAATTAGAATGGAGAGAGGGTCAGAATTGTATTGGCGTCCATTGGTCTCACGATAAAAGGGCTCGAAAAAGATGGCCATTTCAGTGTGCCACGGACCACAAGAAATTGGTCCACAGTACGTAGCTATACAAATGCTTGTCCATGATGTCGCTTGTAGTGAACCTGCATGATGCTTTCTTTTAATGCTAAATAAGAATGGAGCAAGTGTCAGAATCACATTGGAGTCCATTGGTCTCATGATGGAAGGGTTTCAAAAAGATGGCCATTTCAGTGTGCCACGGACCACAAGAAATTGGTCCACAGTACGTAGCTATACAAACGCTTGTCCATGGCATCGCTTGTAATGAAACTGCATGATGCTTTTTGTTATTGCCAAATAGAAATGGAGCAAGTGTCAAAATCGTATTGGCGTCCATTGGTCTCACGATAAAAGGGCTCGAAAAAGATGGCCATTTCAGTGTGCCACGGACCACAAGAAATTGGTCCACAGTACGTAGCTATACAAATGCTTGTCCATGATGTCGCTTGTAGTGAACCTGCATGATGCTTTCTTTTAATGCTAAATAAGAATGGAGCAAGTGTCAGAATCACATTGGAGTCCATTGGTCTCATGATGGAAGGGTTTCAAAAAGATGGCCATTTCAGTGTGCCACGGACCACAAGAAATTGGTCCACAGTACATAGCCATACAAATGCTTGTCCATGATGTCGCTTGTAATGAAACTGCATGATGCTTTCTGTTATTGCCAAATAAGAATGGTGAATGTGTCAGAATTGCATTGGAGTCCATTGGTGTCATGATGGAAGGGATGGCCATTTAAGTGTGCCACGGACCACAAGAAATTGGTCCACAGTACGTAGCTATACAAATGCTTGTCCATGGCATCGCTTGTAATGAAACTGCATGATGCTTTTTGATATTGCCAAATAGAAATGGATCAAGTGTCAGAATTGTATTGGAGTTCATTGGTCTCATGATGGAAGGGCTTGAAAAAGATGGCCATTTCAGTGTGCCACGGACCACAAGAAATTGGTCCACAGTACGTAGCTATACAAATGCTTGTCCATGATGTCGCTTGTTATTAACCTGCATGTTGCTTTCTATTAATGCTCAATAAGAATGGAGCAGGTGTCACAATTGCATTTGAGTCCATTGGTCTCATGATGGAAGGGCTTATAAAAGATGGCCATTTCAGTGTGCCACGGACCACAAGAAATTGGTCCACAGTACGTAGCTATACAAATGCTTGTCCATGATGTCGCTTGTAATTAACCTGCATGAAGCTTTCTGTAAATGCTAAATAAGAATGGAGCAGGTGTCAGAATTGCATTGGAGTCCATTGGTCTCATGATGGAAAGGCTCGAAAAAGATGGCCATTTCAGTGTGCCACGGACCACAAGAAATTGGTCCACAGTACGTAGCTATACAAATGCTTGTCCATGATGTCGCTTGTAATTAACCTGCATGTTGCTTTCTATTAATGCTAAATAAGAATGGAGCAAGTGTCAGAATCGCATTGGAGTCCATTGGTCTCATGATGGAAGGGCTTGAAAAAGATGGCCATTTCAGTGTGCCACGGACCACAAGAAATTGGTCCACAGTACGTAGCTATACAAATGCTTGTCCATGGCATCGCTTGTAATGAACCTGCATGAGGCTTTCTGTTAATGCTAAATAAGAATGGAGCAAGTGTCAGAATTGCATTGGAGTCCATTGGTCTCATGATGGAAGGGGTCGAAAAAGATGGCCATTTCAGTGTGCCACGGACCACAAGAAATTGGTCGACAGTACGTAGCTATACAAATGCTTGTCCATGGCATCGCTTGTAATGAACCTGCATGATGCTTTCTGTTAATGCTAAATCAGAATGGAGCAAGTGTCAGAATTAGATTGGAGTCCATTGGTCTCATGATGGAAGGGGTCGAAAAAGATGGCCATTTCAGTGTGCCACGGACCACGAGAAATTGGTCGACAGTACGTAGCTATACAAATGCTTGTCCATGATGTCGCTTATAATTAACCTGCATGATGCTTTCTGTTATTGCCAAATAAGAATGGAGCAGGTGTCAGAATTGCATTGGCGTCCATTGGTCTCATGATGGAAGGGCTCGAAAAAGATGGCCATTTCAGTGTGCCACGGACCACAAGAAATTGGTCCACAGTACGTAGCTATACAAATGCTTGTCCATGATGTCGCTTGTAATTAACCTGCATGAAGCTTTCTGTAAATGCTAAATAAGAATGGAGCAGGTGTCAGAATTGCATTGGAGTCCATTGGTCTCATGATGGAAAGGCTCGAAAAAGATGGCCATTTCAGTGTGCCACGGACCACAAGAAATTGGTCCACAGTACGTAGCTATACAAATGCTTGTCCATGATGTCGCTTGTAATTAACCTGCATGTTGCTTTCTATTAATGCTAAATAAGAATGGAGCAAGTGTCAGAATCGCATTGGAGTCCATTGGTCTCATGATGGAAGGGCTTGAAAAAGATGGCCATTTCAGTGTGCCACGGACCACAAGAAATTGGTCCACAGTACGTAGCTATACAAATGCTTGTCCATGGCATCGCTTGTAATGAACCTGCATGATGCTTTCTGTTAATGCTAAATAAGAATGGATCAAGTGTCAGAATTGCATTGGAGTCCATTGGTCTCATGATGGAAGGGGTCGAAAAAGATGGCCATTTCAGTGTGCCACGGACCACAAGAAATTGGTCCACAGTACGTAGCTATACAAATGCTTGTCCATGATGTCGCTTATAATTAACCTGCATGTTGCTTTCTGTTAATCCTAAATAAGAATGGAGCAGGTGTCAGAATTGTATTGGCGTCCATTGGTCTCATGATGGAAGGGCTCGAAAAAGATGGCCATTTCAGTGTGCCACGGACCACAAGAAATTGGTCCACAGTACGTAGCTATACAAATGCTTGTCCATGATGTCGCTTGTATTTAACCTGCATGAAGCTTTCTGTTAATGCCAAATAAGATTGGAGCAAGTGTCAAAATTGCATTGGAGTCCATTGGTCTCATGATGGAAGGGCTTGAAAAAGATGGCCATTTCAGTGTGCCACGGACCACAAGAAATTGGTCCACAGTACGTAGCTATACAAATGCTTGTCCATGACGTCGCTTGTAATGAAACTGCATGATGCTTTCTGTTATTGCCAAATAAGAATGGAGCAAGTGTCAGAATTGCATTGGAGTCCATTGGTCTCATGATGGAAGGGCTTGAAAAAGATGGCCATTTCAGTGTGCCACGGACCACAAGAAATTGGTCCACAGTACGTAGCTATACAAATGCTTGTCCATGGCATCGCTTGTAATGAAACTGCATGATGCCTTCTGTTCTTGGTGAAAAAGAATGGTGAATGTGTCAGAATTGCATTGGAGTCCGTTGGTCTCATGATGGAAGGGCTTTGAAAAGATGGCCATTTCAGTGTGCCACGGACCACAAGAAATTGGTCCACAGTACGTAGCTATACAAATGCTTGTCCATGGCATCGCTTGTAATGAAACTGCATGATGCCTTCTGTTCTTGGTGAAAAAGAATGGTGAATGTGTCAGAATTGCATTGGAGTCCGTTGGTCTCATGATGGAAGGGCTTTGAAAAGATGGCCATTTCAGTGTGCCACGGACCACAAGAAATTGGTCCACAGTACGTAGCTATACAAATGCTTGTCCATGGCATCGCTTGTAATGAAACTGCATGAAGCTTTCTGTAAATGCTAAATTAGAATGGAGCAAGTGTCAGAATTGCATTGGAGTCCATTGGTCTCATGATGGAAGGGGTCGAAAAAGATGGCCATTTCAGTGTGCCACGGACCACAAGAAATTGGTCGACAGTACGTAGCTATACAAATGCTTGTCCATGGCATCGCTTGTAATGAACCTGCATGATGCTTTCTGTTAATGCTAAATCAGAATGGAGCAAGTGTCAGAATTAGATTGGAGTCCATTGGTCTCATGATGGAAGGGGTCGAAAAAGATGGCCATTTCAGTGTGCCACGGACCACGAGAAATTGGTCGACAGTACGTAGCTATACAAATGCTTGTCCATGATGTCGCTTATAATTAACCTGCATGATGCTTTCTGTTATTGCCAAATAAGAATGGAGCAGGTGTCAGAATTGCATTTGAGTCCATTGGTCTCATGATGGAAGGGCTCGAAAAAGATGGCCATTTCAGTGTGCCACGGACCACAAGAAATTGGTCCACAGTACGTAGCTATACAAATGCTTGTCCATGATGTCGCTTGTAATTAACCTGCATGAAGCTTTCTGTAAATGCTAAATAAGAATGGAGCAGGTGTCAGAATTGCATTGGAGTCCATTGGTCTCATGATGGAAAGGCTCGAAAAAGATGGCCATTTCAGTGTGCCACGGACCACAAGAAATTGGTCCACAGTACGTAGCTATACAAATGCTTGTCCATGATGTCGCTTGTAATTAACCTGCATGTTGCTTTCTATTAATGCTAAATAAGAATGGAGCAAGTGTCAGAATCGCATTGGAGTCCATTGGTCTCATGATGGAAGGGCTTGAAAAAGATGGCCATTTCAGTGTGCCACGGACCACAAGAAATTGGTCCACAGTACGTAGCTATACAAATGCTTGTCCATGGCATCGCTTGTAATGAACCTGCATGATGCTTTCTGTTAATGCTAAATAAGAATGGATCAAGTGTCAGAATTGCATTGGAGTCCATTGGTCTCATGATGGAAGGGGTCGAAAAAGATGGCCATTTCAGTGTGCCACGGACCACAAGAAATTGGTCCACAGTACGTAGCTATACAAATGCTTGTCCATGATGTCGCTTATAATTAACCTGCATGTTGCTTTCTGTTAATCCTAAATAAGAATGGAGCAGGTGTCAGAATTGTATTGGCGTCCATTGGTCTCATGATGGAAGGGCTCGAAAAAGATGGCCATTTCAGTGTGCCACGGACCACAAGAAATTGGTCCACAGTACGTAGCTATACAAATGCTTGTCCATGATGTCGCTTGTATTTAACCTGCATGAAGCTTTCTGTTAATGCCAAATAAGATTGGAGCAAGTGTCAAAATTGCATTGGAGTCCATTGGTCTCATGATGGAAGGGCTTGAAAAAGATGGCCATTTCAGTGTGCCACGGACCACAAGAAATTGGTCCACAGTACGTAGCTATACAAATGCTTGTCCATGACGTCGCTTGTAATGAAACTGCATGATGCTTTCTGTTATTGCCAAATAAGAATGGAGCAAGTGTCAGAATTGCATTGGAGTCCATTGGTCTCATGATGGAAGGGCTTGAAAAAGATGGCCATTTCAGTGTGCCACGGACCACAAGAAATTGGTCCACAGTACGTAGCTATACAAATGCTTGTCCATGGCATCGCTTGTAATGAAACTGCATGATGCCTTCTGTTCTTGGTGAAAAAGAATGGTGAATGTGTCAGAATTGCATTGGAGTCCGTTGGTCTCATGATGGAAGGGCTTTGAAAAGATGGCCATTTCAGTGTGCCACGGACCACAAGAAATTGGTCCACAGTACGTAGCTATACAAATGCTTGTCCATGGCATCGCTTGTAATGAAACTGCATGAAGCTTTCTGTAAATGCTAAATTAGAATGTAGCAAGTGTCAGAATTGCATTGGAGTCCATTGGTCTCATGATGGAAGGGTTTGAAAAAGATGGCCATTTCAGTGTGCCACGGACCACAAGAAATTGGTCGACAGTACGTAGCTATACAAATTCTTGTCTATGGCATCGCTTGTAATGAAACTGCATGATGCTTTTTGTAAATGCTAAATTAGAATGTAGCAAGTGTCAGAATCGTATTGGAGTCCATTGGTCTCATGATGGAAGGGTTTGAAAAAGATGGCCATTTCAGTGTGCCACGGACCACAAGAAATTGGTCCAAAGTACGTAGCTATACAAATGCTTGTCCATGATGGCGCTTGTAATTAAGCTGCATGATGCTTTCTGTTATTGCCAAATAAGAATGGAGCAAGTGTCAGAATCACATTGGAGTCCATTGGATTCATGATGGAAGGGCTCGAAAAAGATGGCCATTTATGTGTGCCACGGACCACAAGAAATTGGTCCACAGTACATAGCTATACAAATGCTTGTCCATGATGTCGCTTGTAATGAAACTGCATGATGCTTTCTGTTATTCTCGAATAACAATGGAGCAAGTGTTCGAATTGGATTAGAGTCCATTGGTCTCATGATGGAAGGGCTCGAAAAAGATGGCCATTTCAGTGTGCCACGGACCACAAGAAATTGGTCCACAGTACGTAGCTATACAAATGCTTATCCATGGCATCGCTTATAATGAAACTGCATGATGCTTTCTGTAATTGCCAAATAGAAATGGAGCAAGTGTCAGAATTAGATTCGAGTCCATTGGTCTCATGATGGAAGGGGTCGAAAATGATGGCCATTTCAGTGTGCCACGGACCATAAGAAATTGGTCCACAGTACGAAGCTATACAAATGCTTATCCATGGCATCGCTTATAATGAAACTGCATGATGCTTTCTGTATTTGCCAAATAGAAATGGAGCAAGTGTCAGAATTAGATTCGAGTCCATTGGTCTCATGATGGAAGGGGTCGAAAAAGATGGCCATTTCAGTGTGCCACGGACCACAAGAAATTGGTCGACAGTACGTAGGCATACCAACGGTTGTCGATGGCATCGCTTGTTATGAAACTGCATGATGCTTCCTGTTATTACCAAGTTAGAAGGGAGCCTGTGTCAGAATTCGGATGGAGTCCATGGGCCTCATGATCTAATTGTTCGAAGATGATGGCGATTGACTATAGTTCTGGAGTTGTTGGTGGAACTTCCTTTTGCATGCCATATACGTATACTCTCTGGTGTTGGAGTGTATAGTGGTAGATTTTGTACAATAGGAATATATTCCACTAGGCAGCAGTAGCTTTTTGGGCTCAAATTGGCATGGCCAACGGTGACCCTGCTAGTCCTGGTCCGCCAACAGAGAAGAAGAAACCCCACTCGAACATCAGACCCGAGCCCGACGTTTGCCGTCGTGTGGGACAATTACGAACGAAAAGTTGCGCTAGTACCTCCTTCCAACATGCAGGAGGATTGACGGCGGTATATTTATTTCTGGATCTACTATGCCGGAAATAAAGAAATGACCAGTCGTGATTTGGATCGCGTGGCACAAGTGGAAATTGCACTGTGGGCTTTTTAGCTTGAGATGGATATCGTCATGGCTATTAGGTTTTGGGGACTTGGCCGTGCTCAATGCTCAAGATCAAGATCAATGCCCATCATTTCGACAAGAGGGAGACAGGAGGGACAATTTCTGCAGTTTGTGCGACGACATGGGGTGTGCAGTTGTTGGATGTGGTCGACGTGCGTTCTGGGGATCAGATTCACGCGCATGTATGTGTGCTTTGTGGTTTGAATATATCCGTCGTTGTCTCTGGATCGCGTGGCCGAGCAAACGTTTGTCCCCCAAATATCGACTGGAACGGCACTAGAGGTTGGACCCGCACCGCGGTGCTGCGGAGCGGATTCGCGGATCCGCGGTGCTGATCCCTGGCACCGCAACGAAAGAGACTGGCGGTTCCGATCCGCACTACTCGCACCTACGCACAGTAAAGGCGGGGTGCAGCGATTTGGTCCTCTCTAGGTCTGACCGCCCGTACGTCACATTTGTGCAGAGTACATAAAATCCCATAGTAGTGCGGAACTGCGGAACACGCGGGTACTTGGAACCGCAAAGGCTGGCATGCGCGGGTAGCCTACCCGCATCGATTTGAGCTCGCGGGTCCAACCTCTAAACGGCACGCTCTCGTCTTCTATTAAACGAAAATTGACTGTCTTCAAATAGGGGCACTGTACAGAAACTACGTTATGCTGGTGTAGAACATATAACGGCTATCACGCAGGCAGATTCTCTTTGTAAAGGCCCTCATAATATTAATATTGTCACACTCCTAGAGGGGACAACTACCACCACGCCACCATCCCCACATGTTCTATCGATCAAACGAATTACTAGTACACAAAAAAAAACGACAACGACAGGTTGGCTGTTTGTTGCGGGAAAGCCGACCTGACACCTGACACTTCTCTTTTGACGGTTGCTGGTTGGTGTGGTTGCCCTCAAGAAACCAGCGCCTCAGATCTTTTTGCTCGTTGTAGTATTTTGTTGGTTACTCAATACGAGAAAGAGCAACGATTCGAAGAACAATCAAAGTCAGCCACAAAAGTGTCTTTGGATTGTTTGAAACAGTCACTTTCCCTTGTTTTGGAAGAATCGTAACAATAATTGTTTTGCATTGGTCATGTCGGAATCTTTGGAACCAACATTGTCCTCGGTCGAACCAACAGCAACACCGACGCCCAAGTCTCCTCCTTTGGCGAATATTCTTCCGACTGTCAATCCATTCCGGCAACTCTCAGAAAGCGAAAACTTTCCTCCCTTCTTGGAAGCCATTCAAGAATACAATGACGACGATGATGATGCTTCGTTTTACCACGACGATGATGATGATGACGACGATGAAACCAACATGGTGGCCAATCTTTCCATTGGAGCACAAGCAGCCTTGAACGAACATGCTCGTCATGTAGCCAAGTTTGGTTTGGATGACGATTTTTCGTCCAAATATGACGCGGAAACAATCAAGAAAGAAGACGATGCAAACAATGGTGGAGCCTCACAAGCAGCCTCCCCTTCGCGTCGGTTGGATGAGGAATGGGATCGCCTTTTGGATGGGTCCTTCTCTCATGTCTCGCTCTCCAGCTCTCTCTTGTTATCGGAGCAAGTGCCGCGATTGCTGTCCAACATGAAGGAATCCTCTCCATCCCAAAGCCACTTGGAGGGGGCACCACTCGATTTGGACCAGGACGATAAGAACGGAAGTAGTTACTTTGACAGCAGTCGTGTCTGGGCCCTCGAGACACCCGAGCGACTTCGCAAAAGCAATGATGAGAGTGCCTGCTTCGAACTGCGGGGCATGGTGACTGGTCGGGGTGCCGACACGGAGGAAATTCCATTCATGCCCACCTGTTGTACGTCGTTGGAGACCACGAGTCCTTGTACCAAAAAGGATTCCGATCACACGGCAACATCGTTGACACCACCCCAAAGCAATGTCTCCTTTACTCTACAACCTTCACCACCGCCCCTTAGTCCCCTGGCAGTGACAACAGCGAGTGAGGCAAATCAGGGTCTCCTTTCCCCCTTCAAGGCAGTCGATCTCTCCCAGATTAGTGGCACTGCCGACAGTCAAACGGGCTCTCCGTCCGAGTGCGCCACAACGTCCACCACTCGCGCACCATCGATTGCACTCTTGTTTGACGGCCACAATGACAATATTGAATGCGTTGAGGAGGAGGAACCACTACAAGAACTTGGTGTTCTGTCGCCATTGAAAGAGAAAGTGATGGAAGACCACCATGACTTGGTGGCTTGGCTAACGGGAATCATGGATGAGGGTAGCATGGACGAGATTGAGGTAAAAGACATTTCGCAAGCCAGTCTTCCCAAGTTGGACTTGTCCAATGTCTTTGAAGAAACCGGACCATCCAGCAAGAAGGAGAATCTTTTTCATGAGTCGGGATCAGATCAAAACGATGATGACTCCTGTTCGAAATCAAATGCCATTGGTGCGGAGAATCAGGATGAGGATCAATTGGTGGGTCAACAGGAACTCGACGAGACACGTGGAGTGGTTTCTGAGGTGGAATCCAACTCCAACACCGTTGAATCTAAACCGGACGATGTAGAGACAAATCAGACTCCATGCGGTGACAAAAGCGAACATGAACTTCAACAACATGCCGCACATTCTGACACATCTTCGAATTCCTCCCACAGCAGTGACCACAAAGAAGAACAGGTACAAGACGCCTCCGCAGCTGTATCCGTCGAAGACGGAGATTCGAATCCTGCCCTGGATATATCCCTCGATTCCGATACTGGTGCAGAAACACCTACTTTTGAACTGCACTGCTCTCCCATGGTAGTCAAAGCTGCCGATGTGGCGTCTCGATTTGTGGTAATGAAGAGACAGATTGATGTATTGAAGAATCGACTGGAGACGGCCAAAGAAATGGAGCACGCGACCACACAGATTTACTCTCCTCAGAAACACGAAACAACCAGTAACACGGTTACACCAGAGAAACCATTGTGTGGAACAAGTCACAAGGTCACACCCGACAAACCTGTGGATACAACAGCAGTCTCGACCCCGTCTCCTCGTTCCTGCACCAAGCAAAACCGTTCACCCATGATATCGCCCAAGCAAAAGGCCATTGCGGTTGCGTCCTCTTCCGCTGTGTCTCCAAAATCGATGGCGAATACTTTGTCGAGTGGTTCCAGTTGCTCTCTGACCGTACGATCAAGACGAGCAGCAGTATTGCACAAGGCTAGTCTCAAGAACAACAAGCCTCTTTCTCCTGTGGCCAACGACGAAAAGCCCGCAATTGTCCAGGATGAAAAAGCAAAGGAAGACCATACGCCCTCATCATTAATCGTTGACGAAAAATCAAAAGAAGACGAAAGGCCCACAGCAATTCAGGACGAAAAATCAAAAGAGAATACGCAGCCCATGCCAGATACCTCCTCGGAATTACAGTCCACTTCATTGAAAGGACAGGCTCGGGGTTCGAATGGGCGTTTGACTATGGCTCCATCGACTCTTCCAGGTCTTTGTCCTATTGATGAGAACAGGAGTACTACCTACGAGGTTCCTCCTTCTTCTATTGTTCCAGAAATACCAAAGCGACCGGTTGTTTATGCGCCTTGTCATCCGACACCTGTTGTTCATGTCGACAGTCAGCGGGTACCAATACCATCCCACGACACGAGAGTCCAAGTGAAGCCACCGATCGAAAGACGTCGTTTCCGCACGGTTGTTCCAGTCCGAGTTTATTTAGATTCTCCTTGCGACTATTACGCAGGAGATGACAGTTTCAGCAATCCTTTGCCTCACCAAGAGTTGTCGTATGCACAACTTTATGCTGAAGCAACCGAAAGGGCAACCAATAGTCGCCATCTTCCTCGGAGACAAATGCTTGTCTAGAGTCTAGACCAGTGTTGGCCATATGTGATCACAGAGTGCTTCATCGTGTGAATGATAGAAAAGACCTACCTGTAGCTAGCATTTCATTTCCTATAAATGGCAGGTTTGGCTTTTGCACTCTTCTACTTTTCTTCTCTATTGCTAAGTGAGTGATTGTATGTACTGCTTCCTCTCATCATCGCACAGTATGATTTCCACACGCTTATCATTTCTCCAGCTTCTATTGAGCGCATTCATGACGATATCCTTCGTAGCATAGGACGGTACGAACTGACCATTGATGGAGTCAATGGATATTTTCAGTCTCCCGTCCATTTCATTGTATCGTGAAAGATGCCGATGAAACATACCCGGGACGGAACTGAAATCGGATATGACAATGTCGCCATGTTCAGTTGTATCAAAGATACAACCTAAACGATTTTGTTCCTCGCAGGTGACACAAATTGTATCGGCGTCAAAATCCGAGAACGGTTCCGTGCTTTTTGAAGAAGACCATCTATTCGACACGCCACCTTTGTTCTGAGGGCGTGCAAAGGTCAAACCAATTGGGTACTGCATTTTGTCTCCAAGCATTTCGTAAACCTCGTCCAAGTTTGGACTGGTCGATTCGCCCAACCATCTGGCCCCGGCACCAACTGGTGTTCCATTCACGAATACGAGGTGGTCACCAATCAGAATCCCACTGGATTCACCAGCACCACTAACTGGATTAAAATTCTTGATGACAACTCGTCGAGTTCCATCTTCCAGTTTTCGGTCTTCCAGCACCAGTTCCTCTGGACCTCCTTTTGTGTAAATTCCTGGTAGTTCCTCCGGGCGTACAATAACTTCACGGTAGAGATAGGATCTTGAAAAAGTCAAAGATAGCGGTCGTTCATGAGCTTTATCTTCAAGGATCTTTAATGACTTTTGTGTACCTTCCTTCCCAACCACAAGTTCGCCATTGATGTGAGTTAGTATGTCACCAAGGATAATGTCGTTTGATCGTTCTGCTGCCAATACGATGCCATCCTCTCCCTCCAGAAAACCGTCAACCACTAAGCCATTGTTGTCCAGCGCTGGTGCAAAAACAATTCCGAGCTCTCCTTCTTTGTTGAATTCGACGACACGGGTGGAGAGGGCCCGGGGTTTGATCTCGCTACCGTCGTCTGAGGACGGTTTTCGATCCCCTTCCACAAACCTACGAACTCGCTCCCATTCAGCACTTTCGGCCAGACGAAATTGGATTGTTTTCGGACGAGCAGGATCTTTCAAAGCTTCAAACAAATCGTCTTGATGGTCTGACGTTGTGCCGTTCACCGCCACAATTGTTGCACCTTTGAATAGGTCTGGGGTCAGATTTTTCTTCTCACATACTTGCCGCGCTTGACTTCCTCTAGGAAAATCGACAACCTTGAGTTGCCCGGAATCATCGTTCGTGAGTAAATTCATTCCCAAAGGAAGTCTCTCTCTCCATACAAGTTCTATCAGCATTGAATCAGAGGCCGACTCCGATTTCACAACAACTTCATCGTCGGCTTCGACCAGATCTTCCTGCGAACAATCCATCGATGAGGTACGTTTTCGGAAGGAATTTTCGAAACGCAGATTGCCCCGTTGACTTACCATTTTCAACTTTGCAGTTTTTAATATTCTGCAGCAAGAATTAAAAAATTCAAGATATCGTCAGATGCCGATGTTTTGAAACAGAGACGCCAAATGCATCTGTGCCCACATTTTAGTGAACGACTTACAAATCCCAATAGGGCGATAATATGCCATTCATCCTTTCCAAGATCCATCCACTTTGTTGCGTCAAAACTCGTACAATCGTCCGTACAACATAGTCTCTCAAGGAACCTTTGAAAATGGACGCAAGCTTATTAAAAATCCACGTCAATCGTCCTTCTCCTTGTAACACCAACTCTATTTCCCCAATCGAACACGTTCTGTCATGCAAACACAGCACGGGTTCCCATTCCGTTTCCCCATTTTCGCCATTGGATTCGCTACTACTTGGTTTGGCACGACGTCGCAATTCGAATTGCAACCGAATGGCTCCATTGGAAAGCTTAATGTCGGCATGTCCACTTCCTTTCAAGTAGGGCATATAGGTCTGTTCAAAGCTCCACGCAGCATCATTCAGAATGGCCGATATCCGTCGAACATCAATAATCAAAAGTTCTGTGGCTTTGACGCTGGAAGATACTTGGTCGAATCCCACTACATCTTCTTCACCGTCATCTTCCATATCTTCCACATCCATAGAGGAAGTATCACTCATAGAGGCAGACGCCGGTTGTTGTTGTGATGTTTGTTCGAGTGAACTGGAGGAATGGCGCTGAACAATGGAGGATGCTCGTCGTTTCGTGGCTCGCATACCCGCCAATTCAATTTGAATGTCTTCCTTTCGTACCTTGAATCCTTCCATGGATAGATTAGAAATATTGTAGACCAATCCATCTCGTGCACCATCAAAGGGTGGGACGGGCATGGAGGGTAAGATGCGCAAAATGAAATCCAAGGCGGTATCAGTGGCCGACGACAAGAGTTGCAATCGTTTGGTTTCGTCCGTGACGGCACTCCCGGCCGTATCCAACAGTTGATCGACATCTAATTTTTCAATTTCCTTCATCATGGAATCTTTGGTAATGCCCGCCTTTTCGGCAATTTTGAGGGCGTCATTCACGACCTTGTTGCTCGACACTCCCTCAATGGCATCCAAGACATGTTCGCCGTGTTGCACAAAGGTCTCACTGGCCGCGACAATGCGTTCGTCGTTGAGAATTCCCACCAACTCTTCCGTCAAGGCCGAAACGGTCAATTCACCCGACGTAATTTTCCGGACCCGTTGCAAGACCGCCAACATGGTTTGGTCCGTGATTTGAGATTCTGCTGTATCCAATTGTTTTTCAATTTGTTGGACGGCTCGCTTGGCAATGGGTTGAAACAATTTGGCCGTTCCCCCTTCTCCCCGTGCCACGGCAGCAATATCTTCGGGAGACAAATCATCTCCAAAATGATTTTGCAATTCGCAAAAAACACGTTCAATCCGAAGGAGGGCGACATCTCGGTACATGCTCCGGTGAGACAGTACAGAAATGAGGGTTTCATGCGCATTGGCCGTAGCAGTGGACGCCGAATCTTGCAATTGACTCAACATGACCTTCATTTGATCTCCCGATTCTTGTCCCGTCGTTCGTACCTTGGCCAAGGCTCCGGCAATGATTCCATCCAATCCACCCAGCGAATCACTCCGAACTTCAATGGCCTCGACCAGCCGTTTCTTGACAGCATCTCCCAATTCAATGGATTTGAGTCGAGCCAAGGCGGCATCTTTTTCGGTAAAAGCCTTGGTCAATTTGGATCCAATTTCTCCTCCACCAGTCCATTGCATTTGAAAAATCGTCGCCGCCCGTGCCTGTAAGCGACTGGCACCTTCCAAAAACAGACTAGCCGACCGCGTTTCCAAAAGTCGTCCGGTCGACTGTTGCCACACAGTCGTCTTGTCGGCTACCGACTGAAACAAGTCATGCAAACTCCGATCAGATTTCGCTGCAGCTGCCAAGGAATCAAAAGTTTGGGAAAATTTGTTGGTCACATCCGCTCGTACTTGTTCTAATTGTGTGGAATCCATCAAATCCGCCTTGTCCAAATACTCTCGAACAGCTTCCAAGGCTGCCTTGCGCGATGCGTGAATCGATGCGGCAAAGGTAGGCGTATCCTTGTTGCTGTCATTGTCGTCAGTTTCAGAAGACTCGACGAGTTTGATTTGAATGCCCGTTTTCAAAAGTGCCTGTTGAGTGGCCTGGGGCAATTCCTCATGGACCAAATGTTCCAATCGTTCCCGACAATTTTGTAGCAATTCGGTCAATTCTTGATCCTTGACCATGGCCAAGACTTGTTTGATTTGGGGTTCCGACGGTGTATGAGCCACCACCGCCGCCTCGACCGTATCGGTCCATTCCTCGAGATTGGGGGTGGTCGTCGAGCCGTCTCCAAGGAGTGTTTCCGAGGCGCTATTGAATTTGGATTGTAAAGTAGCTTGAGTTTGATGAATAAAGGTTTGTGTGGTTTCGTGTTGCAAGAGTTGTGTAGCCTGTTGTGCTGTTTGATCGCCTCGGACCATGAGAGTTTCCAAAATGGGATAGAATTTGGCAGCGGGAGCAACTTCCAACGCTGACGCGGGAACCTCAGTGTATTGCAAAGACGGCGATTTGGGAGTCAGATGCAAGGGCAAACGAAGGGTGGATGATGATGGTGTGGTTGATGTGGTGGTGGGAGCTACCAAAAACGTGTCGGTCGTTGGATAATATGCATGCACCATCACTCGAACATCTTCTTCTTCTTCTTCTTTTCCCTCCTCATCAATGTTAGGGCCATCCTTGTCATCACCCAATGGTTGTTCGTCTTTGGTCGGATCACGAATCGAGGTTTCCATGCCGGGGGCAACGGGCAATCGACGCACAATCTATGGGAAGGAAAAAGAAGACAACAAAGACAACAACAAAAACACAGAGAGAGATTCAGTGGATTCCCTCCTCAACAACAACATTCCTCAGCCCCTAAAAGAGTGCGATTACTTACAGCAGATTCTTGAAGAAAGGCCAAGGCAGCGGATCCGATGGATTTGCCCGGAAATCTCCACAATCGGACCATGACCATTTGGAAGGTCGTCGTCGTCGTCGTGGTTGTAGGTTCATGATTCCCCACAATGACTCCAGCACCATATGTAGTCCAGACGACATCTCCAGCCTGATACGAAAGGGAGGAAGACATGGTTAATGTTGGAAGGAGAAACCAAACGAGAGAGTGACCAGGTCAATTCTTTGTTGTCTTTGTCGTTGTTGTTGTCGGGAAGGAATGGAGGGAACGAAGCGTGACAAAAAGGGCAAGACTCAAGGGTAACACAGAAAATCCAAAATTTTCACTGACCACATCTTCGAAAAGATACCGGCTTCTGGATTACTGCTTGGAGTATCAGTCGGAGCTAGGTAGTCTCGATCGTCACGGTTGACGAAGCACAACAAACCAACAAGAATGAGTTGCGTCGGCCTCTGTATTGTAGAAATTGGCTGCAAGGGATCTTGGATCTTGGCTATTCTTGACAGTGTCCGGTAAGCTGCAAGTTGACACCACTTATCACCTATGTTCGCTCTTGTTCTCTTTTGAATTTACGTTGACACACATATATGCTTGAAATGGATCACTCATCGTGGTTCTGTTCGTACAATTTCCAATAGTCCAAGAGCAGAGTCCAGAGTCCAGAGACCAGAGACTGCCTTTTGCAGAATTGCAATTGCCGATCGCCGCATCATTTTGTGGGGCGACCGCATGATGCGAGAGGAGTGGACTCCCGGCGCGCGTGGAGAACACGCAAGCCTTACAGATGCAGGCGTGAGCGGATGTGGGTTTGGATTTGGATTTTGGATCGCCAGTCATTCACATCATCGATCATCGTGCGTCCGTGAGAGTCTCGCATCCAAAGATTGTGCCTCTTGTTTACAGAAGTTGAAGGATCCTTGTTAACAAAGAAAGAGAAGAAGGAAGGAATTAGACCTGCGCATCAAATCAAATGGTGGTGAATGGACAACCGTTCGTGATCAAGACAGTTACCGTTTGCCCATGGGTTCGTCGCATGAGTTGCTCCATCCTCCGTTTGGTGGTCGGATGGATGCTGTTGTGTACTTCTTCTTGTTGTTTAGCTTTCTCTTTTGTGACGAAACCTTTGTCTCGTCGATACAACGCCATGTTACTGTTACGCCAGTCAAGACTAAGGAATAACCAATGTATTCCATTCTCCAGCAAGCCAACAACTAAAGTGGCGGCGACGCCACCAAATTCGGTACCGGCGTCCCCAGAGAAACAATCATGGGCCAAAGGCAACCATCGTCGTCAATTGATTGCCTGCGCCATGGCGGCCACCAGTGCACTCGTGACAATGAGACCGTCGTTGGTGGCGGCCGAACAATTCACACCAATCACCACCTCCATCCTCTCACAAGAACCCTTTGTCTATTCTCCGCAATGGACCGGCACGCAACTGCCGTGGTTGTCCCTTTCCCGGGCCATTGATCTGGCGGACGACCATGATCGGAACTGGCCCATGGCAAAATGGCCAGATCCCATTCTTCGACAAGCGTACGTGTGTCTGGATTCGCTTGCGCGTTTTGGTTCCAATACATTCCAACCTTGAAATCACACTCGATATTTTGCTCCTAATCGTCTGCTGCCTTTTTACCTCGCTTTCTTTTGTTTTCATGTGCACTCGGAATGATGTAGTGCCGATCCGGTTCCTCCTTCCTGGTTGGGAACGGTGGAGTTGCAACAAGCGTGTCATTGTTTGAAACAAACAGCCGTGAGAAATCGAGCCGTTGGGTTGGCGGCACAACAATGTGGTGTCAACGCCCGAATCATTTATTTGCAACCACCCAAACACGCCCAACGTGGCAACTCTCTAGATGAGAACGATGTTTTCCTCATTAATCCACACATTGTGGGACGGTCTCCCGAAATGGAGATGCGAGTGTGGCGAGAAGAGTGTCTAGTGTTACCACCCAGTTTTCGTGCCACTGTCTTGCGGGATGCCTGGATTGAGGTCGATTCGTGGGATCCCAGGACATCTACAGTCGAGCGTCGTCGCTTGACAGGAGAACAAGCACGAGCCTTTCAACACGAATACGATCATGATCGAGGCATTCTCATTACGGATCATGTGGATTTGCAGGAATTGGAAACAGAGACGATGCAAACCCTGGAACGACCAGGTCACGAATCGAGAATGCAAGTTGCCTATACCAGACATTTGGATGAACCACTCTTGTAGGGATATCACATGTGTATGGTGTGTATATTTCTCTCATGATTGGTGCAACAGCGCAAAATCATGACTTTATTCAAGAAAAAAAACTGATCAGTCTATGTGAATCGGACAAAAGAGAAATTTGTACATTAAATCGACACATGATATCATTTGTACAAAGTATTTGCAAGCCTCCATTGACCAAGCGTTCTCATGGAAAAACGTATGGAGACAGCAAGAAGTGGTGGAAAGGGAATATGGCAAGGGACTGGCGTGGGACTCCATTTGGAATGTAACCCGCGGTCGCCTTGTGACAACCCCAAATATTCTTGTTGGCTCCATTATGGTTCAATCAAATTGCGATGACCTGTCATGTTTCTCTTCTCAGGGCTGCTGATTCATCTTTTTCATGCGTTCAATTTGCTCCACGTCATGAGTAATCCACATCACACTGGTACCGAATCGGGTGGCATGGTCTTGCACACAGTGTTCCACCTTTTGCTTGACGTCTAGATCCAAGGCCGACGTACTCTCGTCCAAGAGCAAGACTTGTGGTTTGGAAGCTAATGCCAAAGCAACAAGCATCCGTTGCGCTTCTCCACCCGAGAGTTGACTCCATTCCTTATCCATGTCGGTCCGGTCCATTTCCCATTGATGCAACAAGTCACGACAATATGATACCACCTCACTTTTGGACGGAGCCAAGACTGTTTCGTCTGCTTCTTTCAATGATGTTGTATTTGCGGTGGTTGTCGTTCGTTTCCAGGATTGAAAACTGGTAAAGCGTCGAATGAGATCCATGGGTGTACCGGGAATGGCAATTTTGTACTGTGTCACATAACGTGTTTGACGACGCCAGGCCGCAGCATTCGAATCGGCTGTCGTTGTTGTCGCCGTGGTGGCGACTCCAACACGGCTGCCTCGTCGAATCTCACCGACATCAATGCTTTGCATCCCACTCAAACAACGCAGCAAGGTCGTCTTGCCCGATCCACTGGCACCGGAAACCAAGGCTATTTCTCCCGGATGGACCGTAAAGGAAATGTCTTGAAATAAAATGTGTCGTTGTTCCCCAGTATTATTGGTGCTGGTTCCACTCGTTCCCACAAACAAGCATTGAAGGTTGGAGACTTGAAAGGGCTCGGCGTGGACCACAGCTGTGGAGGCCGACGACAGCGTACTCACATGGAGCTGTCCTCGGCGCACTGTGCTGGAATAGGACAAGGAGGAGTCCTCTTCGTCCCGATTCGGGGTTTTTTGCTCATCGAGGAGGGTGTCCGACTCACCACTAGACATGCGGTCCATACCGAGGCCTGTTGTATTTCGATTGGGTCCAGCTCTTTGTCGACTATTATTGTTGGATCCAAACAGCACTGTTACAAGTCGTCCCACGGATTCGACAAAGGACCGTCCTTCTTGACGTTTCTGGAACCGATCGGTGCGCAACCGATCCATTTCGGAATCAAAGCCGACTCGTACCACGACATAGACTTCGGTCAAAATGACACCAAACGTACAGAGGGCAACCAAGTATAGGATAATCATTTGATACCGGGCCGCTTCCATGACATCGCTACCACCCAAAATTTGACCCGTCATCATTCCAGGGATATATATCAAACCAATGACGGCCATGGAATTCAGCATGGGCAGTGCACCGGTTCGTACGGCTTCTCGCAGCAATCGACTACTGGCCTCATTCCGATTGGCTCCAAAGGAGAGGAGGAGTTCCACCTCGGGGGCTTGTTCCACCAAGGAAGTGAGCATGGAATTGAGAGAAAGAGAGGCTCCATTGATGGAGTTTCCCAACAGCATGCCAAGCATGGGAATGACATATTGTGGGTTCCACATGGGCAATGGTTGAATGACCATACCAAAGGTAAAGAGCGAGACCAAACCAATATTGACCAAAAAACTTGCGAGAATGTAAGCGTACATATTGTGGAAATAATAGGTGCATCGGCGAACACTTTCGTAGGACGTGATGAGAACCATGAGGACGGAATAAACGACTACAATTTCCCAGTAGGTTTCGCCCCATACAAAAATGGGTTGCAAAATAAGAGCCAAGAGCGTCAGTTGGACAAAGGTTCGAACGCATCCGACGAGAATGGGACTCTCGAGCTTGAGGTTCATGGAGTAGGATGCAAAGGCAACCAAAGCGAGAGGTGCCGAACAAAGCAAGACATGAGGAAGAGATACGTTGACCAAATCTTCATTCGCGGGCATGATGATGATGATGATGATGATGATGGCGATGAGAATCGTTGGCAAGATGGAACGAAAATCGAAAAACGACACAATCAAACGACTTTAGCCGATTGGAACGGAAAAATTCGATGGATAATATGTTCTGCAAAGAATCATACGAATTGAGGGAGGGAGAACCACAGAGTGCCTTGTGCTATCTAGCTATTCGAAGGGCGAAGTGGTGCGTCGATGCACGAGCCGAAATAATAAAGGGAGCAGACAGCAGACGGCAGATCGACAACATTCAGGATTCAAGATGATCAAGATGACGATGACAAAGTTCAAAGCTCTTTCAAGACTCCAGTGACAACATGGAGCTCTCTTTCTTGTCCTTGATGATGTGAGATCCAATTATTGTTAGAGAGAGGACAGTTGTTGTTTGTTGCGCAGAACACAGAAGGAGAAAAGATCGCACCACGAAGATTCTCGTTTCTTGATTTGCCATGTGATTGGATGAGGCGAAAAGGTCACGTGTGAAAAACATCTGCTTCCACAGAAAGCTGTAAGTAAGAGTATCTTTAGTAGTTACGGTTACGTAGCTATGAATACATACGGTACGAGTACAGTACACACAGTCAGTACGACTATAATACTACGAGTAGAACCCAGACAGATCGACAAAGCACGTGTCGTTTTATGGGCATGCTCGCGGAATGAGCATCGCAGCTGGCAGCAGCTGTTGGTGGGGACTGGGGACTGACAGATGACTGATGACTGGGACAGATCTGTGACTGTTTTGGGGGGCCAACTGGAACTGGAGGACTTGGCGTCGTCCCCCAAAATACCGTCGATCAAAGGACCAAAATTCTTTGGCGTCACGTGTCACGTGCTTGAAGTGTCTTAGTAACCCGGATACAACAACACAACCTATCGAACGTAGGTACTAATGTATTAATTATGAATGATAGACCGTATCGTAAGGACGCGAGGTAGTGTGTCAAGAAAGATCCACCATGAACGTTTCGATGCGAACGGAGTGTCACGTCGGTCCAGTTCCATTATGGATGTTCAGCCACAACCATGGTAATCGCAAAGACGAAAAGCTCTTCACCATGAGAATCGGGATGTGGAACTGGGTTGGCCGTATCTTGTTGGCTCGGATCGGATCGGATCGATTCGGATCATCTCGGTTTCGAATCGCTGTTGACACGAGGAAAATGGCTTCCCATGTGCGCCTTTGATACGGGAGACAAGCAACATTCAGAGGGACTCTACTTCCTTCGTTCTTATTAGTTCATTCCGTCGAGAAAGGGGTATGATGAGAGAATGAAGACGATTTGGTGTGCCACGAAATTGGACGGTTTTGAGTCGTGAATGAGCCTAGCGGCAAGCATGGACCCTCTCTTTCGAAGCTTTGCCATGGAACCGAGACGGAATGGGGAAAACGACCACAACGATGATGTATGGCAGTATGACATTCAAGGACTAGTGGAACTGGACTTGCGAAGTATCGCTGGTTCTGTGATTCTACGAGCAAAGTGTGTTGATGTAGTCAATCCGAACACCCGATGCAAACACGTACTCCTACCCTCCACTCTAGCGATTCAACAGAAGCAGAGCAAGATAGTCGGTCTTCAGCAATCAACCGGTTTGTGGATTTGTTGGAATGCAGAGCCGTGAAATGAAGGTGGCATCATTTGATTTCACCATACCGTTATCTATCACGATTAAATTGCTACACCGCTATGTCATGGTCATGGTTCTTACAAACATTTGGAAATGGATGTTTGCCATGGTTTGCTGATGATGCCTTTGAAGTGTCAAAGGTTTGTCCATTCGGTTGCTTGATTGAATCGATCACGGAAACAAGGGGTACGTTGCAATATGCATGAATGATTTCTGCTGTGGAGCGAACGATTCTCTCATTCCATCGTTCAACTTTTTCTTCCACGATTGATCTGTCAATGACAGCTCTAGTCACTATGAGACGAGTCTTTTTATCTTATCACTGGTCCATGTGGCCGGGGTCCACGTCAGTGGACGGCAAAATGTATTGGTGGTGAAACATGAAAACAGGGTTTCGGGAGAACAACTTTCCCATCTGCCAGAGAACTTGTATGAATTTCTTGTTTGTTGGTTCTTGTGAAACATGAAAACTGTGTGGTGCGAGGACAACTGTCCCATCTGCCACAAAACTTGATTACTTTCTCGTATTTTTGGTATTTTTGCTTGTTTCTTGGAGGCGATGAGCGCAACAGGAACACATGGTCCACGCTCTAGACCGCTCTTGAAAAGGATTGGTGAAAAGAGGATGAAAAGATCTCAGTGAGACAAAATTCATCAGCCTTGAGGGCGAGTGCAAAACTTTGATTCTTTGACTTGTGACAGCGTCCAACGTCTCGCTGGGTTCACCTGGAGAACGTTGCTAAAGATTTCTCGCGAGTCCGGTGTCAGGGCAAGGTTTGCCTTTGCTCGATCATTCAATATGCTTTGCTCTTGGCGGTCTCCTGTTTCGTCGTCAAAGACTTCGTTGAGAACTTCTACAATGTGCTCATTCATTGAGTCGTTGGTGATCCCACCCGCAATAATGAAATACCGAAAACAGACGTCCAATGCATTCGGCCTCTCATACAGGAGCGTTTTGGTCAGCATGGAGTAGAGAATCAGAACAGCTGCCCAAAGATCAATGGCTACTCCATCAATCAACCGAAAGTTGTATGCGGCTTCGGGTGCCATAAAAGGCGGGGTACCAAATCGTCCCATGGCATGAATCAAAGTTCGCTGGCCGGTCCCTTCATCCACGGGGGTTCGAACAGACATGGCAAAGTCCATGAGAACCAGACGGTCGGGTGTCAAGAACAAAAAATTATCTGGTGACACGTCCCTGTGTTGAATATTGTGGCGCTCGAGATAGGTCAAAATCTCGAGGATCTGCTTCCAGATACGCTGCGCCTCTGTTGCCGGCATGGGGGATTCACGGTTGAAAGCCACGTAGTCCAGTGAACCAAGCTCGCAGGCATGGGGCATCACAATGTAGATATTATGATCGTCTTGCAGGAACTCAATCTGCCGTAGAACATGGATATTATCCCCGATCTCGTCCATACGCGACATTTCTCTATAGGGATTCTCCCGGCCACTGATTTCAAGCACTCGTGCAAGATATTCGTGGCCGATATGAATGAGGTCTTGAGGTTCTGTCGTGGGTGTACGCCCTCTGGCAAGATAGGCGTCCACGACTGTCTTGTTGAGCTTCTTGATGGCAACATTGTCCTTAGAAATCTTGTAGGTTCCCGTCTCTGTCTTGGTGTAACGGGCAGAGGACCAAATCTCTCCCCATATCTCATTGTCATGCTTCAGGTTGCTTCGGACGGCCAAAAAGGAGTACGCCGCAGTTTCATCGGCATTGAGAATGGCAACGGAAGGAAGCGCGTCTCTGGGGGAACTTGGCAATGAGCCAGAGGCATTCACTAGCGTCAAGGAGCTTGGATCTTTCGACGAGACTCTGGGAATGATGGGAATGTGAGTTTCCGGCGCAGCCTGTTGGGGCTCGGCTTCTTGAAGCTCCAGAAAGCTCAGACCTGCACCATCGGTGGAGGGGCGGTCTGGAGGTGCAAAAGGACGTCGCGCGTCCATGCGACGTGGACGGACACGCCGAGTGTTGCTGGTTTGGAAGTGGCGACGACGCGAAGAAGGGATCATCGTCCAGATGGAATTTTTGGGTGCCGTTGTTTGTTTTTAAAGTCGTCCGAAATGTGGAAAAATGACTGGACACAAAAGGCAAGTTGCGGCTCGAAAAAGAGACGAAGAACGCGGAGGGAGAGACTCGAAGAGAAGGGAATCTCTGACACGTTGACACGCACAAAAAATACAAAGCCAGTCCCTCCTCATTCGTTTCGGAGCAAACCATGAGGATGACTGGCTAGCATGGGTGCTCGCAGTCTGACCACACTCCATGAATTTCGAAAACGGGTTTGTGGGGCTATTCTGAAACTCGAGATGGCTTCTTATGTATATAGGAAACTCGCGAGCTCGCATCGCCTAATCTTTAAATCACTTAGATATCACTGGAAGCCGGTGTCCATCACGATTCAACTCTCCATTCTCCATCCCCCGTTGATGTCCCACTCATCCCCCACGCTGCGTCACTTTTTTCCTGTCCTCTCCACACTGTTAACGAGGAACGTACTTGGTTATAGTGAAACCCAGTGAGAATCAAGCAAACACGTCGATGGTAACTTTGACTGGGTGTATCGTAGATCGCTGCTCGTGATTCGTGATTCGTGCAATTGTATTGGATAGATGCAATACCTCTCGCATCTATTCGCATCCCACCAATACCATTTTCACTTAGTCTTGGATAGCAACACTACGAAAGAAAGGGAAAGAACCAAACAATAACATCATAACGAAGCAACATGATCGTTCAGGAATAAACAGTGCAACTAAGTGGAACAAATAATTTTTCCTTTCTCTAGGGTTGGGAAACAGCCGGGAGGCTACTAGGTAGAGCAAGTCGATAGAGACAACATCAGCCAAAGGCTAGCATGAAGCCCCGACTCAAAAGTTTTGCCGCCAGGAGCCGTAGTTTTCTCTCCTGAGAGTGCTTCGGAAAAAGCATTGCGTTCTAATATCCAAAGAGTGCCGCTACATTCGTTCGGTAGTCATCTTGCATACCACACCTGGTTAGATGATTGGCGTCCAAAAAATGGCGGTGCACGTCTGGTGCTGACTATCTATCCTTATCCATAGGGATGGAATGTGTGAAGATTTTTTTGAAGACTATCTATAATTTATTTAATTACCAAGACCAAAAGAAGACACAAGTTTCCTTGTGCCCTTTAATCGTCGCATTCAAAAGGACGGTTGCGCGCCAGACGACATCTCATTGGTGTCATCGCCAAACCTGTCGCAAAATACGACACCGTCTGGACGAGATCCTGCACGAAATCGGACCGTGGTGAATTGACAATGGACCGACAACATCCGTCGTCTCTCTGGAAAAAACCAAGACGACATGGAGACAAATAATTTGTTCAATGTAAGAAGCGAAGACGGGGATGCTTTCTTCTGCGAGGAGGATCTCCATGCGTTTAGGAAACCAACCACACCAGCCTCGGCCAATCTCCCAAAGAGAAAGACAGATGATACATGGTTTTGTGCCGACATTGATATTGCTGCCTCCTCATCAAGTGGAGACATTCGAAGGGGTTTAGCCTCGTATTCCTCGGACATGGACGTGAGTCGTAAATATGGAACGGGAGGATCGTCTGATGATTCATCCTGTGGAGAACTCTTGAAATTCGATCAACTTGTTGCAGTCACAACAGAACATGAAACATCCAGTCTCCAGTACTCAGAAAGTCAATTTGAGACGCTTTCACCACAATTCCAGTCCAGAATACAGCAGCTACTGGATGATGCGGACAAATCGATTACACACAGAGCTGGGCCGTTCTGGGCCGAGGCACATTCCATGTGTGCCGACCCAAATCAAACATGTACCACCTGTACGGAGGAAAAGCCCCCAGGGCTCAAAAAGAGCAGCAACAACAAAAATGGGGGCTCAGTCGATGCTTGCGAGTCTCCAATAAGGCGTGGTACCGTGAAACGTGGTATAGATAATAGAGCCGAAGGAAACAAGCCGTCGACCCAACAAACGATGCATCGATCTTTACACGCAAAATCCACACAAAGCAGCAAAACTACGTCGTCGACTGAAATCATTCATTTGGAGTCGTTCGATGACGACTCTGCAAGTACCGTGGAGAGATTGCCTCAAATAAGCTTGATCGATTCCGTAGAAACAGCTACAACCTCAGAGTCTTTTCCCAAGAAGGAACTGGCAGGTGAAGATATGGATTCCCTTTCTCGTGCCAGACAGAGTTCGAGTGAGACTGAATCATGTCAACAAGCAGCACTCAATGGAGAAAATTTAAATGACAACATTCATATGGACAAAATCGACAAGGAATTCCTTAGCCATTCCCTGGCTTTCGGTCTGAAAAATCCACATCACGAGGAAATGTACGGAGTATCGACCACGGCGACCACCACTGATATGACCGAGGCTTCAACCGTTGTTTCATCGTCCACTTCATATCTTGGTAGTACGAGTCATTCCTATCTCATACAAGACATGGAACTTCGTGAAATTTTGAAAGTAAACAAGAGCGGAAACGACCCATCGGCACTGTTTCCTGCCATGTCGGATGATTCCACTATTGAGCTTCTGTCCGATGATGGTTTGGACGCCGAGCTGGGTGCACTTGCGGAACACAACGCTTCGTTACGTTTCGAACTTGAAAGAATGGAACAAGCAATCAAGCAACAAGAGGAAATTCCTCCAGAGCTTGCCAGCAGTCAGGGACCAACAGAAACCAACGCAATCGCTGATGCCAGAACTCCCAGAATTAGCAGCAGCCAAAAAGACTCTCGAAAGGGCCATCTCGCCGCAGTGGGTGTGGTGCGGAACCTAATGGGAGCGGATTATCGAGCTGCATTGCCGAGACCATCGCCTGGAAGTATTAGTGACAGATCCAAGGGAAAGGATACATTGCAGAGACTTCCGGCTGCAACTTCTAGTGACAGCATCAGACATGATGTGGATGTGATACCCCAAACGTTGGAACTCGACCCTCAGGAAACGTCGGATTCGAAAGGGGTGGTTGTCAGCCCGAGACAAAGTTCTTCAGAGCAAAGTGTACTCAACGACACGTTCAATTTGACGACAAAAAATAGATCGACAGCACCAAGTCCGGAATCACGAATGAAAATGAAATTGAGGACACCATGGAAGGGAGCGATGTATCAGAAGCTCAGAGATTCGGAACACGTGGGAGATTCGCTTTCAGACCTGGATTCGAACAAAAATGTCACATATCAAATAAATGCAAAACCAGAAACCGCAGAAAGACCCTGTGGTAGTGGGCACATATTCGATCACGATGGCGAAGATAGAAAACATCACACTCCAGCACTAAATGATTCCAATCTGGATTCTAACGAACAGAAGCAACGGGAAGCAACTGATCCAGAAAACCGGGGATCGAGCCAAAAAGCAACACAGGCAAAGTCAAGCGACGTTGTTCCAGTTGTCCGAGATGTCAGTACATTTGATGACAGTATTTTGGGAGATAGTGTGGCTGAAGACAGCATATTTGATGGTTTGCAAGAAACAGAACCTAGGTTGGAGCAACGTGGTAGCGACGACGCCCGATTAGGGGATTTCAAACAAGTCGAGAGAGAAGCCATGCGGTCAAGGAAACAGGGACTATCGAATGAAAGCATCGGCTACTTTCGGAAAGGGGATCTGACGAAAGAGGAAGTCATACAATTTCAGTCCGAGGAATCTGGGCGTGGGTTGAAGCAGGTTGGAAGCGACGACGCCCATATGGAAGATGGGCCAGAAATACCCGTTAAGGAACGTTGGCAGCGGAATAGTAGAGCTTTTCGAGCCATGGACAAGCGCATGGACGATGATGACGACAATTCTGATTCAACCAGTCTGAATGAATTCTTGACAGAGCTTGGTTCCAGTAGTAGCTGGGAAACCATATCCCGGCTCCAGAAACTCAAGTCAATTGTTCAAAGCAAAGAACAAAGTGACAGTGATGGAAAGAACTCTGAAAAGCCCCCCAACAACCATCACTACATAGAAACGTCGTCAAAGCCATATACACATGATGAGGTTACTACCCCGATGGGCACACTGCGATTTGTCTTTGGGGAAAGTCAAGCAGGCATCAAATCGAGAGAAATTGATGCTAGTTCAGACAATGCATCGTCCGTGACAGGCCCCGTTCCAATAGCTAGTCGTCGTTACAATGTGAGCGAGCAGCAACCCTATGAAATTTTTGACAAGGGCGCCAACTCCATGGAACTCGAATCAAAAGAATTCGTTCGTCCTCGGGAAAAGTCGACAGTTAAGAAGAAAGAGCAGAATGGGGCGGACATCGGATACAATTTTCTCTCGACAATTGACGAGCGACCCGGGAAACGTCGTGATTTTCGATCTAAAGCGAGCAGGAAGCTTGAGATGGGAAATACCACGCTTCAAATTGAACAGGACACAGACTCTGAAACTGCTTCTGATCATGAGTCACCCATAGCCAACAACGGTCTCAGTAATTCTTTGGATTTGAGCTCAGACGTAAGTTCTCCGAAATCCTCGTTTGAAGAAAATCGACAACGACGCCCTTGGGGGGAAATGAAGAGTTTGCTCGATCTCGACGATGAAGTTGAATCGCTACCTCAGCACCTGGATGATAGCACAAACGGCATGGCCAGTGAGACACATTCCAGTGCCATGGTTCGCAATCCGCCTCCTTACCACCACATGGCATCTCCTCTTTCACAGCACCCTCCCCCTCCTCCCCCTCCGCCTCCTGACTTGGTAAAAGATGGACAAATGTCGCCGCGGCGCAAAATGCGTACCATATCACCTCGATCTGCCTCGCTTACACAAATGTCGCCGCGGCGCAAAATACGTACAATATCACCTCGGTCTGCCTCGCTTACACCAAATTCCGTACGGCAGTTTTGGAAACAGAGGGATCAAGCGCATGGCAATGCTGGACAAGAGATGCCTAGTTCCATACGGGAATCAAGAAAGCTGAGGGACCATATGGGAGTGAATGATACATTTGACAACAAGAAATTAGAAATTGCAATGCCAAATGATCAAGAATCATACCAGCAACTATTGCATCAGCAGTCTAGTTCACCTCATTTCCCACCCCGGGCTGGAACGCCTCCATTTAGTAAAAGTTTCCGTTCGCGGAGAGAATTTGCCAAAATGGAACAGAAAAGAAGGGATGCAAAGAATGTGCAAACAGTATCGTCTCGAACAGAAGCAATCCTTGAATACCAAACCCAAACAGAAAAGGACCGGACATTGCCCACACATGGGGAGATGGAGCATATGGACACCACGCACTTTGGGCATGATATTCATGATAGGGGCTCGCAACGCGAGACATGTAGTAATACAACCACAGCCACAACGACAGAGACGAATGACTTCCACAACAGTCCTAGAGTCAACGTAACCACGCAAGGAGGGGACTTTGAGTCACAGGGACTATCGAACGACCTCGATGACATAACAGATCTTGCATCCGCACTGAAGGAGATTAAACGGTTGCGCCGGGAACTGGCACTCGCAAGAGCATCAAATGATGGAGATGTAAAACAAGACGTACACACCAAAAGAGGAACAAAGACAACTACAATGACAGCCAAACACGACGACCAAGCCCGAGAACCATATTCCTCCCAAAAAACACCTCCTAGCAGCAAAGCATCTCACCACGAGAAGCTTCCGGGAGTTTCCGATCCGTCGTTTGTGGGCAAAATTAGTTCCAAAGTTGTGGAGTACAAGAATCGATTTTGGGGCATACGCAAATATCGAACATCTTCGACCGTTTCATTGGAGGGGGACTCCACAGACTGTACCAGTATAGAAAGCGAGTCTTTGTCCCTCTTTTCGGATACGTCCAGTGCCAGTAAGCGATTGTCGATGAACAAAAACGTGATTGAATGGAATAATGAGAACCAAACGATTGAAGTCATTGCGAGATCCATGTGTTCACCCAGGGATTCTGAAATACTCCCTCGAACGGAAACTGCAAGCAAGAGACGAAACTGGCCCTTTTATCGTAGTCGACGAGTTAGGTTTGCCGATGGCCATGAAGAGTTTTATTTCCTGTCGGATTCGACGCGAGAAACGCAAATGAAAAAGAAGGCAGAAAAATTGAAACATCGTGGCGAGTGGATGTCGACTTTGGAAGATGTCATTATAGCAGTCGAGAACATGATTGATCAAATGGTGTGTCCGGGTTTCACCAAGAAGGATTCTCCTCGCGCCGACGACATGTCTGGCAGGTTGGAAATCACTTGTTCCACCGTATCCAGTGGATCGGATCCGATTGCTGCCTTGCGGTTCAGCTCTGGAAGCGAGGAAGAGGGTCAACCAGGGAGTCTTGTGGATGAAGGGATCTATTCCTTGGACCCTGACAACAGCGGACCCAGGCGATCCCTTTCCTTTTAGACCTATCTCTTTCGCTTTCTCACCTGTACGACCAAATCGTTGGCTGTAAGGTTGGTGTCGTCGTTTGTTGCTTCCGTACCTCCCACATTCAATCTTGATGATTTTGTTGCCGATGAAGGGAGTAATAGGGATGGTGCACAGCGGTTGACAATATCGTCGTCTGTAGCAATTTCGGACCATCGATTCATGAGACGATGAGGATGACGATCGGGAAAAAATTGACGGGCAATTTCCACCCATCCAAAGTTGACATGCTGTCTCATAACGTGGAGCAATGCTTGGTCTTCCTCCTTGGTAAAGGGTCGCGCCGAAAAGGCTGGATTCAGGGATCGATTCCACTTGTCATTCACGGACGTGCCCGATCGACCAGCAATGTGTGTACCAGCAAAGTAGAGGGCCTTTGACGTACCACTACTAGTAAGATTGTCGGTCTGTTGGTCACTATAAATCTTCATACAAAGAGCCAGTCGTCGTTCTTCTTCTTCATTCCACGCATCATGTTTCAGATTGGGATTGAGTAAACTCTGATTGATTCGGAGAAACAATTGAGCTTTGGACTTGTCTCGAAACACGGCACTGGACCGTAGACGAGCCATTTCTGTGCCATCCAGGACCACTTGTGGTCCCAGGGCTGCGACATAGGTGAAGAGTAACTCATCCTGTAGCAAGGTCCATGGTTTGGCTTGTGTTGTAGTTTTTGGATTCTGTTTGTGTTGGTAGAGTTGGTACTCGTGAAAGCACTCCCAAGCGGATCGATTATTCAACCGGCGAGCCACGGCGGACCAATCGATTCGACCACGTCCCGTCGTTTCCAAACGGACCATGGACGCCTCCTGAACGACATGGAAAAGCTCTTGTCGCTGCTTCTTGTCAAACAAGGTCTTTTGCATTCCGACATGTGCCAAGCGACATTCTTGGGCCGATCGTTGCACAACTACACGGGTGGTGTTACTTGCCCGACGTTTGGCAGCCGGACGTTTGGTGGCAGGAGGAAGTTTGGAGGAGGACGGCAACACGAGACGTTGCGCCACGCGTGCATAAAAAGTATCTTGTGCAGAAGATTGCGGATCGTTGGTGGTGGTTGCTCCAGATGGATTGGAATCTGCTTCTTTTTCTTCTTCTTCCTTTTGGAGTTCCTTGATTACACTACCGAGTTGTTTCAATTCACTGGGAGACCAAGGGTGGTTGTTGCATCGCAAGAGATATCGCTCTTGAGCCATTCTTCGATCAATGGTATCCTGGTTGGGTTCGGGACATGTATGATCGGGGCCTTGGAAAAAGGATCGTTCCCATTTGAAGGAATTGTAAGCAGTTGACCGCTCGGATGGTTCGGATGCTGCGGTAGACGCTGGAACATGGGGCACCACACGAAGCTGTTCCACCAACACGGCAGCTTGTTGTCGATTTTTCAACTTTTTCTCTTGTAACACTTTTAGTCGTTGGAGAATACTTTTTTGGAGCTCTTGATTGCTCTCGAGAGCTTTCTCAAAGGCGTCCTTGTCAAAAACATACGTCGCCGCCGCCATGGTCGCCACTCGGTTTCCGTTTTGTGGGCCGTCATTTGGTCGCACAAGAAGTCATGAAGTTTAAGCGCGACTCGATAGACGAAGGATCTTTTCGAGGGCATTTGCAATGATGGTCCGATTGGTCGAACAGCATAGGATGAAAGAGGTACCAGACAATGAGGGGAGTGTCAGTGCAAAGAAACGACCTTACCCAGAGGCTTTGGAGATTCCAATTCCTCGAATCTGTTCATTGCAGGAATATCAAGTCCCCCTGAGCGACGAGATCCAATCCTATCTCACAACCATGTATGAAACCCATTATCGTTCTCTCATGGCCACCAACAAGAGCAATCCCAATGACGTTCAAGGCGAGGATCATCCGCAGGGTTTGGCCCTAGAAAAGGCCCAGGGTCATGTGGAACGATTTTGTGAAAACCTCAAACAAGCACCTCCCCAAACCAGTTTGCGACGAACCGTTGCACCCCCAACGAAAACTGCAGATCCCGACCAAGAACCACGACAGCGATTCTATGATTCGAATGATCTTTTGCAGCGAGTCCAGGACCTTGTCAAGGACTGGATTGACAGCGCTAGCGCCAACGAATCGATTGTTCCTCAAATTCAGGTTCACGATACCATGAATGAGGTGATTACTGTGGACCTTGTTCCACGAGTTCCTAAACATTTGACTGAGCACAAACCACAGGAACCGACCGTCCTACCATTGAGTAGTTTGTACAATTGCCGGGTGCCTCCTCCCGACCGGTATCCTTGTTTGTTTCCCGATTGGCCCACTCGTCAAACACAAGGATGGCCCTTGACGCATCGAGCTGTGGTGGTGGACCGATTTTGTGGAGAAGCCGTGTTACGAGGAGCCGATATCTTTGTCAAGGGAATCTTGGCAGCCGACATGGGGATTCGTATGGACGACTGGGTGGCTGTTTATGCTCATGTTGGCTCCTCCTCATCGTCCACCCCGAATCGTGGCCTGGCCTTGCAACACTACAGTGGACACTGTGTCTTGTTGGGTCTGGGTCAATCCTGTTGTCGAGATCGGTCCCTCTTTTTCTCTCAGTCCTCGGGTGTGGGGATTCGCATGTCGGCACAAGCCCACGAACGCGCGGGTCCTGTCCTTCCACCTCTATCCACCATTCTCATGGACAACACCAAGGAGGACGACAACACGGACTCCTCTTCATCCTTGTCGTCCCTCTTGTATGCGCAAAATTTACCCTCCATGTTGGTAAGTCGTGTGTTGGATCCGCAACCGGGCAATGTCATTTATGACATGTGTGGAGCACCGGGTGGCAAAACCTCGCATCTCGCCCTGCTCACGCAAGGACCATCCGCAGCAGCAGGAGCAATTACCACGATTGTCATGTCGGACAAGAGTCGTACCAAAGTCCTGGCGGCCAAATCCTTGTTTGAAAGTCTCGGATTGGGAGATTCGATTGTTCCATTGCATATCGATGCCACCAAATGTGTCACGACACATCCACACGACACGACGATCCATGCATCCGCCGAAACCACAACTACTGTTCAGAAGGTACGAATCCCATTTTGTAGAGTCGCTGTTCTTTGTTGTGACAAGTCGCTCAATCGTATTTTGGATTTCCAAACTAATTCAAACTCTTGTTCTTGTTCAAGATACTTTTGGAATCCAAAATATCGGAAAAGGATGGCCTCCGGGAGGTTTCCAGTTTCCCACCCGAATCGTTTGACAAAATCTTGTTAGATCCAGTAAGTGTTTCCATGAATGGAACAGGGGCATTTTGTATTTTCCATTCTGACTTTTGATTGATGACTCGGACTACTGTGGTTGCTCTTGGCAACACTCAACTTTGCAGCCATGTAGTGCCTTGGGACTCCGTCCAAAATTATCCATTTCGCAGTCTCGAACCAAGGAGTTGCAATCCTTTGCCAAATATCAACAACGGTTCCTTCGACAAGCCGTCCAACTCCTGCGACCCTCCGGCGTCATGACCTACAGTACCTGTTCGACACATGCCATGGAAAACGAAGCCAATGTACGATTTGTATTGGACGAACTTGGTGATACCATGGAACTGGTACCCATTGACAGGGCCTGGACCGACACATTGACACGGAGTGTACCCGGACTGGCGGGTCATGGGTTGAATGAATGGGAACGTCATTGTTGTCTCCGATTTGATACCTCCTTTCTTCTGGATGACGTGGACAACACTCGAAGTAGTGACAATGTCATGGGATTTTTCATTGCCAAATTCCGCAAAAAAGCGAGATAGCGAGCCGCCCGATTTTGAGAAACAACTCCATGGCTCCAAGACGGTAGTTAATTGCAGGATTTGTTGAATTCTTCTCTGTTCAGAAAAAAGAATGGTATCAAGGCTCTACACAAACGGCGAGGAATCAGTAAATGTGTGGTCTCAGAGTTCTTTTGTTTGGTGTCAGTGCTCTACACGAAAAAGTCATTAATTTGATTCAAGTCGACTATGGCGCAGAGAGCGATTGGATGACCGCCAAATCGAGTCAAGGACCAACCGTATGGACGGTGGACGCTCCTGTGCAATTATTCTCTCAACCAAAAGAGACCTTTTTTGTGATTTGGAACGAAATTTTCTTAAATCTCATCGGGTACATCAATCAGGGCTTGAAAGTAATCATTGACATAAAACTCCATTTTTTCGGCAATGGCAATAAACCCGGGTCCATCTTGTTTGTTGGCTACCAAATCGCCCGCTTGAGCATATTTTCGAAGCTGTTCAATATCCTCCAAGGCACGTTCCTTGTTTTTAGCATCTGTGATACTGGCACTGACCGCCTTCATATCATCCCCCACCGAAAAGGCGAGCCGTAAAAAGTTGTCAATATTGGCCCATTCCTCCTTGTCAACTTCACTTCCGCCTTCCATGACACGCCTCTTGACTTTCTATACCACGCCATGTCAATCGCCACCACGATATGAGCTTCCAATGTGATTCGATATCAAAGGCATGAAAACAAAAACAGTAGGACACGAAACGTACCTTGAGATCTGATCGTAGACGAATAATCCGGTTAAATTGTTGGGCTCCCTTGGGTAATTCCGTCCCACTTGCCACATCGGCAAAGGCTGGTATGGGGTTCCCTAGTGTCGCAGCGGTTCCCAAGGCGACCGAAACCATTCCAGCCAGTGACTCACGTCGGTTCATCGTTCTCACGGAATCATCACTTGTCGGACCAAACGACCATGCACTGGCATGTGGCGCAGTAATCAAAAGGACAGTTGCAGCGAAGAAGAGGGAAACGCACGTCGAAGAGTTCATCATTTTATGTGAATTGCAAATTAGACCAGTACCATTGAGATCATTGAGAAGAAGGAAAAAGAAGACTGCCTTGAGCTAGGGAGCGGCGGCGTCAGACTCTGATTCCAAGCGCATCAACGTCATCGATCAATCAAAATGTGGCGACAGGCGGGCTATGCTTGCGATCGCGCCGGACAATGTCACAGCGCGCGAACTGGGGACTTCCGGGGGAGATGGTGTCGTGTGAACGACTCAATTTTTGGCATGTGTTCAACAAAAACATTGTTCCATAGATCGGTCGAGTCGACGATCCCATGATACGGAATGCGTGCCACCATCCAAACAAGAACACAGATGCAAACATAATACGGAATCGCCAAGGCTACGGCCACAGAGACACTACAAAAGGGCAGGTCCGAAAAGACTCTCTTCGAGGCGCAACACAGAGCTCAGAAAAGACACTAATTCTCATTGTCGAGAAGATGCTCAACAATCGCCGTTCGTCGCGACCATCGTCTTTTGAAACCAACAATGATGTAGAGTCTGTTTCTCTCCAGGATGAGAAACAGGTCAAGATTGCTGCACAACATGCACGTCAGGAGAAATCTATCTTTATCAAAGTTGTCCTTTTATTGGGTACCTTGAATGTAATTCTGCTCTTGTGTTACTGTTTAACGCCCTGGTCCAGCAGTAACAAGGAATTTGCTCATCCAAGGTTGCTTCTTCAAGCCGGTGAGTCCATACGCAACACATTCTTTTTCAGACAAAAGGACCGGGTACATCCAAGGGTTTTTCAACTATTGGAAAACAGTCTTGGTCGTCAAGAATTGCACGTGGATCATCGAGTGACATTTTTCATCGAAGAAGATGACTTGAAAAACGACCCCAACCAGGCGGTCTTCCGCCCAATATTAATCCCAAGGAAGGTGGAGCCCATGATATCCCGAAAACGCCAAGAGATGTTGGATGGTTCCAATGACTACAGAACGAGAGCACGTGATGTACTTGAAACAGAGCATTGTAAAGCACAGTATTCTTGGCAAATGGATTCCAAACCGACATGTAACACAGTGCATGAAGTTGGCATGCGGCTTGATTCTTCGTTTCCTCTGTTGAGTCTAGGTGGCTCGGTGGATCTCGTCAACAATGGATATTGGCGAGATGTCTGGATCATGGAAGCGATTACACGCAGCAGCAACAATTCACAACCCGAACAAGTGGAGACTGTGGTCCTCAAAACCCAACGAGCGGAACATGAGTTTTCTATTCGTAACATGGATCGGAATCGCCGTGACGCCATGGCCATGGAACACTTGACCAAGTCACCATGGATTCTTGACATTTATGGCTTTTGTGGATCCTCTAGTATTTCAGAGTATGCCTCCAATGGATCCATTCATGATGCCATTTTCGAAGACGACGAACAGTTATCTGTTCATGGTGGTGATAATATCACAATTCCCACGGAATACCTGAGATATGGTACGATCATTTTCTTTTACTTGTTGACCTACCAACCAACACAATGAAACAATATCGATCTCACAGTATCTTTGGTTTCTTGTTCCATTTTTCCAGCCATACAGGCCACGGTCGGGCTTTCTGCCGTACATAACGTTGACAAGGAGGGACGTGCCTCCATTGTACACGCCGACATTACCCCATCTCAATTCGTCATGGTCAAGAATGGCCGAGTCAAGCTCAATGACTTTAATCGGGCTCGGTTTCTTCCTTGGGATGCCGAAACCAAAACGGTTTGTTCGTTCCGTGTGGGCAAAAATCCAGGAAGGAATCGATCACCTGAGGAATACGCCTACAAACCCGAGACGGAAAAGGTGCGTTGCCACACAACTGTTTTTTCTTGTTGGCGTACTAGATTGTTTCTGATATGATTCATGGTCTTTGTTATTATTCGACAGATTGATGTTTACTCGCTTGGAAATATCTTTTACATGCTCTTGACACGGCTGTGGCCCTTTGACGACATTGACGACGAAAAAAAGGTAGCCAATATGGTCAAGCAAGGAAAGCGACCTGTCCTACGTAGGGAAATTGTCAAGAGTACAGATCCGAGGGTGCTGACTTTGCGTAAGTTGCTGTCGTTGTGGCCGACAATTGTTCGTTTGAAATGATTTTATTCGCGCGTCTCGTCGGATCGGCTCAGTCTCTCCCTTGTATTTCTCTCTCAAAAATGTTGTGTCTTGTTGTGCAGTGGAGGCAATGCGAATGTGTCATGAACAGGATCCCAAGAAACGAGCAAGTGCACGGCAAGTCGAACAGTTTCTCAAGAAAAAGATTGACTCTCTTCTTCCTGGCATGCTCCGTGAATGGGGGATCCACGACAGTGACGACCCCATGATGTCGAGGACGTTGTAGGGGGCGGCGATGTCCAAGGAATCTATGAAATGGCAGAGTCGAGACGGTGACAACAGAGATTCCTTCAAGCAAATCTAGTTCATGACCTGGTTGTGATGCCAGAGTCGCTATTTCTCCTGTTTACTCGGGTTATACCTTCTACACATGTTTTTGAGACGTAGAAGTAAAGAATGCGGCCATGGACTGGGCTGGAAAACAGGAAAATGTGGGAGTAAGCAGTATTGTAAGGGTCGGCGAGCGCGAAATAGGGGCGCCGGACGCCGGACAGTTTCTTACCGGCGCGCATTCTCTCGGTCGATTTATTCGAATGCAATGAGAATGAGAGAAACACGCGACACGCGTTCTCAATAATTAGTCAGCTGTTAGCTGTACTTAGGAGTGCGTAACGCACCCTCGCTACTAGTAGAGAGGCCCTCATTTTTTGCAAAAAAAAAAAGAATAGGATGACAAAAACGCAAAGATTCTCTACAGAGAGGTACCTAAGTATTGTTGAGTGAGCAGCTGAAATCGATTGATCGACCATGCTTAAAAATTAAAAATCGCCACTCATCACGGCCATCGAAATTGGAATTTGATGGGAACAATTCTGATGTGGAAGTCATCGATGGCGAGGATGAGAAATTTGCCAAGATTACCTCAGACGATGTACGGCGCCTGAAATCGAGTTTTTTAAAAGTCCTGGGCATTTCGACGTTAAGCTGTATGTCGTACTTCTGCTTATTTTCTGTGTGGAAAAGCCAAATTTCACAACTTGGATCACGGCGTGCTCTCAATGATGTACCACAATCCAGCAACAACATGTTTCCATTGGTTGTTCAACTATCGGAGGATTCACCACAGGAAGAGACATCTGAAGCGAAGAGATTGACCTTCTTGCCTGATCTGTCAATGTTTACCCAACCCATTTATTTCCGCAAGGGACGAAATCACAGAAACGTTGAACCATTAACAAGTTTCAACGACACAGAAGTGCTTGAAGATTCCAGTGATTACTCGGACAAAGGAGTCGATGAATTTGAAACGGATGATTGTAAAGCCCAATACGCATGGCAGATGGATTCGAAGCCAACGTGCAATGCGGTGCATGAGATTGGCATGCGCATAAGTTCGTCGACACTCAACACTGGAAGCGCCTCTGTGAGTCTAATTACCCATGGAGATTGGCGTGATGTCTGGAGTGTGCAAGTCAATTCACCAGCCAACCATGGAAAAGATTTGGAATGTGTTGTCCTCAAGACGCACCGAGCTCAATATTTGTTAACGGGGAGCTACTTGGAGCGTAATCGCATGGACTCTATGGCCATGGAGCACTTGACAGTGTCACCTTGGATTTTGGACATTTATAGCTACTGTGGATCCTCGGGAATATATGAGTATGCCCCCAAGGGTTCGCTTGAAAACATTATCAATGGTCATGAAGGGTTGAAACGTGACAACTATTTGCCTCTCCCACCGGTCCCTGAATTCATGAGATACGGTGAGTTTGTTTTTTAACAATTCGTTGGTTCGTTCCGTTACACGTTTGTCCCACATGATAGTTGATTGTGTCATTTCCAGCCATCCAAGCCACACTCGCAGTTTCTGCACTCCACAATATTGACAGGGAGGGACGGGCCTCCCTCGTTCACAGAGACATCGGGCCCGAACAGTTCGTCGGGTAGAAGATGGGAGAATGAAGCTGAACGACTTTAATCTTTGTCATTTCCTCCGTTGGAACCCAGAAACGCAAGAAGTTTGTCCTTTCAAAATGGACTATATCTGGGAAACCCGTGGTTCACCTGAAGAGTATTTACATTTGCCAGAGGACGAAAAGGTACGTGTCGAGATCAACAGGAATCCACCGAGAACTATTTGATCGTTTTACTCATTATTTGTGTCACCCTTCCTTTGTCTACCATAGGTTGATGTTTACTTGCTTGGAAATATCTTCTACTTGCTTTTGGTCCGTTTTTGGCCATTTGATCCACTTGAATCGAATCAGGCGAGAGAAATAATCACACAGGGGAAACGACCTACGATGCCCCACCAAATTGCGAAAAGCACAGACCCAAGTATCATGACTCTACGTAAGTTTGTTACATTATATCATGGAGTTCTTCTGTGGCTGATGTTCTCATTGAGTGTGTTTCTTTGATTGCTTACTTGGTGATGTTGATAGTGGAGGCAATGCGTATGTGTCATGTACAGGATCCGAAAAAACGGGCATCGGCACGGGGGGTGGAGAATTTTCTCAAGGAAAGAATCAAACAGCTTTCTCCAGGGAAACTCGAGGAATGGGGAGTTCTGTAGAGCTACGTGGTCGTTCCTGTACACGCTCCTTGTCGGCTAGCACGTATTCGTATGCCTCGTTTCCACCTTTGCTACACTTTATCAAGAAAGCTATGGAAGCAAACACAACGACGACATTATATCCAGCTCCAAAGTTGTCGCATTACGAATCTTGGTTGTTTATTCGTGCAAAGCGCACTCAAACTCAGTTTGCCAGTTGCCGATAGGAAAAGTAAAAGCTACAGTGAACATACTAAAGAGTGAATCTGTCATCCATGGCCTTTTTCGATAGTTTGTTTTTTGCGCGATGGGTGCAAATAATTGTGAGCGCGATACAACATAAAATCTAAGTTGATCTTTGGGAACAGAAGAATTAAGCCTGTAACGCCCGCCTACAATACCTAACGTCAAAATCGGTCTCGAGCGCGCATGGCATCTTTCTCATGCTCACGCTTTTCGTCAACGGATTGTTCATGCTCTTCGAATCGTTGCTCGCTTGCTCAATGTTGGCAATTCTGTTGAAATCCTTGCGAAAGGAAGTCAAGAGCCATCTCTAATCTCTATGACCAAAGAATGTGTCAAAGGGGCACACGCAGACCAGGAGGATTCATATAGAAAGAAAGCAACTTGCTCTTGAGGGGAACCATGATCAGCAATCGACGGACAACAACGCGAACAACCTCGTCCTCTTTCCTCAACGACGACAACAAGACTTTGGATGGAGGCAGTGATGAGAAAACCACAAAGATTGCTGCACAATCAGCACGTCGTCAAAAGTCCATTCTGTTCGCTTCTTTTGCCGTGTGTGGATTTGTCACGGCTCTTCTGCTCGTGCACTACCAATATTTTTCCTCATCCACCAACACCAGTCGATTTTTAGAGGCCTTTACAAGCCACAAATCCTTTCACTTGAAACGAAAGGAACAGATATTTCCAAGGAAGATTCAGCTGCTGTCAAATTCTCCCATCGAAAATATCACAGTCGATCATACAAGAGCGTTGAACGATAGAGAGATGATCCATGACTCTGACACGTCAAACCACAGAAGTGTCGAACCAATGACTAGTATTCACATGCAACGAAAACTCGCCAATTCACATGATTACGACAAACATGCACCCGACAAATTTGAAACCAAGGATTGCAAAGCGCAATATCCTTGGCAACTGACTTCGATACCGACGTGCAATACGTTTCATGAAGTTGGTATGAGGGTTGGTACGTCCGACAAGAATACTCTAGCCACCCCGGTCGCTCTCATCAACAATGGCTATTGGCGAGATGTTTGGAAAGTGGAAGATCATTCCAATGGCGGTGATGATAAGCATGTGGAAACTATAATTCTCAAGACCCAACGAGCGGAACATGAGTTTACGGCTCGTAACATGGATCGCAATCGTCGTGACGCATTGGTCATGGAGCACTTGACGGCGTCCCCTTGGATTCTCGACATTTATGGCTTCTGTGGGTCTTCAGGAATTTCCGAGTTTGCCTCCAAGGGGTCCATTGAAGATGCTATTTTTTCAGGAAGCGGGGGGTCACATCACCACCACAGCAAAAGCACAGTATCCACGGACTACGTGAGATATGGTAAGTTTGTCCTCTGGCATTCTACTTTTGATATTCGTGGTCCTCTCATCAAAAAATGTATTTTGTCGGTCGTTCCAGCCGTTCAGGCCACCATGGGCCTTTCGGCACTGCACAACTTTGACCGGGAGGGACGTTCCTCGATTGCGCACACGGACGTGGGACCGTCTCAATTCGTCATGGTGGCGAATGGCCGCGTCAAGCTCAATGACTTTAATCGTGCCCGTTTTCTGCGGTGGAATGCCCAGAAACAAAAGGTGTGCACCTTTGAAGTTGGCAGCAATCCGGGCAAGAATCGGGCACCAGAGGAGTACGCCTACAAACCCGAGACGGAAAAGGTACGTCCCGACGCACGGAAAACAGTCCGTCCTGCAGTCCTCTTGTACGGGCTGGATTCTCATGTTTTTCACTTGTCTGTTGGGGTCTTTTCTCTCTGCATAACTAGGTTGATATTTACTCGCTTGGAAACATTTTTTACATGCTGTTGGCCCGTGTTTGGCCGTTTGATTCCATGGATGACGATGAAGAAGCGGGTTCCTTGGTGAAACATGGAAAGCGACCTTCGCTGCCCAAGGCTATTTCCGACAGCACCGACCCCATGGTGTTGCTTCTCGGTAAGTGGAGAGACATTATTGTTTTGAGTGCTCTAGTCCACATGACGCGGACAAGTGCTGTTGGGGACTCAACACTTTTTGTTTGTATGATTGGTTGGTTGGTTTGGCAGTGGAGGCCATGCACATGTGTCATAAACAGGATCCCAAGAAACGAGCCACGGCACGAGAAGTGGAACTGTTTTTCAAGAAACAGATTGAATCTCTTCTCCCGGGCAAGCTCCGTGAATGGGGGATCGACCCATGAGAGGGATCCAGGCTATTGGGTATGAATGACCTCTTGAACCTTGATCCCCTCTTGCATGCCATGTAGCAGACACCGACGTACGTCACTCCGGAGTGTCCAAACTGGGATACAAAAAAAGCGTTCTGGATGTACGCGCTACACTATTTTGTTCCATGGGACTTTTAAAATTTTGCCGGTTAACCCCAAGTACGAAAAAGCTCAAAATGCATTGTTTTCACTGCACTCTGCTAATGAATAGAAAGTTACAGGAACGTGTTATCTTGTGCCATGGTAGGTCATTGCGTTCGAGCACCGAGCTGACTTTGAATATCGGGAGGCATGGGATTCTGGACGCTAGTGATGCATCCCTTGTATTGTTGATCGACTTGAGATCGTCCCATCCCCATGCGTAGTGTATAATCGTTGGGGGATGATAAATACAGCAGTTTCATGGAAGGATTGTTGTTTCGATGTCCAAACAAGTGGTTCCAAGTATTGACATAAATGACAATGGGCCGGTCGTCGTCGTCAGTGTCGTCGTCGGTTTCTGCAGTGTTGTTGTTGTTGGATGTGTAGCGTTCAAATGCAGAGAGAGGCACAGTTTCGGTGACATGTTGCGGATTGGTGGTTTGATATGTTTGTGAGGGACCCGATGCAGTTCCTGGAAAATGGACACGTTCTGGTTGGTTCTGGGTGTCTTGTTGTTGTTGTTCTTGTTGTTGTTTTGGAAGGAGAACAAAAAAGGTTTCAATGTCTTTGCGACGACCAAACAAGGGTCGACGAAGGCAATCGTACAAGCAATCGCACAAGCCGCACCAACCGGGCCGGTCTTCGTCGGCAAACTCCACGGTAACTTCCACTCCCTTGTCGTACTCGGCGAGGTAGACAGTCTCAATGCCGTTCTTGCCCTCTTGGACGTCCACTTGAGGCATGGCAAAGACTAGTCGAATACTGGGGGGAGAAGGCTCCTGCGGTTGTTTGTTTGGTTGTGACATGATCTCAAGGAATATCTGCAATGGCGGGTGTGGAGAGTCCGAAAGGGGTAAGGGTAAGGTATCTTTTTTGGATCCTTCGGATCGAAAAGGACTTGCACCTGGGTCCGAGGTGGGGTATATTCACCAAAAAATCTCGTTTCTTGGCGCTTCGCGCATACCGGGTCGACGCGCGTACCAATGCGAGTGCGGTGGGGATGAGTTGACGCTGGGAGTCGTCCACGATGAGGACGACATCGTGTCTCTCTTTTCTTTATGAGGACAATGTTCCTGCGGTTGTGAGTGTCACTGGCTTTGTGCGAAGGAGGGCAAACGTCCAACAAACTTTGCTGAGAATTCATAGATAGACAGGACCACTTCCATGCGACGTTTGATGATGCAATCTATGGGTATCACCAAACGAAAGAGCCCCATTCATTCGAAAGATCGATTCCAGCAGGATGCGACACTGCCATGGTCCGCTTCGACTTTGACCGGTTCGCCCAAACAAGAAGAACTGATACGAAGACGAACTCGCTCTTCTTCTCCAAACCGATGGGCATCGCGGTCCGTGATTGTTGCCGTCCTTGGAGTTGGAGTTTTAATATTTCTCGTGCTATTATGTGTCTCGACCAACGACCGTTCCCTCTTGCGATTGAATCTTGGCACTTCCGCAGTGCCCCCACCACATGGCTCGTCCTCGTTTCCCCGCGTGTATCGGTTTCACACACACAATGCGTCGAGTGTCGTGGACGCCGTTCGCTCCACCTTTTATCACCGAGTGTCAGGTCCCAAGACAAGTATCACTCCCATGATTTCCAAACAAGGCCAAGAATGGCTGGAGGATTCTTTCGAATACCTGAATCGTCAATCGGATGAGTTTGAAACCAGTACTTGCAAGGCCATGTTCCCCTGGCAGCTTCAGTCCTTTCCCACGTGCAATTCTATTCACGAAATTGACATGGTTCATGGCTCCTTTCGGGGACCGGACCGTCGTCCCTACGACCCCCGCCTTTGGTTGCTGACGGCGGGGTTTTGGCGGGATGTGTGGAGGTTGGACCATTCCACGTGGCAGGATGAACGGGTGGTCCTCAAAACCTTGCGATACAGGCACAATGTCACGCAACGCAACTTGGATCGGAATCGTCGAGATGCCTTGATCATGGAACGACTTTCCCAGTCGCCCTGGATTTTGAATGTGTACAGCTATTGTGCCAATACCGGTCTGTATGAATATGCCAGCGGCGGGGATATTGCCACCGCCATTTGGCCTCCCGTGACCAACACTAGTAGCAGCAGCAACAGCAGCAAGTATCGCAGAGTCAATTCTCTATTGACGCCCATACAAAAGTTGGAAATTGGTACGGTTTGCCTTGACATTCTGGAAACTGGACTCCTGTCACGGTTCAGGGCTCTCACACCCACCTTGTTTCTCTGCTCTGTGCTTGTCTGCTTCCTCTTGGTTCATGACTCTCTCTTCTCGTTAGGCACTCAAGCGTCCATTGCCGTGGCGGAACTGCACAATTTCGACCGCGAGGGACAAGCTTCGGTGGCCCATACCGACATTACGCCGGCGCAATTCGTCAAGGTAGGATCCCGTTACAAATTGCAAGATTTTAACCGGGCTCGCTTCCTTCTCTGGAATGCCACAAGTGGTGCGGCTTGTCCCTACACGGTCAGTAGCAATCCCGGAAAAAATCGGTCTCCGGAAGAATATGCCTACCAACCGCAAACCGAAAAGGTGAGTCCCTCACACGGTGTGTGTGAGATTGTGAAATTGTGCTTGTTGTTGTTGGTCCTGACTCATTCCTTCCTCGCCTGCCTGCCTACCTACCTAGGTGGATTTGTATTCCTTGGGAAATTTGTTTTACATGTTGTTGCAAATGGAATGGCCCTTCAAGGATGAGACGACGCGCGACGCCCAACAAACCGTCCAGGGTGGAGGTCGACCTAGTTTTTATCAAGACGTGTGGAACAGTCCCCATCCGTCCGACCAAGCATTGAAACAGGCCATGCTCCTGTGCCATGAACAGGACCCTACCCACCGGTCTTCGGCACGAGAAGTGGCCAATTATCTAAAAGGACAATTGGAACGACAACACCCCGGGACTATCATGAGTTGGAGTGCAGCAGGAACCAACAAACAACCCTAGCGTCGGAACATGGACTGCACCCTTATTTTGGAGGCTTGTGTCAAATTTTGTCAGTTTGGCTACATTGATCCTCTGCTTAGCGCCTTCTCAACGCGGGGCTCGATACCTCGGATGGCTAATAGTACATCGATAGCATTTCGATCGGCCTATGCATTTTGTTCGAAATGGCCGACTGCCCGTGGGTTTCGCATCCTGTGGAAGGAATGGGGAATAGTAACTCCTCTTTTGGGATGCCCACACTCGTGAAGTTTGGCCAATGGTATAAAGCTGGATGAGAACTATCTAGGTACTCCTGCATAATCTTCGGGCACAACTCTCGACATTTTTTTATTCTGCGCGTTGGCAATGTTGTATCTTCAATGATAGGAGTTTCTAGCTAGAGAGGAGCAAGCATGCGATACAGCTACTCCTATGACGTTATGGGGCATGGGGCTATGTAGAGCTCATTGCTAGTTTTCCTTTATACCGATAGCTGACGGAGACGAAATATTTGTGTACCACGGAGAGGAGTATGTCCTACCAGATGACAACCATTGGTGTCCAATTCGATCTTGCCCGCTCCTAGAAAGAATTCTATCACACCCGATCTGCCCTCCTCTTGCCGCCTTACCGTCCAAACCCCCAGAAATGTTGATTTGGATCAAGACCTTAATTGTGAAGCCTGACAACGATGGGATCCTTTTGACGCATGTAGCATTCGCAAGAAGTAAACTCTTCGTCGAAAACCAGGGTGCAACGATCTTTATCCGATTTTTGGGGTTTCCCGCCCATCCGACAGTCGACCACGAGCCAGGAACTTGCCTCTACATTCCGGTATTTGCCAGGAATGCGAGCAATATGTTGGTTCAGGTGGTCTCCGCCACGAACAAACTCCACAGCCCACTTGTTGCCACGCCTTATATAAAAATCCAACTCTCCGCTGACAGTCCTGCCACCAATCGTAGCTTTAGTGCCAAGTTCTGGAATGATTCGATAGGACATCGGGAGCAAGGATGCAAAAGCCTCATGGAAAAGCTGCTGGTATACGGCCTCCTTTGGGCTTTGCATCACACCTGATGCTTTAAGTCGACGAGCAGACAGTTCCTTGGTCGCCTCCACTATCAGCTCGTCTAATGTTCCTGGCACTTCGGAGCCAGGTGGTGCACGGGGGAATACTTGGTTGTAATAGAATCTTTTTGCGATGGGACTCGAAAAATGCATTGATTCTTTCAATATCCCAGCCTTAATCAACATGATGATGGCTTCGTCGTCAGCTTGGGCTCCGTCATTGTCTTTCTCTTCGTCGCCCATATAGGCCTCGACAACTGCACTCAAGATGACACGTTGGGATTGTTCATCGATCTTTTTTTAGGGGAAGCAACGCTCCAGCTCGGAGAATGGTGTTTTCTCGATCCATTCATACAAGGCATCAGATTCAGTCAGTTCCTGGTTCGCACTTCGACTGTCCATTCTTTCAGAGAGATGCACAATACGATTCATTCCAATGGTAAAGGCAGCGGCAGCACCTTGCGTAACATAGAAGAGTCTCTCGAAATAGTCTTTCCAATCAGGACGCATGCAGCGACGCTGGTAGACCTTCGCAGCTTCCTCTTTTTGGAACAGCAAATCTTTGTAACCGAGTCGATTCTGGGCTTTGAAACAAGCAGGTGATTCCGTCGTGGTTGACAGGTGGTATGTCGCGAGAACAACCACAATAATTGCTGTCGCTCCAAATTCCTCCTTAATCTGACATTTCTGCTTTGTGACTAATTCCCAGAATGCGTGGTGCTTTCTATCGTAAAGCCTCTGTGCATCATCGAAGATAAGCCAGATTTCCGGAGATTCCTTCAATTTTTCGGAGACTTTGAAATGCCGAAGATCAACACCGGTTCTGTCTGCAACGTAATCGAACAAATCGAAATCCTCTGTCACTTGACTTGGACAAATATCAAACACCGGTATCTTTCCTCCCGTGTTCGCTTTACTGCTTTCTACCAGTTGTGCCTGAATCAACTGTGACAGAGCTGTCTTGCCTGTTCCGGGGGGTGAGACAACAACTAGGAATCTATCTTGTCTGGCCAATTTGATCGCTGTGGCGACCAAGCTTTGGCGAGCAATGTACGTGTTGGGATCGTCCACGTTGATGCCATTCACATTCCATTTTCTCCCTACTTTCTTTCTGTTCCTGGCGGGAGAAGTGAAGTTTTCAACCGAGTCGGACTGCTTGATGATATCCAGTTCTTCGTCACTCATGGTGCTTCCTACCAGTCTGCTTTTGTTGTTTGTGTGTTTGCAATTTGGATATCAATAACAGATAAGCTCCCGAGAAGTCAAATCTGCCAAATCTGTCGCTCAGAAAATATTCGGAGAATGGATTAGATAGATGATTACGATCGCAGTCAATAAACAAAATCCGGGAAAGGCGGCCGAGTTCATACTTCATGCCCGACAGAACTGTCAATGGAGGAGTCTCCTACAATAGGACAACGTATACTACCCACCTGACTAGCGTAGCGACTCCAATACAAGTTCGAAACGAAACACGAAAATTCGAAGACGCGGAGTAGCAGCTTTGATAACCAACAATCGCAACGTTACTCATTTGTTCACATACTTACTGTGGCATCCCATTCCCGCCCACAGGCTGCCCACGTTACAAGCAACCGTGGAATACCACGTTCGTTGCACACCTTGACAACCATAGACATGAGGTTGTTTGTTGTTTGTGTGTTTGCAGTTTGGTCATTGCTCATTGACCTCGTAGATTTATGCTTTCCTGTAAAAGCGATTCAACCGATCACTTTCCTGTAAAAGCGATTCAACCGATCATCGATCGCCGATACATGCACGACAGACGTCCAGACGTGTGCGACACCATAGCGCGAATCTCTGTCACAGTTCACCGTGAACCAAAAACGTACGGGCCTCACATCGTCTTCGTTTTGTTCAACTGCATGGACTTTAGCCAAGCGCATCAGAGGCAATCGACTGAAAGAGACGAAAAGACATCCAATCGAGTAGATCAACTTTGAAGCGGTTCCTAGCATAGTTCAAAACCATGCCTCCGAAGAAGAAGCCGAGCAAGGGCAAGCAAGACGAGGAGGACTCTTTGACTCGTATTGCCATTGTCAATGCGGAAAAGTGTAAGCCAAAGAAATGCAATCAAGAGTGCAAGAAATCATGTCCAGTGGTGAAGCTTGGAAAGCTATGTATCGAAGTTACGAATAAGAGCAAACTGGCGTTTGTTTCGGAGCCTTTGTGTATCGGTACGTGCACATCGACAACGTAGAAATACCTCGTGAGTCTCTTTGTCCTCACCGCTTGCTTGTTTCGCTGATAGGATGTGGTATCTGTGTGAAGAAATGTCCATTTGAGGCTCTCAACATCATCAACCTTCCAAAAGATTTGGAAAGGAATACCACTCACCGTTACGGTCCCAACTCGTTTAAGCTCCATCGGTTACCTATGCCTCGGCCAGGGCAAGTACTAGGTCTTGTTGGAACGAATGGGATCGGGAAGTCCACTGCTTTGAAGATCTTGGCAGGCAAAATGAAACCCAACCTTGGACGGTACGACACACCTCCTGATTGGGAAGAAATTTTGGTTCATTTCCGAGGAAGCGAGTTGCAGAATTACTTTACCAAAATCTTGGAGGATACAATGAAGGCCACGATCAAGCCACAATATGTAGATCATATTCCAAGAGCGGTGAAGGGGAAGGTCGGCGAGATCTTGAAGGACAGAGATGATGTAAGTTATGGAGGATGTATGAAGCAGTGAGAACTCTGTTGGCTTTCTTGCTCATTGCCCCATTTGTTGTTACAACAGCGTACGGAAGCAGAAGGATGGGAGGTGAGGGAAGCCATCACTAGGGACGCTGAATTAGACCACCTTGTCGATCGTGATATTCGGGTTCTATCAGGTGGAGAGCTACAGCGATTTGCCATTGCTATTGTTGCTGTGCAAGTGAGCGATGTTTATATGTTTGACGAACCATCAAGCTACTTGGATGTGAAACAACGTTTGACAGCCGCCGGAATGATTCGGGATATCTTAAAGTCTGGGGATGGAGATCGACGCTACGTCTTGGTGGTGGAGCACGATCTTGCCGTGTTGGATTATCTCAGTGACTTTGTGTGTGTCCTTTACGGAACACCAGGAGCCTATGGTGTTGTCACAATGCCACACACCGTCCGAACAGGTATCAATGCCTTCTTGGCCGGATATTTGAACTCGGAAAACTTGCGGTTTCGCGATCACGCCTTGTCGTTCAAGGTTTCCGAACGTGCAGAAGCGGGTCCGGACAAGAAGGATGTCATGAAGCAATACAGCTACCCAACCATGACCAAAACACAATCTCGAGAAGGATCATCCTTTATCCTGCATGTAGCCAAAGGAGAATTCACTGACTCTGAAATTATTGTTCTACTTGGGGAAAATGGAACTGGCAAAACAACCTTTGTCCGTAAGTACAGCTCAGAGTCCCGTCAAGCTAAGTGGCTGGTTGGACAGCTCTCTAACGATTTGTCCTTGTTGGAATATTGACAGGAATGCTTGCTGGGTTACTCAAGAGCGACGAGCAAGTCAAACTGGAAGAAGAAGGATTTGAATATGAAGCGGCACAAGCTGGAGTACCGGAGATGAATGTTAGTTACAAACCCCAAAAGATTTCTCCAAAATTCCAGGGGAGCGTTCGTCAGCTCCTTCACAAACGAATTCGTGATTCTTATGTACATCCGCAATTTGTTTCCGATGTTATGAAGCCACTGACCATGGAGGCTATCATGGACAACGGTGTACAGACCTTGTCGGGTGGAGAATTGCAGCGTCTGGCGATTACCTTAGCTTTGGGAACGCCGGCGGATGTGTACCTTGTGGATGAACCAAGTGCCTACCTCGATTCCGAACAGCGAATCAACTGCGCGAAGGTGATCAAACGATTTATTATGCACAGCAAAAAGACGGCATTTGTTGTGGAGCACGACTTTATCATGGCGACCTATCTGGCAGACCGTGTTGTTGTCTATGAAGGACAACCGGGAATTGAAGCATCGGCCTCTTCTCCGCAGTCTCTGTTAACGGGAATGAACCAGTTCCTCAAGAGTTTGGCAGTCACATTCCGACGTGATCCAGTCAATTATCGACCAAGGTGAGTCACTTTTTCGTTGCGGCCGAGTCCGGGACACTTTCATTGGAATGACGATACCCATTCTCTATGCCTCAACTTGGCAAATGGTCAAGTGCGCTGTCCTAGCGTTGGCGGTGTGAGAGTAAAGTCTTTTGTTTTAATTTCTGACCGCTTTTGCTCTACCAATCGACGTCCTTGATGCCGTGTTCTTTGTCTTCGAATGGATGAATCCAACTCAACTTCTTTTCTACTCTTTCTGTTTACAGAATCAACAAGAGAGGGTCCCAAAAAGACTCGGAACAGAAGAAGGCTGGAAATTACTTCTTTTACGATGATGGAGCGGATGATGATGACGACGATTTTGATGACATCTAAACAGGCTGTTGACAGAAAAGAGGTTTTTGCGCATGAATCCAGGATGATAGGCCCGTGGTGCCCCCTGCTTCGCATTCTTGCGAGGCCCTTGATCTTGATAAGTTTCGATCTGTTGTCTTAATCATTGATCCTCCGAATTCTTTCTGGTGGAAAGCTGCTTAGATCCACACCCCGGAAAGTGCTTGAGGGCGGCCTATATACCATGGTTAACTAATAGGATTAACTAAGAGGACAACTTTATGTTCTGCAATAGCAGATGAACTAGATACCAATTGATTGTGCCCAAGACTGTTCTGCCGAGCTCCCCAAATCTCTATGAATTCTCCAATCCACTATTCCGTTCAAAAAATATAAAGGAAAGCGCTATCGTATGAAATGGATTTTGTGCGTTTATAGGTTTACAAGATGGAGCCAGCGTTAGAGGCAATACGGGGCCACAGTTCCGCACATTCCTTGGCAACGGGACCCGAAACAGCAGATCCTTTCATTTCTCCCTTGTTGTTGACAATCACACCGGCATTGTCTTCAAAGTGGATAAAGACACCTTCCTTTCGGCGAAAGGCTTTGCGTTGTCGGACAATCACACCAGGCAAGACCTTTTTCCGGAGTTCGGGCTTTCCCTTCTTGACGGAGCACATAACCATATCACCGGATCCGGCTTTGGGGTAACGATTCAGTCGTCCTCCAATATTGCACACGGCAACAATCTTGAGACTCTTGGCACCCGAGTTGTCGGCACAGTTGACCACAGCGGCATTTGGTAATCCAGCCGATACTCTGTGCTTGATACCTGCAGCCAAGGCTCGTCCTCGCTTTCCTTTTTCACCCATTCTTGATTGTTTCTGTTGATAGGGAAGTGTCTATCAAACTTAGCGGTCTCCGAAACAGGTTGTCTCCAGCAACAACAAGAACCTGACATGCAGCCGGAACTCGGGCGACCGAAAGAACGTTTAGTAAGGAGCAAAGCGGTAAAAGCTCAGAACCTGTTCCAATCGGGACTCATCACGGGAGTAAACCGATGTAGCACGTGGCAAAACTCTCCCGCGGCTCACGTCTCAAGCGACAATTTTGGCACGCCAGAATATTTTGTGATTACGAGTTGCGAGCGCCTGGAAAGAGATTCGTGTCGGAAGTGAATACTGTGAAGCAAAGAGTAGTTTGGTGCGATTGGAGAGTGCGCCTTGGGTCCGACGCCCAAAAGATTTTTGCTTCCAACAGCACCGTCACCGTCACACCCAAAATTTCGACGGCATTCGACAAGCGCCATTTTCGATCTTTTCAATTTATCCAGAGTGGCACGAATACCACCAACCTAACAATGATCATGAAGTTTTCGTTGTTGACCATCTTTGCTGCGTCTGTTTCTGCGGAAATTTATTTCCAGGAAAAATTCAACGATGAGGTGAGTATGAAGTGGTTTGGAGGCAAGAGGTGCCTCGATTCTCGAGAGGATTCTTGGGTCATTGGTCTTTATGTCTTCCTTTCTCGTCGACCGTTGAAAAAGTCACACACTCTCTCTCATGCCATGTTTCCTCTCTCGTTTCATTTTGTTTCAACCACCACCCACAACAACAACTAATGGTAACTACAGAGTTGGAAGAAGCGATGGACAGAGTCGAGCAAATGGAAGTCCAAGGCCGAAATGGGCACATGGGAACACACGGCTGGGGAATGGTACGCCGACGCGGCCGACAAGGGTATAAAGACAGGGGAAGATGCCCGCTTTTACGGTATTTCGGCACCCTTGGATAAGCCTTTTGTGAGTGATGGCAAAGACTTGGTGATTCAGTACACGGTCAAGCATGAACAAGACTTGGACTGTGGTGGTGCTTACATCAAGTTGTTGCCAGGTGGCAAGAAATTCTCCAAGGAAAATTTTGGAGGCGATACCGAATATGCTGTCATGTTTGGACCCGATATTTGTGGAAGTTCCAACAAAAAGACTCATGTCATTCTTCGCAGTCATGAAAAGAAGGACAATTTGTTGATCAAAAAGGAAGTCCCCTGCGAAAGCGACGACGTGTCCCATTTGTACACTTTGGTAATTCGTCCCAACAACACCTTTGAGGTCTTTATTGACAACAAGTCGGTTCGAGAGGGAAAATTGGATGAAGAATTTGACTTTTTGGAACCGGCTGAAATCAAGGACCCGGATGCCAAGAAACCTGACAATTGGGTCGACGAGGCCAAGATTCCGGATCCAGAAGACAAGAAACCCGATGGCTGGGATGACATTCCACAATTCCTCCCGGATCCTGATGCCACCAAACCAGACGATTGGGATGATGAAGATGATGGTGAATGGGAAGCACCCATGTTGGATAACCCCGAATACAAGGGCGAATGGAAACCAAAAATGATCGACAACCCTGAGTACAAGGGCAAGTGGGAACACCCCAAGATCGCCAACCCCAAATACAAGTACGACGACGGCATGTACAAGGTTTGTGGCAAGGACGGATGTACACATGTTGGATTCGAATTGTGGCAAGTCAAGTCAGGTACCCATTTTGATGACATTCTCGTCACCGACAGTTTGGAAGAGGCCAAGGCTTTTGCTGCCGAAACCTTTGACAAGAAAAAAGATGGCGAAAAGGAAATGTACGACAAAATTCAAGAAGAAAAGCGAGCAAACGAACCCGAAATGGACATGGGAGATATGGGTGAGGACATGGACTTTGGCGATGTAAGTATTGGCTGATTTCGACGTCGTTTGAATTTTGGATTTCCTTTTCTCAATCTATCTGTTCTCTCAATATGACTCGTTTTCTTTCATGATTTGCATATCCTTTTGTAGATGGACATGGATGACATGGACGGTATGTACGATGAATTCTAAGGAACAACCACAATAACGGACGGAGAGGACGACGACGACGGAAAACAATGGTGGGGAGGAGGATGGAAATCACTGGTTCATTGGGCGAGATTGTGGCATACAAACAACATAAAAAAGTTCTTAGGATGAGTTTTTGTTTTGATCGACCATTTTGACCAAATGGTGTCAAGACGCAAACGACATGACACGGTTTCACTTTCTGCACACGCATTCATCTTATAATAGTAGAGTCCAACTCATACATATACGTATTCACAGAACGTTATCGAACGAAGCACAAAAATGTGTATTCTTTCGAGGCGTTTTTAAGTTCTATGATTGCGCTCTATTGTGGAATGCCTGGGTCGTCCATCGCCTGAAAGCCTCGTCCGCGTCGAGTAGCGGTTCGACCCAACCCTCGATTCCCATCGTCCATCCCATATCGCCGTGCAATAGCACCTACCCACGAGAGTGTTTCCAGTTGAATCTTGGCTCGTCCTACGGCAACAAACAAGGGCCGCAACACCGAAGACGTTGGGTCGCTGTGCTTGTCCTTGTCACTGTCATTGGTTGTAGAGTCCTTGTTTGCGGACGCTCTCGTTGTTGAATCTGTAGGTTGAAACCCTTGGAGTGCTTGGAACGCTGCTTGGTCAATTCGTATCTTGCCGCCACCACCTTCTCCCTGTACTTTGCGTTCAAAACGACTATCCGGTTCGGCGCTCTTGTTTTCAATCCATCCTTCCATATACTGCAGATTGGATCCAGAGTGACTCGCGGCTGGATTTGGCGTAAATGCCAGGGTTTCAATAGAAATCTTGTTGTCCCCCTTATTGGCAGTACTCTCTGTGTCCGACAGCTCGGTCTTGAGATTCTCAATGACGGTTTGGGCATTTTCTTCTTCGGCCAAGAGTGTCGTGGTGTCCGTCACGTGTTGGGGCGTGCACGATTGTGGCAAGGACAAAAATCTCAAATCGGCCTCAGCCTTGCGATCCACAGTCAATCGTACAGTGCCCTCGTGGGCGGCAATTAAACTCACCGATTCCGGTGCCAAACTATCGACATGGACGACGCACGAAGCCCACGACTCCAAGGCAGCTCCACTCGGTGTCATGTCAACGTCCGAAATGTCTACTTCACAATTGCCATTGACTCCTCCCAGTTCCACGAGTGGATACCGTTCGGGGGGAACCAACATGTCATTGTACTGGGAGGGAATGGACACGTGATTGGTCTCGACACGAATGGGTCCATGAATGGTTTTGACCCGCACTGCTCGTCGTGCCAAAGGTTGTACCTGCGATACCTGCAGGGTGGCGCCTCCCTCTCCCGCCACATACAAGGCACTCACATCAATGAGAGACCCCTCGTCGTCGGAATCTTTTAGAAAGCGTGAGGACGGAGAGTCCAGCTGGGTACTGTTGTTCTTGGTAGTGTTATCACCTTGTACGTGTGCTTCTACAGATGTTCCAAATATTTGTTTGGCCCGGATTCGTCCATGATTGGATTGAAGCGAGATTCGTTGGGCTTCCAAGACATCGGCGGAACAAATGGATCCCTGTTTGGTTTCCAAGTGAATCTCATGCCCTCGAATCTTGGTCACCTCCACGTCCCCCTGCCTTGTGTACAGTGTGACATCGCCTTCTAACTTGTGACTGACATGGACGGATCCTCCTTGATGCAAATGACATTGCACATTGAGCTTTTCGGGGACATCGAGCGATAAAAAGGTTCCAACCTGGTCGCCCTCTTCATCGTCAATGGGGTCTTTGACAAACGAAGAAGAAGAAGAAGAAGACACTTGCGTTTGTTCGGACGATGACACAGATTCCATGTGCGCAATGCCATCGTGGTAGTCGGTCCGTCGAAAGGGGTGATGTTCATTTGTCGTGTCTGACTCCTCTTGCAACTGGGTAGCAATTTCGGGATCCGAAATGGGGTGGATTGTTCCATCGTCCATCATGACTCGATCAATGTCGGTCTTGTCCGAAACAGTCTTGACAAAGGGGAGTGGCGGAGGTCGATGGGCAGTGTCCTTTGTCACCTTGTCACCAGGTGACTCCTTTGGAGAATCGGGAGACTCCTCATGGTTGAGGGTAATGGACATGTGTGGTTCCAACCGTCCCAAAGAGGTTGCTTTGGGCTTGTGCTGTATCACGGACATGTTCACAGAAGATGGCGGTGATGCAACAGAAGACTCTGTTCCATCAGTACTACTCAGTACCTGCGTTAATTCGACATGTCCATCGTCTCGCCAGGCCGACCGCAATACGAGTCGAGTGACGGGCACATGACACTGAATGGAAAGTGTGGACCCTTGTTTCAACCGTGACAATGGAACCGATTTCCAGATTCGTCGCAGATTTCGAGTGGCCGACGACATGTGCTCTACGTTGTACCAGGTGTGAGCTTGCTACACTGCAGGAGTGCCAATCCAAAAAGATCACAGTCGGTTGAAAAGATTTCCTGTATTCTTCGGATGACCGCCATTGCCAAGAAGTCTGACGAAGAATCCGCGACTGGAGATTCGGTGACATGTCAGATTGGTCGCGGATGATCCATCCACCACGCACTCAAACTTCAGGCGACGACCATGATGACCATGGCAAACAAACCGAGGGGAGACACCGAGCACTTAGTTCGTCAGGACACCTTAAGACGGCGAGCAACATCCCATCAAAGCATAGTTGGTACCTGTGCTATCACTCGGTGGATGTTTCCAGTGCTTTGGATTCTCTTGACCAATACGTCATGTCTAGAAGCTTTTTGCATTCCGTCTTCTCGTTCTCCGCTTCAGTCCTATGGTTCTTTCCGTGATGGTGACCCAGTGAATCAACGTGCACCGTTCACAGTTGACAGGCGACTCTTTGCCATCAACAACCCCAACCAATCATCGTCCTTGTCCGATAACAAGGATGCCCCTATTTCACGTCGAGTAAAGTTTTCCGTCATCATGACCTTGTCGGGTGCCATTCTGGGTCCCTTTCTCGATTCATACCATTCTGCCTTTGGTGTGTTGCAATACGACAGCCCCATTGGAGCAGTGCTTTGGGGAAGTGCCGACTATCCAGCCTTGACCACGACATGGTGGGTTCCCCCACTCTTTGGTGTGGCTGGATTCCTCATTGGATGGTTGTATATATTGCTGGATGATCGATTGGAGACACCCACAACCAAGAGACTGCCATCGGTTCCCAAAATATTGATTGGCATTTCCTTTTTTACCTTGCAATACTGGCTATCTGGGGTGTTCTATAGCTCTGGAATCATGGATCGAACTACTATATTCAACATCATGTCCGTTTTGGCCACGGCCGGGTATGGCTTGTTGGATGGAACGGTTGCGGGAGGAATCACGAGTGCCGCCACGGCTGTCGGTGGACCCTTGATTGAAATGGGACTCATTGGCAATCTCAATACACTAGTGGCTGGAAGTGGCTATCAGTATACCGATTTGGGAGAAACGGGCTTTTTCCCCCTGTGGATTGCACCCATTTACTTTTTGGGTGGACCCGCCGTCGGAAACCTGGCGCGAGGTGTCATGGCGGCACTCGATCCCACCACCCAACCGACAACCACCACACAGAGTGACTGAAGTTTGCCACCACCAAGATTTCCTCTTGAAATCTCTTGGTACACCTAAAAGAGTCGAGAATATTGAGACGGGTTCCATTCAAGACTCTATAGGTACTGACAATAGACTGGAGGCACCACTAAGCCAAACCGCAAGTTCGGTAGCGCCTAACAGTGTTTGCAGAAAAATCCGGGCTTCACAAGAATACAAAAGGAAAAAAGCATGAATATCCCTACAACTACAATGGAAGCACCAACCATCAGTCCGGAAAAGCAAGGGGCTCTGGATGAATTGTGGCTCGAGGTAAGACACTTCTATTGACGTGCGTGTAAGTGGCGAGAGAGGGGAAAGGAATGTCGGGTTTCGGTGCAAAATTGCAAATCACTTCAAACTCTCATCATACCATAGATCCTGCAAGAAATGAAGGACGTGACTGAAGGTGAGTACACGTTGGAGTCATTATTTACATGAGACTCGTATGAGGCATTGGTAGAAATCTCAACGGTGAGAACATTTCAGAGGCATGGACTTGTCCAAAACTCCCGAAAGCCCGTGTCGAGAAAATTATGAAAGCAGAGCTGCGATTGAAGCACCACATGGAGATGGAACGTCAGAGACGCGATTGCCAGCACGCATCCGCCTCCACCAACCACAGATTGCAACAAGATAAGGAATGCAAAATTTTCATGTGTCAGGCATGTGAGTTGTTAATCCGAGAACTGTGTTGGCGAGCCTGGTGGAAGTATAGGGAACATCTAGGGACGAAAACCGTGAAACTCCAAGACGTTGTGTCTGCTGTAGAAGAATCCGAAGTTTATGATTTTTTGGTGGATATCATCAAAGAGACAACTGCTTCTGACGCTCCAGAGCCCTAAGAACGACAAGAATTTTGGCACTGTCCAATGAGCTTCGACGATGAAAAACAAACCTTTCACCACACATGATTGGCAAGAGATGAACAGTGATTGATCGAAAGAGTTGATTGTACCTCTCCTAGCGAAATTCGTTTTCTTTTACTCCTAGGAATAGGAGGACTAGATTTGGAGAGTAGGTTGAGGAATACTCCAGGCTCAGGTAGAGTAGGTAGCTCGAATGAATCGAAACGCGATCTTTATGCGACTAAGGTGTACCACGTATGTGTTGGGGGGAATAAAAAAATCGCACGTATAGCATCAACCATCAACACACGTACAGACACGCGTATTTGCGCAATGTTTTTTGGTCGGAGCCACGAGCCATCCGTTCATCTTGTTTGTCTTGTTCAACCCCATTGTCCCTTGGCCAAAACCACAACAACCTTGGCTGACAATGGAAAACAATGAACGTGAACAATGGCTTGTACGCTCCGACTAGCCTGGATGGAACAGATGAAGCGCTCCATGCACTTTGGGCACAGGTACGATGAACCCAGTGCGGGTAGCCTGTGTATTACCACTTTGGTCGTCCTCAATTCCGTTCAACCTTTTGTTGCTCTACCTACTTGCCTCAGATGACAAGAGAAATTGATGAGATCAAACCCCGTAAGTGTTGTTGGTCATTGTCCTGGTTAAGGTTGTTGTTGTTACGGGTTGTCCACTTCTGACAACGGGCTTGCTTCTCCCTATTTCCCATTGGATTCATCACATCACAGTGGAAGAGAACTGGAAGATTCAGAACTTACCTTTGGCGCGTGTGAAGAAAATCATGAAGGCAGAAGAGTTTGTCATTCAGGAACTGGAAAAAGATAGATTGCGAGCCGAGGAAAAATCGGAGGAAGAGGCGAGTAAACATAAATTAATGATTGCGGCCGATGCTCCTGTCTTGTTGAGTCGAGCCTGTGAATTGCTGGTTCGGGAATTGACATGTCGCGCTTGGCGACATACCGAACGCAATAAGCGACGAACTTTGCAGCGACAGGATATTCATGCGGCCGTAGGGGAATCGGAAGTGTATGACTTTCTGATCGACATTGTTCCGCGCGTGACGCCTGCTTCACGGGCTCAACAGCAGCAACAACCACCAGCAGCACCACCACAAGAACCACCACCATTGGATCATGCCGCATTTGCTTCTCAAGCTGCTGCTTTGGGAATTTCTCCGACTGCCTTGGATCCAACAATTCAGCGACAGCCGCAAGCAAATGCACAAGCGATGGAAGCTCTTCAGGCTCAGTTGCAACTGTTTCAACAGCAGCAGCAACAACAACAACCTCAAGCACAGCAACAACTAGTCGCATCTCTGTTAGAAGTGCAGGAAGGAGTTCAGGCCCCTCCGCCAGTCGAAGAAGGGGAATGGGAGGAGTCTTTGAACCTTTAAGTATCATGCGGAACACACGGTCAGCCACAAGAATGGGTCACTTTTGTGAACAAGACCGTTTGCACAAAACCTTAGGTGCACAAGTAACCTTACAACTGCTATAATGAATACCTTTGTTATAAGTTCACTGTGTGAGCAATGCTGTGTTTATAAAGAGAATAGAAGTAGCACGCTCTGTATGTTTACTACCTTACAACTGCTATAAAGAATACCTTTGTTATAAGTTCACTGTGTGAGCAATGCTGTGTTCAGAAAGAAAATAGAAGTAGCACGCTCTGTCTAACGTAGTGTATGGTGTTGTTTATGTTTACTATGAAACGACTGGTTTCTGAGTAAATATTGCGAGATGAAATGTACATGAGCGACCAGATCGTATGGAAAACTGTTGGTTGTCTCCCCGTTTCTCCTTCAGGGTGAATTCATTTGGGGTTTGTGTATGCTGCGGTTATGGTTTGTCGTGTAATGTAAACAGTGTACAATATAATATGTTCATGCGGATGCGGTTGTTTTTGTACAAGTATCCACTTGATCCAAAAGTCAGTGAATGAAATGTCATAATCCAAAAAAGTCCATGAGCAAATGTCTGTATTTCCACAAAATAGAAATGCCCACGTGTGAGAGACTCAAATGCCGGCAACATCAAAAACAATCCAGCGAAATCACATAAACCCACCTGGTGTTTCGTTCTCGAACCTTTTCGGCCGAGCCAAGGCTTTTCAAATAATCGGCTGGACTCCGATGCAAATCACTTCCCGAAACTCGAGCTTCCAAGGTTCGAGGGTGTGCAGAACGCTCGGGTCGCGACTCGGGTGTCCCTCGATAGTTGCGAGCAGGTCTCGCAGTCGAGCCTTCATTATCATACTACGAATGGGTGGACACAAACAAAAGAACAGTGGAGCATGTTGAGAGAACATACAACAAGAATGGTAGTATGCGCATGAGATTCCAAACGCACCTTTTTCTTTAACATTCCTTGAATATCTTGATCCTTCTTTCGGATCTGATCCAATAGCAATTTGTTTTTATTTTCTTCCGCCTTGACGACTCCCGAGAGTCTTTGAATTTCGGATTCTAGCGTTTCAAAGCGTGCCACCCAATCGCGTTCTCGCATTTCCAGGGTCGCTTCGAGTTGTTCATGGTGTCGCGCTTCTTGTTGCAATCGTTTTTCCAAATCTTTTTGGTATTTGCGCAACTTTTCCAGCTCCACACTTTGACTTTCCACCATTCGAGTGTAGACTTGAATTTCTCGGACTTCATCCGTGACCAAACGCTCAAAGACGGGAGTCGATTGAATGCTGCGAGGACCACCGCCATCGTCGTCATTCAACATTCTTCGTTCGGTAGTTGCAGTGGTGCGCAAGGGAGGTGGAATCGAACTGGAAGAGCTTCGCACCGAACTGACTCGGCCAGCACCACCGTAGGGCTGGGAGGACCGGTGGGGTTCGGTTGGATTGCGGAGATCGTCTCCATGATCTGGATCCACAGAAGCCCGTCCTGAAGAGGGTGGAAGGGGTGGCATGTTGCTATAACTATTGGGAAAGTTGCACTGAATCTCTTCTCTGCGCCGTAATTCAGCCAATCGATCCTTTTCTTTCGCTTCCTGGAGAGCCTTTTCCGATGCTTGCTGGCACCACGGTTCCTTCTTGTTGGTTTGGCCAATAGTCGCCGACTTTTGGGTGCTACTATTGGCAATGTGGGCTGTGGACGCAGGCAACACCACCTTGGTAGGAACGGAGCGAACCAGCTCCGCCGTAGGTTCCTTGTCCTCCTTCTTTTCAGTTGGATGTTGTTGCAGTGGAGATTGCGGAACAAAAGACGTCGAAGCAAGTCGAGGCGTGGGGGTTACCACCCCTCCTCCTGCTGAAACAATGGGAGGCACCGTTTTGACTGGAAACGGGCGCAACACGGGCACGCCTCCACTGTGGTATTGCTGCGAAAACGATGTACTACTACAAGCGGAAACCGAAGGTGATGCCTTTTTGCTGCTGGGATTGGGACTGTGGAATGCACTGACCGGGTACTCTCTTGGACTTGCTTGTTGTTGTTGTTGTGATTCGTTGCTGTGGTGGATACCTATTTGTTCTTTGGAGTGCCGTGCCGTACTATGGTTCGCCGTGGTGGTGGTTGTCGCGGTGGACGAAGTGCGGCTGGAGTTCTCATCTGCTTCTTCCAAAGATCTCCGAGCGGCGGCGACGTTGCTCACGGGGGGCAGCACGCGCGCAACAGCTGGATCGGGAAACAGTCGGTTCCAGTTCGAGTCCCGTGACACAATTTCCGGGTTCTCTTCATCGGTGGAGGGGGAGGACGAACCATCATCACGGCATCGATTGTGGGGGTACCACCCGTAGGCCGTACCGGACGAGTCGCTGGTGGGAAGAGGATATCCCGACCATGGAGCCGTGGTTCCGACGACAGCATCTTCATAGGAAGAGCTCAATCGATGGGGGTGGAGTGGTCCGGAGGACGAGCCCGAGTTGCTGTGAGAATCTCCTTCGGACACGGGAGGTGCCGATTTGCTCCGCAATGCCTTTTCGTCGTGTTCTTCGAGATTCGTGACATGGGGATGGTTCAAGGAAAGCAATTCCAGAGGAACTGCAACACCATAAAACGGATGAAGATCGAATTGATCTTCGATCTGCGACGAAAGTGAGAGGGCGGGGTTGGTCGATCGCAAAATGTCAATTTTCATGTTCGTTGGATTTAGATCAATGATGGATACAACGGCGCCAGATTCCGTTTCTCCATCCAAGCTTGCAATTGTTGTCGTTTGTCGTTGTTGTTGTTCTATCTGTCGCACCAAGTTGTCATCAAATGATTGTGATGATTGTTGGGTCTAGCACTGTAGACTGTGTGCCAACGAACGAGGAATCTGAAGGCAGAACAATCCACGAGGCCTTCTTTTATACTGCTGTCTCCTCTCGATGTTGGAGTTTGGAGTTTGGACCGTTCTGGCACTTTTTGATTTTGATGGGCGGGAAGGCTCGACGTTCGACCACAACCACCACATTATTTAAGACAACCAATCGGAACTCAAGCTAGGATCCTAATGCATGTCAGGTACTACGTGGCGCGGGCACGAAATATCTACCAATCAAAAGATTTCAATATCGTGACATCAACTTCAGCCCAGTCATGGAATGTCCGAGTCCTTCCCCGACCGTTAAATCTAGTAAGGCGCAAAGAGCATGAAAGAATGTCGATCACTTATGGATTTCTGGGACAGATGCTTATTTCCGCTTAGGGAACAAGGATTCCATCGACTCGATGGGATTCGCTGCTGATTGTCCTTTTGAGTATACGAGATGTCACAGTTATTCCTCACGGAATGGGAGAATCCATGGAACCAGACACTGCAGTGGATTCTACTAGAGGTTGGATCCGCGAGCTCAAATCGATGCGGGTAGGATACCCGCGCATTCCAGCCTTTGCGGTTCCAAATACCCGCGTGTTCCGCAGTTCCGCACCACTATGGGATTTTATGTACTCTGCACAAATTTGACGTACGGGCGGTCAGACCTCGAAAGCACCAAATCGGTGCACCCCGCCTTTACTGTGCGTAGGTGCGAGTAGCGCGGATCGGACCCGCCAGTCTCTTTCGTTGCGATTCCAGGGATCAGCACCGCAGATCCGCGGATCCGATCCGCAGCACCGCGGTGCGGGTCCAACCTCTAGGTAGTGGATTCTGATTGGAGAGAGTCTGGCGCTCCGGGTTCCGGAAGTTTACGAGTCACGGTTCTCAAAAACATCACCTATCACCTACTACCTACTACGGGGCCTACGTACACACCCATCATAATCATCCAGTCAATGAATGTCGCAGTTGATCACACGTCATAGAAATAATACGACGTGTCGAGTTTGTAGAGGGTAGAGGGTAGAGGGGGACTCTCTAGTTCTAGGAGTAGTTAAGCAACAAGCAACTTCCTTCTTCGCACTCCTACTCCTACTCCTACCTAGTTGGAATCCACTCATTGCGATAGGTCGGCCCTATTTGTCACTCTCCGAGACATGGGTTGCTCCATCATATTATTATCTGGGGGGAAGCTGCTCATCCACCCTGGGAGTAGGCATTGACAAGTCGTTGTCGCAATGACTGGGGGGAGTCCAGAATCCATAGTGTCCGGTGACAACCTGCGAAATTGCGGGAACAACTACCAAAGGCAGAGTACAAGCAAACGAGAAAATTCTATCTAGCCGTAATCCTATCAACCAACTAGTTTTATCGGCAGCTTGCAACAAATTACTCTCCAGTCCAATACCGTGCAGAGTCTTCTCACCGGAGGGCATCCGAAACACCACAAAATAATGGTGTCATCATCGACATGAGCAAGCTAGAAAGCATACCAGGAAGCAATCGATCCGACTTCCATGTCATCAGAGTCCATGGCAAGTCTCCTTTGCAAGACAAGCACAAAAATCTTCTTCACGTGTTCCGTTCGTCTTTCCAGACAAGTTACGCAAAGAAACTACGATCTCCACCACCACCGCCTCCACTGGATGATCGACCGCCGTAATTGGAGGATGCGTCTCCCCGTCCACTACCACTCCGTGCTCGTCTCGCTTCGGCTTCGGCCCGTGTTTCCAAGACATCGAAATCTTGAACAATCACCTTGGCTCGATTCCGCAATTCTCCCGTTTCTCGATCGTTCCATTCATCAATTTCCAAGGTTCCCACTACACCCACGCGTGATCCCTTATCGACATACTTGGCGACAAATTCCGCTGTGGACCCCCAAATCTCCAAGCCGTACCAATCGGTTTCTACTTGATCCGAAGTCATTTCCAATGCTTCCCATTCCGAAGGATGGTATTTGCGTTTCACGGCCAAGGACAAATTGACTACAACCTTGCCGTCGTCTCCGAGATACTTGGGGGTGGGATGGTTTCCAACTCGTCCAGTCAAATGCACCGTGTTGAAGGGTGCAATTCGTTCGTCCCATTCGCCGGCCGCAAGGAGCAACTCTTCATCTGAAAGTTCTTCTTCTTCCTCCTCTGGGAAGGATTCCAAATCGACAGGATCGGTATCCACGAACGCCGAATCATCTTCTTCAAAGGCTGGTTCGTACGAACGATCCTCCTCATATCCGGCAAACAGGCGAGACGGCAGAATGCCATGTGGTTGCGTGAGTGCAAACGGACGCTGAAACCGACGATACGACGACAATTGCCATGGAATCAGAGCATCTGCGGGTTGTAGAGAGTGTTGTAGGCCAATAATGACAGAGCAAGCCATTAAGAAGTTCATAGTGACGACAGCAGGACTCGTGATGCGTACCGCCAAAAGTTTGAGATCCGAGATGGATGGCGATGGAGATGGAGTGGAGTAAGATCTTTTCGAAGATCTTCTCTTTTGAATTTTCAAATTTTGGATCCACTGACCACACATCCGCGTTGACACCGTTTGACCACCATGATCATCACATCCATCCATCACCCATCATCCCATCCTACTTTCCAAATGGATGGATGAGTCTATGAGATCTCTTGACAAACAGAATAAGAGAAGGACCCTAAAGCCATCGATAACAATTTACAGAAGCTTTGCACGCCATAATGAATGGGCCAGAACGCATCACACGATGTGTCGTCTCAGGACGATCCTACTCACAAGTGATATCAAGAGCCATCACGACAAGAACGAATTCAAGAAGTCAATCGACGGTTACTAGACTTTCCTCGTTGCATGATTCTTCTACACTCTATCGACAAGGTCGTCGCTCCAGGATTGGTACCAACACACAACAATCACCACCACTTGTACTTGGAGGACTGTCCAGCTACCATTGCGCCGTTTGGGACAGTGTTGGTCGAGATGATGGTCGTCGTCGTTTCTACCACACTTCTCCCCACGCGTTCATGTCGGAACGATTGCTGGGTCATTCTCCCATGTCTCCGGGTGCCGTCGCGGCCAACAACACGAGTAGCAACATGTCGGCCATTCCGACGGCGCACGATGTCACCACCAGTGGAGGTGTGTGGGCTCCCACGTCCGCCAAACGAGACAAGTTGGGTGAATTGTACTCGGCACTGGAAGAAGACGAACGGTCCTTGGACGATGCCGCGACTCCGACGCAATTGTACGATTTGTGGTTGTGCGAAGGAGTCTCAGCCATTGCAGCTACAGCCGATTACCATCCATTGCATGGTTCCGAGGAAGATACATCGGCCTCGAAACAGCTCCAGGAATTGACTCAATGGTTGCAGTCCAAACAACCGGAATCGTCGGATTTGGCTCAAATTCCCTTTGAAAATTTGTTGCAAGACTATGTCAAACGAGTCGATCAACGACTGGCCCAAGTACCGGTGGACCAGTGTTTGAAACAGGTTCGTGATTACATGGATCTCGATGCCATTAATGATCGCAATCCAAAGTTTTTGCATCCCATTCCCAAGGACGACGATGGGATCTGGACCAAGACCTCCCCCTCTTTTGACGAGGCAGTCTTGTGGTATCGATTGCAGTTAGCTCGGGCGGCGGCTCAAACCTTGCGTTCGTCTTGGACCATTTTGACCAAGGTTTCCGATCAAGACATTGATCGAGCTGCTGTCGAACAAAAGGGAGCTGCCAGTCTCAAGGTTAGCTCCTTGTCCAGCGCCAAAATTCTCAGCGTATTGGAGGCCTTTTTACAAGGGACAGCCAAGGATCGTGTCGATGCCATTTGGAACTTGATGGATCGTGATGAAGATGACCGTTTGGATGAAGTGGAAATGAATCGGGTATGTGAATTGGCCATTGCACCCGTCCAAAAGGCACTAGAACAACTTTTGGATCAGGCCATGGAGGCGTCTCCCATTCTTCAACCACCAACACCGAGTGGAGACCCCCGTCTGTACAATGGACCACCAGCGCAACCTCCTGCCTTGTCCTGGTGGCAACGCCGTAAGGAACGCACGACGAAACGAAGGTATTCTCGCATGTTTCAAAAAGCTTTGAAACGTCACTTTGTCGACGAGGTGGAATTAGCGCACCGATTACGATGCATTTATGCCTGGGCCAACAAGGAACATCAAGACAATAAGATGGATTCCGTCTTGGTGGAAAATGAAGATGGTGCCTCGTCGACATCATCGTGGGGTGGCGTGGTGGGACGCAAACGCTATGTGGAATTGGCACCCAAAATAAGCTTGGCCGAATTTCGGGAAGTCCAACAAGAACATTTTACTCATTTGGATCGTGTCGGAGCGGAATTTGTCAAGAGTTTTCGGGAGGATATGTGGATCGTGCAAGGACAAGGACGACAAAACCGAGAATTGTGGAGGGACTGTGCCATTTTCATGGCCGTGGTGTGTGCCACAGATATGGTAATTACCATGCTCTAAGAAACACGCAAGTTCATTGCGTGATACAAAGTTGATGTGGTTATAGCTTTAGGGTGTGTTGTAGCGCGCGTGAAAACATGATTTCTGTACACTTGGATGCTTGCGTCTCACATTTCGCTCCCAAATCGTTTCAGTGTGTAAAAGGACGAACATCCCTGTTTCAACGAGCCTTCAAAATTGTAGATGCGTGCCACTTTGGAACAGACCAGTTCGGGGAGGGCTGGTCCATCCATTGTGTCCAGTTCCTGGAGCAACTCATCGTCTGTCAACGAGCCAGCCAAAGGCAAGGATGAGACAGACGTGTCCTCGCTATCTTGCGCGTTGACGATCGTGCTTTGTTGAAAGACTCCAAATTCGGTCAAAAAAGGCGTTTGACTACTCGACCGCCGGGTGTTTTCAGCAGCAGAAGAAGAAGAGGCAAATTGCAGGAAGCGCGGCGCATGTACCAAAAAGGAATCGACCAAAAATGCCACACTGTTCGACGCCGAGGCACCGGGTGCATTCCAGTCAATGTACACTATTCGTTCCGGAATGGGCATGCGTCGTGACAGTCCTTCATTGACACAGACGGTTCCCGACAAGCTGAGTTGTTGTGGTGCTCCCTCGGCACTGCTGGACGATGCCACCGATGCCAAGGCCAAGGTAGCTCCCATGCCTCGTCCGTACTCCGTCACTTGACGAATTTCCTCTCCGAAATTCCACATCCATCTCCAGGCTGCTTTTTGAACACCAATGGACCATTTGGCAAATCCTTCTCTTCCAGCCGTCACGGTACGAGTTTTTGTTCCACCATTGTCCTTATTGTCGTTTTTTCCAAATCCTCGTCGTCCCGATTGGGGCACCAATGGCACAGTTGGCTTGTCACGCACCACCAAATCTCCTAACCATACCCCCGACGTTGCTTCCAACAAGCTTGTTGCGTGTCTTGAAAGAGGAGGTACTGTCGAAGATGAACCTTCTCCGGTATTGGAACCACTTTTGGAAAAGGATTCTTCCAAAGCTCGTATCCGTTCTGGAGTAATTTGCCCTTCTTGTTGTTGTTGCTGCTTCTTTGGTTGATTGGCTTCCAAACTTCCAGCAATGGAATCCACTAATCGGTCCACATCAGTTTGCATTTCCAACAAGTCGGCTGCCGTCAAGCCATTGTCCTGGCTGTCACTCTGTTGTTGTGGAGGTTGTTGGTCGTCCGTGCTGCTGGTACATCGTGTTTCATGACACAGGACAATGCGCATCAAACCTTGATCGGCACCACCGTAGAGAACCCAACATTTGGCTCGTTCGTCGTCATTGAGTGCAATACAGTGCTCAATGAGGAATTGCGGTAATTGATCCGTCCCCAGCAGTGCCGACGGTAAGGTGGGCAAGGTCATATCCAAGGAATAGGAGGCATCGACCGTGTCGACATCGGTATTGGATTGTGTCAAGGAAACGGTACGAGCCGACACTTTGCTAGGACTGCGAGCAGCCGAAACCTCACCACTCTTGTTTTCGTCGTCATCCTTCCATTCAAAGGTTTCCGTCAGAGTATAATCGCGATTGGTCAAATCCATTCCCAACTTGACCGAGGCCGTATAGGGTGGAGATGTGGATCGATGCAAAATACCAGCTGCTGTATCGGCTGAAACTGTAAAGGATCTCGCAGATCCTTGCCACTGGCCTTCATGGAAATCAGCCAACGATTGAATGGCCTCCAAGGCCTGGTTTTCCATTGCGTCGTCGTCGTCGTCATCAGCACCACCACTTGACGCCCAATGTGGTCCACGACGAATAGAACCAAAGGAAGGGCCATTCTTTACAACAGCAGCGAGGGGTGGACCAGAAATCCAGCATTCTGCCACATGACTGTGCTGTAACAGGATCCATGCCGTCCACAACAGAGATAATGATGTGCGGTGCCCGGCCGAAACGTGCCGGCGATGAAGGTTCATTGTCGGCGGTAAAAATGCCAATTCACTTGTCTTTGAACCTCTAGAGAGGGTAGTCTAACTAAACCAGGACATAGCTATAGATAGTACTCCCTCCTGAAAGAAAATAGTGCACGATTATAGAAAAAAAACGATATCTCAACGAGCAAACGTCCTTTTTTCCTAAAATTTTTTTCCCTAGAAAGCTCTACTCATTAGCTCTATATTGGTGTATGATTTATATGTTCGATTCTTGCAAGGGGATGAGATACGACCGTTCAAAAGGCGCCATTTCGAGCTTTGCTTTTCAGTGCCCACCGGTTGAGACTTCTATGGCGCCTATGAACACGTCCTCTTCAGGGCGGCCCCCCAGGGCATCAAAGAGTAGGAATATGCGTGCAACTGACAAGATTCGTGCCATTTCCATGCTGAATTCCATGGTCAACGACGGCACCTTTGGCCATGGTTCTGCTCACTCGTCGCACACAAAAGTTGTACTTTTCCTATAATAGTGTAGACTCGCGCATATGTTCATCTACGAAATCAGGGTGGAGTTCGACTCCGAATGAGCCAGCCGTCCTCCTGTAGGTTTGTACCAGAGCCTACGAGAGTTTTTAACGCGACTAAAATAACCAAAAAAAAATCGTGCACTATTTTCTTTCAGGAGGGAGTAGCTGACTTCCAAGAGAGATTCCGACAAAGATTCCAACCACAAATCCATCCTTCCATCACTCTCCTCTTTCATCATTCATCTCCATCCGATAAAACCTCTTAACCATGATCCTTCGACGGGCGTTTTGCAATGGCAGACTTCGAATTCATCATCGCCATTTTCCACGAGACTTTGCTATCGGCAAGTATGCCCAATCCTTTTCTTCTTCGTCGTCTTCTTCCGGCCAGGAACGTCCCATGTCGATATTGGAGGATTACGCCATGATACCCGAAATTCCCTTGGAGGATGTTCGGAATTTTGGTTTCATTGCACACATTGATCATGGAAAGTCCAGTTTGAGCAGTCGGATTCTGGAATTGACGGGAAATCTGGGTCGAGACGCCCAACAACTCGCGTGGGATGCTGCCTTGTCGTCACGACCGGAGGACGAATCGTCGTCGTCAGGGGCAGTTTCCGAGTCGTCGCCTCCAACGACACCCTCTTTATCCAAAGAAGTGGTTTCTTCGTCTTCCAAAGAGCGTATTGATGCCTTGGACACCTTATCTGTGGAGCAAGAACGAGGTATTACCGTCAAGGCATCGACGGCGTCCATGTTGTATCGGCACGAGTCGGCCGTGGGTCCACACAAGACCTTGTTGATCAACATGTACGATACACCGGGCCATGTGGATTTTGGTCGGGAAGTGACACGATCCTTGTGCTTTGTCCAAGGTGCCGTCTTGTTGTTGGATGCGACGCAAGGGATTCAGGCACAAACATGGAGCGTTTATGAAAAGGTCAAGGCCTTGGCCCCCAACGATCCTCGACTCTTGATTGCCTTGACCAAGGTGGATTTGGATGTAGCACGGCCTGTGCATTGCGCTTTAACAGTTAGTGAATGGCTGGGAGATTGGGAGGGGGATCCCGATTCCATTGTCCAAACCAGTGCCCGGAGTCGCGTTGGGATCCGAGAGGTATTGGAGCAAGTGTGTGATCAAGTACCACCCCCACATCCTCTCCCAGATCATGACAATGCCAAACAGGGGAACATTTTGCGTGGACAAGTTGTCGATTCCTGGTATGATGACCGTGGCGTCAATTGCCTCATTCGGGTCATGGCTGGCCAATTAACCGAAAGTGATCGCATCTCCCTGCTGATTCCCTCACCCTCGGGCGATTCATTTGAACAATCGGAACAGCAGTCCTTTTCCGTTCAGGAAGTAGGCCTCGTGACACCAACACCCTTGCGTACCAAGACACTTGTTCGGGGACAAATGGGATACGTTCGATTCGGTTTGCGCGATCCACGACAAGCCTTACCGGGCTCCCTCTTGTTGCATTCCGATCGCGTCAACCTAGCACAATCATCCTTGTATTTACCTCGTCTCCCACCCAACGCTATGGTCTCCAAATCGGTCATGTACGCATCGGTCCATCCCGAAGAAGCCGATGGCTTTGAAGAATTGTGCAACGCCGTCGACCGCCTGGCTCTCAATGACACGGGCTTGGAAATTCAGCGGACCGCCGCCTCGTCCTCCGAAGGGGGAGGTCCGTATCTGGGCCCGGGATTGCGTGTCGGCTTTCAAGGGTTGCTCCATGTCGAAGTCTTTCGTCAACGACTCGCGGATGAGTTTGGGATTGATGCGGTCGTGACACCACCCAAGGTAGCCTACCGAATTACCCACTTGCCCAGTAGATCGAGCAACATTACCGAACCCATTACGGAAATTATTGAAGATTTGAACAAATGGCCTGCCGGAGGCAAATCGTCCAGTGCCTTCAAGGTAGAAGAACCCATTGTCAAGGTACGCATCGTGGCCCGCGTCGAAGATGCCGGAGCCGTCATGGAGTTGGTTACCCGCAAACGAGGGACCGATCTGTCGACGCAGCCCCTTGACGAAGAACAATGGATTGTCGATTGTATCATGCCCTGGGCAGAACTTGTGGTGGACTTTCATGATCAACTGAAGAACGTCACGGCTGGGTATGGGAGTCTGGATAGTACCGAAGCGGGCTATGTGGAATCTGATTTGGCCAAGGTAGATATCGCCTTGAACGGAGATTTGGTGGAACCATTGGCCTTTGTCAGTCACAAAGACGCAGCACAGGCCGAAGCTCGGTCGGTGTGTAAAAAATTGCAAGAGGTCTTGCCTCGGGAACAGTTTGTCACAATCATTCAAGGAAAAGTTGGGAACAAAGTGATTGCCTCAGAGAGAATCCAAGCTTACCGCAAAGACGTATTGACAAAATCAGGAAAGGTCGTTGGTGGCGGTGATGTTTCGAGAAAGAAGAAACTTCTCGAAAAACAAAAGAAAGGAAAGAAACGAATGCAATTGACGGGGAAGGTACAATTGACGCAAGCTGCGTTCAACAGCGTGATCACAAGGTCGACATGATGAAAGTAAAAAAATTGTGCGCTATCTTTAATGCGGTTTTTCTACTTTCATCAACATCACACTCATATGGGACAAAAGAGATAAGTCGTCCTAATGAGCTTGTCTGCTTATTAATTGTTGTCAACCATTTGTATGATACGATGGAGAGCACGAATACCCTTCACTGCATCAGTCATCTCGAATGCTCGGTCCCTTGAATTCTTGCCTCGTGAGTGAGCCGCTGGTGGTGTCAGAAGCACTGCCTTGCGCTTTGAAAGTGCAACGAGAGTTTTCAAACGTTTGATATTCTCATGCGATGCACACAAGTCCTTCAGTTGCTCATTCTCTACGAGAGCTATTTCCAAAAGACGGACGGCTAGGTGGAACAGGACATCTTTGTCTCGGAACATCTGAACCAGGTCCAGGAAAACTTCAACCCCGGTTGGAGTTGCAATTGATTGCCGAAATTCCTTGTAGCGCGTTACGTTGGCCATTGTTCGTAGAATGCTTTGAACCAATTCCATGTGTGGCATGCTTCGATTGCAACTTCTAACGCAAATGAAAAGGATCTCTGATGCACCAGATCTAGTGAACGCTCTGCAGCATGCCTGTGAGTACTTTGTAGCAACCTCAAGACTTTTCACGGCGACCCTGATTGTTTCCAATCTGGCACTTTTCGAAAGCAGCGCAAGTGCAGAGCCTGTTCGGGCACCAAGGGTCTGTGAAGGGTCCCTCGCTGCTTTCGCGTTTGCTTTCTGAATTCTCTCTGCCACCTTAGCCACTTTTCTCGGTCTCCTCTTCCTGGTTACTCTGCTTCTGAAACGAGCCTGGATTGACACGATTTGTTTCCTTAGATGAAGAAATTCTCGTCGTGATCGCAAGTTCCTCCAGTTTCTCTGTATCACAATGGCGCCGATCTCTAGTCTGCGTTGCTCCATGTAAACTCTGAACAAACATTGGATTCGTGCACAAGCTCGTTCCCGCATGAAGATAAGGGCATATCGCTTGATACGCAGGGTCTCGACGTGTTGCTTTGCTTGCTTCGATCGAACAATTGATTGGATCATGACTGCAGAAACAACCGCATTCATGTAAATCATGTTTCCTGTGTATCCTCGCCATACTCTTTGTATTTCCGTGGCCGCATAATCCTGAACTTCCAACTGTAATCGAACGAAGTAGCCCCTAATACAACGCTGAATCAGCGTGGCACCCTGAATCTTTCGGACGACTTTTCGAGAAAATCTTTGAAGAATATTGACTGCATTAGACCTGGTCCTTGCCTGCAGAATTGCGATCTTTCGGCGAATGGCAGATTGAATTTGAATTGATGACAGTACGCTCAACATGAAATCGATATGGACTGAGTAGCATCTCCATGTCTTTTGAATCTTGCGCGCTGCTCGGTATCTATGAAGGAAATCTCTTGCTTTTCTCTGGATTTGACTTGCTGCTTGCGCACGTCGCTCTCTTTCCAACCTTTCCTGAAATCGTTCGTTGTACACCGTCTTTGCTTTCTTCGTTCGAATGAAGCACTGGAGACGTATGGCAGAGCGAACGAGCGTTCGGAGATTGTCCGCTGTTTTGGAAGCGAGAACCATTCGACAAAACCCTTGTACTATCAGAGCTGAGGCGCGAATTCCGGATGCCTTTCTTTTCGAAAGCCACATTCGAGCAACTGTTTGAACTGTACAGATATTCGCTCTATCCAGTTCATATGTGGATCGGGCAAGGAATCCGCGAGTAAGGGCTTGGACAAGAATCGCGGAGGATCGCATCACTTTCAGTTCCCTTCTACGCGTGTAAGCCCTGTAGGATGACTGCAGCAAAGTGGCGCTTGCTTTCTCCAACTGTGCTCGCTCATAGCGCAGTGCTTCCAATTTTGACGTAGCAAATAACATTCTCAACCTTTTCTGGATAGTGATCGCAGAGCGTTGATAATTTTGGAATCGGTTGAATGCCAAGAACCGCCGAGTTGTCTTCTGAATTTCAAGAGCTGCCCACACGGCTACTGTGAACTTTGACCTAGCCAGAGACCTTCTCCACATGGACTGCATCACGACCGAAGCATTCAAAGCGGCCTTCAATCGGTGCCTTGCTTGGTATCCTCTGTTGAAAGCTTGCATGGAAACAATGGCATTCTTTCTCCGTGCTGCCTCGTTCTGTGCAATTAGGGCCCTTGCTATCGCTTGACATTTGCAAACACACCGAATTGAATCCAAAAAGGCACGCCGCTGCAGGTGTTTTCGTACCTCACTCTGGAGTGATATAAGTCCAGTTCTCATCTTTCCATACGTGCGAGACGTGATATGAGAGCGGTAATGGGACTGCAGTGAAATTACTCCTTTACAAACAATTGAGAATATCTGTTGTGCATGAAATCGCCTCCATGTCTTCTGGATGATGAAAGAAGCACTTCTCATCCGGCAAAAAGAAGTTCTTCCATGAATACGTCTGAACGTAGATTGAAGCTTGATTGCGGACGCCCTGGCGTCGTTGAAAGAGCGCAATGCCAGCATTCTTCGTGCACATCGTTGAACGTCGACAATGTCCATTATGTCTATTTGATATTGTACTTGTCCGCAGAACGACCTCCATCGGCTTTGGATAACAATGGCCGCAAGATTCTTTGATCTATGATTTTCTTTTGACCAGCGATAAGCTCTCTGGATTTTTCTCGCTGCATTTCGGTTGACTCGCAAAGTCAGGAGAATACTTGTAGCCTTCATCCTTCTCCACCAGCACTGAAGGGTTGTACATACCATGTGTTGATGCATCAACATACGAACATTTTTACGCGCAATGATCGCTCTGACGTGAGACTGTAGAAGAATGATTTTTCGTTTGATTTCTTCCCACATCAATCGGCGTTTCCTTACTTCCTCAATGCGATGCTTGCGTTCAGCAAAGAATAATTCAATTGTTCGAATGGCGACGCCATACTTTGATCGCTGATTGGAATAGTACTGTTCCTTGTGTTCTAGCCACTTGGACATGATAAGCCGTGCAGCTTCCATTTTACGTTTCATCAGTGCCACACGTTGGCGCTCACGGACGAACCTCTGAATGACAAGAGAAGCTCGTAGTTCGTTACTGCACGACAGGATACGTGAGAATATGTACACTAGGCACAGCAGCATAGCTTTTGGATCTGGAAGGTTGGAAGAGTCCGTTATGGGGATCATCCGGCCAATGCCGCCCAACATGTACAGTTTCTTGCTTGCAAATTCACTGTTCCACCTCTCATTTCGACGAATTATATCATCGGATCCTTTCGAAGCATTCATGAAAGAAGTTGTACGTGACGTTCGTCGGATCTCCGTCAGTCGGACAAGGTGAGGTAGGTAAAAGTGAAGAAGCAGACATACAACAACGCCGTCAGCAAAATCTGTGGTAAGGTTATCAACGCGGACACCAAATTCAGCACACACTGTTGTGCACCACTCAATCAAAAGGAGTCGAATGCGATTCTCAAAGTCTCCAGAGGGTTTCTCAATCCCAGTTTTGGTTCCACGTGATCGCTTGATTCTACAAATCTCGTTCATGAGCTTCTGTTCATCTGCAACCCGACCAAGACAAAAGCGGGTGATAATTGCCCAAAGTACGCCAAGAACAATCTCGCGATGACTATCAACAATTTGGTGAGGCATCACATCATTCCCAATTGAAACCCCACTCTTGCGGAGAGTGTCAAGGACGAAACCGACATTGTGAAGCTTCTGGAGACGAGACACCGCCGGAAGTCTAAGCCCGTGGAGTAGGGACTTGATTGGCGCATGAGTCAATATTTCAACCAATCGCGTCAACCGTACTCCGTCTCGAAGATCAATAGCAAGGTTTGTGACAGGGAAAGTGATCTCGTCCACAGGCTCTTGACGATAGGACACCGTCAGCCTCATTCGAGACAAATGCTTGATGAAATCGCCTTCTTGCGATAAAAAGTTCCTGCAGAAGTAGAGCAAGACGTCTTTTGATGATTTTACTTCGGCGTCGCTGTTAAACAAAGCCGGAACTTTGTCGAGTATATTCTCTGTCTTGGCTCGATCAAGAAAGAAAAACAGAACAAGCAGTCTGTACAAGACCAACGAACGAAGCTCTGCTTGATAATTAGCCCCGAACTTCCCAGACGGAACCTTGCACAACCGTTTTGTATACTTTGAAAGGACTGCTTTGTCCGACAAAACTCGATTAATGATGAATTCACGGAGTGCGAATTCCATTCGGTTGAATTTCTTTTTGGGAGATTTATAAAGTGCTGTCCCATTGGAAAGCTTCACTGGCGAGTATTTCTGTCGAACATGAGGGTCAATCGCTTCTCCAAAGACTGTTTCGAGACCCATTCTCAGCCACGGAATCGAGTAGGAAAACATGAGAGAAAGAATTTGCTCGCGCACATTCAGATTCGCGTGGAGATCTTTGTCCTCACGGAGGAGGAGACGGCCACGACGAATCTCAGAACGAACTTTATCTCTGATTGCGTCCATTCCTGTGCTTTGCCATAGCTTCTTACTTCTCATCCGTACAGAAGCCATTCTCTGTTGCAGAACGAGTTCTCGGAACCCGGCTTTGTCAGAAGAGTCTTTCTCTTCGTCACTATCTTCGCTTGGTTCGAGAGTATAGTTCAACCATTCTTGAAATGCGGAGCATTGTTTTGCTGCCCAATCTTGGGGTGGAACGTCCGCTTCGACCATTTCTGCTTCCTTACGTTCTCGTGTCGACGCTTTTTCAGATGCATGGAGAGTATGCAGATTTCTGTTCTTCGATGAATTCGGATCACGAAACATGTTCGTGAAATCAACACACACTGCACCGCTGGGTGAAGTCGAGACCGGGCAATCTGGTTGAGCATCCTGGAAAGAAGCAGTGACTGATTTCTTCGTTTCTAGTACAGCTTGGAATGAAACAGTGACTGATTTCTTCTCTCCTTGTATCGTCTTGTTTTCCAGAGGCTGCTTTAAAGTCAGCTTGGTACTTCCTCTCGTTCCTTTGGTTCCGTCTAGTGACTGAGGAATTGGCAATGGTTCAAGAGCAGCTGACGATTCCATGGATGTAGTTTTGTCGTTGACTGGTTTTGTGTTTGCCATTGGGGCAACTGTCTTCAAAGCGCCAAGGTTCAAGGAAGAGCGGATGTCTCTCGTTCCATCTGTCTTCGCCAACGAGCGGTTTTCTTTGTCTTTCGGTTTGGTTGACAGGGCCCTTTGCATCCCTCGTGAATCAGAAACCGAGGCGTCTGAGATGGAATGTGTTGGATTGCCATTTTTTGTCTGATGCACAACCGGCGATGTCTTTCCGTGGATCAGTCCACTAGCTTTCGACTCTAACGAGGACACCTTTGTTGTCCGAACGGCCAGTGTTTTAGAAGATTTGCCCATGCCGCCATCTATTTTGACGGTTTCACTTTGCGAGGCAGGCTCAATACGCAGTCTTTGGGCCTTCCCTGACAACTTGGTGGCTCCCAACAGTGACCTTCGCTTACTTCTTAGTGCTGCCAATCGAGTTGGCTTTAGAGGTGTCGGAGAAACGACAAGCAAGCTGTCATCAGGATTCATATCAAGTTCTCCCGCCAAAAGGCCGCTATAGGGAGTGATGGGTGGTGGACTGCTGTCCTCTTGCTTATTTGCAGGGGTTTCATCTGTCTCCTTTCCGAGGCTCTGTTGTAGTTCTCTTTGGCTGCCTTCCTTAGCACGCGGTGATTGAAAGGGAGACAACCCTTCCACCGGGCGTCCTCTCAATGCATTGCGCAGATCACGCAACGCGGAAGGTGGAGAAGGTGTTTGATTCTCTTGATTATTTTGATTGACAGTGGAAACATTGGACTGTGTTGTTCGTGTCGGGGGAGAAGAGAAGGACACTGAGAACGATGACTTGAGAGTTCCTTTGTTCTCATCAGAACTGGTTCGTGTCTTCAACTTCTCAGTGATTCCATAGGAAAAAGAATCATCTTTGGTCGTTGTGATTGCTTTTTTTGTCGTCTTCTTTGCCGACCGACGAAGCTTGATGGGATCCATTGTGTTCAGCGTTCGTTTTGAAAGTGGAGTTCGTCCATTGCTGCGGTTTGAATTCCCGATTTTCTTCTTCGATTCGCTTGCAGGCTCAAACTGTGCCGTTTCATCCTGCCATATTTCAACCATAATTTCCTCAATCGTCTTCCTTGATGGGGCAATTAACGCGTCCTCTTCTGGCGGGCCTCCCAAGTGAAGAACTGTTTCAATACCATGAGGCAAAAAATGAGGATGAAAGCATTAGAAAAGAGAGCGAGCGAGAGTGGCGCACATTCGTGCGTCGGATGCGCAGGCTCACTAACCGTATTGCGTTAAAAACACTATTGTATTGTAAGTGTGACAGATGTGACATCCATGCCGGCGTGATGCAGCGGAGGGCGATCTTTTGTGTGCGGTCGCACATCCTTTTCGCAATGCGCAAAGAAAACTTCCACCATGGCGACAACACCAAGAACCTACGAGGCGCAAAGGATTGATAGTGAATGGAATGCAAAGGTTGGAGACCTGCTTGGGTTCCTCGATAGTTTCCAGTCGGGGAGTCGAGACGATAAACATGAAGCTATCGCACAGAGTCAGCGGCAAGACCATGGAGACGGACTGTCAATTCCCAGAAAACCCTCTCTATATGTCAATCATAGCATTGGCGACAAAGACTTGCAACAACATGCCCGCAAAGATGAATTCCTTACAGAAGAAGCACGGAAAGAAGCGGAAGAGACGCGACAGCAGGCACGTGAATGGGCCAACAAAATGAGGGCAGCAGTCTTTAAGTGGTTGGATGACGACCAAAGACTCACAGAGCAGTACAAAACCGAAGAGCACCATGCAAATGAGGCCTACCGACATGCCATTGCTAAACTCGAAGACAAGGTACATCACCTTGAACAAGAATTAAAAACTTCCTTGAATCGATATTTGGAGGGAGAAGAAGCACTCCACCAGATTATACGAGATCAAAAATGCAGGATTGCCTCATTGGAAAGACAACTTGAACAGAGGAGTCAAAGCAGCGTTCATTCTACATCAATCCCTCAAACTTCAGACGTTGAAATCAAGGAAAAGGTTGAAATGAAACCTACAAAAACTTTGGAAGATGAACCATGCACCCCACGACTTGCCCCCACATCGAAACCAAATCCAGCCATGACACCCGGGGAACGTTCGGTTCCAGTGTCTCCCGATTCAGAAGATTCTTCATCCGATTCAGAGGTTGATACAAGACAAAAGCGACGTGATAATCCACGAACGCTCCCTTCGGTCTCGTTTTCCTTCGAACCAGATACTACGAACAGTCGGCGCGGCCCAGTGCCTCGTCCGCCAATCTCACAAGCACCGGTCTCTGCATTGAAAGGACAACAACGACCACGTCGGCGTCATCTTCGTTCTCCTCGTGGACATCCAATCATTCAGTATGGGAATGGAGCTACAAAAGAAACTCAGCCCGACGGAACGGAGATCATTCGATTTCCAAATGGGGATATTCAAATAACTCAAGGGGATGTGATGGCCTACTATTACTCTTCATCAGATGTGTTTTCGGTACGCCGCCCCGATGCTTCTATATTGTGGGAATTTCCCGATGGGCAGCTCGAACAGCACTATCCAAATGGAGAGCGAGTCGTTTTGGGGACAGACGAAGAACCTCCACAAGATCATGTTCTATTGATGGCGAAGGAACTGCGTAATTTGGAACACTTGGACTTGCTGACGTTTGATTGAAATCATAGTTCTACCAAACAACTGTATCTCAGTTAGCTTTAAACTCGTATTTGGGTTATGTCGTCGAATGATTCCAGTTAGTTTTGAACTCTTATTTAGGTATCCTTCCGTATCTCCGAATGATTCGACTTGATACAACGTCCATGATTGGCCGATTCAACACAATCGGTGGTTTTGTCCATTCCATTCGCATAGTGTCAGTAACAAGCAAAGGATCGTTGCTTAGTTGACGGCGACGCGACGGTTCTACAATTTTCGTCAAACTTTCCAATATGTGATGCCATTTAAGTGAACCAAAGTGTGGTCTATATCGTGAAGCGACCTCGCCTCGCCGCCAAAAAAGCTTCTGCTTGTCATTCATTTGGGACACAAAGGCCGCATTTTCCTCGTCCACATCACCACCATTTAGTATTTTCTCCGCAGCCCTTTGGTTGCCCCGAAAGGAAATGTCAGCAAAGACACGTCGGAGCAACAGACGAATATGAACTCGAATTTCATTTTGCAACACTGATCGAATCCTAGACAGTTGCTTCTCTTCGATCAACGACCAACAACAACCACGGGTAGCAAGACGTTGCGCAGGTTGTTTGTCATTTTGCTCGTCTTCGTCGTCGGTGCTTGTGCAAGCGCTCATTGGTGAACGGCCATAATAGTGATCCTTGAGCTTTTCGAGGGATGAGCCAAAGACAGCAATGCCACAACTAGGACATGTAAGCTCTTCGGTAGCAGGTATTGACGGAGATTGTCCTGCAGCTAGGGGGTCCTGTTCACGTTGTTGGTGGCCATCCACTGTCGAGAAAGTGGCTATTGAAGTCGCACTAGGATCTTCTTGTTCCGCAGCTTGTCCAGTGGCTGTTGTGGGGTTGCCATCGACCGTCGACCGAGCAGAGGCTGTTGCAGTTGTAGCTGTTTCGGGTTCGGTCGAAAGTTCCAATCCCAATACTTGACACTTTTCAATGGCCTTGGCACGGCTGTACGCAACGCCATCATCTTCTTTTTCCTGGTCATTATTGTCCTGCTGCTTCTCCTCTTCTGTTCCGGAGGTTGAAACAGTGACAGTTTTGGATACCGCATGGAGGGCTCGTTCCCAACAATGCAGAACCATTCGACGAAGGATCTTGTCGCGATCCATAATCTTCTCAGCGTTGTTGGGATTCTTTGGTTTTCTCTTCTTCTTCTCACCAGTCTTCTGCTTGTCCCTTTGGAGCCCACCCGCAGGCGTTGACATACGGATCTTTTGCACATTCGAAAAGGGATCCCCTGCCGGGAATCCGTCGGAACCGAAAATGGAAGTAGCAGCCGTAGTGTTGTTGGTGTGGTTGGCGCTCCTGTGACGACGACTACTGCATTTTTGGTCATAAAACTCGTTCAGATCAATGCCATCGCCATAGAGTTCATCTCGTTGACCATCCATTTTTTTCAGAATGTACCCGTAGGTCTGAGATCGGTCGAGTGCATTAATCAGCACATCCGGCCAGGTACTCCTTCTATCCAAGGATGTACCGAATCCATAGACCAACAGATCTTCGACATGTATTTCCAATAGTTTCTTTTTCTTATTCGTTTTGGTTTCATTCCAGTGCTCGGGTGAGGAGGCTCGTTTGGAGGTCCTTGCCGGTTCCTTTTCCCATTGATCGGGTGATGTAGGTCGTTTGAAGGGAGCAAGCGAAGCAGCAGCAGTTGATGTAGTTCTTGGACCGTGAGCTGTGGCGGTGTTGCTTTCCGTCCTTGGATAGTCAGTGGTCGCCGTAGTTGTAGTGCCGGCGGATTCCAGTGTTCTCTTGCGTCTCTTGTGATTGCTCTTGGAGGATAGGGACGTGGCAGTGGAGGGAGAGGACCTTTTGCGTTTCTTCTTGGTATGGGAAACAATCTCACTGTCCTCTGTGCTGCTATTACTGCTACTGGAACTGTCATCATCGTCGTCGTCCGTGCTTGTCATGAGTGATTGAGCACTACTGTGGCTACTACTGTCCAGCAAAGTACTTAGATCCTCGTCTTCCTGTAAGGTTGCACGTTGCCTTGCAGATACCGTTCGTGCTGGTTCCTCTCCTTCTTTCGGTTGTTGAGCAGTTTCTTCTTCTTCCTGTTGTTCTTGTGCATCTTCTCCGTCTCCCGCTTCTTCTGCTTTCCCCTCTTCCTCGTTTTCTCCTGTTAGCCCCATGGCTTCTCGATATCGGTCCTCATTGTCTTCACGATAGCGTCGACCTGTAAAAAACATGGTGTTGGGCATGACTGGAATGGCCCTGTCACCGCGTCGTTTGAATTCTCGTAGTCGCCAGGCTTCGTGACGGTGATGACTTCCTACCACCATGATATGATCCAAGACGTTACGAATTTCGTGGCGTTCCCTCCATTGGAGGCGGCGGAGCTGATCCGTAGGGACGTCCTCGTCGCCTTCATCCTCGCTGCTGTTGGCGTCGTCGTCGTCGTCGTTTTCCAAGTGATTGATTTGTTGGAGGGTTGGAGGCAGAGCATGATGTTCTTGTGAGAGTGTCGACGACGACTGAGCATTCATTGCGACGGCTGCTGCCGTCGTGCCATGTTCCATGTTCGCCATGGAAGGATTGAGTTCCGGGATATTGTTTGGTGGTGGTTGTCCACCCATCCAGTTCCTCGGATCATCATCATCATCATTGTCTTCTTCTTCTTCACTGGATGAGAGATAGAGATTGTCGTCCTTGAGGTTGGCCGTCATGACAATCAATGGAGGAAGAAGGAGGAGGATCTAATGCGGATGTGTCCCTCCTCATTTTTTGTGAGTGTCATTGCTTCGGTCGGATGGATGGTTTTCCCCCGTCCGTCCGCCCGCCCGATCTCCGGAATCATCACGCGCCACGTGGAAGACCTGAAGGACGGGACCGCAATTCACGGACGGGACTCATTCATCGTTCCGTGTTTCCTTGCAAAACACATCATCGTCGATCGATCCCATTGATCTCTTCTTTAGGAGTAGAAAGGGATCCAAAGGAACCAAGCAGTTTCACAAACACAATCCAAACGCGTCGGTCTTCCAAAAGCTGACTACGTATTTTCACGATAATGTCGTGGTTCCAATCTTATACAATGATACTGTTCCTTAGTTGGATAGGGGGTGGACCTTTACATGGATCATGGATGGGTGTCACCGCCTTCTCGGCGTTCCCATCGTGGAGGAACCCATCCATATCGTCTTCAAACTCAAACTCCCTTCTCCCCACACGACAGAAGGGCGGGGTAAAGAAGCATCAGGGACGTCCTGGACACCAACCCGTTCCAAAACCTACCAATGGACCACCTCTCTTTGCGTCATCCCTAGACGATGCCATGGATGCCACCTCGGGGATTGTCAGTACTTTGAAACGCTTTGACAAGCTGCGTCAATTGGAACAACAAGAACAACCACGATCTCGATGGACACGATTGGTTCTGGATGACGACAATGACACGAATCCACGTGACGGAGAGGACAGGGACCAGGAAGAATCGGGTGAGAAAGACGTGGTCTATTTGTTGGAACCACCTAGTTTGAGTACGCCCTCTTGTATCATTGTCTTTGTTGGTGGCGCCGGATTGGGATCCTTTCCTCAAGTGGCGTATGCGGAATTTTTGGAACGTGTTTCCAATCAACTCAATGCCGCCATTGTGACAGCCCCCTACAATGTCGTGAGTTTGGATCACTTTCAATTGGCCAAACAAGTGGGTGAATTGTCACGTCGAGCCTTGTTGCAATGTGAAGAGGATCCCCAACGCTTGTACAGTCCCACCTTGCCCGTATATTGTTTGGCCCATTCCTTGGGCTGTAAATTGGCCTCCATTTATGTGGCCGCGACCGGACAAGACTATGATGGGATGGGCTTTATTGGATTCAACAATTATGGATTTGCTCGAACCATTTCCATGGCCAAGGACTTTGCCCAATCCTTACAAGAAATGAGAAGTGGGGAAGGAGGAGCGGACTCTCGAAGAACGACCATGGGACAAAAAGATTCCCAAACAAGTGAGACCATGAATCAACTCTTTAACATGGCGGAAACCTTTATGGGGACTTTGGGTGTGGAATTCTCACCCACTCCTGTGGATACTGAACGATTGATTGCGCTCAAATTTGATCCTGAACTCATTGCCAAGACACGATTGTTTGTCATGGACGAGGATGGCTTGGACGATTCGGCTTCGTTTCTGCGTGCCTGTGATCAAGCAACAACAACAACAACAGCTCAGCAAAGTTCCTTGCCCGGCAATCACTTGACTCCTGTCTACTTTGAATTCAATTTGAATGAAGTGGACCTACCGGAATCGGCACGCGAGGTGGCACAAAGTAATTTGGGTGGATTCGAAAGTGCTTCGTTTGGAAATGCTCAAGAATTGGACGCGCTGGTCCAAGAAGTAGTAGGGTTTGTCATGGGACGACCACCCTCTACAAGACCGACCAATCAACCCTTGTTGGGAGTATCGTCGTCTTCTTCGTCTTCGGAGTGAGTCTAGTAGAAGACGTGTAACTGTGTACAATGTATTCTGTCTATTATTTCTCTTTTATTTTCTCGCAGGGGAAATTGGTATAAAAGGTGTAGACACTTATTCTTCTTCGTAATGACTTTTGATTTCCGGATAGGAGGTTCCAATTTTTCCTCGTGCCATGGTGTAGCACACAATATCCAATTCGTAGGTATCTTGTTCGACACTGCCCGTGGCGAGTTGGACCACATTGTGTTGCTGACCGACCAAAAAGCACATGGTATACAGGGCAAATTCAAATTCCGGACTTACCCCAATAAAACTGGATCCCACCGATTTGGTGACACCATGCCACGTGAATTGCAGAGTCAACAAATGATCATAGTCATCGGGGCGGGCATCCTCGCGACTCTTGGGTTTGATGTAACCCCGATAATCGACATGACCCTGTCGTTCTTGCAAATAAAATTGAATCCAATTGTGAAAGCCGGAAATTTTGTTGTCGCGAATTTCTCCGACAAAGACATGTTCAAAGCCACTCGAATCACGAGAGGTTTCGCGACGGTACAATTCAAACCACAACCGATACAACAAGGCTTGAAAGCCGTCCGTATCGGATGGAATATCATGCTCGGATTGGTCGGCATGAGCCACACAATATTGGTGACAAAACTGCATGGGTTTGGTTTGCATGACAGCCCCAAGGAAACGATTGATTTCGGCCTGTTCGGCCCGTGTGAAAGATTCTTGTTCGCCGGTGAAGGGTGAATAATTGTCCAACAAGGCAACAAAGGTTTGATAGGTGGGTCGTTGACGCAAAATTTTGGGATCGACATACGAGAACAGGGGATCCTCGGCCTTGTCGTCTTTCCAATATGGTTTTTTGCCCTGAATGGATCGTAGACGAATGAATGTTGAAGCCATGACAGTCACACAAATTTACAAGGCAAAGGAAGTAACAAACAAACAAATCCAGCTTGTGAGTGAGTGTGAGTGCGACTTGCACTTTTCGAATCATGGTGTTGTCGTACCCCTTGCACGTTGATGGAATAATCTCGAGACGGATCGAGACGGTTGGCATCGAGATTCCACAAGTGTTGCACGGCATCGGACAGAGACAGCGAAGACAAGTCGACACCACGGGGAGCGGCTTCCTCCTGTTTGAGTACCAATGGTTTGGGTTGGAGACTGGTAATTTCAAATGCATGGACCACCGCATTGAGACATTTCAACAATTTGACATCCTCGTCGGTCGTACTGTCGTCGTCGGACGATGACAAGAATTCACTGGCCACCTTGAAGGCCAAGAATCGCACCTTGGCCAAAAAGGAGGGTGCTGGTACATGTGTTTCAAAGTACGTTTTCAAGTCATCACTTTCTTCTTCTTCCACGACACGATCGGTAAAGACGGTCCGATAAAACTCGCACAAGGCATCACTGTCCACTTCCGATTCTTGTTCCATATCTTTGGGTTGCAAACAATTGGTTTCAATCGCATGCACCAGACAATTCATGGTTTTGAGCAAGGACAAATTGGTGTCTCGATCACCAGCTTTCAAACATTCACATCCAATGCGAAAGGCTGTGGCACGCATCCACAAAATTTTGTCGGGCGGAGGATCTGTTCAAGAAAATAATGATATCCATGGACGATTGGATTGGAATGTGAGAGAACACAGGGTTTTGCAACGAAACCACCACCACCAAGAACCAACACAATCGTCAAACGAGGTGAGTCTCATGACACGTACTGAGATTGGACAAAAAGTCCTTCAATTCGGCCGCCTCTTCCGAGTCAATGGTACCATCGGCATAGATGCGACGATAAAAGGACACGACAAAGGCATCCATTTTCCGAGACTGAATCTGTGAAAAGGAGGCAATACTACTGCTGTTGGATAAAGTACAAGTTGGTTGCTACCACTCAATGGCTACGTCTTGTTTCTTGTTGCGTATATGGGATATGGAACAACAACACTGGGAAAAGGAGATTTGTAGGAAACGGCATTGGGCAAGACACGTAAGGTTACTCTACCACGACCGAAAACAAGAAGATCCAAAAGATACGCAAGCAAAAAAAAAGATCCTAAAGATTCCGCCTCTCATGATTGAGACACCAATAAAGACACGAATATGGGTCATGTACGACACCTTTACTCAAATGTATTTTTGTTTAATATGTCGTGAAGACATTTTACGCCAATGAAAGAAGTGCCTTTTGAGCCCTGCAAAGGAAACAAAAAGACATAGAGAAGACAGTGAAACGACGTACTAAAACAAAACCTTTCCGTCTTTTGTCTATGGAGAGTTTTGAACCCGGGACACGAAGAAAGACAGTCTTTATAGAGTCTTTATAATGTCTTAACAAGTGGGGGAAGGGGGGAACTTTTTGTTTTTTTGCAAAAGGATACCATCAAGAGGATGCATGACAATGGCAATCAACATTACACCAACTTCTAGTAGTTATACAGGAAAAACAGTCCTTCTAACTCCACGGTGGAAAAGTTTTTCATCTCGGAGATACTGCAAGGAGGATGACGACGACGCCTGGTCGGCGTCATGATTCTTCTGCTGCTGCTTCTTGTGCTTGGCTCCGAGTCGTCTTGTTGGTGAGTGGTCCGGGAGGTGATGCGACGCACTACAAACCGGACCGTGACGAAACCCAATGGTGGTCACGGCGAGATGCCTTGGTCCGCATGGTGGCGGCCTTTTTGTTTGGACCATCCGAAACCAGGCGACGACAGCAACGACAACGAGAATTGACCTTGCTCTTTGACCAAGATTTGGCCTGTATCCACATGATGTACAACGACGACTTGCCCAGAAAAACCAATGACTCCACGGCAGAACCAGTGATTCCCACGGAACGAACGCTGGTATCGCTATGGAAACAAGCCGCATTGTCCAAGGACGAAACAGCGGTAGTCTCGCAGGGAGGACTTGTCTGTTGCTTGGTTCGTCAGTCTTCTGCAGCTGGCGACAACCCGCAAAGTACCATCACCAAGAACAACAACAACAGCAGCAACAGCAAACCGAACCAGAGTAATAAACGAGAATTGTTGCATCTCTTACAGAACCAGTGTTCCATGGACTTTCTTCGTCAACACAATTTGAATGCGTCCTCTTCCGTGGCCTTGAGAAAAGTCAATCGAACCCAGTTGCTGCGCATTTGGTATCAGTGGCAAAAGACTTGTTCTACCGCCCAACAACAGAAACACAACAACAAGAAGAATCAGGTGGCTGGATCCTCGAACGACGACCACAACGAAAAGAAGAAAGCCCAAAAGGAAAAGGATGATGCACTTCAAAAGGTATTCGAGCAATTGCTCTTTGCCCCACCACTGTGCATGCAGCCGCCACCACAAGAAGGAACTCCAAGCAAAACCAGACACTCTATTTTGGCTGCCACCTTGCATGAATCCAGCATGGCCGAATTGCCCTACTGGAATCCCTACCAACCAACCCAACAAGACACAACCACCCTCCATCGGCATCCCTCGGCGTCCTCGTCATCATGTTGTGTGTGTTTGTTTTTGGGAGGCGTCCGAGACATGACACGGGTCGAGACCACCAATCTTCGTACCGTGTGTCAACGACACGAGATTGCCGTGGTACCGGTAAGGCTGGGACCCGTGGCCGAATTTACCAGTAAAATCTTGACCCTGGTGGCCTTTCATGAGAGTCAAGGCATGTTGGGACCGGCCCTCCAAACACTGGTCATACAACAGCAGCAACAGCAGCAACAACCAACCAATGCATCAACCACGAAACGAAAACGTGTCCGTCCGGAAACCACCCAACTGGTCGCGCAGGATGCAAGTGACGGTTCTCGCCGATTGTCCTCGCATACAACGACAACCTCACCACTTGGCGGTCCAGTGTTGCATGTCGTTCTCTTGGTTCCTCTCGACAGTCCACAAGTGACGACGGACTTGGAATCTCGCAGTCGACTCTTGTGGTCGTTGGTTCGCTGCATAGTGACGGGTCTCTGGCGGTCTCGATTGGTGGCCACTCAGAGCAGCCCGACGACTCTGGCGTCGGACGACCGTGTCGAACCATCCATATCTGGGGTAGCAGCAATGCTTCAAGTCAAGTTGACGCTTGTGTTTCGCGACAAGGTCGTGTTGACCCTCGACCAAAAATCGTTGGTCCAATCCATGGCGAAAAAACATCAAGCGGCACCGTCCGAATATCAAATCTTGAACGTGTTGCAAGAACAATTGGCGGCCCCGTCATCCAAAAGATGCACCAAAACACCATCTACCTCACCTACGATGCAAACGATGGAACCTTTGATCCACGACATTGAAAAAACCTCGAAATCATCGCAGTGTTTTGCATTGGATCTGATCCATTCACACAACCTTGATGACAATGACGCAAATGGAAAGGTTGCAGTACAACAGAGGCCTTGTCTCTCCGACTATTTTTACTCCAAAGACAACATGGAAAAGGACGCATCGTCAAGCTCGTCGTCCTATTCGGTTCTCGCCTTGATAGCCCTGAATGGTGACCAGGATTCCAGCGTATCATCATCAAAGTCGTCGTCGTGGTCATCTTGGACTTGTTCCATTCAGACATCCATCTGGGAGGCTTGCCACCGAGTCCACATTCCCATGCTGCCGTGCGCGATTGTACCATCCAGTCCCGCGACTTCACACCCATTGGGTTTGGACCATGCGGCGGCCACCATTACGCTGTTGCAACATTTTGCCTACCAAAACCGTCTCCTGGGCTTTTGTCGTGAGTGCCAAAGTCCAGAACAGCATCCAACGCGACAACAAGAACAGACAGGTTTGCCATGCGGTGAGAGTGGGGATAGGGCCATTCACAACCGCAATGAAACGGCAAAGAAAAAAGCCAAAAGGAAGAAAAGGAAGAAACAAAAGACAATATGAAAGCAGTAGCAAACGGCCACAACACTTGTGAATGGTGCAGATTTGGCCACTACTAAAAAGGCAGCCTTGAATGAATTCTTTGCATCTCCTCCGACCAAGGCACTACGAGACGGTTCCCATTTTACAGTCTCATCGTGTGGATCCAGACAGACGGATGGGTTGGTACAGTCGCGACAGGGGATCTAATAGAATTCTTGATGACTTTCAGGTTTTTGGCAGAGCATTGTCGGCAACATGTTTCTTTTTCTTGACAAAGAAGATGGAATCGGTTTGGATTGGTCAGAGCCTCTACATGGCAATTGGTGGTGGTACGTGGTACACAAGATCTAGCGCATAGCAAAACAGCTTAGCATCTCTCTATTCTGTGGTTCGTCTACAAAGAACAAACGGTAGCTTGTCGATCGATTGATTGGTTTCTTAATCGCTGTCGCTGTCCATCATCATGGCTGCAAAGACACCACCAGCTCCCTTGGGTTTGGCCGAAGGTGGTTTGGCTTTGCTACCACCCGTGTTCTTTTTGCGAGTCGTCGACGCCCAGGCACCCGTAACGGCACTGGTACGGGACGTGGTGGTGGAAGATGTGGCTGGTTTTTTCGTGGCCTTGGCTTTGGATTGTTGTTGTTGTGCCGCAAAGGCGGCTCGAGAAAGTTCGACGCGTCGTTCAAAGGCATCATCGCTTTCAAACCATCCTCGACTGGCTTGTTCGAGTTGTTGAATTTCCTCGTCAATTTCTTCCTTGCGTGCCAAGGCTTGGGTTTCCTTGACCGACAATAACCGCCCCTTGCTGGAAGCTTGCAATTGCAACAAGGGTTTTAATTCGACACGGAGGGTTTGAATTTCGGCTTGTTTTTTGAGTGGGGGTGGAGGTCGTCCCGTCGTTTGTTGCAACTTGTCTCTTCGTTCTTGGGCCTTGGTCAAGGCTGTGGTCAATTGTTGCACCTTTTTGGGAGCATTGCCTTGTTCGGCTTGTTCCTTGTCGTGTTGTAGTTTTTGAATTCGTTCTTGCACTTGCTCCAACAATTGGGTTCGTTCGGCCACGGTAATTTGTCCCTTGTCGACTTGTTGATGCATCAATTCTCGGACAGTCGTTTGTTTGGCTTCCAAGGACGACAGCGAGACATCATCGTAAAAGGTTTGTTCCGTTTCGGTCAAGGGTGTTCCCGTCAAGAGTTTTTGATCCAATCCGGTAATCAGTTCCTTCAATTCATCCAAGGCCCCGATACAAGCCTTTTTTTGACTCCATGTCAGACACATGCTCGTAATCATGCGTTCAAACACAGCGGTGGAGGCGTAGGCAATTTTGTGTTGCGGAGAGTCGGGTGGTATCAAGGAGGAGGACGACGCAGACGTTCCTTGACCACCCAGAGAAAGGTTGGCGGCAGAATTGGTGACATTCGTCACGGAAGCTTCCAGTTGAGGATGCACCACGACCGTTTTCAAGTTTTTTCCCGTATCATGTTGCAATTTAAAGGTTCCCGGTCCTCCTCCGGCATCTTCCGTGTATCCCAATTCCCGCAACGGTGCGGTAATGGCCTTGGCGGCACCCTCGTCGTATTTTTGATGAGCCAATTTGCCCGCTCCCGTGACAAAGGTAATGCGAATCGTTTCCGACAAGGAAAAGGGTGTGGCAAAGGCTTGCCGAATGGCTGGTTCAATCGTGGAGGCCTGTTTGCCTGCCAAATCAAAGGTTTCGCTGTCTGTGTTGTTGTCCCATGATGCATTCAATCGTATAGTTAGATGTATTCGTAGGATTGGAGGAACGAGGAACCGGGAAACACAAGAAAAAGACATGAGATTCGCTTCGCTTCGGTAGACACAAAGAACCACTGCAGGAATCTCTCACTCCAACAAGGCTGTCACCTACCTACGGCATTTCGAATGGAAGCGGCCAATCCACTCAAATGGCTCGTACTGGCACTCATGGTGAGGTGGCACACAAAACAACGATCCAATCTTTGCGGGCCGCTCCATTGCCTCATGTTTTAGTCGCCTTGGCGGGTCGCACTTGAGCCGCGCGGGAGCGGGTGTGACGGGCACACGCCGCCCCGTGCCACAAAACGCGCACCTCCTTTCCTCTTTTTTTGTTGCATGGATACAACACAAAAGAAGAGCACAGAGTAACCGTCACCTCCTGTTGTGAATCAATAGAAAGGAGAAAGTGCTTTTCTGCAGAGACTGTTGTGGCTTCTTAAGATTATTTGTCACAACCATGGTAATGACAATGGAGAATAGTGCAGCCACCGCCGCCAAGGTGGATTGGAATGATTTAACGTCCAAATCGGTTCCGAGTTTGTGGAGTGGCATTGGGGGTGGTGGTGAAGCACCGACCAGTACCTCTGCTACGGCTGCCGCCGAAGGTGGTGGTGGTGGATGGAATCGATCCATGGCATCCTTGCAAATTGCCAGTCAATCCTTATTGGAACAACCAGGAGTTCGTTCCTTTACCGGAGGAGGAGGAGGATTGACTTCTCGATGGAAAGCTACTACGTCTGCTACCACTACAACTCCGGGGGCAGCACCTCTTCAAACCGGAGGAAGAATGGACGCGACCACCACTCTGACGAATGATGGAACGTCCAGTCGTCCCCTCCGCCGCAAAAAGACGGTGGAAGAAGCCGTGGCGGAACACGAAGAATCGATTTTGCAAACCTTGCGCGTTGAGTACGATACCGCCATTGACCAGGATTGTATGGATCGGGTCGAGGATCATTTGACCCAAAGTTGGGAACGAGGCAATTTGTTGTGGTTGGAAGAAATTGGAGTTGTGGCAGCCTCCAGCAAACATGACCCATCGACGACTCGCATACAAGATGCCACCAATCGACATCAACAACTACAACCACAACAACAATCCAGAGGAGGACGCATCCTGGTGCCGTCGCAACAAGCCGTATTGCCAGGACAGTCGTCGGCGCGAATGGATCCTCAATTGATTCAAGCACATGGACGGATTGTTCAAGATTTGCCTCGTCTGACACCCGATCAGGCCGCACATGAATTTGGACTCGTCTATGCCCATTCTTCCAACAACAACACGACGGCGGTGCCTCCGGCCTTTCGAGGCTGTGCCACGGCCTGGAATTGGATGACTCACGTCTTGCAATACCAACAGCAACAACAACAACGCTCGAGTCACCGTGGCAATACCAACACTATGACGGCCACAGATCAAGCCATTGCCACCGTGATTCATTTTTGTCAACAATTTCAACATACCATGGAACAAACCATTCAAGCGGCCATGGCTTCGGGACAAGCCGATCTGATTCAATCCACCTACACCCATGCCGTGGCACAAAATTGTCAAGCCTATTCCAAACTCTTGTTGGGCGATTCGACGACGACCAAAACAAGCACAAGCACGCCCTGGTCGACCTTGTATTTTTGTTTGCGATGTGGAAGTGCGGCGGCCGCCTTGCAAGTCTGGCAAATTGCCGCTACCTCATCCTTGTTGACACCACGCATGTCCCAAGCCGTGGCACATGCCATTACCGAATTGTTGGTGGCCCTGTCGCCGCCGTGGGGAGAAGCGGCCCTGTCGGGACCTCCGCAATTGCCGCGGTCGCATCGACATGTCGTGGCTGATTACTTGCAAGGACTCGTGTCATCTACCAACGAGGGTACCGCGACGACCAATGATCCCTCCGCACCACAATCACAACCAACAACAACACCTGCCACGATTCATGAAATTGGATTCTTGGCACTCCTTTCCGGTACGGGAAATTTGCCGATTGACAATAGTACGCATGGCTTTTGTACCATTGAAGATTTCTTGTTTGGTCGCATCAACCAGGCCGTCCTCCAACAAGATCCAAATCAACAATTGATTGTCTTGGGCAATTCGATTCAAGACTATGGTGCCAGTTACTTTGGTGACACGGAATCGGGTGGATGGTCCTATACCTTACCCCTTCTCATGACGCAACAGTATGCCAAGGGCTTGACCCATTTGGTCGATCACGGGACCTTGGGACTCTTGCAAGCGACGCATTTGGGACTGCTCTTGTCGAGCAACGGCATTCCACTCGTGGATTTGGGATCTTCCTCCCACGCTGCCAAGGACGACGATTTGGCCGCCTCCTTGTTGGTGGCCTATGCCGGTCAACTCGTGGCGGAACCAGTGGTGGGAGGGGCCCTGGCAGCGCTGGAATACCTGACACTGATTCCCCAACGCGATCGAATGCGCAAGGAAGTCGCCACCTTGATTGCCAAAACGGTAGATTTGCAAAATTTGGTGGGACGGGTCGATGGCAATGGCGTGCGTCAACCACCCGCCACGGGCAGTGGTTTGGATCGGACCTTTTCGCAGTCGGAAATTGGTGCCCTCTTGACGGACGCGGCCGAATTGATTTTGCGCGGTACGAGTAGTTCCAAAAGTCATCAGGAACAATTGGGAACGGCCGTCATGTGCTTTTTGTTGGCGGGTCGGTACGACAGTGTGTTGCGCTTTTTGTGCGATCAATTGGTACCGCCCAATGTCTATGGCACGAGCCACAACCACAACCAAAAGGACCGTCGTGGTCTTGCGGCTCCTCCGCCACACCAACAGGGCACCCACAAGAATGACGATACCATTCGGAGTCGTCAATTTTGGATGGATCAAACACAACAATTTCATCAGTGTTATTTGGACAAACGGACACGAGTCACGGAAGTCTTGGAACGAGAACGCAAACTGTCCTTGGTACATACCAGCAAATGTTTGATGGACCTCAACGTCTTTTTCCAACATTTGCAAAATTGTCAATATTTCGAGGCATGGACGGTAGCCCGGGGAACGGGCTTGTTGCCCGTGGATCACAGTGACATGGCGGCCAAGCAAGACCTGTATCGTGGATTGGATTACACCCTCCAAAAGAGTTTTGGTGGATTTTTGGAGGGTGTCATGGAATGTTTGCAACAACAACATGCCTTGACGAAACGACAATTGCAATTTCAACGACAAGCACAAACGGGGGACGTGGCCGTGCCGCAACAACGAGTGACGGAATTGCAAACCTATGCACGCTTGTTGGTAGCCTTTGCCGGAACGCTCGATGTGGCCAGTGATGTAATGAGCAAACTGGAAGCCGTCATGGTATAACTTTACACAGAATGATACGCGCCGCTGTCTCAATGGATAACTCCAAACAAAGCGCCGGTGAAACTCTTCGTTGATAAAGAAGATTGTTTACAGAGTGATCCGCTGGGTAAACAGTGGCTTTCGCCATTCGTACAAATATCTTTCGAATGGTCTCTACTGTTGAGTGGGATGATCGAACTATGAAATCAGATCCTAACTACAATTTCTGTTGTTTAAAGTGTAATTCCCTCTTCGGGTTCAAACTTGGAACCAAGTTCCGAAAGCATCTTGTGGGCCTTGGCGTAGGATTCGAAAAAGGCATCTTGCGAGTCACGGAATTTTTCGGCAAATGGTCGAAAGCCTTCATCCTTGAAAACGGAAAGATCGGTGGACAATTTCAAAAGCTCTTCGTCGACACTGGCATCCTGTTGTGTCACGTATTAGTGCGACAAGCAAGCAGACAAATAGGGTAAGTATCAACAGATGCGTGCCGTCCCTTGCGGTGACACCAAGCATAATACGTACCTCCAAGCTCTTAAAGTAGCTATTGTCAAAGACCAACCACTGCGAGGTCCAGGAGCTTCCACCGGGTGTGTACTTGGCTTCGGATCCGTCGGCTCGGACTTGCTTGGCACTGTCGGATGATCCATCGGTAAACTTGGTTTGCTCCTTGCCCAAACCCGATCGGTCCTTGTAGGCCCGACCAAAGGTGTGGGCACCGGAAAGAGCGACAATGGCTTCGTCGTCAAATCCCATGCGGTAAAAGACCTTGCGCAAATGTCCTTCGGCCTTGGTATCTTTCGTCACGACAGTACCGGAATCCCAACCAAATTTGCCATCGTCACCGGCTTCGGCGTCGGGGAGATTTCCTTCGGGAGGACAGTCGTCGGCCGAAGCAGCATCGACGCGGCCTGGAGGAATCAAAGAAAACAGCGAGGGAAACGCCATGCAACGAATGATCCAAAATTCGTATCGTGAGGAACCAACCCATTTTCAGGATTCTCATTTGAAGCATCCCCTATTTCTCTCGGTCAACTGAACTGGTGAATGACGTACCGTACTTGACTCCGAGTTTGGGTCCACCGGCGAGTTCAACGGCGCGGGCCGAAGCCATTTGATAAATGTCGGCATAGCTCACAGTGGGACAAGCTTCCTTGATGGGTTCCAAGAGAGCCACGGCCTTGCCAAGACCAGCGTTGTTGCCGTGCGAGTATTCCTTTTCAAAACGAATGGATCCGTTGGCACCGCCTTGTTTGGTATCCTTGTCGTAGGTTCCCGAATCGTGCCAGGCCAAACGGACAAAAAAGGGTCCAGCGTTGGTTTCCAACAAGAGGGCGTCAACCTTGGCTTGACAAGCCTCCAACTCTTCCTTGGTGACGGCGGGCATGGCGGTCGTGCGAGTGATACTTTGAGAGTAGGTTTGTTGTTGTGGACGAAAGTCCGTAGGAGGAACGACAAACGCGTTGGATGTGGAGAATGTGCTGGAAATGATGCACGTTCGACAAGAGGTACAGTAAACCCCGATTTTGTACTTTAGTACTATTTTCCACTTCTCTTGAAGTTTGAAGTCTCATAACCTATTAGAACGTACCTCGAAGGTGCATCATAACCTATTAGAACATGCCTCCAGCGTGCAACAGATGCAAAAGCAAAGCGGGTGATAAACTACGAGGGGATGACCCAGCGACCACATCCTGCAGCTATCGTGGCGCTCTTGTCGTCGTGCAGGTCTCTGTCATTGTAGTTCTAGAGCACGCTAGGAGTAGACGCGTGTGCCGTAAAGGCCCCGGAACCAAAAAGATGGCTCCCAAGGGCGGGTATGGGGCTAGTTTTGAATCTCTTAGAACGCTATCTATCTCGAGAGCTTGCACTTGAGGTACTAGTTCCTCACTCTTCATCACAATGGACGTTCTCCCAACCATCCTTTTTCCATCCTGTTCTTCCTCACTCACTATTGCATAAACATGTACACTATTAGACATACCAATACTCTGGGGGGGCTAGGCCCTCCACCCCCCTTCCCCAGGGTGGGTGGGAATCGTGATTCGTTCCAGATGTCGCGGGACTCGGACCCCGTGAAAGCATCTGTCTGTTACGTGCGAGTGTGCCTCCCACCGAGCATCCATCCCATGTTCAAACCCCAGTAAGGGGCCAAAGACACCTAGAAATATCATCACAAGTGTGCTTTGCCGCATATTCTATGGGCTGCCAAGCCTAGGTCAACGTTTGAGAGATAATCAGCTGGGTAGTACGACAGGCAAGCTGGCAACAGCAAACGAGCTGGACCTAACTCCTCAGAGTTCTGTCGAGCCAATTCCCCGGGCGGGTGGGCGGGCAAAAAAGAGAACCACAAAGAAACACTGGGTGATCAGATCCGTGCTTGCGTTGAGGTTGCTTCTTTTCGTCAACTTATGAAATCATCGTTCGTTCGATATTGGTTGGGAAGTATCTTCTAACTTCAACCAACCAAACTTCCTGACGTGTCCCGAGAAGTCTCGTAGGGAGCCACGTCATTTTTCTTCTTCGTTCGTCCGTCGGTCCCTTCTTTACCTGTGGGGTACGGAGCGGTACTAGTTCCTCACTCTTCATCACAATGGACGTTCTCCCAACCATCCTTTTTCCATCCTGTTCTTCCTCACTCACTATTGCATAAACATGTACACTATTAGACATACCAATACTCTGGGGGGGCTAGGCCTTCCACCCCCCTTCCCCAGGGTGGGTGGGAATCGTGATTCGTTCCAGATGTCGCGGGACTCGGACCCCGTGAAAGCATCTGTCTGTTACGTGCGAGTGTGCCTCCCACCGAGCATCCATCCCATGTTCAAACCCCAGTAAGGGGCCAAAGACACCTCGAAATATCATCACAAGTGTGCTTTGCCGTATATTCCATGGGCTGCCAAGCCTAGGTCAACGTTTGAGAGATAATCAGCTGGGTAGTACGACAGGCAAGCTGGCAACAGCAAACGAGCTGGACCTAACTCCTCAGAGTTCTGTCGAGCCAATTCCCCCATATCAGTAGTCCAAGTGTTCCTTCTTGTATCCCTTCTGCTTCGCCGTGTTGTTGTCGCTCATCTTTTGTTGTCGACGGTGTGTATTCTCTCATTTGTTACAAACCCGATGAGAACTGCACTAACGCTTCCACGGAAGCTTTGGCGTCGGAGTACCGCTCAAGCATACTCATCCCCGGAAGCACACCTCTGCTCTTGATGTGCTTTCTCCATCGGTTGTTCATCTCGATGACAGCCGTGTCAATCTTGCGATTTTGGGCCACGGTCGTCGCTCCTCTTCGAAGAGATCGTCGAGTGCTGAATTCTTCTTCGACTTTTATGCTCTCGGGGATAATGTCTGGACGCTTGTGTTGGATTCGTTTCCACAGGCTATGGAACAGATGATCCAGGTCTCCCACCAAGGCTCTTTGGATCTTTCCATTCTTGCTTGTTCGACGAAATAGCGGGCCTGTTGAAATCTTCCTCACGTCCAATTCTCGAATAGATCTCTCAATCCATTTCTGCACTTCGATGCCGGAGTCCGTTCTCACAGTCAAGGGTTGCATATACAGCCGGAACGTTCCATCAGTCTGCTTAAAACGCCCAGCCAGGGCAAGAGGAACGTGCGGTGCCTTGGTATAATGGATTCCCTCAAACCAATACTTTCGAACAAGCCCGACATCCACCAACGGAATCTCCTCTCCTCGCAACGCGGCGCAAAATCCAATGACAACCATTGCCCCTGTTAGAGCCAGCTCGAGACGGCATTGTCCTTGGGGAAACCTACTCCATTCCCCTTCCAGAATTTCCAATCCACAATGAACTTCTTCCAGGGTGACAGCTCGGTCGGGGACCCAGACGTCCCCCATCCGTTTGTGGCATCCTGACATGTATCTTTTGAACCACAGACTGTTTGTGGGGCTTGCTGAAAACGTTAAGGATGATTTGTCGCTCGCTCCCATCGTCGACCAACCCGTGAAGCCTGGTAAGGTGTGTACAAAATTTGACACCACTGATCGAACCTTTCTCGCTGTCTCAAATTGTATGTGCTTTGCGTTCCGACCAGCATTTAAGGTTTTCATTAGCATGAGACAAGCGATTCCGATCCCTTGCGAATCGCCCAAAGGATAAGGTCCTCTCGATGGCAGAGGTTCGTCCAGACCCAGAGTGTTTGCCGTTTCGCTCAGATTCCTTAGCTCACGACAATTCTTTTCGACAGTTGATCGCTCCCTCGCCCAAAAAGAGTCAAGAATCGCTCGTCGGATGCAGACAAGCAGAAGATCATCCTGTTCGACGTTTGCTCGGTTGTATCTTCCCTTTAAGTTGTAAAAGGTGCACGAGTCGCATTGAAACGGGCACATGAAGTGGTCGCCATCTCTCGCTTCGGTGAATCGCTCCTTATCGTCCTCTAATTCGCCATGTCCGTCTCCATCCATCAACGCGTCGTCCAAGTCTCCTGCTTCCAGTACCGGGAAGCGATCCTCCTCGTGTTGGCGATAACAAGCTGCATGCCATGCACCGGTACACATTTTACTTGTTTCCCGTGTAGCGCCATAATTTGCGCAAACAACCCCCGTCAGGCGTGGAATTGGATGTCCACATTTTTGACAGCTCAAGTCTTGTTTCATCCAATAACTGTTTCGCTCGCGACACCTGCCAAGGCCTGGAAGAAAGATGAGGGCAAACAAATGCAGCAATTAGAGGTTCATGCTTGTCCTTGCTCCACAATGAACAATCAACCGGTATGGTGAAAACGAAGTCGGCCACTTTGCCGAGCTTTTTTCGCCAGCGATTACTCATCAGCGCAGGACAAACGAAAATGTGGGCATTGTCGGGGCGAATATGGTTCGAGTCACAGATTAGGTCTACGACGACATCGGCGACGGCTGGAGGCGGTGCCCAAACAAAGTTTCCTCGCTCGAACCCTTTATCAAACCAATCGCTAGCCTGAAGAATCTTCCATTCCTTCGCGTCGCATGTTGTTATAAGCCAAGCTAAAATGCCTGGTTGTCTTTCTTCGCATGTTTTGTTCAGAGGTACGTAAAACAACATCGAGTTTCCGGCCATGACTCCAGTCATTAAATCCCCACGCGAGAGTCCGTCGGTGCCTTGGTCTATCATCCTGGTACCAGCTACCCAGACAACTCGCATAAATATGCTTCCTCTCATTTCCAGTTTTCTTGCTCGCAGAACGAGCTCGAACAACAGCAGCGAAGACGACGTCCCTCTGTAAAAGGCGGACTCTGCCGTTGAATTATCAGTGAACATAAAAATTTCCGTTCCATGTTCTATCTTTCCGCATGCCACAAGCGACTCGAGCCGCAGAATCAAGTTATAGAGTTCGCGAAAATTTGAAGAGCGTGCTCCATATTCACGAGTCCACAGTCCGTGTTCAGTATGGATGTTGCTCGATCCATACACCCACATTGAAGATCCGAATCCTTCACCGGATGCATCGCCGAATATAATGACTACTTGTGCTCCCTGCTTGGGGCGAGCCAAAATCTTGGGTGGTTTTTCTGATGCTGTCAGAGCAGAGATGGCCTTGATATCATCGTTGAATCTTCGAGCCTTTTCAACCTGGACAGGAGCCCCCCCTTCAAGAACCCTTTTCTTTTCTTCATCTTGGAGGACCTCCTCCCGGTCTCGTGCCCTTAGTTTCCATCCTTCGGAGTCGCGGTCGGGTCTCCAAGACTCTAGAGTCAAATGGATTCCCTTCAAGTATGGAACCAAGCAATGAAAGGTAAGAGAGACGTATACCAAGAATCCACGGATACGTTCTAACTCCTTTCGATCGATCTTGTCGTCAGAATTTGCCCATCCTTGAAGTGTACGAACGTGCTTTCTTGTCTTGTCCCATCGTTCCTGGGAAACCGTTTTGTAAACGGCATTTTCACATGTTTCAACAACTGCGCCTGCCCAAGCACCTGGTGTTTTGCTGGGAGGTCGTCTCTTCCTCGCGGCATCCTGGAGTCCAAAATAGGCAGACCCTTTCGCCATGGCACTTGCCGCAAGCCATGCTTCTTCCTTCGTTGGCGCGGTCTCCCGCAGGTCGTCCACATATGTGTGAACGTCGACGGCGATTCTTCCGTCCTTTCTGACTTTTGAAATCCAGGGCTTTGATGGGTCATAATTTTCATTGCCTGGTAGATTCAGACGGACCTCTGCCCACTGAAAAATGTTTGAATCCTCAAACCGACAACCGAATACGATTCTCTTCACTCTTTGGGAACATTGGGTGGTTTGGTACGGCGACACTGTAACTCCCATCGCGCACCGTACCCAGGTTTCCCATTTCTTGGTCTTTCTCCCGTCTTCGAGTTCCTCAGGGAAAAGTGAGGTGAGATCTACACCCGTATATTTGCGAATTTCCGGATGAAGCCAGAAATTTAAAAACATCTCTCCGAAGTCGTTGTCGGCCGACCAGGTACAGGCCTCAACTGACCGGAGCATTGTTTCCACGGTGGCTAGACCGAACCTAGGGGCGTGTAGAACCCCGTTCAGTCCACTCTTGGTTCCGTCGTAAACCATACGGATGTCGCTCTCACCCTTTGGGACGGAGAAGAAGCTTGTGAGTGAGAGAATACCCGGCCTTGGCGCGATATATCCTCGTTTTCTAACTTTCCCAATTTTCTTCTTCTCTAAACTGAGACTCACTGGGTCAGGGTTGGGTCGTTGTGGAATTCTGTAACGTGGAGGTGGACCCGTCCACATTGGCTTCACGCCGTCACGCATCTCTACCATCCAGTTGTGCTCGGGCATGCGCCAGAAAAACGGTGACGATCCCTGATCCCAATCCCACCATGAAGCGAGGGACGAATGTCGCAGGGCACACAAGCCGGCTTCGATGGAGGCCGCTTGAGATTTTGTATCCATGGTCCTTTTGTGATGCAACCACCATCTCCAAAAATCATGGGCGACAGTTCGCTTCCAATAGCGCAGGGCGCCACTTCGAATCTTATCGAGAGCGTCGATTGCCCTCTTGAGTTCAGGTGCGGTGCCGAAATCGTACCGCATCAAAATGCGATCGTTCCATAGATGATACGGTATGGCAGCATCGTCTGCTTTGGTCGCCTTCAGATTCCGGTCTTCCCGCCTCTCCTCCAGATTGGATTCGATGATCAACGAGGGATCCATGTCGTCAGGGGAATGGATTTCTCCATCTTCCTCCGTCATTCCATGCCCTGTCGTCAATCCACCGTTCCTTGGTGGAGCTTCGAACTTCAAACTCGCCGGCAGCTTCACATCCACCTTTGGTTTTCCTTCTTCCTCTCGGAATTTACGTAACAAATGGGCAACTTGTATTCGAGACTTGAACGGTGGTCCAATACGGTCAATCCAACACGACAACTCATCTTCCGTCGCTTTCTTGCTCAGTTCGGCGGGGAAATCCAACGCCAACGCGAGCTCCCGCGTACCAAGACGACGAGAGACTAAACCGGTGGGGGAAAATACACTGGGGAGAATGTGTTCTTTGCGCCTGTCTTCTTTCCAGTCCATCTTCCGGTTAAGAAGGACGGGGTCGCCGGTCTGCCTTGACTTTACTCTTCCGTGAATCGTATGATCGATAATTCCCCTGACCGTGGTCTGAGATAATCCAGGATCAATTGCTCCCTCCCACCAGGAATCAAAAACTCGCGTCGTTTCCTTTTGGCTTGAAATCTTGGAAGCAACATATATCCAATGTACGCTTGTCGTCACTCCACCCAATATGCCATGGTCTATCCGCATTTTGGACGCCTGCCAACCTTGGTCACTTGGAGGACCCGCTCCAGGTCGACTCTTCCACCATATCGCTTGGGAGACAGTGGACTCCCTCTTCCAGACTGGGTGGTGCGGTCCTGGAGAAATTTCATCAAAAAACACGATGTCGACTTGTGTCCACTGATCCAGGGGAGCGTCTCCCTCGTCTTGAACCGTTCCAACCGACTTCATGTTTCCCTCTCTGGTTCGTTTGTTTCTCATCGGGTTGGAGGGTTTGCTATCAAGAAGGAGGCAGGCCCACTCATCCTGTCCTGTCCATTTGGTGGTGGAATGTGACGGTTCAAGCCGATCCACCCAAACTATGGTTCCCAAGGTTTTCACCGACCAGAACCAATATGGAATTGACCGACACACTATACCCACTCGACATGATCCTGCACCGAGCTTGAATGCTCCATCCTTTTTCTCCAACACCCCAGAATCACAAGATGGTGTTGTCGAATGACCTGTGTTCCTTAGGTTTAGGACACTATTCCTACTTGGTGGATCTGATTTTGTGGACACATGCAATGGATCTGTGGTTTTGCCATCAATCGGCGTCAACTTTCGTTTCCGACTCGCCGAACTTGGTGGACAAGCGTCAACTTCAGCGACGTGTCAGTTTCCTTTCTTGCTAGACTCGCCGGATGAAACAGCAGCCTTGTTACTTCCTCCTCCTTTCTTGTTAACGGATGACACAACCTGATTAACTGATCGTTGCATCTTTTCTAATTTTTCATTGAATTCAAATTGTAGAAGCTCAAATTTGGAGCGAGGTGTAGAGAAGCGTATGAGGTGCTCGTGTAGAATGAGCGCAATTTTGGGGTGTCCGCTAAACTCATGAGCGCGATACTCTCGCATGACCTCATGGGCCCGAAGAGTTCCCCAAAGCATTCCACCCGCAGAATTCGATGCGCGTCCGGGCGCTCTTGCGTCGCGAAGACTCTTGAACACTGCACGGACGCAGTGTGAGATTAGCACCCATACTTAGTTCTCGCTGGCGTCGCTTTCCTCTTTCACCTCCCGATGGTAGCGAACCATCCAGTGACATAGGTCATCCCAGAAAGTCTTACTCAGTAAAAGAAGCTCTCGGGCGACACTGGATGGTTCCGAACCAAAAGCAAAAAGGTCGTCAATTGCTTGGTGGATTGTCTTCCTACCATCCTTGACATAGTCTAGAATCCTTTGATGGATTCCTTCACGGCCTGACGGAGGGTGAAAGTCCACAAATTTTGGTACTCCGGCCAAGGCCCTCGAATTCGTTGTCAGCGAAGAATCGCTTCCTTTTCCCAAGAGAGGAGGGACTTCCAAATTGAAGGAAGCGATGAATGCCGTGTGATACGGCGATTTGTCCTTCACCTTTGTAGTTGTGGCTCGCTGGTTAGCGGCATGAGCTTCGTCCAAGCTCGCATCGGAAGTCGCCAAGGATAGGAGCGAGACAGCGTCTACGAAAACATGAGGGTCTGCTTCAGCTCCATGCAACAACAGCCAGGCATCACAAAATTTCCTGGACGAGAATACAATCGATCCCACCACAATGGCATCCGATTCCGCTTGATCTTGAAGGTCCTTCACATCCGTTTTCAGACGGGCCACCTCTTCCTTCAACGCGATGAAGTCTGCCGGGGTCACCGACCCCGTGCCCGCTTGCCCCATTGTATTCGGCTGTGAGCTTCCTGTCATACTGCTAGGTCCCACAGGCTGCCCAAAACCAGATCCCCATGCGAACATAGATCCTGTCCCAACACCATTTCCCGGATTTGGTGCACTACTAATGTGAGCTCCAGCTGCTTCCAAAGCAGAGACCCGTTGGGTCAGACCAGCCAGGTCACCTTCCCATTTGCCTCCCGGATCGGATGCGGATGCGGAAGAACGCGAGAGAAGCCGCATAGTTGGGTCAATGAACCGGGTCCTGAAGTCACCCGTGGTGAAGAACTGTTCAATCTGTAGGTTGCAAAGTTTGGTTACTGACACCGAGAAATCCTGCACGTGGCTTTCCATCTGCTTCAACCGATTCATTACATCGAGTGGCGGTGCAGTCATTCCCTCTTTCTTGAGATCTTGAATGGTACACTGAAGTGATTCCACGGTGGCGGACAACCGTTCCATCAAGCCAAATGCCGACAGAGTGCCAAAAGAGGCGGGGCGTTCTCCGAGCAATTCATGCAATACCAATAGTTTCATTTGGACAGAGTCCAACTGACCGTCAACTCGCGAGTGTGTGTCGCGTCGTTTCAATTGTTCTTCCTCAAGGGCACTCTTCAGAACTGAGACATTCGTCAAAAGGTCTTTCCAGGCTCCTTGGGATAAGTTCTTGAAAGCTGAGGTAGGCTGAGCACCCAACTCCCTCGGAACATTGACAAACGAAAGGGGAGATGGAGCCGAATCTTCTGAAGACAGAAACTCAGCCTTCTGGTCCTCTTCCATGTCGTCAAGGATGGGCTGAAGCTTCACCTTCTTTCTTGCCGGAGTATAAATAAACTTGGTCTCGGACTTGGTAGTTTCCAGCAAATCAGCTACCGTTTTCCCATCGATTGCATCATGTCCTGAAGTTAGAACGGTATCGCGTAGGGCCGAGAAGGTTGCTTGCCAGCTCTCGAGACTGCGAGGGCAGGTCTCAAGCTCGGACCATTCGGCATCTTGGATATACGAACCCGGGAGGACCGGAGACGAGAAGATAGAAGAAGAAGATTCGATGTCACTGCCCCCAGCGCCGCGGATAAACAGGCAATGGGTTTCGTCGCCGGCAAGTTGGGCCCAGGAAGCTTTCTTGGAGGAATGCGAAGCGATAGAACAATCTTGACGTAGACAAATTCGTTGACCAGAACCAATCACGCCCCGACAGAGGCCCACAAAGACGGATTCATCCATCCGCAGGATACCGTAGAGAGTACCCGAACGTAGGGCACCCCCCCCGGTCACAACACTAACAGACTCACCTGACGACCCCACAGAGGGCGAGGATTCCGAAGTCCCGACCCAATCAAACTTCATCGTGTCAAAAGAGAACACAGAACGTAAGAGTGGTTGGCACGATCGACAGGGAGCAAAAAAGAAAACAAAAAAGAGAACCACAAAGAAACACTGGGTGATCAGATCCGTGCTTGCGTTGAGGTTGCTTCTTTTCGTCAACTTATGAAATCATCGTTCGTTCGATATTGGTTGGGAAGTATCTTCTAACTTCACCCAACCAAACTTCCTGACGTGTCCCGAGAAGTCTCGTAGGGAGCCACGTCATTTTTCTTCTTCGTTCGTCCGTCGGTCCCTTCTTGACCTGTGGGGTACGGAGCGATGGCAAAGTTCGTGTCTTTGCTCACTATCCCAAGATTGTGAGCTCGACTCTGATGCTGATGTTCTGCTCTCCAGCTCCAACGAAAGTTGCGCGCCGACCGTGGCCGTGTGCGCGCTCTGCGCGTGCCCGTCCATCTGATGTCTGAACATCTGCTCCCGAACTCCTGCCGCGTCACGACGTACGCACGACAGACAACGAGGGGATGACCCAGCGACCACATCCTGCAGCTATCGTGGCGCTCTGTCGTCGTGCAGGTCTCTCTCATTGTAGTTCTAGAGCACGCTAGGAGTAGACGCGTGTGCTGTAAAGGCCCCGGAACCAAAAAGATGGCTCCCAACACCACTGAAGACGGATTCGACACATTGCAATCAACCAGTCGCCGATTCGATGGCTTCAGAATCCAAGGTTGAGTTGAGAAGTAAAGGTGGCGAATTCAACGGAGCCATTGAAAGTAATCTCTTCTGGGGACTCGATGGCAGCCTCCAGGTTTGTTTTGTAAAGCATCCACGTCACCTTGTGTGATGGTTCGGTTATTGGCTGGGTCGACGTGTCGGAAGTCGGGGTTCCGGAGCATGTTGGCGGACATGCCCGCGGTCCATTCCATTACTTGCGGACGTATGTAACGCAAGAATGCTGCTGATGACCATCTTCCAAGTATCATGATCTTCAACACCGATGTCCCTGCAAGGAATAATGCCATCGCTGCGCCCGAGCGCAGTGAGTGTGTCCCGATGTCCAGGGGACGGTAACCAAAACGGCCGATGCCTCCTCCACTTGCGCATGATTCTCGGAGAATCTTGATGGTGTCCTCTGCTCTTACAAATCTTGTTGAGGGTGTCTTGCCCTTGGCGGCGACCTCGGGGTCAAACCAACAATTAACCGGAGTATCGGGATCGGCATCCGGTCGGTAGTGTAAGATGCGCCGAATTATCCTGCCCCACAGTCGGACGGGGCACAGGATCTTGTCGTTTGTTCTACTTTGGGTTCTTGTCTGGAATTTTTCGCCGTTCTTCTGGGCGACGAAGGTGACGGAGACGAAGAAGGCTCGGAAAGTGAATTCGGGGTGGAGTGGGTCGATCGGGGTTCTCCTCTCGTCGTTGCAGTAGAACGCGATATTGCCGATTGTGAGAAGCCTTGTCTTACCGCGCTGTTTGACTGTCAGATATTCGCAGCTCCTGCATGCGTTGAAGTATCCAGCGAGTGCAAGGTCGGCGTTGCACGCTTTGAACGAGGCCAGGTCCTTTGGATTCGACCCATCTTGATCACTTCCTGTTATTTCAATCCACATATGTCGTAAGTGGCGGGGAGTCACTGCCTTTTGTCGTTTCTCCTCGGGGTCTAAGTGTCGCCAAGCGCGCTTGAGGGATTCGATGAGGGGGTGCAACCTGTTGCAGCCTTGGATGTGGCAAGGGCTTGGCCGGTCGTGATACCGAAATCGCGATGCCAAGTTGCCAAGGGCCTTCTCGAGAGTGCCCGTTCGTAGATCGTGCGTAACCCCCCTGCTGAAAGCTCCGTCACGGAGTCTTTGGAGGAAGATGCACACGATCTGCGATCTATGCCGAATGGACGAGACGCCGTCCAAAAAGGGGTCGGACTCGAGTCTGAGGAGTCGCAAGTGGTCGTTCCACCGTTTCCAAGTTCGGTCCTGGTCTGCATGGGAGGATTCAACTTTCCCGAAGAAGATTCGTGTCGCAGCGGTGCGACCAAGGAGAGCCAGGACTTGATCTCGACTGGAAGGGGGTATATCTGGAAATTGCTCGGAACCTGTGATGGGTAAGTAGAACGAATTTTGGTCGTGAGAACTTCGTCGCAACAATCAAAGGTTCGGGAAAGCATGTCAGTGACATGATTGATCCGTCCAGGAATATGTTCTGGATGGAGTGTAAAGTTGTGTTCGAGGGCCAAAACCGTCAGTTTTTCTGAGACCCGTTGGTGGTTCAGTTTTTGGATGCCAAAGGACGACTTGTGCAGCCAGCCGGTGGCGGAGCTGCTATCCGAAAGACTGAGTACGCAGTCTTCTTCCTCCATAGACTCGTTGATACATGCAATCCACACTGTGATGACTTGACAAATGAACTCGAACAAGTTATTCGACAGTTTGTGGTCGGGTTTCCCAAAGATCTCGTCTTCTTTCATATCTTTCTCTGTGGCTGCAAGAGCATAGATATCCGGGTCCAATTCGCAATGCCATGCTTTTCCTGTGCGAACCGAGAAGCCGCCCATGCCGTTGGGCATGAGTCGGCAATGAACACTTGCGTCGGTCGTCGGCAGGTAAGCAAGTTGAAGCTTACTCCGTCGTGTGCTTTGCGGAGCAGCCGTTTCCATATATGGAGATCGGGTCGGCAAGCATCGGGAAACTTATATCGAAGCCATGGCTTGGGTTTATTGCCTCGTCCTCGTTTCGCTCCCGTTATTTTCGGAGACGAGTCATCGGTGGTCGACGGAGGTTCCTGATCTTGTTTGGCACGGTGCTTTTGGAGAATGCGATTCACAAATTGACGGAGTCGCTTGGTATAATATCGTGCGAGAGGAATCCCTTTCGATGCATGAACCAGCTTTCCCAAAAGTGACTCGACTGCGTCGAATGTGCATGTCTTGGTATGAATCATGGCCTCGACAGACTTCGTCCAATTGATAAATTTGTCTGTTGGGAGTCGGATAAGCATGCGTCTCGAATCCAACAACCAACCCAGAACTCGCATCTCCTCGGATGGGGAACCTTCTGCGGCCATTTTATCCTCGGCTAGAATGTCATTGCGCGCAATGGGTTCGTCGTCACTTTTCGGTCTGACCATCATGTGAAGAACAAATGGAACAATTCCAGGAGTTCTATCCACGATCTCGGGATCGTCCACGAACAACTGAATCATATCATCCAGGTAGACGTCGTGGAACCCTCTCGGGTGTGGTTGAACGTCCACTGCCAAGGTCTTGCTTTGTGCAAACGGGGTGTCATCGGCCAATCGCTTGACTGGGCCCATGAGGTTCTGTAAGGGTGAACCACATTTGGAAGGATGCCAGTCGTCCACTTCCACCAAGTCATTACACAAGTCGCAGGCAGCCTCGGAAATGGTACTAAACATAGCCGGATGAGGTCGCCCGCCAAAGGATAGTCTCAATAGAAGGTTTGCAAATTCGCCATCGGCATCGGTTGTTATGGAACTCGCAACCAAGGTTCCATCCCCATTGATTCGGCGATATGCCAACCCCCAATCAAACTTACATATCAGTATCCGTTTCTGGGGGCACGCGGCTCGGATTGCAACCATTTGGTGTATAAGTCTATCGATACACCAACCATATACCAAATCAATCAACACAGATTCGTCAACCAAGTCATTAACCGACGGAGCGTAGCCCAGCGAGAAGGTTTGATCGTGTGCAAGTCTGTCTTTCAGAATGATCTCGCCTTTTTCGTCAATGCCGGCATGTTGGGCCACCCCCAATGGGCCTGCTCGGCCGTTCTTCAGTTTCCTGGCGCATTCAAATGTCACTGGAAGTGCATAGCCATATTTCATATCTTTGGCAGACACTTTGCGGAGGGCTTCCGGTTTCTTACGGGCGGAGGCATGATTCCCATATTCGAGAATCGCTTCATTCTCGCGAATCCGAGCGTCTTCGGAAGGGGTCGATTTAAATGTGTAACGAGCTCCCTTGGTCAGAATATCCTCGATTCTGTCCCAAAATGGGTGCGTTCCGGGAACTCGTTTGAAGTCTTCAACGTCACGGAACTCCGATCCTGGACTAACCGTCGACTTGGGAAAGGCATCGAACACAGCTTGGAGATCGAAGTTAAACTCAGCAATCAACGTCGCATTTTTGGTGGCCGCATCCATCGATGAAAGGTGCACAAACGGAGACGCGGATGGAGTCGGTACTGGTCGGTCGCATATCGAGATAAATGTTTCCAACTTGTGCGATAAGCAAGGAGGGCGGACAACAGGACGCATAATCTTTCTCGTGAAGATTTGCGACAGATCGTTCGGGAGGTGACTCTGCCGTTCGGCAGATATCACCTCGGTTGTTGTGTTGGTACTAGGAAAACGGGGAACTGAGTCGGACTCACCTAACATATCTTCTGCTTCTCGGATCTCTGATTGCAGTCGAGCCAGATTACGATTCAAGGCTCGTCCTGATTGATCCGAAGCAATGTTGGGAGTAGGAGCTCCATAGGCCCTTGATTTACCAATCGAAATTTGAGAGCCAGGCGAGGGATCATCGAGGATCGCCGGGCGATTTTCAGCGACTGACGCCTGTGCCACTGTCGAAACAAGGCGTTGATTAGTAGAACTAATCGCGGGGTCAACCACTGTATAAGCTTCTGTATTAGAAACTTGATCTTCCGAATCTGAATCCAGAGGAACAAAAGATCCTTTCAACACTGATCGTACTGAAATATCTCCACGAGATGGGGATCGGAGTCGTCGACATCTGGAAGCCGGTTGCGACGGACGAAATCGACGACAGGGGGTTGTCTCGGAGAAGCTAACCGATCGAGAGCTACGAACAGGTTCTGGTCGGACTTCGGGGACAAAGCGGTCTTGTATTTCTTCGATCGTTGGTTGGTGTTCATCGGAAAATCGTTCTGGGAACAAAGGTGTGGGAACTCGAGGCACTGGGACCAATGTTGCAGGAGGGGTAGCGCTCTTCGGTACCTCTAGAATAGTAATAGAGTCTGAACCGTCAATCAAAGAGGACCCTACAACTGGCGGGTTGAAAGAAGACAGATAGGAAGAACTGGAAGAACTGAAAGGGTAAGAGGGACTATCTGAAACATCAATCAACCCAAGATCCTGTCAAGATTGATTCTTTTTCGCATCTGCGTAAGCTTTCTTGAAGAAGGCAGAGACCTCGTCACCTTTTCCGTGCTCACGCGGGTCTGCATGGCAGAAATAGCAGTCATTTCCCAAACGACATGACTTCAAGGAAAGGAGCTTATTGCAGAAAGCACGTTCAACCCCATCGACTGTCATCGTGGGCATCTTTTCCAAGACCGAACGTGGAAAAACTCTTGAATACTTGAGTCGGGGTGGAAGGCACCATTCCTTGGGAGAGTCGAACTTGACTCGTTTCGAAGGGTCATGTTTAGGATCTTGGCCGCCATTCTCCGCATTTCGTTTCTTGTTGGACTTCGAAGATGACTGTTGAGAAGAGTTATTATCCGCATTGGGTGTGACCTTGTTACTCTGGGAGTTGATAGCCGTCAAGAAGAATTGAGGGAGCATACGGCAGATGTTCTCGCGGGAAACGATCTTATAGCAAAGGTGGTTCGTGTGGTACTCAAGAGAATCAAAGGAGATGTCCTCCAAACACTCGGCCGATTCCAGATTCTCCTCAATAAATCGCTGCACAGCATCATCAATCGAAAAAAGGACCTGAGTAAGGAACTTCGGATCATACGCTTGGCTAATCTGATAAAGCCGCTTGTGCGAGAGATAGTGCTCAACCATCTTATGAATCTGCACTGCAATAAACGATGAGTTACCCAGAATGGCAGCAGTAAATAAGTAATACGATCGAAGCTGCTGGCAATACTCATCACAAACCAAAGGACAGAACAATTTCTCGTCGGTGAAAATATCCCGCATATCCTTGGTGGATAAACCATTGTCCTGACGTAAAGAACATTCATAAATGTGGTTGTGAATGTCATTGTCAAGTGCCAGGTGAGCTTCGGGTCCACCGCTATTATACGGATCAAAAGAAAAAGGCGAAAACCCACTTGGATGATCATCGCCTTTCCACCGAAGGCCGTATTTTTGAAGTACGCCGCACTGGCTAAACAGAATGTAGCAAGCATTCTGAGCCTTCCGAAAAACACGCGCTTGGATTAAAGAGTGAAGTGTATGAGTACTCTTTTGACGGAACACTTCGAGAGCTATTTCTGTCGGAGAAGAAGGGAGCTCATTCGATGAAGCATTTACTTGACCAAACAAGATTCCGTTTCGTAAGTGGATCGCATTTTTAAAGACTTCTTTCTTCTCATCATCCTTCTCACGGACAAGACGGTTCGAATGTTTGAGGAACACTTCAGACAACTGTTCAGTCATGCGTTGGGTCATGTAGATGGCATCCGAGTAGACACCTCCTACCGAAGTATGGGAAACATGAGGAACAAGAGAAGCAGGAGGTAGACCAGGAGGGGGGTTCACTGGTTGCCGTTCGTTCGAATTCGATGAAGTGGGAAGGGCTGAGGAGTATGAAAAGGAACGCTTGGGGGAAGCTTGGTCTGGAAACGCTTTCTGCACTTGACGGCGAAAGAGTCGCGAAGCAGCATCAAACTTAGAAGGGACATCCAAAACTAGAGGATCAAAGAATCGTGCTTTGTGGTTCGCGAGCCAAAGGAAGCGAAACAACGAATGGGAACCTGCAAAGACTGGGTGCGATACATCAACAAACGTAGCCTTTCGGAATTCGTCTCGTCCAATCGATTTCGCCCAACGTCGCACTAGGAAGTGGAAGATATGGGCAGCGAGGGCCTTGGGGGAGCAATTCGCAGATTCAAATCCAAAGTGTGAAAACAACTTCAAGAGATCACCGGAGATGGAAGGATGAATGGGAGTAAAACCCATGAACTCGAAATCCGTCGCCTTCTTCAGGGCTGACTTCTGTTTCTTATTACTGTCCCCATCATCATCCTCATCATCATCTTCCGGAACTTGGAATTGTTCGAATTTCTTGGGGTCAAAGCGAAAGTCTGGGAGAACATCAGCAGGACGTGCTTCACCCGAATGAGGCTTCATCAAATCAGAAACGCATTCATCGAAGATCTTCTGGGCCGTCGGGATGTTCGAGTATTCCGTGCTGATAAACAAGCTCACCAAGCCATTAGAAACCAAAGAGACCGGAGGGCTATCAAATGCAGCTTGAGTCAAACACACAAACGAAGGGACTGGATTCACAATCGTTCCTGAGTCTGGAGCAAGGAGAACATTATGGAACAAACGAATGTTCTTCTCTTGATCAATGCCAATAAAGGCAAGGGGCATCCCGTTAAGGTCACACGAGAGGAAGTTCTGGAAAGAACGAAGGTTTATCACATCGTTGAACTTCTCACAGAGATTAATCCAAAGGTCGGGATTACTATCGAGGGCCAGATGAAATTCCGAGCAGAACGAATCTGCCCAATCCACCGGGCGGCAGGATAGAAGGCGAGTCTTCTCGGAAGAAGAGATCGGATAGGGTCCTTTGAACATATCCAAACGATGGAAATCAAAGGATTGGTTCGTCGACGAAGGAGAAGGGTTACTGTTTGGAGAGGTCTTCAAAGGAGCACCATGGGAATCCGACAACATCAGTCCCGTCGTCAACTGGGAGTTAGAAAACAACTGCTGGGAGGAGTCGTTCTGAGTCAACAAGCTTTCTTGAGAAGGAGGGGAGCTCAAATCAATAAGATTGGTACCGGCTGAGCTATGATGCGAAACATTCCCCGAATGATGGGCAACAGATGGAGTAGTCCCGGAATGGGAAGGTTCTTGTACCGCATTCATTCCTGTCACACCACCACTACCCTGGGGCGGGTCCAAGGAAACGTAATCCGAATCGTCAAAGATAGGTTTAGAAGAAACCACCATAGTCAACAACAGTTTTGAATCTCTTAGAACGCTATCTATCTCGAGAGCTTGCACTTGAGATGGCAAAGTTCGTGTCTTTGCTCACTATCCCAAGATTGTGAGCTCGACTCTGATGCTGATGTTCTGCTCTCCAGCTCCAACGAAAGTTGCGCGCCGACCGTGGCCGTGTGCGCGCTCTGCGCGTGCCCGTCCATCTGATGTCTGAACATCTGCTCCCGAACTCCTGCCGCGTCACGACGTGCGCACGACAGACAACTACGGATATGAACGAGCACAACAACAGACATGTCAACAACGTGCACTGCTCACTACTACTACTCCTTTTTCCTGGCGGGTTGGTTCATTATTCAACAATCAAACAAGAATCATGAACGGCTGCCCCACCACCTGTGATTAGTTCTTCTTTTTGTTGTTGCGTCGCGTCGACCGACGAGCAAACAAAGGTGAGTCATCGCTATCATTACTGTTGTTGTTGTTGTTGTTGTTGTTCCACTTCTTCTTCTTCTTCTTCTGTAACTCATCATCCTCTTCACGTTCATGTCGTGAATCAGGGCTCATCAAGTCAAAAGCCTTGAGAAGGCGCTCGTCTTGCATCATGGTGACATCCTGAGAAAATGAGTCCTTGGTGTACACAACACCATCGTCCGACGACTTGTCAGTTGAGGCTTCTTCTTCTCCTTCTCCTTCTCCTTCGCGAATGGTACCAACCCCGCGGTCCGTGCGTTCAGCATCCTTCATCTTGAAGGCAATGATGCTCAACGGGTCTTTGGATTGCATCGAACGGTGACGCTGGTCGAGGTAAACAAGCTTCCAGCAGTCATCGTCGATGCAAATGGTTCCTGGAACCGATACAACAAAAAGGTAAGTACGTGAAACAGCAGAGACAAGTGTACAACGTGTTTCTCACCTGTGAAGTTCTCCACAGAAAACGAAAAAGGCGACGAAGACGACGATGACGACACGACAATGCCATCAGTGGCAACACCATTGAGGACAGCAGTGGTGCCTGAAGCTTGGTCCTTCAGGATTGCCGTGAGGCAATATCCATCCGGTTGCTTCTGCTCATCTGCTTGCGTGGTTTCCAAAAAGTGAAGAGATGCAACAATCAAACGAAGTGCTTCTCCACCATGTGCAGAAGAGCTTGCGTGCGCTTCCCGCCTTGTCCACAACAAGACTGCACACGTGCTTGACCTGTGGGAACGGCGTTCCCACTTTTTGGATATCAACAATCATTCCACAATCGGGAATGATGAGAGAGCGAAGCACATGGTGATGCAAGATGCAACAATCAAACAGCGCAGGAGGCCACTCCATCGTCCTCGCCAGCAGCCAAGGACGAGGACGGCGACGGAACTAACACAACAAACAAACTTTGACGACGACGACGACAACAACAACAACCCAATCCACGGACCACGGAGCTGACAGCAAACAACAACAACAACAAAACACGCCACGGCGACATCAACAAACAACAACAACAACAACAAAACACACCACGGCGACATCAACAACACAATCCACGACGCTGACAGGAAACAACAACAACAACACCAACAACACAACCCGCGACAACAAGCGACGACAACAACGACGACGACAACACAACCCGCGACGAAGACAACAGCAACAACGTCAAGACAAGCCGTGGCAACAACAACACACCACTGCGACATCAACAAACGACAACAACAACACAATCCACGACGCTGACAGGAAACAACAACAACAACACCAACTACACAACCCGCGACAACAAGCGACGACAACAACGACGACGACAACACAACCCGCGACGAAGACAACAGCAACAACGTCAAGACAAGCCGTGGCAACAACAACAGTAGCAACACAAGCCGCGACGACAACAACAACATATACAACGACAACGCAAGCAACCACGCTGACCTCAAACAACAAGAAGAAGAACGACAACGACACAAGCCACGACAACACACGCCCCCGTGGCAGAAGCAACGGAAAAGAACAGGACTGCTGGTGGCGGCAAAAACGACGCAACAACAATGAGATTGACTGGTGGAATGTTTGAGGTCGGAATAGTAGACCGTGATTCAGAGGATCACATGTGGACTCGGAGCCACAGTGCCGCTCTCTTTGTCGGCAAGACAAACTTTGGGCATGGCTTTCAAGTGTCTTACACCGGCGCCGACAAAACGCTGGTCCATAAGACATTTCTGTCCCATGAAGTGTTGGCTTGGGATGTCTTTCGTGTCCGGAGTCAACGCAATGGACACGAGGGACTCGAGTTCTTCGCAGTCGTTCCATTGCCTTTGGGACATGAAGGAGACCGATGTCACGTTGGAGATGCTTCGCTTCACCATCAAGGGGCACCATGAGTCTTTCAAGCTCCTAAAAACAGCGTGCCGTGACAGTGGTTTCCCGAAGCGGGGACTTGTACTAGAGAAAGCTTAGTCATTAACCAAAACCTTACTTAGTATTCCTTACATGCGATTATGGTAGCTATTGTGATTCCGATTGAAGCAGCTTTTGGTGTCGTAGTTCATCAAGTCGGGGGTACTTCTCCTCTTGGATAGCGAACATCAATAGAAGTGCCACCCGCTCAGAGTCACGCAAGGCCTTGTGCTTGTTGCCTTTGTAGGATTTGGGGGCTTCTTGATCACCCCCCTCACCATTTCTCCTGTTCACGTTCCGTTGTACCGCTTTCGTGACTGCAACAAGCCTGTCTTGCACTGCGTCATTCTTTGTCATCACCTCCAACTGAGCTACAACTTGCCCCTTTGTTGAATGGTTTAGAGACTTCATGCGGCTTTCCATCTGCGCCCCAGTCTGATGGGCGCGCTCGCCTTCATCTTCACCCAAATCACCAATTCCGCCGTACCGTTTCACTGCGTCAAGTGCATGGTCTTCCAAAATGTGCATCTTGGGTGAAATTAGGATGTCGAGTGCTCGCCATACCGAAGAAGCATGCTTCAAATGATGCTCTAAGTGGAGCACCTGTTGTGGCGTGATGTGATTCCGAGGCGTCTGCAAAATAGAAAAAGTGGCATCGAGATGCCCCATCAATCGTTCATAGGCATCAATCACCCTTTTGATTGTCGCATTATCCACCCATTTCTGTTCGTCCGGGAGGTCCCGGACGTAGACCCAAATCTCTTCGAAGATAAACTTCCAATCAACCAACACTGTGCTGCAGGGGTTGCCTTGCAGAGCACCCCCATGAAACGCTGCCCTGTCAATTCCATGGGCACGCTCGATCTCTTCGAACTTGCGATAGACTGGTTGTCCATGCTTTCGTGAGTTCTCAGGGACACTCTTCTCTTTGTCCCATTCAAGTTTTGCTTCTTTAACCAACTTTGCCCTTGCCTTCCGCTCACCATCCTTCTCCTTCAGGCTTTGTTTCAACAAAGCAATCTCAGCTGCAATGTGCTCATCCGGAACCTGTTGTTGTTGTTGTTGTTGTTGTTGTTGTTGTTGTTGTTGTTGTTGTTGTTGTTGTTGTTGTTGTTGTTGTTGTTGTTGTTGTTGTTGTTGTTGTTGTTGTTGTTGTTGTTGTTGTTGTTGTTGTTGTTGTTGTTGTTGTTGTTGTTGTTGTTGTTGTTGTTGTTGTTGTTGTTGTTGTTGTTGTTGTTGTTGTTGTTGTTGTTGTTGTTGTTGTTGTTGTTGTTGTTGTTGTTGTTGTTGTTGTTGTTGTTGTTGTTGTTGTTGTTGTTGTTGTTGTTGTTGTTGTTGTTGTTGTTGTTGTTGTTGTTGTTGTTGTTGTTGTTGTTGTTGTTGTTGTTGTTGTTGTTGTTGTTGTTGTTGTTGTTGTTGTTGTTGTTGTTGTTGTTGTTGTTGTTGTTGTTGTTGTTGTTGTTGTTGTTGTTGTTGTTGTTGTTGTTGTTGTTGTTGTTGTTGTTGTTGTTGTTGTTGTTGTTGTTGTTGTTGTTGTTGTTGTTGTTGTTGTTGTTGTTGTTGTTGTTGTTGTTGTTGTTGTTGTTGTTGTTGTTGTTGTTGTTGTTGTTGTTGTTGTTGTTGTTGTTGTTGTTGTTGTTGTTGTTGTTGTTGTTGTTGTTGTTGTTGTTGTTGTTGTTGTTGTTGTTGTTGTTGTTGTTGTTGTTGTTGTTGTTGTTGTTGTTGTTGTTGTTGTTGTTGTTGTTGTTGTTGTTGTTGTTGTTGTTGTTGTTGTTGTTGTTGTTGTTGTTGTTGTTGTTGTTGTTGTTGTTGTTGTTGTTGTTGTTGTTGTTGTTGTTGTTGTTGTTGTTGTTGTTGTTGTTGTTGTTGTTGTTGTTGTTGTTGTTGTTGTTGTTGTTGTTGTTTTTCCTGTTTCTGCCGCGTGATTTCCATCAGCTCGCTCACCACTTGTTCTTCTTCCTTTTTCCATCTGAGCCATTCCGTTTCAAGATCGATCCAGGCTGCTGTGTAGATCTCACAGGCAGCCTGGAGATCACTGTACAAACAATCTAGAGCCTTGTTCACAACGCCCAACTTGATGTGGAGAACAGGCATTGACACATGACACACATCCACGGCAGTAAGCAAAGGCACATTTTTTATTCCCTTTCGCAGGGCACCCTTTGCATTCTCATCGAGCGTTTTGTTGTATTCAAGCTGGGCCTTCATTGTCGCAAGCGACCACTTTGTGCCTCGAGCATGACTAAGTGGCTGCCATTCTGCCTTTGTCAGCTGACAAAAGGCACACCAGCAGCTAGACATGCCTTCTCGCCCATAGTTGGTCATAATTTGGGCTAGGTCTCCTGCCAAGAACACTTCTACTGGGAGTCCTCCATAGAAGCGTGTGTCGCTAGGTTGGTCAGGATGTGACCCCGCAAGCCTTGAGTAGTACCACTCTTCATTTTCATTTAGTTGGGCTCGCTTCCACACGTCGATACCGCCTTTCTCTGTCAACTGACTTAGCGCACTGTCTAGTTTTGGCATGTAGGTGCTTTTCAGGATCTCGTAGGTGTCCTTCTTGCACCTAGCATCTGCTAGACTGTAGGAGTCTTTGTGTTCCGTCCACTTATTTGAGCTAGGGTCATGTTTCCGACAAATTAAGACCGCATGGGCACGAGAGAAGCCTTTCCCATGGTCGGCCGACACAACCATATCAATAGAGGTCCAATGCTGTCGAGTGTCAGCTCGATTAAACACAGTATCGCAAAAGTAAAGCAATACCTGTGTTGCATCTTGCACACTCCATTCGATTGACTCGTTGTTTAATTGTAGCGTATTGCATTCCGGTGCCACAGCCTTCTTAGTTACTAGGACTCTCTTTAGCTCATCAGGTGAGCTAACCAGGGGACATCCGAACCAGTACTTGAGGTGACGTGCAATCAGTCTTGCCTGCGAGTAGTTTATGTTTGCGTCCGACCACAGGCAAACGTTGCAACCGGGTCCATTGCAACACACGCAAACTTTTGTTGTTTCACTGCCTCCTTGACCCCATTCGGAAATCTCTTGCCGAGATGGGCAAAGAGATTCTTTGCCGTATACTCCATGTCGGTCAGCTCCTCTTCTTGCCCCTCCTCTAACTGATCCTCCTCTAGCTCATCTACCTCGTCATTTTGCACATCTGTACTCGGCTTCAACACCTTCCGCGGCCTGTCGTTTTGTTTCCCGAGTGCTTCCAAGACTTGATCAATCCACTTGAAGTGTCTGTCTTGCTCATGGAAGCTTTTCAAATTGGTAGATTTTGGTATCCGAACCAAAGATACCATCCTACCGTTAGACATCCGGGTCGTGAGCACATCGTGCTTTCTTCGCTTGTCAGATAGAGTGACAAGGTCTCGCACAAGATCACTAACCACGCGTTTGTTTGTTGTGTCAATTCCATAGGCATGCAACGTAGGTGTGCTCAATTTTTGATTGGGGGTCATAAAACTTTGACCCCCCAACATTTCGCCTCTTTCTCTCTCGTTGTGTTCATACAGTACTTTCATGACGGAGGCGAGGGCACCAGCAAGATCTTGCTCCTCAAAAGATTCGGATTCCAAAAAGTATTCTTCCATCACATCAAAGAACTCCGGCTTAAAGACTTTCGGAAACAAATGGCAAATCAGCTGTTGCTTGATGAGTTGATTCCGGCTCACGTGCTGCTTGTTGTTGTTCTGGTTGGTAGCAGGAGTGGTGATCTTTGAATTGTTCTCCATTCTCATCGCTCGTTTTCTTTCATTCTCCAATGTCTCACTGGAGAGAGAAACTCGCTTTTGCGTCCTCTTGTCATCATCAGCTGCTCCTCTTGGCCTCTTCAGGATGCTACTTCTGCGCCGCCTTGGAGATGGGGTTTTTATCAGCGTTGTTGGATTCGTAGTCGTCCCCGTAGAGCTGTCACCAGCTTGTTTTGTTGTTGCATTCTGAAGCAGCTTTTTTGTTTGTACTGCAATGGATTTGGTATTTTGAATCGATGGCTTGGTGAAATTTCGGAAGACATAAAGCGGACTTGCACTCGTTTTGTCGCAACCCACTTTAAGGAAATGTCGCCGTTGCTCATTTCCATACCTGCTTTTCGTGAGCGCTGTGATGTCTCTGTTACAATTCTCTTGGAATTGCAGTGGCGTTGATGCTCGGTAGAGCAGACAATCAGGTAGTCACCAACCGATACAAACCTCTCCACGGGTAAGAGAGGAAAGCAAGTCGTAGTCTATCAAAAGGATAGTCGGGACACAAAAGAGGATGTGATAAATGGTGATATTGTTAGATTGTGTGTTGATTACTACGATAGGTCTACGTGAAATGTTCGGTCCTGCCAAGGGTCGTGTGTCATAGGTTCTTGGCGGCAACAGGTTTGGAATAGTTGGAGTTGATTCACGTGATGTATATGACATGTATATGTGGACGGATAACATATACAGGGTCAACAGCTCTTGCTTTGGGTTGGCATAGTTGTTTTCATGGCGCGCAGCTTGTTGACAATTTGGAGATTGTGGGAATGGAAATATGGTCTCGTGTGATCGTGTGTCATGCTTGGGATACTTAGACCGTTGGGTCGGATAGATGCCGACGGCGCTCGGATGTCGCTTGGGCGCGCTCGATGATTTCGGGCGCGTACGCTTAGGGCGTTAGTATAATGTCCGAGCAACGGCCAAATTTACGTCCGTTGTAATACCGCACGACCCAGTTTAGTCTTGAGAGTGAGTTCGTCAATCTATTCTCACTTTTCATGATTTGGGAAGAAATATAGGTCGATATAGCGCGAAGCTAGGGAACATAGCTCGAAGCTAGATGGCATGATGCGATAGCACGGGGCTATGTGACATGGGGAATCGATGAGATGTAGAGTCTAACCACCATAGACGGTGAGAATTCTAACACTCCCCACAACTTGTCGTTTCAGCCTTGTCATCATTGGATTTGTTGAGGTCTTGAACTTCTCCTTTCCAAAACAAAAATGGCTTGAGCATGGGCCAAATAGATACGAAATCCCAATGTTTGCTAAGGATATCGGCAGGGTTGTTCTTTCCATCTTTCCAGTAGAATGCAACATATTTTGCTGCAATTGCTATACGAACTCGGTGGTATGACAGAAGATGGTGTCTCTTGGATAGTATGGAGTGAGGGATGGTTGCATTGAGCACAACAGATCTGTTATCTCCGTACATGTTACTTCGCTCTCGGATAGGTACTCCAAGGTAGCGGAAAGAATGTCGTAATTCTGTAATCTGATCTATTGCTGTCCTTGTAGCCACAAACTCGGATCCATAGGTAGCAGTTTCCACCGTGCTCTGTCTCTTGCTGTACCAGTCAATAGGTGTTCCGTTCAACAAATGTAGAACAGCAGTGACGGATTTACCAGTGACTATGTCATGCATGAGATTGGCATCAACATAATGAGTTGTGGTAACATAGCGACCAAGAGGTGTTGGGCAGTCTTCAGGAATACGTTCACTTGCATTCGAATAGACAGTGCGAGTCCAATCAAATTCTTGGGTAGGAAGACTTGAATAATCAGGCTCTCCAATCCTAAATCTGATTGCGCCTTCTGGGAGATGTGTAAGGTATCCATAGATACGCTTGGCTCTATCAAGATGTCCTTTCCTCGGAGCAGCACGAAAGCGTGACAGCGTCATTGTAGCGGTGAAGACGTCGAAACGACCAATAGTGATCACCCATTGGAGTTGTCCAATCAGAGTTTGGAAATGACTAGTACCTTCTTCATCAAGGAGCTCAGAATCATCCAATTCAGGATGGTCTCCACCAATAAGAGGTGTTTTGGCTTTCTTGGGTTTCTCCTTGAAGATTCGTTCGAAAGTGTCCATCATCTTACCAATGTAGCGTCTTGGATCTGCTACTAGTGTTCCATCAGAATCCTTGGTGTAACAACATCCCAAGTGGAAATCAATAGGTCCGTCTCCTTTGAGTTTGAAGTTGTATTTCTCCTTCAGGATCTTACAGATATTCCCAGGATCAGTAGAAATAATGGCTAAGTCATCAACGTATACGGCAATGTATTCGTAACAGTCTTCTCCAGGTGCTTTCCTCATCCAGATATCCGGATCTGCTTTGCCTGGTGAAAATCCCATGTCGGTCAAAACATCGAATAAGACATCATGCCAGCGTGCGCCTGATGACTTCAATCCATAAAGTGCCTTGTATATAATCAGGATGTGACCTTCTAATTCCTTGAATTCAGGTCCTGCGACAATGAAGATTTTCTCCCCTGTCAAGGCTTCCAGATATGCGTTTCCAATATCTGCTCCCCATATTTCCAAGTCATTCAAAGTACCCAGGAATAAGGCAATGCGGAGGTTGCGAATGGAAACAACACCTGAATAGATTGTCTCGACAGGTTCTTTTGTGAGATGTCCATCTGCGACAAGTCTTGCTTTATGTCGTCCATCATGTTTTACGTCAAAGACAAGATGTACACGTATCTTATGATATCCTTCAGGTGCATTGGATACTTTCCCTTTAATGAAGATGGCTTTCCCAAAATCCTTGAATGTCTTGTAGGACTGGATCTGTGACAATTCTAATTCTGCTGCATCCTGCCACTTTGTGTTGCCATGTTGTTTATCAAGAGCAACAGCTTCCTCATAATTGCGTGGTACTTGGAATCCAAACTTATACTTGACGGAATGGTGAACTTGTTTAATTCTTGACTGTTTGGCTGCTCGAATGAGACGTTTGCTTGTTTTGACATAACGTTTCAAATGCTTCCATCCAGGTTCGTTGAGTAAACCATGTTTCTTTCCATAAATTGCGACAGTGATCGGATCATCATTGGCGATGAGTGATAAAGGTTCATAGGTAGTCTCCCCAGTTTCCCAATCAACAAGCAAATTATATTTGCTCCCCTTGTAATCTGGATCAGTTGTGTTCAGTGGGCCTTGATGGGCAATGACGTACCTGAACCTGAAAAGATTATCTCCAGAGGTTTGAGCTTGGTTATCTCGTTCGATATACTCCATGAGTTGATTATAGGATATCATCTCATCAACATCAGAATTTGTCTTTCGGTAGATGTACTTGGCACGTTCTTCCTGTTTCGTTGCTTCTTCATTAAGATCAATGACTCGTTTGATGACACGTGCACGGTGTCGCTCCCCATTTTCTTCTGTGTCTCATAGAAATGTGCGTCCTATCATGTCGTCAAAATCAATCGTGGGCATTGGTTTGGATGGATCTTCACTATCACTGCGAATGAAGACAGTGTCAGCTTGCTTATCATTGTCATCCTTCTCAGACGAATCCTCCCCTGAAGGTCGATCCACACGTAGGTTAGGTGTAGTGGATTCAACACGGCGAACGGCAGAACGGTAGATTATCTGGTTATCCTGGGTGAGAATCTTCCAAGTAAAAGAATCACCAACGTTGTGAGCAAAACCAACCCAGTGGCCAAGTTTCTCATCAGGAGAAGATGGATATGAACCAGAATTGGGTTCAGCGGGGTCGACACGGTAGTAAACCTCATCCCAGAAAGGAAAGAACAAGAGATGAGTAATGTCGGGTGGGCGTCCGGAGAGAGCCTCAAGAGGAGTGCGACCGGAATGGGTGGGTGATGATGTATGGTTCAATAAGTCACAGGCATACTCAAGGCAAAGAAGCCAGGTGTTGGCAGGGCAACCAGTGGCATTCATGAGAGCGTTGGTCATACGTTTGACGGTCTGGTAACGGTTTTCAGCCTTATTCTGGTGTTGATGATAAGGTTCGGATCGATACTCCCCAATAAGCAAAGTGCGAAGATTGTCTTTGACCTTTTGAGAGATGAGAGATGAACCACCATCACTGATAAGAGTCTCCATGGCACCACGAAACCGGATGTTGTCCTGAAGAGTATTGACAAACTGTTTGGTCGACTTGATCCCATAGATATCAGTAACCAGAGTATCTCGACCAACAAAGATTTGTGCGACTTTACCGCCATGGTCAACAGCAGGGGTGTTGGAGAAAACCGAGTCAGTAGCAACGGGTTCATGACGTCGAGGTATATTAAGGACCGGATTGCGAGCCTTGAAATGTTTCTTGAGGGTGTCGTGGTCAAAAGTAATGCTACCATTACGTGTAGTGTGCTTGAACGTATCGGCAATAACATCTTCAGATTGCCAACCAAAGAATGGACGGAACTTCTTCCAGTCATACGCTTCCTGGTAAGGACGGTGGACAGAGGCATGAAGTGTAGGATCATTACCTTCTGCGTCAGCATAGATAGAAAAGAAGGGTGCGTCGTCAGGTCCATGATCGTATGGGAGATCCAAAAGGAGATTGAGGTTACAAACAACACGATCAGTGTACTCCCCATAGTTGTCATATGGATGGTTCGACATACTACCATCAGTCTTGACGTGTTTCCAATCAGGATCAGTGTCAGAGGGTGTGGGAGAATGCGAATGGTCCAGAACACCAGGATCCCATGTGTCGGGTGACGTGAAGATGATCTGAGGTAAGGTATTCATGTCATCGTCGCTGGGGATACCCAAGGAGTGGATGTAGGCTAACCCATCCTTGATGTGAAGGGGTATAGCACGACCATCAAGTGTAGTGATGCGTTGTTTACCATCAACTTTAACAGATCGTTCATCAACAGCAAGTCCGAAATGCTCGAATTGACCAGGAGCATGGATAGATAAGCCCCTTCCATAATAAGCATATTCATTGAAGATGCCGACAATAGGTCCATCATTGGTCTCAAACTTTGCGGCACATGTGACGAAAGGAAGTCCAGTAAGTTCATGGTTATCAATACCCACAATAGTGATATGGCGGCCAGTCTTAGAAAGGATGCGCACGTCAGAACCAGCAAGTCCTCCATTAGCACCACGGTCAATCAATTGATTTCCTGGTAAAGTAGATTTCCTGGAAAACAAATAGCGTGGAACATGTCCTGCTTGTTTATGCATGTTGGCTTTGAAAGTAACCTTCTTGCTCGTCTTGGACTTGGCGTTAGAAAGAACACTAGTCAGGTCAGTTGCCGGGTGATTGATATCAGTCGTCATGGCTTGGTTGATAAATTGTGTAACCGGATCTGAATCATCTGGATGCTCAGGGACTGCGCCAGGTGAGTCGTCATCAGATGCAACTTGGTTGGGGTCAGGATCAGGTTCCGGATCAATGTTGAGGGCATGTGTTTGCACTTTCCTCGGTGTTGTTGATGAAGGTGCTTGAATCATCTTGTTATACTCAATGATCAACTTGCGATCTTCTTCAGAAAGTTTGAACCATAGGTCACGCGGTAGACTAACCTTGGACGAAGAGGATGGAGATTCAGATGTCACTTTGGTGTTGTGGACATGATACTCCATATCATCTTGTGAGGTTATGTCAGCATCTGTATCTTGGCCATATAGTGATTCATGTTGTTTGACATGTCGACGGCGACTATGAACAGATGACTGGGTTGCTTGATCATGGTCATAAGCTGCGTCTAGAAGGAGACGGAAGTATGATTGATAGCAAAGGGATTTTGCACCGGATTTGGTGTTCACCACATTATCCAAGATCTTGACTCGGCGGAGATCAGGTACCTTTTCTACAGCTTGCATGAGAAAGGTCATCCTGGTATGATCAGGGATGCGATCAGATAACGTCACTAGATTGTCTAGCAGACGTAGCTGCTCTTGAAAGTGTAGAAGAAATTGACGTGTTGTTCCGCGCCATGTGTCGTCAAGACGTAGATTGGAAATGTAGTTGGTTAAACGGAGGACTTCTCGTTTTGCTAGGTCGGATTCGGTATGCAAAGAGTGTAACTTCTGCAATACGGCACGTGCATCTTCATCATGTTCGTGTTCACGTACATAGGCTCGACCTTGGTCAGTCTGAATGATACGGACAAGAACGGAGTAAAGAAATACTTGTTGCTCTTGAAAAAGTTCTTCGGCATACTCATCATCATGGGGTGGTGTGTATTTGAAATTCAGAACGTTGGATAGGCCTTGAGCCTTAGCTGTAGTCTTGAATACACGCCAGAATGAATCGTAGTATCGTTCATCCTTGAATACCTTGTACGCAGTCGCGTCGCGCTTAGTTCCCTTTCTGAATGCCGTAAGGTCTTGTTGAGATTGGGATGCGGCAGTAACTGTGCTGACAGATTTCGCAGATGACGGTGACTTCATTGGCGAGACTGGAACTTGGCTAGGTGGTCCCTTAGAGAAATCTGTATTGATCCTCCAAGTGTTGAACTCTCTCCTCGTTAGGTTCATCCAGTCGCTATTGGATAGCTCGTCTTGAATTTCATTGGTCTTGTATATGGCCCAATAAGCCAAGAGCTTGATCTGCTGTCTTGTGGGGCCTTGTAGATCATGTGTCTGTTTGTTGACCTTGTATTGGGTCAGTTCGTTCATGGATTCCTCGGTATTAGTTTGCATATACGAGATAACATGGGTAATGTTCTCAAAACCATGGTATTTCATCCACTTCATTAAGTAGTCGGCTCTTTCCTTGGTAAAGAATTGGCAAACAGTAAATATGATGTGGTCGAATAGGTCTGTGTTCGAGACATTGTCTTGGTTATCTTCTCCCTTAGGAGTCGTAGGTGTCTTGGGTGATTGAGGATCCATGGTGTTATTTGGTTGATTCGATGTTTATTTAATGTGCGGTGTGATGTGGTTTATTTAATGTGTGATGTGATTTGAACCCGGATGTACCACGTGTGCCACGTATGAACCACGTATGTGAGACCCGGATGTGTGTTTTGATGTGCGACTCCTGGAAATTTCCGTTGAATCCGACAAATTTTCGCCGAGTTTCAACAAATTTTCGCCGAATTTTCGCGATTTGACGGGAATGTGTGGCGTGTTGTGCGACCAAGGGTACCCGGATGTGCGTTGAGTTTAAGTCTTGGAAAGGTTTTGAGAGGACAGGAGTTAACTATGAGTAATTAAGCTTCGGTTTCCGAATCTCCACTCTCTTCCGAATAATCAGAGTCGTTTCCAGGCTCAGATGGGGCAGCACAAGCAACAGGAGAAGGGGTATTACCTTCAGCCAAGTGGTTCTCGGCCTCGGCACGCAAAGGGAAGATAGTTGCACGATGGTCCTCGATGGTATGGACCTCGTGGATGTAGGCAACGTAGTTATCTAGGCGTACAACGTTAGGAGGCAGAGGGCAAGTCGTCGTGTTCACGACGTAGATGGTATTGTAGTATCCAGTTGGACGCTCGAAGGTTAGGAAGCGGAGGTGGACAGTACGGATGGGGTTGCCCGAGAGGGCGGCCAAGATGAGGCGACGCCTCGGAGAGCGATGAAGTTGGTCGTTCAGACGTTCAATGTCTTCTTGGTCAACGATGTGGGTCACCGATTGAAACTGGCGTTCGATCTGGGTCTCCCCACGGATGATCTCGGGATCGAAGGTCGAAGAAGTTGGTTGACGGAAGTACTTGATATGATCAGCAATCAACCGGGTGGTACGACGGGATCGAGAAGGGACGAGCCGACGAGGCGGACTCGGGGGCCGAAGCAACCGCGCAGGGATCGGAGCGTGAGGCTGGGTTGGAGTCTCGAATGGGTTGCTGTTGGAACTGTCGACGGAGATGTTGACCGATGTGTTGGCTGCCTTCGGCGTCGGCACCAGTTCCTGCTGCACCAGGGTATCGGGCTGCCCGGAATGCAGGTTGGCTCGATAAATCTGTCGTACAGGAGTGATAAGCTCGTTAGTATCCATGAAACCACAAGGAAATAAGCTTTGAGACTGTTAATCTGTTACAATTCTCTTGGAATTGCAGTGGCGTTGATGCTCGGTAGAGCAGACAATCAGGTAGTCACCAACCGATACAAACCTCTCCACGGGTAAGAGAGGAAAGCAAGTCGTAGTCTATCAAAAGGATAGTCGGGACACAAAAGAGGATGTGATAAATGGTGATATTGTTAGATTGTGTGTTGATTACTACGATAGGTCTACGTGAAATGTTCGGTCCTGCCAAGGGTCGTGTGTCATAGGTTCTTGGCGGCAACAGGTTTGGAATAGTTGGAGTTGATTCACGTGATGTATATGACATGTATATGTGGACGGATAACATATACAGGGTCAACAGCTCTTGCTTTGGGTTGGCATAGTTGTTTTCATGGCGCGCAGCTTGTTGACAATTTGGAGATTGTGGGAATGGAAATATGGTCTCGTGTGATCGTGTGTCATGCTTGGGATACTTAGACCGTTGGGTCGGATAGATGCCGACGGCGCTCGGATGTCGCTTGGGCGCGCTCGATGATTTCGGGCGCGTACGCTTAGGGCGTAAGTATAATGTCCGAGCAACGGCTAAATTTACGTCCGTTGTAATACCGCACGACCCAGTTTAGTCTTGAGAGTGAGTTCGTCAATTTATTCTCACTTTTCATGATTTGCGAAGAAATATAGGTCGATATAGCGCGAAGCTAGGGAACATAGCTCGAAGCTAGATGGCATGATGCGATAGCACGGGGCTATGTGACATGGGGAATTGATGAGATGTAGAATCTAACCACCATAGACGGTGAGAATTCTAACAGTCTCGTAGGTGAAACCGGTCTAGGAAGGTTTCAATTTTCCTCTCTTGAACTCTCCACGACGAGGATGTTGATTCGTTCGTTGTTGCCACTCGTGACACCCATCCGACAACACTCAATAGGCACATTAGGGACTCCGTAGAGATCCCAAGTAGATTAGCGAGACTGTTCTCATCGCTTTCACCTACATTTATGCCATACCACCATGGCCTATTGGCCGAACCAATTTCACGGATCAACTTTGCGAGTGCTTCGTCCATGACGATCCAAGTTGTTGGGGGCTACTACTCCAGCGGAAGATGGCAAAAATAGTGCAATCGCGAACACTTTCTAGGGTATTATGGACAACTATCATCTGAATGAAGCTGTGCAATACGTTCGCGATTGGAGAACTACATCCCGCGGTATCATCATCGTTGATGCGCAAATCACGAGTTCTGCACTTCAAAAAATGGAACGAGATACGATACACACATGTGCACGTGTGGAGGGTCGGCCGGCGAAGACCTACAACCTAGAGACCAAGACCAAGTGAATACTGTAGGCATAATATTACAATACAAAATCGGCTCCTTGTCGAACGTGATGCAAAAGGAAGCCCAAAGTCCAATCTTCATGACGCGATGAGGATACGATGACACAGAGATGGAGAGGAGCGAGGATACGGATGGAGACAGCTGCTTCGGTTCCCACTCTTTGCGAGCAAATGGCCTCTCACTTATTTTTTACTTGGAGGGATGATGTCTGCGTTGATGGTGTCTTCGTATCCACCAGCTTGTCTACAGTGGGGCGACATATCATCGAGATCTTCCCGTGCGGTACAAATCCAACGAAGGAATGCCGACAAACGTCATTGTTTACCCCACATCAAATCCGATCACTGGCGGAGAAACACTGAGAAGATTCGCTGGTGCACCGACTTTCACGCGACCGAAGAAAGCTGATCGGGTCACGACAGTTTTACGCGACTGATGCGATCAAGATCCAATAGAAGATTTTTCTGGTTCCAAAAAAACGAGGTTTGGTCGTTGCCAATGGTGGTTTCTCCTGCCGCCGTGTTACGGTTGACCGTATCGAGGGCGCGTCACTTGCTTTCAGAGGGCTTGATTCGTGCGGAGGAACTAGCCTTGTTTTGTCGTACCTTGGCTGTGGCAGGAGAAGAAATTTGGCAACTCCAAGCCTTTTCGCAGATTGTCTCTTCCTCGGAACTGGCCGCGCAGACCGAGGCATCGGAGGAGCGACGTCGTCGTGGAAGGTGCCGTTCTCCTCTAGAGGGAATTCCCTTTACCATCAAGGCCAATTTGGCCATTGACAATTATCCACTCACGGCGGCCAGTCGCATTTTAGGAGAAGCGTATCCACACGGACCGGGCGACTCCTCCTCCTCCTCATCATCATCACCCGACGACACAACACTTGCCACTCCTCCTCCTATTGGTTACAATGCCGATGTCGTTCGTGCCTTGAAAGAGGCGGGTGCCATTTTCGTGGGTGTCACCACCATGGACGAATTTGGTATGGGCAGTCTCGGCATTCATCATGCCGGTCGTGACCCGACCAAAAATGTCGTGCCCTTTTTGCACGCCCTCCAACACCAACCACAAAAGAACAACGACAATAACAACAACATTCTATCCGATCAACACTTGGTTCAAAGCATTCAGAGTTCTCCCGATCAAATTCGGCAACTTCATCAAGACTGTCTCATGGCATTGCCTCTGGCAGACCCCGACGAGTCGTCGTCCTCCTTTTATGCCTACTCGGCGGGAGGTTCCAGTTGTGGAAGTGCCGTGTCGGTGGCCCATGGATCCAGTCTCATTTCCTTGGGAAGTGATACGGGAGGATCGGTCCGTCTTCCGGCCGCCTTTGGTCATGTGGTGGGTCTCAAACCCACCTACGGCTCCCTGTCACGACATGGATTGGTGAGTTATGCCTCGTCCTTGGATACCATTGGTGTGTTGGGACGGACCAGTCACTGTGTCGCTCTTGTATTCGATCAGTTGCAACAACATTCATCACAAAATCAACATCCACAAGAGGTTTTAGAACAAGAACAACATGACGGTCCAGAACTACGAGACTCGAATCATTCCGTCGTCCTCCACACCAGTCGTCTAGATGACCCATTAATCCAAACAACAACACAGGACGGCAACCACAAACGTACTTCTTCCTCTTCCCAACCATCCAGTTTGGTACAAGAACCACGGCTGGACCTTTCGAGTCTACGTATAGGCATTCCACACGCCTGGAGTGTAGAGGAATGTCCTTTCGAGATTCGTCAGGCATGGCATCAAGCGGCAGAACGATTGGAATTGCAGGGTGCCACCATTTCCGAAATTTCCTCCCAGCAACTTTCTCCCCTCCTGATCCAACATTCCTTGGCTGCGTACTACATTTTGGTCACGGCCGAAGCCAGTTCCAATTTGGCACGGTACGATGGGTTTCGATACGGTGTCGCATACCATGACACGGACCACCCGAATAGGGACGTTCTCCTCGAGGAGAGTGATTGGACCTTGCTGGAGCAACAATTTGCCAAAACACGATCCCATGGATTTGGAACGGAAGTGATTCGGAGAATCTTGTGTGGAACCGCCGTCTTGTCGTCGGATCGATTTCATGCCTATTATGAGGCTGCCGCGAAATTGCGAGCCTTGCTCACACGACAATTACACTCGTGTCTATGTCCACCAAAAGGATCGACCGGTGGTTGCGACATGCTGTTGGTTCCCACGAGCCTCTTGTGTCAACCTCCCAAGCTCTACAAAGAGCAAGATGGTGGCGACAATGAGAATTGGAGCAAATTATCACCGGTAGAAACTTATGCCAATGATGTCATGACGGTTCCGGTAAGTTTGGCAGGCCTCCCCGCCGTGTCTGTACCCATGCCTCGCATGGATGAAACACAAGTACAGGCTTTGGATGGCATGTTCCGACCTGCCATGCAATTGATTGGGTGTCGAAGGAGTGAACTGCTCCTCTTGCAAGTGGCCAGTGTGTTGGAAGACAGTGGAACCATGTGAGAGCAATACTGCTCTATACTGGGTAGTCGAATCGTGATTTTCGCAAGAGCGTTGTGTAACGAGTGTCCTCATGGATGGTCCCTCGGTTGGATCTGCACAGGAAATACTGGCTTTTTGGAATACAAACCTGGGAGGATGTCACCAGTGCTTTCTCTTCATGAATGCAATATGAAATGATTGGTTTTTCAACGTAGGAGAAGCTCTGTTGGAGCTTCATGAACCACGAATAGAATCATACTTTGGAGGTGGAACACTCCAGACGAATCACTTGTGTTTCAGAAAGAATGAACGAACCAACAGCTACTTCTCCTAGTTGGAAGAGAGTTGTCTGTTCCATTGTTACGTGAGACCAGTTGTAGAAGAACACTGATATGAGTGATATAGGTAGGAGTACAATTCTAGTTTGCCGTGTCTACCTAGTGTCTAGAGGATTAGAGGCTACCGCAATCGAGTGACCCTCCTAGCTAATAGGACTACATTCTACTGTTTTGTGGGACGGAATTTTATCCGAAAACAATCCGTCTCCCCGTGCGTGCATCTTCGCTGAATGCTGCCGTTGGACCGTTGATAAGCGTGGGAGCCGTTATTGCTTTTATCCCATGGTTTTTTGATAGCGCCGATATCGGAAAAAAGTCAGTGCTGTGCGTGCGCGCCTTAAATAGATCATCGTGGGATAACGTCTCATTATTTCTCTCAACGGCTCCCAGTAGGTGTCAATCCGATTTTGACGGGAAGAATATCCAATCAGTGTAAACTCTCGCTTTCGCTGGCGCGCGCCTTGCTGCAAGTCTTGTGTGTGTCTTCCATTGCCTCATACTTTCTTTTGTTTTTGTGAGAGCATCTTGAATCTCACCATGGACGCTCTTCCGGAAAAAGCTCTTGCGATTCTTCGCACCCCCTGGCCTTTGATGGGAGCGTGGTTGATTGGAGGAATCCTCTCCGTCATTGTCCCTGTTTCTGTTTGGAAAAAGGAACGGAAATCGTACTACGACTACTATGGTCACTACGTTGAGTACGAAAACAACCAACGTGCCTACGAAGAAGCCCAACGTGAATACGAAGAAGCCCAGAATGGAAACTACAACAACAACAACAATCAGTACGCTTCATATAACTGCAAGTGGTACCAGGTCCAATGTCGCAAGAACGCGTACAACTACCAGTGGTACCAGGAAAATAACGATAACAACAACGTTCGCCTTCCGGATTGGTATATTGCGTTGGGTGGATCCATGGGAGACGACGAGCGTCGTCAACGCGAGGAAATGGGACTTGATCCTGATGAAGCTAGTGGTGCCCTCAAGTTTGTTTATGTCACTATGATTCTCATGTTTGTTGGCATTTTGTTGTACGGATGCTATGTCATGTACAAGCGCCAATCGACCTCGAGTTTGATTGTTGCCACCGCCATGTTTGGTTTGTCGGCCTTTTTGCAAATGATCATCATGCCTCAAGGTGTTCTGGGAGGAGATGGAGGTCGCGGCATGGAAGACTCTGTCTATGGATGGTATGGACAGCTTGGTGTGCTCATGATGTACACCAACTGGGCCTACTTTTGGTTCTGCTTGGTTTCGTGTGCCATTTTTGGTATCATTGCCTTTTTCGAATACAAGTCCACCGGCCGTGACTCCCGTGCCAACCAATCGGCTTCCATCTCGTCCAAGGAACTTGGTGAAGACAACTACAAATCCATGGCCTAATTGTAAAACGAATCTTGAATATTATTATTTGTCGCGCTGGCTTCTCCTCTCAACGCTGTATCCGGCACGTATTTTTCGAATGTGGGGAATAATGCAATAGATCGGTTCAAGTAATACTTAGGATACGATCACGTGAATTGAATGAATATTTTATCAAACGTCTTTCCATTTTAGGACGAACCAAGTTCAAAGATCAACGGGCGTGTCAATGGATGAACGTCGTAAGAATCCATACAATACAACACTTCTCCAAGAAAACTACAAGTACGACGACAAGTGAGCAGTGCCAACTCTTGAGAATCTATGGTACTTGTCTGGATGGGCTGCTACTAGACCATGCGATTTCAGGTCGTTAATGAGGAGCTCGTCATAGAAACATTTATATATGAACTTAAACCAAGGAGCAAATAATACATGGCTTGATTGCATCAGCAGAACTGACATTTTTCCAATGAGGAGCAAGCGGTGAACCTTCATCATGATATTAGGATCCATTGTGTCTCTTACTGTCATCGATCCGGCCGTACGTCTGTTCGGCACAGGGGACATGTGGTTCTTCTCGCCTTTCGTGATGAACCGCTTTCATTGGAATTCGTGTTGGCATTGCTCGTTTGTTGCCATCGACCACTGACCCATGAAGCCATGCAACCCCGATGGAACAAATGCCCGCAGGTCCGGGTCCGAATAATCACAAGGTGCGAATCACCATCATCCTCACAGTTTGTACAAGCAGCTTCTACGTCCTCTTGGACGGGAAAGGATTCCATACATATACAGCATTCTTTGGATCGGCATTCGTCTGCATTTTCGAGATTGCATTCCGTGTCGTTCGGGACCACGAGAAGTCGTCGCTCGTCCTCATTGGAATGCGGGTCGACCACGAGGTGTACTTTTTCAAATTGATCCATAATCTCTTGTTCGGTCACTCCACCATTTCGCATCAAAGCTTCCTCTTCGCGGAATCGCTCTTGCAAAACAGCCAACGACTCAGTGTCTTGCATGGTCCGCCGAATAAAATACAAATACAAACAGGGAAGAAAGAGCAGCGGGAGGATCAAACTAAAGGTGAAAATCTCAATCGTAGCAACATAGACACGAAGTGCGACAAACAGATTGGGGCAGGTTGCCGCGCACGTGTTGGTCGGTAATGAAGAGGCGGTCAAGTCCAGTGAGACTCCCGGTAAATTGGACGTAGAAGAAAAAGCATCATCGCTTTCATCGTCGGGGTTGAGTACCGAAATGTCGTCCCGACAGGTTTGAACCAAGGTAATTCCAGCGTACACATAAATGAGAGCCAGTGTGTGAAAGAGCTGGTCGTATCGTCGCACACTCGGTGGTCGGTCTATCCCCCGATCACGTTGATAATTAAATAAGAAGGAGCGTATGCGTCCATGATAGGGAGCGTACAAGACAAGCACCAAGGATATCATGGCATACCAGTGCAAGGGATGCGAGCAAGCTTTTCCAACATCAAGTACAGTTGAGGCGTATATCAGCCAACCCAGAGCCAAAGAGGCTGTTGTGCCCAATGGGACAATGGGCCATGTAATTATGGAAAAAAGACACCGCACTCGCCGGGCCAAAGAATTTACCACATCCTCCAAAGCTTCGTCATATTGATCTGCAGATTGATCTTCACCCGATTCCGTAGAATTAATTGGATTATTCGTCGTTGCCTCCGAAGCGGATCCTGTTCCAGAATCCTCACCTTCTGGACCTGGTGTACGGCTTCCATAGGACTGGTTCGTGGCTGAATTGTCATTTAGCCTCGAAGTCTCTTCATTCTCTGTTGTAGAGTCACTTCCCGAGTAAATAAACCTTCCTGGATTCAGTCTATTGAAAACCATGACGATTTCAAGAAGCCCTGTTCTGCTTTTGCGGTTGGACACGAAAAGCCGGTGTCTCTCGTTTGTACGGTTCGGGCTGGGCTTCGCAACAAGACTTTTTGGAGAAATGCTTCATGTCTCGGAGTTTGGGGAAATCGACCCGTCCGCCCGGACCATGAGATAGGGGCCCGATCTTCTATTGTAGATATGGTAGTGCCACTAGAGTAGTTAATATGTTGTGTTTTGTTGCTAGGTACTCCTAGTAGTTTTTAATATGTAGGAGTATGATCCCTCGGTATCAGTGTCCACTGCTTAGCTGTTTTTTGTCTGTGCCACCTTCACAGGTTCCCAGGTGGACACAGACAGCATTTTTCGTTTTTCGTCTGTTCGACTGAGTTCAGAATGAACGTGTCGGGTAAGCCGGCAGGCTAAGGGGGTCTGGGGGTGGAAAAACATCAAAGACTAGATAAAAATTTTTTAGCTCAAGAGTCGAAATTCAGTACTTTACACCAAAATCTTCCCACGTAAGGCAAAAAACGCCGGGCCAACCCCTATTCAAAACCATCCAGCCCCGAAGAAAAAGAATGATCGAAGAACGGTCATCCATTGTTTTATCAATCCATTAAATAAAAACCATTTCACCACGCTGTTCCACGTCAGAATCACGCCCAACGAACCACCCCACGAAACATCTCCCCACGCCCTCTAGAGGCAGAGTAGCAACTATGTCACTAACACCTAGCCAAACATAGAAGCTGAAGACCCAGACTTGTGCTATCTCTCAGTAGCTAGGATTGAGTACAATAGGTCCCACGCATCTATTAGGTTCCTACTTGATTGCATCAAGTATCATCCATGTCGACTCCAGTTTGGTTGCCATCATAGCTACCCCCTAGCTAGTATCTCTGGAGTCCAAGTCGACTCCATTGGAGTATCCATTGCAAATTGGATCTGAGTCTTGGATTCAGTCATGAATGACATAGTCGTCTGCCCATCATCCGAATCACATCCGGGTAATTGTATGAGTAGTGAGTAGCTATGCTATCTAGAGTAGACCGCTAGCTACTCTCAGAAGAGGGAGGAGTAGATCCGGACCTAGATTCTGGTGATTGTCACCAATTGGTTTTGGTAGGAAAGCAGCAATCTCTTGGTAGCTAGGATTGAGTACAATAGGTCCCACGCATCTATTAGGTTCCTACTTGATTGCATCAAGTATAATCCATGTCGACTCCAGTTTGGTTGCCATCATAGCTACCCCCTAGCTAGTATCTCTGGAGTCCAAGTCGACTCCATTGGAGTATCCATCGCAAATTGGATCTGAGTCTTGGATTCAGTCATGAATGACATAGTCGTCTGCCCATCATCCGAATCACATCCGGGTAATTGTATGAGTAGTGAGTAGCTATGCTATCTAGAGTAGACCGCTAGCTACTCTCAGAAGAGGGAGGAGTAGATCCGGACCTGGATTCTGGTGATTGTCACCAATTGGTTTTGGTAGGAAAGCAGCAATCTCTTGGTAGCTAGGATTGAGTACAATAGGTCCCACGCATCTATTAGGTTCCTACTTGATTGCATCAAGTATAATCCATGTCGACTCCAGTTTGGTTGCCATCATAGCTACCCCTTGTATCTCTGGAGTCCAAGTCGACTCCATTGGAGTATCCATTGCAAATTGGATCTGAGTCTTGGATTCAGTCATGAATGACATAGTCGTCTGCCCATCATCCGAAGCAAATTAATCGACTTTGGTGGCCGGCAATTTTCAATCATTACAATTTAATTTTCATAGTAAGGCCAATCCTTTAGCTCAACAAAACCAATCCGTGCGGGGCCGGGCCGGATTTGGTTTTGGAAATTGTGCCTAACGCCGTCCTTACGCATTCGCAAAACAAATCCAAAAGACCGCGCCTTTTCGAATCCTGTCCCCCATCCTCCCCCACTCTTTACTTAGAAAAATTGAATACTAAAACTTTTGGGTACAAAGGAAGCGCACGGATACCGTTGAAGTCGAACGCCCGTCCATCATGTGTCACGCCCGCCCACCATGTCGAACGCCCGCCTGACATATTCGAAACTGTAGGCAGCCTCTACACTAGCATAAGTAAAACACTATCCCTAATGAATTTCCAGGATTTGTTCGAACAAATCCTGAGTTCTGGATTTGTTCGAACAAATCCGGAAATGCTCTTTTACCCGGATATATGACGTAAACGTGACGCAAAATGCTGACGTGCACGCAATCTCGATTTGGTTTTGCGAGCTAGGAGTAAAGGATTGGCCTAACGTTCATGTTCAACATCGGGGGTGTAAGGCTATCTCCACCCGGGGCCGCTAAAGGTCCAAAAACCGCTATCGAACTCCACCATCTCCTCTAACCGCTAAACAGCTCCGCTACCCGCTATTTTTGCCGCTATTTGGGGCCAGGAATAACGGGGAAAATAGCGGATAGCGGAGCAAAATATAACCGCCGGCATAAATAAAATAACGTCGCTGCCAACAGTATCTCTCTTGTCGAAAACATGGCAATGGCACGTATCGATTTGTGACGATCGCTTACCATCTCTTTTTCCATTGTTGTGTTCCCTACTTCCTACAATGGGACAAGAACCATGCACAGCAAGATGATTCGAGGATCACGGATCGGAAGGAATGCAACAATCAAACAAATGCATCATTCAAACTATTGATGTGTTCGATTATCAGACAATCAATCGGAAATCGGACAGGGAATACAATAGGAAGATTGGACTGCAACCTACAACCTACATCTACATTGGCCATGAACAACAACATGATTCACCATGACAGTCAACAATGAAGAGGGAAAACAACGAGTCCTCCATCTTTGGTTTATGCTTTGGGTGCTCTGGTTGATTGTCTTGTTTGAATTCCGCAAGCCGCACCCCTTTTTAACCGAAACAAGTTAGGGCATATGCGCAATGCGTACAATACGGCGTTCTTTTTACGGAGATCGTGGAGTTCATTTCCCTTTGGCTCCGCTAATCCGCTATCCGGATAGCGAGGCCAATCAGAAAGCCCCAATACGTCAGCATAGCGGCGCTCGGGTGGAGATAGCCTAAAGAAGTTGGATGAACTAGAATCCAGAGAAAGGCTATGCTTCGAAGCGCAGCCTAAACCCTAACTACAATACCCATCATGTGGTATCTCTTGTTTCTCCTCTTTGATTCACTCCCGTCTTATGTGAGCCATTGCGATAGAAAGGCTTGAACGTGAGGAGTGAGGAATGTGGGGGTAACCCTATAGTTGGTCAAGAGCCTACAGATAAAAATTGAGGGAGCGATGTACGCTGAAGTTAAATGGGGGGTCCAGGGCTATGGGGGGTCTGGAATTTGCAAATTACGGGTTGGCAGCCCATAAATGAAGTCAACTCAGCTTTTAACTTTGAAGTCAGTTCTTGGTTCTGCGGTAAGCAGTAAGCAGTCACGCATCTTCAGCGCTGGAGATCCAGCGCTAGAGAATCCCCAGCAAAGATTTTCTGTTGCGTGTATACGCTAGTCACCGTACTCTTTTCTCTGCACTGGTCACTTTTATCCTTTCTCATTTGTTTGTTTCATACTGGTCACTCTGTGTCATTCACTTGCTCCACACAGCCTTCCAAAGTGTCTGATTGCAATAACAATGATGACTCTTCAACTGTGGAAGAGTGCAATATGGATAGTCTGAAGCACACCCCCAAAATGAAGGTTCTGTAAGAGGACACCTATCAGTGTATTCTTGAAAGGAGATAATATTGACATGGCAACAAAACAAAAAGATTCTGCTGGAGACCAAGCAACTATTCCACCACTGGAAAGGAAAGCTCTCACCAAGATAAGTGCTCTAGTTACTACTCCTAGGAGAAGGAGTACTCCCCTAGCTAGGCATTTTTATCATGGTAGCACAGGTAGTCTTATCTCCAGCGGATGCGCATACCTAGTTCCACAGAGACCTCTCCAGCGCACTCCAGCAGAGATGAGCTGTTGCGGGACCGACCTCTACTAGAGATCTTGGAACACACAAACTCAACAAATTCTTGAAAAAGGAACAATTCAACTGCCACAAAAGTTCTGCAAATTGACTTTTTACTTTTTCAGAAAGAAAAGTCGACTTAAAGTCAGAAGTCAGAAACTAAGATATTATTGACTTCCACGATTCGAGATACAAGTAATGGTAGAAGTCGCAGCACACGCTGACGTTGGAAGGTCATAGTTCAGAACTTGACTTCATGAAAAACGTTTAGTCAAGGTTGAAAATGTGGTGTTGTCCAACTTGATTTCACTGAGAAAAGAGAAAAGTCATGGGATCTCGGCTGGAAATTGACTTGACTTTCATGAAAAAAGTTAAAAGTTGTTAATTTAAGCTTAAAAGTGTAAAATAGTCAAGTAGAACTTCAACACTCAACACTCTGGTTGCGTTTGAACTCAGCCGTTCCATCCCGAAGGGTACTGTCTGTCTAACCATTAAAATTCCTCAGGGTTGAAGCAAGGCCAGCGTGCAAATGACAGTTGACGGTTGGTGGTTGTCCTCGCCGGGTCACCACGATTCAAATTTGGGCATCCAACATCATCTCGACACCTGTCACAAAAACCCAAAACCGAGCCAAATGCTTGACCATGACGTGGGTGAGTACTTATCTTGTTGTCTCTTTTCCCTTTTTCTCACGCATCACTTCTGCAGCTGTCTTTCCTATTGTTCTTGCATGATCCTTTACTTTTGTCTCATTTGTACGAGTAGATGACAAGCCGCCAGATGTCAACTGGAATATCTTTTCCTTGCCGTAATTGTTTGTTGTTTGATTGTTTTTTGGCTACTGTCATATGCTCTATAGGATAGATTATTCTCTCTCGTCTCTCATCATAGCGTCATTCTCAATCATTTCTCAACGATGTTGTTTTTGCATCAAATAGATGGGAAGCCCTCTTGCCACACCCTACTGACCAATTATCATATCCTACCTAGGTAGGTAGTCGACACAGAGTGCTCAAAGTGAGCGGTACAAGCTTGTGAGAGCTGTTCTGTTGTGTTTTCATAGCGAAACTGAGGGTCATCGTCGTGCTCACAACAAAGAACAAAGCTGCAACGAATTCACAAGGCTCAAAAGTCTCATGGATGACAAGCACTGGCGTTCTACTACTAGTAAATAAACAAAAGAATATCTAGAGTATAGAGTTTTTTCAATGCAATCAAAGTTATGGCGCTCAGCAAAAACCAGTCATTTCTGTTTGACAAGAATGAACAATAAGAGTAATGAGCTGCCCAGCGACTAAACAGATGAGTAGCGTCTCCCACGAGCAGAGCAAACAAAAGTGGCAATTGGTAGTGAGCATGAGTGATGTCATTGACAACATGGCAATTGGCAATGGATCAAGCTGACCTGGAAAGCCAGTAACATTCGTAAGCAGTAAGTACGATGTGCTTTGGCAAAAGAAAAGAGAATTGTGAGCTTGCCCCGAATTATGCAACAACCAACCGTCATCCACGCAGGGGACGCTTGCTGGGCTTGCGTCCGTTTCAAACGTCGAAAAGTTCAGCTGGGCATGCGTGCCAATTTGCAATTGGATAATTTCTATTTGCATCAAAAGCGAAAAATGCTGTCTGTGTCCACTTGGGAACCTGTGAAGGTGGCACAGACAAAAAACAGCTAAGCAGTGGACACTGATACCGAGGGATGTTGTATCAGCTGTCCCAAGCCAGAGAGGATTCCAGTTTCCAGTATTTGCCCTCAAGTGACAAAATGTGAGACGACGAAATTTTCAAAGTAGGCTTTCAATAGCCCCGGGACCAGGGGCTGCTTAAGAATAATGTGGAAAAGTTATGCCCAATCTAATCGGGTTGAGCCCAACCCGAGAACCCGATTAGATCGGGTTAAACCCTCCGACTAGATGTCCGCTTCTTAGCTCGTCTGTTCGGGCAAGACAAACCCAATCTCACAGACAAAAAAATGAATGGAAATTTCACATCCATCGGTGGAAAGGCTGGCGTGATGTGACAGTTGGAAGATGGCAGGCGTTCTGCTCAACAAGACTCAAAATAGTGTTCTCAGTGAGTTCACGGGTCACAAAATCGATGCAGGCAACAAAACGAGGCAATGACCAAACCAACACCAAAAACGGCATGCTTCGTCCCTGACCATCTCATCTCATCTTTGTCACTGCACATCCATCATGGTAAGTTCTGGAATGGCTAATACTTGCATTGGAATGGACAATGTTTAGTTGTAGGCTCTCACTACGTTGCCAGTTGCCATAGTGTGTCATTTGTTTGTGCCATGTAACATCCATTTTGGTCGATGCCATGTGGGGCTGCTGGCATCATTTGTAGGATTCTTATAGGACAAAATAGAGCTATAGACCTCAATTAGGAGTAGGTAGGATAAGTGGAGGAAGCCATCCATTTTTCCTTTGCTGTCACTCAGTTTGGGTCTTTAGTGGATTGTGATGTTGACCTGCTCCTGTTGTTCTTTTTTTGTTGCCATGAGCATGACTTGTCTTTCCCAGCAGTGCAGGGGACTCTACACTCTATATGCTCCGTAAAGCAACTAGAAAGAGACGTATTCTAAAATAGGACTGTTTGTGGTTGCAAAGAGACAAGCCTACGGCAACGGCACGGTGTTGTGGAGGAGGGTCCACTTTTAAACGGACACAAACACTAGAAACAACCACACTTCTCCTAGAAAAAACAAAGAAAGGATGGGGTAGGGCAAAACACTATCTATGGTCTATATGTCAAATGTCCATGGTGTGCAGATGATGGAGAATGCATTGTGATGGTGCATGTCCATTATCCATGTCAAAAGGTGCGTAGTGAAAATAATGTGGGTCGCAACTTGGGACGACAATCAAGAATGGGGAAGACCAACGGTCAAAGTGCGCACGCCTGCTCACAAAATTTCAAAACGGTGATCCAGAAGGCCGGCGTGATCATTTTCATTTTGACCCGAAATTTTCTTCAAAAACGCAAAAAAACCAAAATTAAAATGGTTGGTCGCGGAGAGCGGCTGGGGGGCTAAGAAGCGGACACCTAGTCGGAGGGTTAGATCGGGTTGAATCCGATTAGATCGGGTTGAACCCGATTAGATCGGGTTGACACCGTGTTAAATCCCATAGTACTACAATGGCCCTGCGTCACATTTCAGAAATGAGGAAACGAAATACCACACACAGACGACTGGTTCGCGTTCTCGTTCCCTTGTCGTCAAAAAATACCCTCGGTATCAGTGTCCACTGCTTAGCTGTTTTTTGTCTGTGCCACCTTCACAGGTTCCCAAGTGGACACAGCCAGCATTTTATCTTTTTCGTCTGTCTGTCTACCCAATAAAATTCCTCAGGGTTGGAGCAAGGCCAGCGTGCATGTGACAGTTGACGGTTGGTGGTTGTCCTCTGGTCACCACGATTCAAATTTTTTGGGCAACCCTCCCGTCCTCGTCTGTCACAAAACACCAAAAACCGAGCCAAATGCTTGACCATGACGTGAGGTGAGAACAATGGATGCAACATGCTGGGCTGAACCTGAACTGCTTCTCACTTCTCACTACTGTGGCTTATTTCTAATCTTCTTGTTTCTTTTTCTTTCTTCTCACTCATCACTGCTGCAATCTTTCCTCTTGTTCATGCATGATCCTTTGGCTTGTCTCTTGTTGAACGAGTAGACTAGGAACAAGCCGCTTGATGTCAACTGGAGTATCTTACCCGTCTCATTTGTTGATGTAGGAGTAATTGTTTTGTTGTTTGATTGTTGGTTGGTTGCTTTCATGTCTTCTGTAGGATAGATGATTCACTATCGTCATAGGTCGTAGCATCATCTCATTTCTCAATGACCGAACACTTTGTTGTTTTTGCTTCAAATAGATGGGAAGCCCTCTTGCTCTTGCCACACCCTACTTTCCATGTCTATCAGTTCATAGAGTCAAAAGTTGTAGCTGTAGCGTGTGAGAGCTGCTTGTGTTCATGGTGAAACTGAGAGTCATTGCCATGCTCAAAACAGAAAAGAGATCTGCAACGAATTCAGAATGCACTGAACTCTACGAATGAATAGCACTTGAGTTCTATTTCTACTCCTAGTATATAAAGAAAACAATGTCTGCAGTCTGTTTATGAATCGAATGAAAGTTATCAAAAATCCGTCATTTCGACATGTAGAATGGCACGTAATGAGCTACCCAGAGACACAACAGATGATCGCCTCTCTTCCCATGAGCAGAGCAAACAAAAGTGACAAGTGTCAGTGATCAGTGAGCATGAGCTATGTAATTGTCATGGCAATTGGCAACGGATCACACTCACCTGGAATGCCATTCGTACGATGTGCTTCGGCAACAAGAGAAAAGAATTGTGTGCTTGTCATTATGAATTATGGAGCAACCAGCAGTTATCCACGCACGGCCGCTTGCTGGGCATGCGTCTGTTTCAAACTGTGAAAACTCCAGCTGGGTATGCGTGCCAATTTGCCATTTGATCATTTCTATTTGTCTCAAAAGCAAAAAATGATGTCTGTGTCCACCTGGGAACCTAAAATGATGGCACAGACAAAAAACAGCTAAGCAGTGGACACTGATACCGAGGGTTTCATTAGTGTTAAGGTACATGTTCATGGCGGACGGAGTCCTCCCCGTTGCAAAACCTATCTACCCGTAGAAGTGTCCTCTTAGCCGCCCTAATTTCTTGTTGCGTCCCTAATCTATTGCCTATAACCCTGATTGTGTATAAAAGGGTCGATTTCCCCAAACTCCGTCATCGTTGCAAATTTTTGGTTCTAAATCTCCGGGTGCCTTTGACCCACCGGCCGTCCCACGTCAGATTTTTCTTCTGTTGTGTCTTGTTGTGTCTTGGTCTACAAGACCAAGATCGAAACAAGTCTATGCCTAATGCCTATGCGGTCTATATCTATGCAATCCTCCTGGATGGAGCAGCACAGTTGCTCGTCATTCAACTTTTTTCTCTAATGTCTACTTCTAGGAACTCTTTTACTCCTCAAATAGGTCAGCGATGAGATGCGAACTAGCTTTGGAGAATTGAAGAAAGGACTTGTTTTCTCGCGTCCGTCGATCTAGGGCGAAGCAACGCAAGCTGCTGGTATGCCTTTTCCAGCAAATAGGCCACCAGCTCGGCTTCGAGTCGCAATGTTTGGTGCTCCTCCGAAGCTTTATCGTCCGGTACGACATGCCTCAGATGAAAGGAACGCAGCAGTCGAAGGTCCCAGAGGAGTTTCACGTACGCAGACAACGAAGATGCCGATGTATCGTTGCCCAAGCTGCGGACACCGCTCATCAATGAAAGGAACAACAGAATGGTCGGATTTTGTTCCTTGGTGTGCGAGCCTGTCAGTAACTTTCGCAGAACAGGCCCATCCATGGGACTCAGAGACAAATACTTCACTTGGGAAAGCAAATCCCTGTCAACTGTCCCCGTCTTCTTCGTGGTACTGTTCAGATCACCAATCTGGGGCATCGGGGCTCGTCTTCGTTTGACACTAAAAATGCTTGAGCCCGAATCTTTTAGCCGGAGTAACATCGGGTAGAAATCTTCGGATGTGACTTTCAAAAATCGAGTCGGGAATTCACTATTCCGAAGAAGACAGGGGACCTGCATTGGCAACGATGGAGAGGCTTCTGGACTTGCCAAGGTCGTGACCGGTACATAAACCTTCTCTCCAGAGTCAATGTCAATGGCCCATATATCGGACTTTCTCGCAGCAAGAGCATACAAGTGCCGGAGAGCTTGCAGGTGATATTGGTTGTCCATACTCTCTGTGGGAAATCGAGGGAAAAAGGCAGCCACCAGGGCTGCAATATCTTCCGGTTCTCTCCCAAGCGTCATGGTTCCTCCGCCCAAAAATAAAAGCCCCGTTGCTGCTCCAAAAATCATATGCGTTCCGTATACAATATCCTTATCATGTCGCCATCGAAGGGATTTGAAAAGGCGGAGGGCATCCAGATCGCCTGTCCCAGCCATGACCATTGCCAACGAAATCGCACATAGACCCAGAGAGGTTTCCAGGATGGGAAATTCCGGTTTGGAAACAACAGAAATCGGGTCGTTCCCTTCACGAAGCTTGTGAATTTGAAGAACGCACTCGAAAAGGGCTTGTTTCGCCCGTTCATCCCCCGTACCAGCATATCGTAGACCCATGCTGAAGCAAGCACCCGCAATAATGTTGACATATATTTGTCGTATGGCGCGTCGATCATAGTCCCCAGAGCGTTGGCTTTTGACAGGCGTGCGACCCTCCATTGCTTTTTGGGCGACAGAACGCATGGAGTGATATGCGGACTGCACAACCTTTGGTACCTGCTTTTCAATCCAGGACATGGACGGTTCTACCTCATCCCAAAGAATAAGTGACCTGTGGCATGTGGCATAGGATTACCACGTTGCAAAGATGATTAGTTTTCGGCAGATGAAGTTCAATACAGAGTGGTTCACGGCATTTCAGACTTACCTGGCAATCACGCGTAACCCAAGAAAGTCAGGACGTACAAATTCGAGAAGAAAGTGTGTTTGAGGGATCGAAACAGCAGCGGCCACAGTGTGATTTCCGCTTTTCATGTACATGAGACCCATGGCAAGGGTGGCCGCGGGTGCCGTGATGTCTGTGTTGATCATATTGGCCTCAAAGATGATGGAGCACTTCTCGGTTTCAACCCCGTATGTATAGGAAGGAATGCTGAATCGATCGTTCGATTCCCGGATTCGCCGAGATTCTTCATCACTCGACTGCCCACCATTTATAAATCGACGAAGTCTCTCCTCCACACGAAGATCAGATATTCCGGCAGCGCGATCAGCTTGTCCATCTTTCCCTCCAATACATAAATTGACCATTCCGAGAGCAATTCCACAAGAAAGCGTATAGGACTCCCTGTCAAGGGCGCTTGTGTCACTTTCAGGTCGCTTTCCAATCTCGTTGAGCAGGAATTCAGTCATCATGCGATGTGAAGAGTTTTGGTACAGCAGACCAACTCCAGCAACGGCGGCCGATTGGACTGCACTTGCCACATCAATGGCACTAAAGTACTGTGGTATCAGAGACGGTATATGAAGACACAGCATTTTGGATACTGACATGTCACAGGAACCTCTTTTATTTGCTGCCATACCAAGCAGGACACCAACCGTCACAGTTGCTGTTCCTTGCGTCAAGTACTCGTAGATGTCCGTCATTTCCAAAGCAGTTAGGTGTCCCCGAAGACCAAGTGCAAGGAGAAAACCACCGTGTGCGTGAGTTTGCGAGACGGCGGCTGCATTGTTGTTGTTGTTCGTTCCATCCTCAGGTTGTGTCGGTATTTCAATGCGAGGCGGTTTGTTGTATAGAATCCAAGTTCGCGTAATTTGTGAATCCCCATTTTCAGGCCCACTATCGTCGCGAAGTGGAAGTCGTAGACCAGCTGCCACCCCATTGTGGAAATCGGGCCAAACTTTCAGCTCTGTTGGACATTCGCTCTGGTCAAGAGAGAGCGTCCCGTTGGTTGGTGGAACTCGTCCTTTTAAGCTGAGTTCCGGTAATGGAAGCGATTCTGCGGCAAGAGGTCTCAGGCCCCCAATTGTCATCATTCCCCGTCCAATTGGTAGTGCCAGTGCCCTTCGGACAAGAAGGGCAAGCTTCCTTTGTTTGAGCTGCTCGTATTCATGATCGGTAATCTCGACGACTCGAGGTACTCGAAGAAACATTGGACGCGACGACCGAACCAATCTGGCAGCTTCACGGATACGGTTGTCTGGGAATAACATAGACGATCGTAATTCAAGAGGAACTAGCCCATCCTTTTCTTCGTCACTGAAAGTATGACTGCCATATGGCTCTTCACCTTCTGGTCGTTCTCCGATCGCATCACTGCTAGGAGAAGAGAAGTCCAGTGAAGTCACGTTGTCCACAAAGGTAGCCATGTTGAAACTCAAATCATTTCTCCCAATTAGTGCGAACCCCTCTGGTGATAATGGAACTCTCTCTGTTGACGCGTCGTTTGTCAATTTGTTCAGAAACGAAAGAAGGGGGAACGCAATTCCAGGAACAAAGGATTCACAGATCGATTGTTGGTCACGAAAGCCCTCACGAATCAGAGTTTCAACAAGCTCAACATCCTTTTCCCCACTGAGCAAGGAAAATGTCAATTTAATAAATCGAATGTTCGAACATGCAGGGTTGATGTCATTCGGAGATAGAGTTTCAAAGTAGCTTGTGGAGGATGGGCCACTTGAAATCACGTCTTCAATCCATTCCAAGATATTGGGTGGTTCTTCAAAGGATGTAAAAGAAGACGGCTTTCCCTCAGAATCCAAGGACATGGACTCATTCTCCTTAAGATGTTTCACATACTTGAGTACGATATGGGACGCCGAATACTGATAGTGCTGGAGAAAGGCTGTTGGAATTTCATTGCATGATTTGGTACAGATCCGAACCAACAATTCAACAAACTCGGGAGGGGGACCACCGCGATTGGAAAGCTTGGAGTCTTCCAAGACGAGATGCAATGGATCAAACAAAAACTTGGTAACGCTCTGTTGTTGTGTGCGATTTTGTTTCAAATGACTCCAAAACGACGCGCCACACTCCACATAGACATTTTCGGCCCAGGCATGGTTCATCTTGTCGCCCGCCATTGTGTCCAGACTTGAGTCGTCCAATGGAAAAATGTCATGACCAAGACCATATTCACTAGATTGTAGGGCGTCCCATGCCGAATGAGACGCTGCTTTTGCAGACTCAGTTCGACCCAATGATGGCGATGGCGAAGAAGAAACAGTATCTAGGTCCCATGCAACAATGGTCATGACCACGGCACTCAAGGCCTTGAAGGGCAAATTCGTGAGAGTGGGAGCCTGTTGTGCAAGTTCTTGATAAAGTCGGACACAATCGGTCCGAAACAACAAGGCCGCCAATGCTCCTTGTTGGCGTTCCAAACTCGATTGAATGGCACACAGAGCTTGTTCCGCCATGCCACACGGCAAGACCAATTCCACCGATACACGATATTGCTGCTGCTGCAACGTTTGGCTTGAATCCATCAGAGCGAGTCCGACTCGATGATGGACCGGATCCGTCAATTGCACAATACGACATTCGGAGGACGAGGGAGGGAGACTCTTGACTTGAAGACGTGTCAAGGGCAAGTGCGCTCGATGCAACACAAGAGTGCTATTGGATTGGACAAGGAGGAGTTCCGTGGCCAATCGAGTCCGCCGTGTGGGAACCGCCGCACCGCATCGTTGGGGTAGCAACAAGGATGTGGTTTGAATGGGCTGGGCGTCCAAACACGAGAGGGACACATTCATGGGTTCGATCCGCCGCGTCATGGCATGTTGGTGATGAGAATTCGACACTGACGAGAAGTGCCACGAGGTTCGAAACAAGTGGAGCGTTTGGGGAACAGGCGAGCCTGACAATCCTTCTTCTTCGTCAGGAATCATCCACACGAGGAGACACAATCCAGTTGCCTCGAGATCGGTAACCAAAAATACATTGGGTGTGGCAATGGGACTGGATTTGTTGTGTTCTTGATACAGGCTCCGGGTCACATAGTGGGGATGAATGGTGGAAAAGAAATGATGATTCATCCTACTGTTGTGACTACTGCTGCCCGCCAGTCCATCGCGGGGAGTGGGGATGCGTGAAGTCAAAAACGAGGAAGTTGACGATGAAGCATGAGTCCCATTGGACAAGAGCAATGGATGATTTGTCGAATTGGGATCAGCCGTTGGAGAGACAAAGGAAGCATGCGGTCCTCGACTTGCTGTGTTGGTGACGGCGGCGGCGCCATGTCGAGTGGGTTTGCGGGCATGGACTCCCAACGCGTCGGCCAAGGCTTCTTGATGATGATGATGAAAATATCGATTGGTCGAGGAAGACCCTGGATGTTGTGGCGGTTGCTGCGTTCCTCGTTCCCCCATTGTTGCCAATGGCTCGGAACGACTTGCCAAGGACGTTCGGGGTGGACGTGCCGTTGACCAAGACGACGATGGAGGATCCTCCCAGGACGACGACGTATTAATCATCCTCATCATGTCCTCTTCGGCTTCTCGTCCAGGGGCAGTACTCTCCCACAACAAGGCTGGATCGACCACATTGTCCATTCTTGTAGTGTCGTTCTTGTTCATGTCCTCGTTCGGATGATAATTGTGTTGGGTGGCATAATACCGAGCCAAGGTGGGAGGTTTAGGTGGGGGAGGGGCTTGTTCCAAGGACCAAATGGCATGTCGTTGCAATCGAGCATGATGTGTCACAACCAAAATAGTGCTTCTCTTGCCATGGTCTGGTGCATCTTTGTCATGATAGGCATAGGCATGGCCCACCCAGAGGACTTGTTCCAAGGGATCGTTCCAAAATCCCCACGATGCATGGTGTTGCTGCTGTTGTGGTTGATCGGTGGAGGAGGACAGGGTCGAGTGTGCGAGCGGCGTCACATCTTGTTGATAATGCGTCAAGGTAAACAAGGCTGGTACATGATTGAGTTCATTCGGTAGTTGGTGTGCCGCTTGGGGAGGAGAACGAACCGAAAAGGCGGGTGTGGTGGGGTCACTGGCCAGGGGTGTCGTCAACGTGTTGTTGTTGTTGTGGTTGGTAGTAGTCGTTGGACGGTGTCGTTGTTGTGCCGTAGGAATGGGAGGGGCATCCAAAAAGACATCGTCTAGTTCGGAAGCATCGGCCAATCGTTGAATCAAGAGACCACCCGTTTGAGGAATGGCAAAAATGGAAGCACATTCGGACGGCAAAGGTACCGTCCAGCCTTCCTGTTGGACGGTCCATCGATCCTTGTTGGTGGGATAGACATTGTGAATCGAGACTAGAGTGGGATGAACCAAGACACACAAAAAGGTAGACCTGTTGGTGTCTCGTTCTTGTCCGTTGTTTTGTGGAGCCGTGGAATCAAAATGAGTCCAGGCCAACAAGGACGGATTGGACACTTGTTGTTGTTGTTGTTGTTCGGATGGGTTTTGACAATAGGGAAATTGCGTTGGTTCGGGAAGCAAAAAGCTGGCATGAATCAATGGAGATGATGATGATGATTGTCGTCTGCTCGTTTTGGTGGCCGTTGGCCGACAATGATCGGGTCCACTTTGAATCACCACTCGATATCGACCATTGGCGGCGGGTTCGACCATGGTTTCCACCGTGGCTTGTGATGGTGGTTGGTCTTGTGCGGGCAAAAAGGGATGCGGTGTTACCAACCGCGGCAAATACACCTTGTCATTGTTGTTGTTGTTGTTGTCGTCGTCGTCGTTGCCATCCAGAGGAAGAGAGCCTTGTGCGTCCTTCTTGTGCGGATGTGGCACGGCCAGGGCGGACGAGACGGCAATGGGGGTACACGACAATTGTGGGTGTTGTGGTTGTTGTAGTGGTGCAACGTTGTCGCTTGGATCCATCCTCAAATTCTTTTGGATTCTCTTGGTTGGACGTCTTTTTACTTTGAATACGGATTTCCAATGTTTGTGTTATGTAACGATGGCGTCCAAAGAGGAAGGTGGTCCTCACAACTACGCTTGTTGTCGAAGAAGAGATGGATTGGCAAAAAAAATGACAACAAAAAGTTGACCGTAATGAGAATGCTAGCATGGCTATGACTTTCGGCAAATTCGATGGAGCTCTCTAGCTAGAGTAGAGGAGTAAGAGGCTAGATGCAGGAATGCCATGGGTCGACGATGACTCTCCACCCACAAACTCATCGTCTCTCTAGAGAAATGGTGGAATCTCGTAGGAGTATTGGATTTGGCTGACAAGAAAGAGATATCTATTGTGACACACTGTCTGTTGTGGAGTAGGAGTATCGCACAGGCTCGTTTCTTCAAAGGTAGTTTATGGTTCGAATTTCGAATGGACCTACAGCATAGATTTGTACGCAGAGTGTATGGCACCGAGATCCATGAATTGTCGTCTCTACTAGAAGCAATACATTCATAGGAATACAAATAATCGTTGTGCCATGGTGGACTATGCGAGGGGTGTTAGTTTGCTCAGGCAGCAATATGATTGGGTGAGACCATGTCGTTCCACACAAAACACTTAAAGGAAAACTCATAACGACATGTCTTACCATTTCAAAAATCAGTCCCCCCATCGCCCCCCAAACACGGATTGGCAGCTTGAAAATCTCACCAAGTGAGATTCCAAGTGCCGATCCGGTCGGTCGCGGCCGCCAAGTCTCATCTCGGAAAGACGACAATGAGACATTGGCCACTTTTCTGGCCATCTCATCTCATCTCGTCGATGACACACCTGTAGAAAACGTAATAGAAAAGATGGTTAGTAGGTCACACCAAACAACACAATCTTGGGCTGCTCAACAGGCTGCAGCAAGGGCGGCAATGGGCCCCCAATCCCAACGACGAGGGAACATTTACAGTCGCTTGCCAGTGCCACAGGGGCAGCGACGCTCGGGCAACCAAACCATGACAGGAGTAGTGGAGTTTGAGCCCCACATAGACTGTTATGTCTGCAGGGCTGTCCACAATGGACAAAACAAGCCACACAGAGCCCACCACATGCTCTGTCCACTCAACAAAACAACAAAGGGCAAGGCAAAGACACAGGAGAAGGGCCAGATCCAACGACTGCTCGACAAAGCAGCAAAACAACACAAGAAGAACAACAATAGGCCAATGAATGGCACAGAACAACTCACCCCAGGCAATGTCAGTGAGGAGGCACTGGGTGCCTTTTTTTCTGTTCGCAACAACACGACGAAACAAGTGAAGACAACGGGCAAGCTCACGTTGGAGTCGTTGGCGACGAAGAAAAAGCCAGTAGAAAGGAAGGTTGGGAAAACATGTGACAGTCACATACCAACGAGTGCACGCATGTCGGTCGAAAATTTCAAAACAGAAATTCTACATAGGACAAACATGCTGGTTGAGGCGAGTTCGATTGCTCCCAAGACCATGCGGGCTCTCGCGTCACTTATTCAGGACACGTGCCTTCGTTCAAAGCGGAGTACAACGGCTCTAGAAGCTTTTTTCGAAGGTATGGAGTTTTGTGTACCGGCTTGCTCTGGGAACACGTGTCCTTTGTACGACTCGTTTGTGGGACAGAAACTCTATGTAGTAGATTGGGAACTCTTTTTTCCAAACCAAGTACTGTTTTGTCCTACATGTGGAGGTAATCTCCAGCGGACGCGGACTAATTTCTCCAAGAACAAGTCGCTTTTCCCCCAATTCGGAATAAATGGTCCCCCAAGCTACGCGATCGTGATGCACTATAAGTGCTCGGTATGTGGTGCCAATCACCAAGGCAACGAATCGCAATTTCTCGCGAAACTTCCTCCCCACATGGCCATGGCGTACCCAGTCGACCCGAAATATGCGGTCGGCAACTCGCACCTCAAGACTGACGCGACGAGACTCATGGAGCGGCTCATGGTGACTCATGGGAATGCAATTCTATGTGCAGAATATCTCTATGAATCAATCAACCAGTGCTATATGGACAAAACTATGAGATTCTACTCGGAGCTCCTAGCGACAGACCAAGCAAGTGACCAACCTTATCCAAAGAAGGATGGCGAATGGCTCGTGTCTTATCCCCCTCAAGCGGACACCCTTCGTCAGATATACGAGCAGGGTGCTTACTCAGACTCTGTGTGGTGGGGAGTATCCGATGTTGACCGACACCAGCGAGAAATACAAATGGTGAAGTGTAGATTATCGTTTGCTCAGGACCACACCTGGGAGGTGGTCAAGAACTACCTTTCCAGTTGCAAGGCAAAGGTCCTGTGGGATGTTTGCACCGAGACAGGCGAGATTGCCTGTCTTGTCTTGGTGCAATCAACAAAGCTGCAAGAGATTGCCCATGCAGCAGAGCAATTGTCGCGTCGTATCGGGTTTTCTCCCGTAATTATGTATTCCGATACCTGGCCCCACAAGGATGACTTTTGGGAACTGATACTCGGAGCACGGTTGATTGGCAGGTTGGGGTTATTTCATTTTTTGCAGCGAATTACAAAGACGCTTCGACAGCGTCATTGCGACCATGGGCAAGCACTTCGTGATTTGAAGGCTTGCATCTATGAAGAGCACGATGAAGACCTTCAGAAAGTCATCCATGCCCTCAAGACCGGATTGTTGGGAAAGGAATACACAGAAGAAGAGATTTGTGAGATGAGAGCAACGAAAGTCTTTGCTCAACGATACAACAAATACATACGAAAAAGGATTCGTTCGGCCGAAGTCATCAAAGGGAAACTCGACGAATTCAAGGTGAGGTACAAAGTCACCGCCTCAGATGGACAACCAGCTGCTCGTGGCCGTCTTGACCCAAAGTCGGGCCAGACTCTCTTCACTCCAGAAACACACGATGCCCTGGTGAATTGCAAAGAGAAGGCTCAGTTTTTGGCCGACCCAAAACCAATCGAAGAGATGTATTGTGAGTTGCCACCGAATCGCAATGCAAAACATGGTCTCACTGAGTTTCGTGCTTACCGTGGCGAGAGCAAGTTGGAGTCGTTTCACGACAACCTTGCTCATTTTGGGAACTGTGGGATGCGCGAGTCATTGGCAGATGCACTAAATTTGTGCGGAACTGCCAGGTACAATCGTACCATTCGACACAAGCTCGCTCTGTTGGATATGGATCCAACAGAGCGAGCGCAAATCCCAGCTGGATGGGAGTCGGTTGCGCCGTTTGACAACCACTTGCAACTCGAATTTATAAACAAAATGGCAAGGGCAACTGGTGTTAGTGGGCCATTCGCCAACGTAGAACAAATCCCAGAGGACAACGGAGAACGATTTTTGTCTACTTACCTCAAGCAACAAATGGAAAGAGACAAAACCGTGCCAAAGCATCCGCTCAATGATCGCTGTCAGTGTTCGTTGTGTCAGGGCAATGCCAAGAGATTGCCCCATGACAGCTCCATTCCACCCTTTGCTTCGTCAGCTTCCTCCTCGTCTGTTGTTGTGTCTGCTTCATCACCAACCATGGCCGAGATTTATTTGAATCCGTATTTTCCCCAAAGAGGACGGAAACAACCCAAGAGCACCGTCCAAATCGAAGAAATATCCGAAGAAATAGACAACAGCATCAGTTGTTGCGGTGATGTAGCACCAGAACAGTCGGTTCCGGTTGCGAAGGACGCAAACAAACGAAAAGCCGGCAACAACACAACAACAGAATCCAACAATCCATCCAAAAAGCAACGCATAGAGCAGCAAACGAATGAGACAGAAACTGGTGAGATGGAAGCTACACCAGGAAATGCAACAAGGGAAGTGGTAAGCTTACCTTCTTTGTCACGAGAACAGGCCCAGTTGCATACGGCGACACAGCAGAGCAACACGCAACAAACAAAACAAACAACAAATCACCATGCACCACCAGCACAGCAATGCAATCGTCCACCATTCTTTGGACTCCCTGTTGCCATGGCCAAGTACTCCAACCTGTTGCCGCCACCACCACTCCATCCAGCTTTGTACCCGTGCCATCCGTTCGGCTATCCTCATCGTCCATCGCCACGAACTCAAATCCAGTTTTGTTGCGTGAAGCACAAAGAATACTACGACAGTGGCAAGAGGGGACGACCACCACACAGCAAAGACTGTCCAAAGCGGAATTTCCGAGGCTTCGATTGATCCGGGCTGTCCATTTGTCGAGACGACAGGAAGGAAGATCCAATGGCACACCGAAAGACATGGCGATGCCATCCAGCCATCACAACCAATCCACCCACCCAAAAACCACCTTCATTACCACCACTGCATGCCCCATCATCGCTCCAATTACAAGAACTTAAAACATGAATCGACCAACAACCTGAATACCTGAATGACCAAGAACACAACAAGCACGACAAGATAGTTAGTAACAAAAATACGAAAAACAGAATTTATGAGACATCCATATCTTCTCTAGCCACCGTAGCACATGGAAAGGGCACCCGGAAAGTGACAAGGCTCTTGCGGAATTCGGGTGTCAAGTCAAACCTGTTGAACGACAGACAATTAAAGGTGAGAGGCCAATAAAGACAGAATGTTGCTACCGGTCTTGTAAGGGGAAAAATGCTTCCACGTACTTACCTGCCTGATCCCCCTCTGAGGACATGAAAGGTGATGTTACGACATGTCACAACAATCCTCGAAAATGCGAATGAAACGATCGAACCAGAACGATGGAATCCAGCTGCCAAAACTCTCCCCTTTTTCCTCCCCTTCTTCTTCCTCTCCTCCCCCTCCCCTTCTCTCTTCTGCCTTGGGCCCCCCCATTTTCTGCGAGGGGATGCTAGGGGGCTAGGGCGACTACCTGCAGAGGTTCGTGAAAGCCCGGCTCGCGCTCGCCCGTCGCCCTGGAAAACTACTCCCCATACTCCACACTCAACATTCCACACAAAACTCTCATATATAACATATCATTAACGCTCAAAATTTGTAGATCTTTGGAGTCATTGCGTTGTTCCCGCCGAGCACCATGCCCACCACAAGATTTGGATTTGGGGGAGTGGCTTCGCTTCGTTTCACGACACTTCTTTCGTGGATACAACCACCTGCGGTCTTTTCGCGGGTTAGATCGTGTCTCTCCCATTGCGCAACCTTTCTTGTGTGCCCAGCCAGGAGCGACGTCGATCACAGCCACAGACTTTTCTATTTTGTATTACAACAACTACGAATCGTTTTCTCGTAAGAAGCATTGCCAACACAAACCTTGTTTGCTTCGCTTTGAACTGTACCTGTCTTGCTACGACATTCATAACCACAAACTCTTCCAACAACACATTTCAAATTGCTAAAAACAATGAGCTCGGATCAAAAACTTCGTTGTGCCTTGGCCTTGCGATTGGAATCTGGATCGACGGTCTTGTTGGCCAAGTATGATCATGCCAGTCAATACGAATCCCACGGTGGTGCTTCGGCCGATGAAACCACCTTGTACGGAGGCCGCGACAAATCCTATTCCGACGCAGTGGCTGCCGTCGTCTCCAATGACCCACCGGGTGGTTTGGCCGAACAAGGAACCTTGGGGGGATTCAAGGTCGTTCAGTCCGATCAACATCAAGTGGTGTACGGTGCCGATAGTGATGGAATTTGTAAGTAGCCAGTGGTTCCAAGTTGCTGTGTTGTTGTCGCCATGGCCCCCACAATTCTCTCATGTCTCATATTGCATGCGCATGTTTTTTGTTACCCGATGCGTACAGGTTTGGCCGTGATTACGGGTCTCAATTACCCATCGCGAGTGGCCATTCAAATGCTGCAAGAATTGTACGGCGACTTTATGGCCAAGGTGGGAGGCGAAGTGGCACAAGCTCCCGAAAATGGCCTCTCGCGCAAGGCCAAGACCATCATGGCCGATGCCTGCAAGAAATACGACGATCTTGACAATGTCGACAAGGCGGCCTCCCTCATCAACAAGGTCGATGTCGTCAAGAGTCAAATGCAAACCAACATTTCCGATATGCTCAAGAATACCGAAAAGGCGGAAGATTTGGCTGAAAAGTCAGATCAATTGAACGAACAAGCATCCGTCTTCAAGAAGAAATCGACTGACTTGAGAAAGCAAATGGCATGGAAGAATCTTAAAATGACTCTTCTGCTCGGAGGAATTGTCCTCGTCATTCTGATTGTCATCCTTGCACCCTTGATCAAGAGAGCTCGTGATAAGAATTAATGACTCTTTTCCTTTTCCTCATTTGCTCGCCGCTTTGTCCTTACATGTTGGTCTACCACGACTACTCAACTATAGATTAGTACAACCTCTCTAAAATTAGTGCCTTGTCTGTTCAAAATTTGGCTGCCGGTCGAGGCAATCCACGTTTCTTGGCTGAGAGCGCAATGGGTTGAATCAGTTTGCCGGCTCTGGTTTGAATGGCAGGACGAGTCAGTTTTTGAAAGGATGTGTGAACATTCCATTCCGTTCCAATGGCACCCGTCATGGCTTGTTCGTATTCTTCCCGTGATGTGTACGGATGAGGGATTTCTTGCAACATGTGCGTATTCGATAATTGTTTCAACCGTCGTTCTCGAACAATCAAATCGGGACGACCCTTGTCTTGTCGTGGACGCGATTCTTCCATTTGTTTCATGGGAGGTGGTTGTAGTTTGGCAGGAAACTTGCGCTTCTTGTTCTTGTTCTTGCCGGCTGGAAAGGCTGCTGGTGCCCCCATTCCAGTCCACGATCCCCAACCCGCCGCCACGGTATCTCCATCCTGTTTCGGACCCTTCGTCTTGCGCGCCGGATCACCCTCCTCTTCTTCCCGTACTCGTTCCTTTTCCTTGGCGAATTCTTGTTCTGCATGATCGGTATCCATTGCAAACGCACGTCGGACCAGTTCGTCTTGTGAAAGTGCTGTAAGGTCCTTGGATTCTGTGTTGCTGTTCTCAGCATTCTTTGGTGACACAGATGAAGTAGGACCGGCGGAATTACTTTGCGCGTGAGGTTGTTTTGTCTCATTCGCATCCGCCGATTCATTGACTTTGGCAGCATCCAACAACCCTGCAGCACGATCGACATCTACCATCACTCTTTGTCTTTTTTTCTTGGGCTGGGACCCTCTTGTTTGTCCATTTTCATCCACCATCCAGGGATTGGATTCGTCGCGCTCGTTTGAAGGAACGATGGGTGTCGCCTTGGTACGTGGTTTCGTAGACGATGCAGCAGGCTTTACCTCATCTTTCGTTGCTTCTGTCTTGGCCCCATCCACAGAGGCATGATGTTCACTTACAAAAGGAGTACTTGCCTTCTGTTCTTGGCCTGGTTCTCCCCCCACTGGAATAATACCCGACACTGTCAATGAAGTTGAATTCCCAAATGCCAAACCGGACGCAACCAATTCTCCTTCCTTCAACACATTCTTCATTTCCTCTTTTGAGGCAGCACGGAGATTCTTTTTGGACGTCTGTTTGGCGTCTCCTTCGCCATCTGTTAGAGCAAACTCTTCTTCCTCCTGTTTATCGGCCTCCAATTCTCGCAACAATGCACGGGCCTCTTCCTTGGCACGCTGTCGCTCTTTCTCGATTCCACGTTGCATGAACGCAAGCTTGAATAATCCCTTTCCTTTCACGGCATCCTCAGCACCATCTCCCTCCTCAACGTCTTGCAACACTTTTTGAGCGGTCGTCACCAAGTCTTCATCGGAATCATCCTCTTCGTCGCCAGCCGTCATCTTCTGTCGCAAATCATCGCCTTTCTTCAGTTGCGCTGACAAAGCACGTCTAGTGTCCAGGTCAACATTCTTTCCACGTTTCAACACCCGCTTGGCCCATTTACTGGTGTTCTTGTGAGCCAAGGTCATTCGTTCTTTGATTCGTTCAACTTCTTCCTTCTCTTTCATTTCTGCTGCAGCATCGGGGTCCTCGCCGGCCTCGGCCTCCTTCAAACGTTCACGCTGCCGCTTACGAATACGTCGATACTTCTTTGATTTGATTTTGTTAATGTGGTGTCTCTTTTGTTCGTGATAGAACATGAGTGCTCTCATTTTTGCCAACTGACCTCGGCGCTTCTTGTACTCCTCCAAGGTAATTACATTCGCGTCCAGGTCGTCAGCTAGGGCCTTTTCTTCTGCTTTCAAGATTGCTTCTTCGTCCTTTTGTCCAGCAGCCACCAGGGCAGCATCGAGTTCTTTCTCAAAATCAGTTGTGGGTTTAAAACTTTCCACCATCATATCTTTAGTCAAACTAAGGTTCTCCTGTGGACGAAAGTCAAGTGTGTCTGCCTGTCGATTCTCCTGAACCACATGTGTCCAGCCAGATATCTTTTTTGCTTGAGAATCATAGTGTACTTTTCGTTCGAGTCTTTCCTGAACGACACGGGGCAAGGATGCAGTTTCTGCTTTTCCGGTTGCCACGTGCTTCATGGTCTTGGCCAATGCACCATAACCTTTCGTATCCTTAATACCATCCATCAGATCCTCTAAAGTGAGACCAGTTGACTTCAATACAGAAGCCGAAAATTCAGATTCTTTCACATTGGCTGCCAATTTCCGAGTACGAGAATCGTCCTCCTTCGATCCATTTGCTTCATCGGGTGATTTTGAAGAAAGACGGTCAAGCAGATTGATCATATTTTCCCCACCTTCGCCATCGTCAGAATCATCTTCATCGTCATCATCTCCAGAATCATCTTCATCATCACCTGAGTCTGACCCACTTTCTCCACCAGAATCACCGTCTTCGTCGTCTTCGCCGTCACTGGTTTCCTTGTTGAAGAAGCTGCCGTACTTTCTCTCGTCATCTGAATTGAAAGCTTCATCTTCATCAATTTCCTCATCCTCGTCCTCATCAGAGTTATACTCTTGAATGCGCTTTGGCGGTGACCGCTTTCGTCGTTGGTCCATGGTCTGTTTCGGCATGGTCAAAAATTTCTCCAGACGAAAAACGGATGAGTGTATGGCCCGAGGAAAATGCCTCATAGCCTCATATTAGAGAGACCAAAAGGCGACCACTAATACAGTCGCGGTTTTTGGCTATGTTCTCTCTCGCAATGGGTAGCGCACAGAAAATGTTGATACCCCAACTCCCAACACCTAATCGAAGTAGTTATGTTTGAAAAGTTCATTGATAACATGGCTTTTTACTGAAATGCGTCTTCTTCGTCCACAAAGATTGACGATGGAGCAGAAGGTGGTGGCGTCTTTGGCTCTTTCACGACGGGTTCGTCCACTCGCTCTTCTTTCGGAAAGAGATCGGCACTTGTATTCTCGCTTCCACTGGACAGACTTTCAGACGATGTAGCTGAGAACATACCCTGTAATGTTCTCTTTGTGTTGAGTCGCTTCGTTTCTGCTTGTATGAAACACCGCAGTAGCTTCAGTCGTTCCTCATGTTTTGATGCCTCCAATATTTTTTGCATTGTGAGGGTAGACTCTAGTAGAAGCGGTTGCAGTTCCACTGCCATCCGTTGTTGTAGCTCTTTCACTTCTTCTTGCAAGTCTCTAGAGAGTTCGTTGAAACCCACAGCACTCGGAAGTTCGTCTTCTTCAAGACCGCGCTGCTTTTTCAGATAGGCCTGTAAGCGTTCCTGAAACTCTTTTTGCAATTCATGTTGCCGCCCCATGAGGCGCTGATCGGCAAAGGTCTGCCATAGTTTTATGGTCTGCCAGAGCCCGTTGGGTCCTGGACCATCCTTCACAGCTAGTGTGGCCACAGATGCACGTGTAAAACGAATGTCTTCTTCCATTTCGTGTTGAGTCTCCACAAGATCGGAAAAGGTATCTCGAAGAGCTTGTTCCAGCTTGGCAGTTGAATCGCCTTTCGAGGCAAAGGGGTTGGTGAGGAATGATCCAGGCGAAGATGAAGACTCTTCATTCTTTTCCTCTTTGCCACTGTCATCGGTAATTGTTCCCTCCACTCGCAAATAGGTCTCACGGCTTTCCCATGCGGACGGATTGAGAATGCGGTGAATCTCGACGCGTCCTGTGACTTTGTGATTGCAAACATACTTGATCTGATCACGAGTTTGTTCAGACACCTCTTTTAAATCTTCCAATTCAAACAAAACACCCATTTTGGCAAATCTTCCCGATTCCGATGGGTGAGACATGGCTACCACGAACCGCTTTGTTCCATTCATGAGAATATCACTGTACATTTGTCGATAGCGAGGTTCAAAAATATTCAATATATGTTCGGAGTTTGGTGTGTAAACAATACCTCCCAAAGGAAACATTGGGAGAAATTCGGATTCCGCTTTCGAGATTTGCGGATTTTCAATATCTTTGGCACCGACAACGGTAGGCAACCAAGAAACTGAAGACACACCACTGCTGAGAGGGTTCGCTTCATCTTCATCATCGTCCTCATCTTCATCATCGTCTTCGTCCTCGTCGTCACTGGAAGTGGCAGCCAATCGACTTGAACGAACCAGAAACCACTGTTCGTCGTTTTTCGACACGACGTGTATCGACCGGGCAAGGCTCCGCGTAGTCGTCGGCGATGGCGTAAAGGCCAACGAGTGCAGTGAGACTTGAAGCCATACTAAAAGTACCAGAACCCCGAACATTGTCATGATATCCAAATGTGACCTCTTTGTTTAATCACAACCAAAGAACATGCCATTGAGATGATAATGATCGACTCAGTGGAGGCAAGAACTCCCTCCATAATCATACCACGCACTACCACCTCACTCATTAATTTGAAGAGCGCTAGAGCGTCGTGCTTCTACTAATCATAAATCACGAAACATACTACATCCCATCATTCTGGAGAGTTTGACTACAAGAGAGACATACGTGTTTTCTGTCGATTTCTGTTTGATACCTTTTTTGTGTTGATGGTTTCGCGTCTCTCCATCCATGAGACAACTTGTCATGATGGAGCGAAGTGCCTTCCGACTCGTACAGATTGTATTTCTGACGGCATCGGTATATCTTGTACCGTGCTTGCCCAATTTTTCGGTTGCCTTGGCACTGGCACCGGCAAAGTTGGTTCTGAACCACCGAAGACCAGCATCTCTTTCAAAGGGTTTACCACTGCATCACCCAAACTTGGGCCTTTGGCATGGGAGTGCCATCAACAGCCAAAATGCGAGAAATGGAGAAACCGATGAAAACAGAAGCAGATCTTCAAAGCTCTCGTCAAATCGAAATATATCTTGGGATGGAGACGATTTGAGGTATTGGTCAAGACTTCAAAGACGATTACGTCGATCTATTGCTCCAGGTGGAGGGGGGCACCCCGTTCGGAGCATGATTATTATTTCCTGTGTCCTCGTGTCTTTGTATCAAGCACTCGATACACTGCGATACATTGTCAAACAATATCCAACTCATTGGCCTCAAAGTGCACCTTACATGTTGTGGGACCTGTTGTTGGCCAATGCTTCACCAGGTCCTTTTGAACGCGACTTTTGCTATCACCATAGATTGGCAAAGATCCAACCCCATCGATACATCACGCACGGACTTCTTCATCGAGGTATTTTTCATCTGCTGCTGAATATGAATGAACTCCGAAGACAGCCAGGTTGGCTCGAGACTGGTCTCGGAGGACCTCTTTACTTGACAACATTTCTGGTGTCAACAGTTGCTGGAGGCCTCGGTCACTCGGCATGGGCTTCCACTGGATCAGAACCCATCTTGCTTGGAGCGAGCCCTGGTATATGCGGACTGTACGGTCTCATGTGGGTATCACTGGCCAAAATGGGTAAAGCAGGTCCTTCCTACAGGGCCCTTTTTGGAATGGGAGTTGTGGTCTTGTATAGTTTCCTCTTGAATGGTGTCAGCAATGCTGCTCATCTTGGAGGCTTTATTTCAGGAACGTTTTGTGGCCTCTTGTTTGGTCCTTCATACAGTGTCAGCTATGCCATGCGACGCAAATGGAGTACCTATGTCGATCAGGAACCAAAAGATTATCGGGATGCAATGGGATTTGGTACCAAGTCAAGTAAGGGAGGATTACTGCCGCTCTCTATTCTCTGGGTTGTGGTGGCAGCAATGATTGCCTTCTTGCCCGCATACCGTTCGATTCCCACCACTGTTTTTCGAGCGATAACACAACCAGGATCATTGTCATACGCCGTCTAGTTTTCTGAGCCGATGCCGTTCATCTCGGATTGACAGTTGTCGCTTAGGAAACAAATCACCAGTGGTTAGAAGGTCGAGGACAGTTGCCCATCACTGGTTAGACTCGAGGTCATTTCACCGTATAGATACATCACAACTCCCTACTACTCCTAGATTTAATGTTCGTCAAGCCTCGCTTTCTGTCTATATTCGCGTAGCGAGCACAGCTGTCAGATTTCTTCTGTCCAATTTTATCCAAACTACCTCCTTGAGAAAGTTTCAGAACGATTTCGGCAATCATCGCCATTGTCTTGCCTTCGTTACTTCGAAAACTACTATGCAAATTTGGCGGGGATGATGGAGGGACATATAACCGCGACTGAACAATTATGCCCGGTCTTTTCGTCCCAATCAAAACAATCATGACCATGGTACGGTATGTTGTGTCATTCATCATTTACAGAGAACAAGTGATCGTTGTTAGATTGCTGTTGTTTTGGAGATGAAGCTTTCCCGATGTTGGCTGGTAGGAACATGTTGGGTTGGGTTGATCATGGTTGCAGTTAACTTATGGCATTCGCCCAGTTTTTCTCCCACCCACAAAGCTGAAGTGCACTGGCACATGGAACAATTGCGCAATTCTTCACGGTATAAGGCAAAAATTAAACGGTTCCAGCAGCAGAAAAAAATCCTTGGGAATGTTTCGCGCGAGCGTCAGACGCTTGACAAGCAACCAATAGAAGTTCTCGTCTCTAAACTGCGCAGTTCTTCACGTTATCAGGCAAAGATTAAACGGAAGCAGCAGCAGGAAAAAATCCTTGGGAATGTTTCGCGCGAGCGTCAGACGCTTGACAAGCCACCAATAGAAGTTGTTGCTCCGGTAGAGGAAGCTGTAAGCCAAGAGTATCGACGGAGACGAGTCGACAATTTTGACTCATGGTTTGTAAACGGAACAACACTTCGCGTCAACGCCGATAAGGATGGCCCGATCATTGATTTTGCAGTTGTTGGCTTTCCCAAATGTGGAACAACAACAGTTGAAGCGAACTTGGGCCAGATTGCACCGCTGCCGATTGGAGACATTTGTACTCCTGTCCATCAAACTATATACTATGCGTACAAAAACTGGCCGAAAAAGTACGGCAGTGAATCAAAGGTGCTCCGAGGGACCAAATGTCCTGCTTTTATCGATGGGGCATGGTTAAAAGAATGGTCGCTGTACCTTCCTAAGACGAAGCTTATTCTTGGAATCCGGCATCCAGTGTTGTGGTTTCAAAGCTTTTGGAACATGTTGACTGGCAATGAGTACTCAAAGTTTTCGAACATCGACCCATACAATATTACGGAACCATGCAACAGCAAAAGGGGAGGCTGCAGAGGGGATTGCCCCGCAAGACAGGTCTTTTGTACTCAACGTGCGAGCTTTCATGTCGCATTGGCCAGACTGGGGAAAACTGAACTGTCCACCGAGGAGCGACAACTTCTCTCCGCCAAGACTTATCCCATTGGTGGAGGCATGAATTTACAAAGCCACAATATATCAAACTCAATATTTGTATATGAAATGACTGAGTTGAATAAAGATTATGTCTGGGATGAAATGGCGAAGTATTTGCAATATCCAAATGACATTCCTAATTCCATTTACAAAGGCTCCCATGGAAAGAACAAGACAAAGGCAATCAATATTTGCGACCAAAAGTTTGACGACCTGCGGGCCTTGCTAATGCCGGAATCCTACGACTTGTCAACGTGGCTACTGAAGTACTTTATTCCATTGTCAACGGATCCGAATCGTAATGATGTGGTAATACCCAGACCAGAGAATTTCCGCAACCTTGTGGAAGCTTACAAGTTCGACCCATGTAAACGATTGATTCGTCTGGAGAACGGAACATTCGTTCTGAAGGAAAGCATAAGCACAACGCAGTAATACACAGACTGTGAAAGACTCTAGAAGAGTTTGGTCCTAGTAATAGAAGTACCTCCTTCTGCTTTGCTCTATTATTTGATTCAATGATATCGATGGCAACACTCGGTAGCTCATAGCTGAATCTTGTGTGACTGAACTTAGTCCGAGAAATCGGACATCTGGGACATCTGGGATATACGTACGCCGGTCAGAGGGTTGAAGTTTTGATTTCCCGAAGCCCAAACCACAATCAAGACACAAAATCAGATGGTACGGCTTTAACATGCACCAAAGAACACAAATCCATCAGTGACAACACTTCTGTCTCTCCATCCCTTTTCTCTTTTCGCTTTCTACTGCCATTGATCATAGATCATACAAAAGCGCTTCCGAAAAGCGCTTCCGACCCCCATCACAACAAACCCTTGCAACTTGCAACACATTAGAACAACGAAAACATTATCAAACGAAACATTCACAATGATGATGTCACGATTGCTTCGATCTTCGACCATAGCCCGTCGGATGTTTGCGACAACGGCGACAGTTCCTCGGACGACCGTGTCTGCATCCGAAGCGCAACTGAGAAGCGAAGAGGTGGCCAAAGTCTTCCATTCCATGGCCATGGAGGTAAGCCAAGAACTGTCATACGGCCTTGCGCATTGGAGAGTAACTTGTTCGCATTTCGCATATGTGCGTGATGGCATCTAACTTTTCTATACATCTTACAGGATGACGATAAGCATAGCGAACTGGTCTATGGTCTTTCGTTTACACATGACCAAGCGTCCGACGAGGAAGCGTGGAGGTTTAGTGTGTTGACTGACCCATTGATGCAAGCTCAGATACGAGAGAGCAAACGACAGCTCAAAGTACGACAAGAGCAACTTCCGGAACATACAGACACGGCTCCTTTACCGAGGACACTGCAAGACACCCGCCTTCAATCAAACCGAGCAATTGTCGTGACGGAGAAAGTGGCCCCATTCCGAGTTGTCGACGTGAACACAGCATGGGAAAACCTCTGTGGCTATACACTGGGAGAATCAAAAGGGAAATCTCTGGGTGATCTCTTGCGCGGTCCAGAGACTGATCAGCTTGCCGCAACAGGTCTGATATCCAATCTCCTAAAAGGTGAGGAGGCGGGTACTGTCCTCATAAATTATACAAAAGATGGCCGTCGATTCCGCAACCGTGTTCGAGTGGGCCCAATCTACGAAGGCAACCAAATCAGCCACTTTGTTGGTGTTCTTCAAGAAATGAAAATGTAAATGAAGCTACCTAGATATTATGTGAGATTAGATTAGCGAGATCGTTTAATTTGCTTCTTTGGAAACAAGGCAGTCACTCTCTCCTGTAGTCTTCTCCTTACATCGTTCCAACGGAAGGTACTCCTTCGCCTCTATGGGAAAGGGAAACACATTAGTGGACATAGCTCCCCCTTTGATTTTCGCGCCATCTTTCATCCGCCTGCGAGCATGCGCAACGAACCGCGCACCGCGCATAGGATTCGTGATTCGTGATACGCGACCCCGAACGTCGCGTCTTGGATGGAGGTCAATGCTCTCATGTTCGTCCAAGATCGTCGTTGTTGTGTTGAGGCAGACCAGGCAACGGCATCCGAATATATCCACAATGGCATCCGTCTCTCGAAAGACGGTGCATATAGCAGGCTATGGGAGCTGTAGGTTACATGGATTCGATTGGCTGTTTTTGAGAGTGTGATTCTTTGTGTGCCGTCAATCACATTCCCATTATTCTCACTTGGTGGTTTTGTGATTTTGCAGGCGGGTTTTACACTCGAGTTTTGAACATTCTGCGATCCCTCACAGTCTTGTTTCCCACGCGTATTGAAATTATTCCTCATGAATTTGTGGATCGAACTTCGTACCGGAAATGGCTTCTCGAATCCGGTCTCAAAAGCCAATTTACCGACCCTCGCGTCAAGGATCATGCGACATCGCCCTTTTGCTGGTTGGAAAAACCTTGCGAAACCAACAATTTTGGAAACCAGGGACCAGATCCCAAAGCTGAAGATATTGAGGCCTTCCTTGGTGGTCATGATGATACACTTGCGTGGTGCCGATCGTTCATGGCCCCTTGCGAAGAGAAGGACACCAATGGCATTGAAATGGAAGCAGATGGTTACACTGCTGACCATGGCTACGACTATGACTTGATTGTCATTGGCGGTGGCTCTGGTGGAATGGCTGTAAGTCGTTTCTTGGATCCTGTCACGAAACAACTTTCCCTTATTTTTCTCACAGGTGCATATGATAATTTGCTTCTTGTCAGGCATCCAAAGAGGCTGCCGAGTTGGGCGCCAAAGTCGCTTGTCTTGACTTTGTGAAGCCTTCACCCAAAGGTACAACGTGGGGACTAGGTGGCACTTGCGTCAACGTCGGATGTATTCCAAAGAAGCTCTTTCATGCAGGGAGCCTGTTGAACGAGGCTTTCAAAAAGGATGCGTCGTTCTTTGGAATCGAAGCAAAATCAGACAAGGGTCCTGGTCCTGACGGCCTTCTTGCAGAAACGTCTACGAACATTCATTGGAGTGTAATCAGAGAGAACATCCAAAATTATATTCGTGGACTGAACTTCAAATACCGAGTTCGCTTACGTAAGTTGTGCAGACAGACTCGTGGCTATTGATAGGAGAGTGAGATGTGGGACATTTCTCACCGTCTATTTCGTGAAACAGGAGAAAAAGAGGTGTCATATCAGAACAAGCTCGCAAAATTTGTTGACGAGCATACCGTGGAAGTTGTTGATAAAAAGGGAAAGGTGGATACATTTACTGCCTCTCGGTTTCTCATTGCCACGGGTGGTCGTCCTACCCCGCTAGACTGTGAGGGAGGAGACTTGGCCATTTCATCGGATGATGTTTTCTCCTTGGAGTCGAGTCCAGGAAAAACTCTCTGCATCGGTGCTTCCTACATTAGTTTGGAATGCGCTGGTTTCCTTGCAGGCCTTGGACTTGATGTGACTGTTGCCGTTCGTAGTATCTTGTTGCGTGGGTTTGACCGCCAGTGTGCTGACAAGATTGATGAGTACATGCAAGACCATGGTGTTCAGTTCAAACGGCAAGTTTCTCCTTCCAAGCTTGAAAAGGTGGAATCGGGAGAAATCAAAGTGACCTTTTCGGATGGTTCGCAGGACACGTACAACACTGTTCTGACTGCGATTGGGAGACAAGCGGATACCGACAAGCTCGGTTTAGAAAAGATTGGAGTGGAAGTGAACCCGAAAAACAAGCGTATATTGGGCAAATACGAACAAACAAAGTGTCCCAACGTATACGCAGTCGGAGATGTTCTTGATGGCACACCTGAGCTCACTCCAGTGGCGATTCAAGCCGGAATCTTGCTTTCTCGTCGCCTGTTTGGTGGGTCTAAGGAACCCATGGATTACCGAAACGTCTGTACAACAGTCTTTACCCCGATTGAGTATTCTTGTGTTGGATATTCAGAAGACGAAGCAATCGAAAAGTTTGGCGAAGATGCCATTGAAGTGTATCACCGTGAGTTCCTTCCACTCGAGTGGTCCCTCTCGCTTGGTCGCGGACATAGCTTTGCCTATACCAAAGTGATTGTAGACAAAACTCCGCAAGAAAATGTCCTTGGTATGCATTTCGTGGGTCCAAACGCTGGCGAGGTCATGCAGGGTTATGGCGTTGCCATGAAACAAGGTCTGACTTTCAAGGGTTTGACCGATACGGTAGGAATTCATCCCACGAGTTCAGAGGAGATTGTGACGCTTTCCGTCACAAAAAGCAGCGGAGAAGATGCTGCTGCTGGGGGCTGCTGAGGCTAAGCCCTTCGATGAACATTAGTCTGGAGACGAAATCAATTTTTGTCTTCCAGGCTTTCTCGAAGGGCTATGAAGTGGACAAGAGTCCACTCCAGTGAATGTACATGACGGTTGAGGCATGTGTGGGACTTGGTATGAATGACAGAGGCGTTTCAGAGCCGGAACGTCTCTTGACAATAAATGATACCAAAACTCAGTCTCTTCAGTTCAAAGGTACCCTTGTAAAACAAATGCTACGTAGGTAGTAGTGAACAGTTACACTTTAGAACAGAACAGTGGCGCATACGATCATGCTCAAAGACGAAGCCGTACAATTGGATAGTCGTAGGCACACAAAACAGGCCAATACCAAGATTCCAAAGAATCTACTGTGGCATCGTCCATTGATGAGTGTCATCAAAAGTGATTAAAGTATTCATGCCAGTGGATTTCACCCTCCGTCGGCCTATTTCCAGAATATTTCTGATTACTTTGTATCCAATTTCGGTGGTGTTGTACATACTGACGGAGAAGCGTGAAAGATTCCGACTTGTCTGTCGCCGGATCATCTTGAGCAACAAGTGAGCATGGCACAATTGGTTCTACTTGTCGATTGTCGTCGTTGTTGTTGTGGATGACGGATTGGACCGAACGCTGACGATAGAACAAGGACGTGATATACCACCGCCCGGATATGTACTGGATCCGTTCTTGTTGGGGCATCCACCCAATGTTATGAAGGGCTTGATACAACAAACAAAGATTACGAGGTTTGGTATTGGTTGGTTGAAGGACCAAGGCACTGCTTTGCAATTCGTCCAAAAGAAGAGGTGGTGGATCCTTTCTGGAACAAAGAATGTCCGCCATGGTGACGACTCCCATTCCTGCAATACATACCACATCGGCTTCCTTAGGCTCCAGTGCAGTGAGGCCGTCGCCGCAACGAAAGTCAACCAGAGATTGCTCCACAGTTGGTTTGTGGATGTCTAGCAGCTTTTGCTGTAACTTGAGTCCGCCTTCTTCTAGAGCTTCCGCCGAGGCATCAACTCCAATCACCTTGTCAAAACATCCTGTCAACGCCATTCCTAGCGCGAGTATTCCATGATCTGTCCCCACGTCCACAAAGGATTGGCATTCTTGGTCACCTTGTGCTTGCACGACAAGTTCCACCACGTGTTCAAATCGCCTCCAGGTCCGAGTGGAAATGGCCAGTTTGGAGAAGGCCTCCTTGGCTCTCGTCACGCTATCCTGTGCCGAACAAAAGTTTTGATGCTTCACAGACGACGTCGGACTATTCCATCCTCGATGCCTCGTCCATACGCTACAGGGCGGCACGGAAAACTGCTTGGATACTTGCACGAAAAAGAATAATACGATCATCATCATGGCAAAGGAAATATAGTTCGCACTATGACGACTTGTCAAGGAAGAAGAGGTAGCTGGGGTAGCATTGGACAGGAGTGCGCGCGAGTCGGATCAGCCCGCCCACCCGAAGTATGCGTAGAATAGGGTCTACTACCGTAATTTGCGGATTGTTGGGCCCTAGCTAGAGGAATGTTGGCGCGATGTCATTGGCGACTTGTAAGCATTGGCCTAAAATTTCTCGTTCTGTAGTAGGCCTTATTAACCAAGAGGGACTGTGTCTTGCTGAAAAAGGAAAAGACTATCTCTGGCTTCGATGCGTGAAAACTACCCGTCGTCACAAAGGAGATGTCAAGTTTTTGAGTGAAGCAAAGCTCCTTTGGCTTTTGGGCTTGGTATGCGTATCCGATGTTGGATTTGTGGAAGAGGCCTCTGCCTGTTGTTCCTTCTTTCCGCCGCCTTGAAAACGTTGGAGGAGTCGATGGGCTGGTGACGAACGAAACTGAATCTTTGCCAAGCCAAGGGGGCTTTGAGATGCCGAACTAAACTCCTTCTCAAGTTTGACTGTTCTCCCTCTGCTTTGCAATACCAGACGTGTCCGAGTAAGACCTTTCCTCTCGCTAAGGCTTAAAGAGCGCCGTCGTGTGGGCTACATTTGCCCACTGAATGAGAACATTGCAAATGTAGGATCCAGAAGGAAGGTTCGAAAGAACAGGATAGTTTGCATCTTGGATAGACTGAATGCGCTCAAAAATTCCGTTCAAGGCAATCTTGGCGTGATGAACATTGATGGGCATAATGGGAGCGACGAGAGGGCCCGGTATGTTAGGATTGGGAAAGTCTGCTTCCAACAGAGGAGCATAGTGGTTGATGATTGAATTGGCTTCGTTTTGAACGGCGAGTCCGTTGCCGGGCGTCAGTACCGTGTTCGCAATGGCTGCGGAAGGAGCAAAAATTGCCAGCACTCCAGGGTCCGCATCCAATTGATCGATCCATTCCTTGAAGACATTCCAAGCTGGGTCTCCGTATGTCATTCGCATAATGCACAGGTCTTCCCCGGGACAATTTTCACGGACGGCCCCAGCCTTTTCCGCCGCCTCCAACACCAATTGTGGAACTCTCGCGGGTCGTTTCTTGCCTCTCTTATTGGCCGCTGTACTTGCGGTTCTTTGATTGGATTGCTTGGGCATTGAAAAGGGAATGGTTTGTAAAAATTATGACTAAGTAAATGTATTACGAAATGTAGTAGGGCCTAAAGATATGGTGTGCGTTGGCACTGACTTGGTACTGACGATTGCGAGTCTGACGTAGGGCTAAGGGGTCACCATTAGGTCGCTCTCCCTTGTCAGGCATGCGCAATGGGCAATGGGCATGACTTTGGACTGATAGTGCTTGCGTGAAATGCGGCGGAGTTTATGGTAGATTGGCCGGTAACTCGTTCTTCAGTCACGAGTTGAGCGTTCCGCCGCTTGCTTCAGTCGCATTTCCAACACCCACCCCATCCACCCCACTACAACTACAATTCTACAATAAGACGACCAAGAACTACCACCCACTTTACCATTCCGTGGTGGCAATCCACATACTTTGAGTTCCGGGAGATCCTTGAACCAGACGAGAAACAAGATTGTTCTGGTAGCTATCGTATGAGAGGTATCAACCTTCTCTGCCTACTCCCAGTATAATGTATAGCTCTAGTGTCTGCCTTGTTCTTGTATATTTCCATTGGTTGCCAGTAGATGAATCCTCATCAATCAACATGGCTAGTTTAAAACCGACAGGGAAGCAAAGAGTCCGGCTAACCGTAGAACAGTTCTAAATTGGACTACACTGTTGTATCATTAGACACTCACCCCCTACCCCATACATCTCCATGGTTGGTTGTTGATCCACTGGTGACATGGGTGGTGCTGGCAAGGGATCCTGCCGGACATGCCTCTTTCCTGGGGCATCCTCAAGTCGACCTACATGGTATGGGCTCTGCTTTCATCCTTTCCCTTTTCTGTTCTACACAATGTAGTGACAACCACAAGAGAGACAGTCCGTATCATCTACGGCAAGCTACTCTATTGCCAGTAGCCTTTCGTATCTACTTCGATTGCATTGTTCTAGCTAGTAGGTACTCGCAGACACTACTCTAGATATGGTCTGTTGCAGTTAGAATGATTCCATTGCCGAATCTGGTCTGTACGTAGCTTACCTACCAGAAATTCTGATGGCCATTCGGCCAACATAACTTTCAAGACGCTGATCATTACCAATTACTACGGAGCTACCCAGGTCGACTATTTCTAGTCATCGCAAAATTGTCGGTCAAATGGCCATCAGAAGGTGCGATTTTACCGCGACTTGGCCAACAAAACCGAGGTAATGGCTAATGGCTAATGGCAAGTGGCCAGGAGTACAATTGGGTATGCGTCTCCAGTCTCCATAAATACGGACACTCCTAATGTCGCTGTCGACGACGGCTTCAGCTATTGCTACTTCTGAAACTGCAACGAAGACGAAAACCTCTAGACGAAGGGACAAGGCCAAGCGAGCTCTTGAAGAGTCACCACTATGTAGTCGAAAGAAACCAGCACTTGCCAAGCTATCCTCTCTCAGAGGTAACTCGGCGGCGGTGACCGACCAGAACAAGACCAACAATAGTACCAACACAAATAATAATGATAACAATGCACCTTCCGCCGGGGTGGATTCTATCCCAGACGAAAATATGGAGGATCTCATGAATGAAAGTGATGAACCATCAGAAAAGTATGCCTGTCAATCTCATGCCATTCCAATTCCATCGGCAGCTATGATAGAACTCATGAAAAAGTACGGACCTCTGCATTCTACTGCCCGATTTCGTGATTACAAGTACACGGAGTCAAATGTTAAAACCATTCGGGTGAGGTTTCGTCGCTGGTTCCCCGATTTTGCTGAGTCGTTTGTGTATAATCACGAAACAGACACCTATGAACCCAGGCTTGGCGTGGAGAAAGAACTTCAGCGACGTGAACAGTCGAGAATGAAAGTAGTGATGCAAAAGGAACAGGCACAGAGGTTGAGACAGCTACCTTTAAGGTCCAAGACCACCAAGCCGTCTAATGGGGATGGCTCTTCGGACGACGGTGAAAGTGATGAGTTATTAGGAAAACACGCCCGTCAATCTTGTGCTGTTCCAGCGGCAGCCATGATAGAACTCATGAAAAAGTACGGACCGCTGCATTCTACTGCCCGATTTCATGATTACAAGTACACTGAGTCAAATGTACAATCCATTCGGATGAGGTTTCGTCGCTGGTTCCCCGATTTTGCGGAGTCGTTTGTGTATAATCACGAAACAGACACCTATGAACCCAGGCTTGGCGTGGAGAAAGAACTTCAGCGACGTGAACAGTCGAGAATGAAAGTAATGATGCAAAAGGAAAAGGCGCAGAAGTTGAGACAGCAGCCTTTAAAGTCCAAGACTACGAAGCAGCCTGATGGGGATTGCGCGACGGACGACGGTGAAAGTGATGAGCCATTAGAAAAACACGCCCGTCAATCTTTTGCCATTCCAATTCCAGCGGCAGCCATGATAGAACTCATGAAAAAGTACGGACCGCTGCATTCTACTGCCCGATTTCGTGATTATACTGAGTCAAATGTTAAAACCATTCGGGTGAGGTTTCGTCGCTGGTTCCCCGATTTTGCGGAGTCGTTTGTGTATAATCACGAAACAGACACCTATGAACCCAGGCTTGGCGTGGAGAAAGAACTTCAGCGACGTGAACAGTCGAGAATGAAAGTAATGATGAAAAAGGATCAGGTACAGAAATTGCTTTCTTCAAAGTCCAAGGCCACCAAGCCGCCTGATGAACAGGATACTGCTTCTCTAGGGGATGCCACGACGGAGGGCGACGATGAAAGTGATGAGGCTCTAAGAAAATATGCTTGTCAAACTCATGTCGTTTCCCGAACAGCCATGATAGAACTCATGAAAAAGTACGGGCCGTTGCACTTTGATGCCCGAAATCGTGATTATACTGAGTCAAATATGAAATCGATTCGCACGAGGTTTCGTCGCTGGTTCCCTGATTTTGCCAAGACGTTCGTGTATGATCCTCAAACCAACTCTTATGAACCCAGATTGGGGGTCGAGGGGGAGATGAAGCGACGACAAGTTGCAAGATTACGGGCACAGGCTCATACGGTAGCCAAAAGTCTTCTTGAGGAGGAAGAAAGTGATGGGGAAGAAGCAACTGAAACCGATAAGCCACCTGAGGAGAAAGAAGAGCATATGGAGGATCCACTCAAACTCTCTGGAGAAACCATGAAAGATCTCATGGCCACATACGGACCACTATACGGCACTTCGGGTGACTGGCGCGATAATTTATCCAATATCAAATGCCTTCGAGAGACATTTTGTTTGTGGTTCCCGGATTTTTCGGAATCCTTCGTCTATGAGCCAAAAACCCAGACGTATGTGCCCATATTGGGAGTCGCGAAGGAACACGATCGACGGCGGGAATCGCGAAAGAATAGGCCTGGGCCCTCCGAGGATGGAGCTTCGAAAGGAGATGGCAAGAGTGCTACAAATGCCGGTAACATAGTGGATGATGTTGATAAGGAGGCTTCGAAACAAGAAACGGAGTATGAGAATAATGACGGGGATGATGAGCCTGAGACTCCCGAGGACTATGATCAAGACGAGAGGGCTACTGCTCACGAGTCTTTACCCGCCAATAACGCTGCCAACACGCCTATCGAAGAGGCGAAACAAGTGCCAAGGGAGAGTGCTGGTCGAACTGCAGAACTGAATATAGGAACGAACATATGGTCTGCTTGTGGCGAGCTGGTGCAAAGAGCTATGAGTGCTGATCCTGCTGTGCAAATGCAGACACTGAATGCGGTGCGTCGTATCAATATCGCTTTAAGACAGACGACACCTGCGACGGCTTGTGCTCTCATAGAGAAAGTCGTCGCAGATGTGAGAAACAATACGTAGGCCATTGTAGGATAATGACATAATTACAACTGTAAGACAGATGATTGATCAACTCTAAAGTGCTAATAATTGCGGTTACGAGAACTCATTATTCCATCATATTTTCTTTGTTGCTTGGATCAGTTTCACGAGAGTGAGCAATCTTGCTGCGGGAACCCAAGTGTTCCGTGAGAGCTCCGGTAGCATTGGTTGCTCGACTGGATCCAGAACCGATTGTTCTGGTGACGGTGGAAATCCCATCGACAAATCGTGTCTTGAAAATGACATTTGCGTTATTGAACATTCCTTCTTTGAGAGATACCACGATAAATTGACTTTGTGAGAAATGTGTCTTGAGCATATTCCCAATGTTCTGCGTGTGACTGAGATCAAGTGCAGCATCGACTTCGTCGAGAATATACATTGGAGCTGGACGGAACAGAAGCATGGCCAGGATAAGTGAAAGAGCCAAAAGCGATCGCTGCCCCCCACTCAATTCGCTTAGACTTTCCTTCCAAACTTCACCAAAGGCAACCTTGACTTCAAGTCCTTCCCATGATTCCATACCTTCGGGTGGTTCTAGCTTGGCAGAGGCACCGGGTAAAAGTGTTGAGAAAATGGAACCAAAGTCCTTGTTGACTTTGCGCCATGTCCTTTCAATCTCGGCCTTCTTTTTGATATCAAGCTCCTCAATTACAGCTTGGATCTTCTTTTTGTCGTTCTCGACCACTTTCCGTTTTCGTAGTAAGTCCATGTACTCTGTTTCTGCTTTTTCGATCATGCCCATTACTTTCTTGTTGATTTTTCGCGACAATTGTTCTGTTTCTTCTTGAAGCTTTTTCAAGGCGACATTTGCTTCATTTGGGTCATGTGATTCGAAGTCATAGTCCCCACCCCTCACACCAAATGAGCTCATCTCTGTGGCAATCCAAAGATGTTTGCTTTCGATTGATGACACAAGTTTTTCTGCTGCCGCCCTTTCTTTCTCTACCCTGGAGATTTCTGCTGTGAGCTTCTTAATTTCGATTTCGTCTTTTCCTGCAGCTTTCTGAAGCGTGGATCGTTCTTGGCTGAGAGACACAAGATCGGCTTGCTGGCTTTCCATCTGTCGTTTGATATCCTCTAAAGCACTCTTTTCTTCTTCATAACATGCTCGGGCATGGCCCACCTGCATTTCGAGATCGGATTCGCACTCATTAGCGGATTCCACAGTTTTCATTGCAACAGATACCGCGTCTCGAGCTGCACCAAGTTCAGATCGAAGACTTTCCAGTTCCAGGGATAGTGTTTGGGATCGGGCGTCTGCCTGTTTGTTCTCGCAACAAAAGTGAGAGGCCTATCAGTGTCGAAGGCGTGAAGACTGTCTGTACTTACTTCATTCGATAGCTTCAGTTTTCTATCAAGGTCGGCCTTTGCGTCTTTCATTTCACGTTCAATTTTTTCAAACTTTTGCTCACGTTCCTGCGACAACTCCGTTTCTTGTGATTGAAGCTGTGTGTACCTGTTCCATTTATCATCTTTTTCATTCTCCATTTCTTCGTATTCAGTTTCAGCGTCTTGAATCTCTTTCATCATTCGCTCACGTTTCTCAAGGAGAATGCCCGTACTAGTTTGTGAAAGACTCTTTATAACTGTAGCAAGCTCTGCCTCCGCAACGACAAGCCGCTCTGACAGTTTCTCGTATTCGCGGTGTCTTGACTTTAATTCTCTAAGTTTGGAGTCAAGAGTTTCAAGACGTTTCGACTTCGAATCAAGTTGCGCCGAGAATTCGCGGGCTTCGTTGAGATCGGCCAATGTTCTTCCAGCCTGGTTACTGGATCCACCGGATATAGTTCCAGAAGGCTCGTATACGTCACCTTGCACCGTGACAGTTCGAGTTTTTGTGATGTCGCAGATTTGATTCGCTGGTTTTGTTCCATCGACTACGATGCTTGCACCAAACACATACTCGATGGCATTACGAACTTCTTCGTCAAATTCAACAAGATCGATCGCTGGGCTTGCTTTCGAATTAAGCTTTTCTGCTATGTCGACTGCCTTACTGCATGCTGAGGCACTTACATGTCGCGGTCGGATTTTGTCGAGGGGAATGATAGTTGCTCTTCTTGTGAGCTTACCATTGTTCAACAGAGCCTTGGCTGTGATTGCTTCGTCAACGACAACCTGGTGGAGCTTCCCTCCAGCTACGACTTCGAGTGCAGTTGAGTATTTCCGGTCTTTCACATCCACCAGCTTTGCGACCATGCCTTTCACCTTGCTCCTGTCAAAGCCCGCAACGGGGTCGGAATACTGAAAGGCCAGGCGGCTTTCCAACTGTGCAGTGAGACTATCTAGAGAGTTCCTCAAGTCATGCACAGCGCTAGCGAGTTCAGACCGCTCATGCTCCATGGCCTCATAGCCTTCCGTAGAGAAATCCAAGGCGTTGATCTGGTTCCGAAGAGTTTCAACTTTTTCCTTTGCCTTGTCTCTTGTTTCACCGAGCTTCTGCGCAGATTTTTGTCCTTTCGACAGCTCATTCTCTACAAGCTGAAGAGTGCAAAGTCCATGTGTGAGGTGTACTTGCCATTCGAGGATGTTTTCAGTGTTCACTTCAGTCTTACCTTCAGTTCCTTTGACAAATGTTCAATTTTCATCTTGGCTTGTTTCGCTTTTGATTCGGCGATCTTGGAATCCGAGTGCGCCCTGCTGATTTGTTCTGGTAGAGTACCTCCGTCGTCACCCTGTGAAGTGCTGATTCCAGCCGACATGTTTTGGTACGTTTCTTTCAGAGATGCAAGGCGACTTTCCGCCTCCTCTGTTTCTTTCCGAACTAGCTCATTTTGACTCGTCTCTTCAGAAATCTGCTCTTCTTTGGCCGCAACCACGTGTTCCGCTTCTTGAAGAAGACTCTGCGCTGCCTCAAGATCGCTTTGTGCTTTTTTCGAAGTCTGTTGTGCATTTTGCCATGCTGACGTAGCTTTTACCAGTGCTTTGGATTTTGTGTCTGCTGTTAGCTTCGCTTCCTCGAGTTGGTCTTTGAATGCTCCCTCTAGTTGAACGTGTCGTTCTGCAATCTCATTTTCGATTTGTAGAAGCCGTTCTGTCTTCACATGGAGTTGTTCTTTTACAGATTCCAGTTTCTCCTGACTTGATTCGGATCCTTCGGTATCCTGTTCTAGAGCTTTTTTGGCTTCGTAGTACTGAAATGCCACAACGAAGCGCTCCATTCGTTCAATGTCTGCGCTATTCTTGCTCCACTGCAAATATCCTTCTTTCTCACCACGGAGCCGCTCCAAGGTGGGGGTGATTTCTTCGGCCAGTACTCGGTTGAGTTCGTCGAGCTTGACCTGCTTCTTTTCAATCGTTTTCAGTGCGGCGACTCGCTTCGTTTCGTACATTCGAGTCCCCGCAGCTTCTTCCACCATTCCGAGAATCTCGTGAGGCTTCATGTTCAAGACTTTTGTGATGCGTCCTTGCATAATTAGAAAATGAGGGTTGTTGACATTGAGCTGAACGCTGTGAAAGAGATTCTGAACTTGTCCAACTGGGGACACTCTCCCATTGATAAAATATTTTGACTTGCCGCCCAGGAGGACCTGTCTCGTGACCGTCACCTCTTGACATGACTCGTATCCAACTGGGCTACTCTCTCTATCACTGTTGTCGAAAACAATGGTAACGACAGCCTTATTCACACCTGCTTGTCCTTGTTTGTAGACAAGCTCTGAAAGATTTCCAGCTCGAACATGGCTCAAGTTTGTGATGCCAAGGACGAAGCAGATGGAATCAAGGATATTCGATTTTCCGGATCCATTCAGTCCAGTAATCGCATTGAAATGAGGATCAAACCTGAGAAGAACGACGAGAGAAGCTCATGAGGTTTACGGCTTCATGCTGCTCTCCTAGCAAGTTCATTTTCCAACGTACCCATCTATCTCGGTCCGGTGAGCATATGATTTGAACCCATCGACTATGATCTTTAGAATATGCATGGTCGACTGATCGTTGCTTTGATTCTTGATTCAAAAACAAAGGACTACCTATGTGACTGCAAACGACAAAGATCCCTCCGGAAAAGGTATAAGGTATGCTTCACGGTAAGAAAGGATGAAAAGGTTACGCAGCGATTGCTCTTTCCACAGTTCCCATCAACATGAAACACGTTGTTGATTTCACGAGTCTGAAAAGGACAAACGGAAAAAAGAGCGCTTTGAAAGGGTGAAGGCCGACATGCGCGCATTCCGCGTCAGCCCGTATCAACTACTGGCGCGGCTTATTCGTCCATTCTTTTTCCTTAAACTCCACCTGAGGTCATCTCCATCAGATTCAGATGTCGATGTCCACGATCGATCATCTGGCACAGAAACAAGGAAAGTAGGTAGAGTGTTTGAATGCTCTGTAATTCTTAATCACCCTATGGCTGAGATAAATTTGAGGAGAACATTAAGGTTTGCTCGCAGAACATTACCATAGTAGATGTAGGAGTAGATGCATAAATATAATTGTGGGAACAGATCCGAGACAAGGAAAGAGATGGGAAAGAGTCGAACCGCTGCTGATCATTTGAAGTTAAAGATTAATCCGAGTCCATATGCGCTCATGAAGATAGTAAATAAGAAGCTTGGCAAAAAATTCAAAAAGCCCAATCTGAAGGGCAGATTCAACTTGACCCGTCACAATCCATGCAATTATGGTCGTAGTTGCAGTAGCGAGACACCGCCATGTAAGGCCCTTGATCAGACTTCTTGCATGAGAGTCAACTTTTGTGCCATTGCTATTCGTTTCGCCCCCATTTCCAGTTTGAAGAGTCAAGAATCCATCTATTTCTCCCTTGTTTGACGCTGGTTCCTCTTTCATTCCATCATCGCGGATTGTACCTTCCTCAAAAGGTACAGGAAGACATGGAGCATCTCCTGTTGCCTTGTTGTCCTCAGTTCTTTTCACATCCATCATCGCATTAAGTTCTATCCTTGGTTGTCAGTCGAATGAATGATGTATCTCGTATCCGTAGTCCGTAGAATTTGTGAGTCCTTTGGAGTAACCCTCGACACTCGACACTCGAGCAAAGATTTCTCATTTCTCAATTTCTCCCATCAGAAAATTTTCGCCGCTTTGTTCAAATCTGGGGGCAATAGAAACTCGATTTGTTACCATTGCCCTGTTTACCTCGACCGAGGTCGCACTAAAGTGGCTTAAATGGAAACGCTACTTGGGGGAATTATTCAAATGTCTCCGGGATCAAAGCGTTTGAGGTCTTATCGACTCGGCTCGCGCGACCTGTGCGCCAGAATCACCGCACGCAAGGCGCATCTGACAAATTGGCAGAACGCGCACTTTTTCTCCTTCCTTCAGATTTCCATCCAATGCTTTGGTTGTCCCGTGGAAGAGGGAAGAGGAACAATAGCAACAAAACACAACGATCAAATTTCCCTCCTGCATTCGAACATTCATTGAGGTAAGAGTGGATCAGCTGCTGAAGACGAACACTGGGAATCATTGGTCTTATTGCTCTCCAATTCGTTGTGATTACCGTCACGGGATAGGAACCATGAAGTCCACCGGCGGCCATCCAAGTGTAAACTTCCAAGAATGGGTGATGCAAGGAAACGCCCTTGTGAAGAAACTTACCATGCAGCACGAGAAAGCGGCGATGGATTCAAAGACGAGCGTAACTATTCCACCTGAGGATGATGATTCGTCGGTCTGTTCCACCCTTACAACCGTCTCGTCAGATAGCTTCGTTTTGTGTCCGTACATCGAAGGGGTGAACGATTTCCTAAACAGTGACTCGGCCAACAACGAGACAGTAGAACACAATAAAAACAGCAAGGACGAAGGTCGCGATTGCAAAGAAAAGCAACGAGAGGTGGGATTGATAGTCTCCGACCCTGACAAGGTTCAACATTCCAAGGCGAAAATGAAGCTGTCACACCACGAAGATTCACCTAGGCATAGTGAGAGGAAGGGTCTTTGGCATGCCCCTTACCGTGATTCGGACTCAAGGGCGATGTTGAAAACGTCCATCCTACGAAAAAGAAAAGGACGCACGTTTAGAGGAAAATCTAGGAAGAGGCAGAAGATGGAAGAGAGCTGTACTTTCCACGTTGGTAAGGAAAACGGAACCCTTTGCTTGTTGGAGGGATTTATGGATGGATTGCGACTTGATGATGAGAAGTTTACACGACAAGGTAGGATCTTCGAAGTAGATCCTCTTAACCCAATGAGAAAAGGAGATTGGACCGTGAAGACAACATCACAAGGCGAGAGCAACAAAAAAGCAAAGGACAGCACCAAGGACTGCACGATTCATATCTGTCTCAGACATACTGGCTATTTCAGCGATGAAAATTGCGATCTAGAACCCGATGCTCCTCTTTCAGCATCGTCGCATGACAATTTGGAGCTCCGCATTATTGACCCAGCACAAGGAAGACCGACCGGAATCACCAGTCAGACTAGTCTCAAAGAAGAAGATCTATGCTTTGTCAAGGTTGCGTCCTTGTCTCTCTTCGCATTCAGAGGATTTTCGTCAAGCTCGGAGTGCCGCAATCATTCAAAAGAACTTGCGAATCTCATTCTACCACCAACTCATACCACCGAAAGTACCAAAAATGATCTCCACATCTCTCAACTGCATGACAAAACCTTTGGAGCTATCGCTGGAGTAACATTTACCCTCCCGAGGACGTTGGAAGCATGTAACTGTATCGTTGTGGCACTTGATAAGAAAACCCAAGACATTGTGGCAGTTGATGGTACGTCAAAATGGACAAGTGATACGCGTCATCGTGGTTTCTGATCATGGACGTTTGTTGTTCAGCTACCTTCCCAGCGGGCAAAAGGATCCCTGGCTCTGTGTACGAATGCGCGAAGAAGGATATGTCCAATAAGCAACTTCCTCTTACCAAAGACAAGCTCAAGCGACCACCAAGTATCCCACCGCAAAGCCAAATTGAAAGGCCGTCCAAGCCGTCCTTGGAACGTCACCAATGCTGTGAATATGAAACCAGGAAACGTCGAAAACGCTCGTTGCCCGGAACGACAAAGAGCACATGTTTTGATCAACATGTAAGGATGATATCCACCCGTGCAACGAGTACTGCTAAAAAGCGGAAGAATAAGCCACGTAGAGTATCGTCGCTCCCGTCAGGCCACGTCAACAAAATCCAGGGAAATCGCAGCGGGCCAACAAAGAAAGACGACAGCTCGAAACCTGATCCCCCCATAGTTCGCGTTCTCTCTATGAAAAGTTTTACAGAAAGCGAGCTGATTGTTGCGGAGTGTCAAAGCTCTGACAGGACTATCGCTGCTATTACATCAAGACCTGTCAGTTCACCAACGGATCTTCAGACCAGCAGATCCGCGCCAGAAACAAATCACTTCATACAACATCAATCTCTAACCAATACTATACCCGTAGATACTCCGGCGTGGACAACGAAACCAGCAATACCGCAAAGCCCGCTTCGTGTCCATTTCGACACGGACGAGAAGGGACAAACGAAATCGGAAATACAGAAACACCTCGTAACTCCAGCTCATCCGCATTCCCCTCATCAGTCGACTCGTCATTGTTCTGATGACGAAATCGTTGACATTGCCGAATCGGAGAATGAAAGCGTGCGTCACGATGATCCAACTATGGTTGACGAGGGAGATGTCGATGGAACGACATCGTTGCAAGTTTCCCTGTTTGTTCTGTTTCATGATGTCTTTTTCGGGTGCCATGATGAGTCTGTAATAATAGAGGATGAATCTCCAGGAAACAGCAACTTGCCGAAGGAACAGGATCAAATGACTTTAGCAGACGTTCTACATGGTGCTGTCAATGACTCACAAGATGATGACGAATCCAGCTTCCTGGTTGACTCTATTGGAGCGATCCTGCTTTTGGCGCTGTTCTTTGCTGTACTATATTGGGTCAACATGTGCGTGCTTGATGACCCGTGGCATATCATGAGCATTCAAGCTGAAATTCAACCGCTGCCTGAACCAAGCTTTATCGGGTACATGCTTGGTTTCTAAAACTGAGATCGTGTTGCAAGTTGTAGTCCTTGCTTCGCTTTGACTCTGATGAATCCATTTTCCGAACGATTCAGATAGTCCCATTGAGCTGGGGAGAATGAAAGGGTGGCTCGTCGCTGGACAAACAACACTGGAGCGGTCCGGAAAGTAGTAATTCATTACAATTAGTCGCCTACTTTACACAGCACAATTCCAAGTAGTTTACGTACCTCTGCATTATAGAGCTTCCTCCCATACATTTGACGTGAATCGTGTCCATTCACAAACTATTGATATCGAGAACGCTCTGCTGTTCTTGACCTTGTTCTTGGTCAAGGCGTAGTTCTTGTCGCACTGTCAAAGTCCTTTTGACGAACAGTTTCTTTCATCAAGGGTTCGGCGATCGTCACATGGGGAAGTAGTACGGAGGCGAGTGGAACCTGGTACAAATGGTAATCGCCATGAGTTGCGTTTGCTTCCTCGGTAGTAGAACGGAGCTTGGCCTTTTGAGCCAGTGCCTCCAACAACGACTTTCGGTTCGGGAACAACAGAGTCTTGAAATATTCCTGCATGGACGACTGTGAGACATTGGCAACGCGTTCAATTTCCGTAGGATTCCGATGCCACTGTGTCTGTTCCTTCCACGCGTCCCAAACACGGCGCATCTCATAGGCTTTGTGTTCCATGGCGGCCACCTTGGCTTCGTCGTCGTCATTGAACATATCCACCTGTTGCGTCGACGCCGTCTTGTCGCTTTCGAGCGAGGAGGAACTAGATCCTTTTTCTAATTTTCGTTGTTTCCGAGGAACAATGGCGGGTCGGGCCCCTTTGGAGGCCGAGGCCTGTTTTGCCAGGTTCTGCATAATTTCTCCCATTTGACAAATAAAGTACGAGACGGCCGCGCAAAGCACAAATCGTTTTTGGGTATTGAGTACCGCTTCGACAGCGGATGAACCCCCCAAGTGTTCTTGGCAATGGGCTACCAGGACACGGACCGAGGCTTCTGCCACGGGAGGGAGTCTCAATTTACGAGCCATGTGCTCGACGCAACTTTCCGTGGATTGGAGATTGTCGCCATTACGAGTAGTCAAGGATGATACCAATACTCCGTTCGTGTCGGTCGCAACAGGAATCGTTCGAGCAATATCTGGAAGCACTTGGCGAATTTCATTCATTGCCTTGGAACAATGCTTCTTTTTGATAAAGGCATCCTCTTTGCCGCCCACGCGATTCACCCGACACTCGTTGACTACTGCGGGGGTTTCGACACTGGCACATACCTGGACCAGCGATCTGGGTACGTTCATGGTTCGACAGGTATAAAACAAAATGGCCGCCACCAGAGAGCCCATTTGTTTCAGTTTATTGATTTGTCGAAGCAATGCTTTGGCCTCACGTTCTTCTTGATCGTACAATGCCCGAGATTTCTCCTCCTGGACGTTTTTTCGCGATTGAGGCTTGAATTGACTGGAAACACCCCGCACGGTCAAACCGTCCCGTCGCGAGGCATACTGGACCAAGGTAGCACTTGCCTCATTGGTGACCCGATCCGGCACTTGCAATCCTTTCGCCGTCTGCAGCAGCATACCATAGGCCTCGTACAAATCCCTAGATGCATTCGTCAAGGTTGCATCCAACTTTTTCTGTCCTTCTTCTTCGTCGTCGTCATGATGCATTCGAGGACCATCCTCCTCCAAGGCGGCAACTTCATGTCCATTGCCAAACATTCGAATGGCTCGCTGCAACGACCATTTCTCCGCATACAATGTAGCAGTCGCCGCCAGGGCAGTTTCTTCTTCTTGTACTAGCAACCGTTCTAGTTCCGGTCGGACCGAAACGTCATGGTCGTCGTCGTCCACCATGTCTTGGTCAGTTTCTTGGATATGGTCGTCCATCCTCGCGGACTGTCGTTTGCGCTTGCGGATTTGCATGGACAGTTTGGCCGTTTTCAAATCACGCTCATGTCTCTTTTCCATTTGACGTTCAATTCGTTGACTGGTCTTGATCAATTGTTTGCGTGTCTGCTGTGCACTGGCCCCTCCTCGTCCAAACGTGTATTTGGACAGCGAGGTGGGTGGCAATCCCCCAATCCATCGTCCTTCATTGTTGGGGATCAAACCACATCGACCCAAGGATGATCCTCCCCGAAAGGCATTGCGAACCAAATCATTATCATCGTCAAAATCGCGCCATTCTGGACGTTCTTCCAACAACCGTTCTTCATCGACCAATCCACAATTGGTACACACCCGGTCTCCGGCCGCCCAATCCACCCGCAAAGCAGTCGAGGCACACCCGCGACAGTGACGACGATCCTCCTCCTCAAAGGCAGGTTCCGCGGTGGTAATGCTGCTGCTGCTGCTGCTCTCGGAAAGAACCGGGTGGGCCACCACGAGGCTGTCCGATGTGGTGGTCATGAGAGCGCAGAAAAACTGTGCACACAGCACGATCTTGGGAACGAAAATTATTGGGTCTCCCAACAATCACCTGTTCTCTTTGTAGTGATTATTAGGTACGTACTGGACTCTGATGGTTGGTTCGACCAAGGAACGGGGTTTTACTTGAGATTCCTCGTCAATTTGTACGTATCTCCCGAATCCCGATACTCGTCCCGACCTCCAACCATTGTTGCTGCAAGAAATGGCCTTCTTTGTGCAGCAAACGTGAAAGAGGTTTCCGCGACCAATTCGACAAAGGCCAGATGGAGAACTTTTCCGACGACGGCCAGATGATCTCTTTCCGTCTGTCCTGCAGCCCGTTTTGAGGGGACCGTTCGGAACCATCAAACGATGTGCAAATTTTTGTTTTCTTTTTGTGTGTTGTTCCTTGGAGTCATCCTTGTTGTTCGAACGAGACCACAAGACTGTTACTACGAGAAGAAGATCAATACACCATGGTTGCGGAAACGTTCACAAAATCTGGTCAACTGGAGGGCTACCAGAGTCGAATGCGATGGTTCGTTGGAGTCGCCCTGTTGTGGATGGCTGTCTCTCCCAACACTGGCACGTTGGTGTTGTGTTTTGGATTCCACCCTACGATTGGTCCAAGACCGTCGTCGTATTCTGTGACACGATATTCATCACCATCCTCTTGTTGGGCTCGACGAGGGACACCATCACAAAGACGCCCGAATCGATCGAATCGATTCGACGACAGTCAGGACGACGAATATGACAACGATGACGACGATTGGAGGGACAGTGATTTCGACGACCACGACGACGATTTTATGTGGAACAACCCTTCCGCTTCATACCAATCCCGAAGGTCTGAACCGCAACGTTCAACATCCACAATATCCTCCTCTCCAAGAAAACAACTATTCCATTCACCCACAACCGAACAACCGGGCGTTGATACGGCGACTCCCATTAGCCATTTCTTTAGTCGCAAATCACTCCAACAAGTCCAAAGTCAGGCATTTCCAGATTCCCTCCTCTTTGTCAATCTATGTCGAGGCGCAGGCATTCAACGACCATCCAAAATTCAGAGTTTGGCCTGGCCCATTCTCTCGCAAGGCAAACATTCCATTGTCGCCGATCAAACCGGCAGTGGCAAAACATTGGCCTATCTCATTCCCTTATTGATGCGGGCGCTCCAATTTTCGTCGTCGTCGTCTTCTACAGAGGATGGTGGGATCCGTATCCAACGAGCTCCGGCCGGGACGCCTCGGATCCTCATTCTCAGTCCAACGGCAGAACTGGCCGATCAAACACGGGCCGTGTGTGACAAATTATCCATGCATGTGCCCTTTCGGACCATGGTCGTCACAGCGCAGGGAAAATTCTCGACTTCGATTCGCGATCAAATTCGATTGTTGCAACGAACGTCCGTGGATGTTCTCATTTCGACACCGGGTCGATTGTCCACCATTCTTCGTACCCGCAATGCCGGTTTGGATTTGAGTCAATTGTCCGCCATTGTCTTGGACGAAGTAGATGTGTTGATGGTGGATGAAACCTTTGGTCCTCAATTGCGGACTGTGGGAGCAGCCGCACCGGTCGATCAAACCCAATTTGTCTTTGTCACTGCCACCCTACCCAATGACATTGTGGAAACCATTGAACGGGAATTTCCCGGAGTCGTGCAAGCCCGAGGACCGGGCTTGCATCGCGTTGCACCAATCGTACAAGAACGATTGGTGGATGTGTCGGTCCCACCCAGTCAAAATCGCAACGCCAATTATTGTTTTGAGGTCAAGGCCGATCACTTATCCAAGGCCTTAAGAGAAACCAGATGTCGACGAACCTTGATTTTTTGCAATACAGTCGAAAGTTGTCGCAAGGTGGAAAATTTTTTGAAACGATCCGATCGACGGGGACAAGTCTTGGAAGTCATTCCCTATCACAATGCCTTGACACCCGAAGTCCGCAATGACAATCTCCGTCTCTTTTCCACCGGACACTCAGACGACGACACGGCAGACTATGTGTTGGTGTGTACCGATCGAGCCGCGCGGGGGGTCGACTTTGATGCATCTCCCGTGGATCATGTCGTCATTTTTGATTTTCCCAAGGATCCCGCCGAATACATTCGTCGCGTGGGACGAACCGCCCGTGCCGGACGAGGTGGAACCAGTACCGTCTTTGCCTTTGGATGGCAATTGCCCATTGCACGACAAGTGTTAAGCAAACCCTTGGATCCCTTTGATTCGTACCAGAGCGACAATGACAAGGACAATGACGATCCTGGACGACCCCAACACGCGGCTCGATCCACCACCCATCCTCGAACGAAGCGCAGCAAGGGATCGCGCCACAAACGGAATGAGAGGGATATCATGGTCAAGAGCAATATTGAAGAAAAGCGATTTTGGATTTAGCCTCAAAGATACTAGATCACTTTCTATTGACCTACACCGAGATCTGTATATAGGTTGCTATTTTCGGAGCCCTCTTAGACTTTGCCGTCAGATTTCTCGAAAGAGAATGTGTATCTATCTTTTGCTCTTTTGCAAGCAATATCCATATTGTTTTGGGCTTTTTCGCTTCTCGTCCACGTCAAGTCGGTCAAAGCAACGATTGCGAACTGGACATAGCATCAGAAGGAGGAGTAAGGAGGTTTGTAGATACTCATGCTGATGGGCTCCGTGCATTGCATCTAGCTTTTCGAACGTTATCTATATTCTATGGGGCAGCTCTCCCGTGGGCCACCGCGCCACCTTCTTCCATGGGCAGCCGAAGTTGCTTGTAGCCACAACCTTTGATTGGTAGCCTTTCTTGTAGCTACAAAATTCCATGGGCAACGCCCAATTCCTCTTGTCTTTGCAGAAAGACAAATCGTCCGCATCTCTCATTCGGACACGAACCCCATTTCGACGGCAAGAGCTTCGGCCTCTTGGACGAGCCCACCAAGATGCGCTTGAATCGCTTCTTCCCAGAACTTGGGATCGGTCGGATCCAAGCCAAACGGTTGGAGTGCCGTTGCCAAGTCGAGCGTGCCGCCCGACGACAACAACGTCAGTAACCGGTCCTCGAATCCCTCTGGATTCGTCTGAAAGCTGTGGTACAGGGTACCCACGACCAAGTCGGCAAAGGCGTACGAGTAAACGTAGAATGGGACGTGGTGAAAGTGTGTAATGTAGCTCCACAAATGGACCAGGTTATCGTAGCTGACAAAGGGAGAATCCTCCCCCACCTTGCCGTAATATTCTTGGACTGCTTGCAGCCAAAATGAATCGAGTTCCTCAGCACTCAATTCGCCGTCGGCCCGAGCCGTGTGCGCCAGTTCCTCAAATCGATCCAGGGAACACTGCCGAATCACCGAGTTGATGACGTCGTCCGTCTTGGCCATGAGAAGCGTGAGTTTCTCCTCGGGGCTCGTGGCGAGGGCCAGCAAATCACGGAATACCATCATTTCACCAAAAATCGACGCCGTCTCGGCAAGCGTCAAGGGTGGATCACACTGCAAATATCCTTGCCGCCGAGCCGCGAGAATATCGTGGCAGCCGTGCCCGCTTTCGTGGGCCAGTGTGGCCACATCCTCCTTGGTACCATCAAAGTTGAGGAGCAGAAAGGGTCCCACTCCTGGAACCACGGCATGACAGTACGCACCACCTCTCTTGTGGTCGACCACCGGAGCATGAATGCGCTTTTCGTGGACCATGTCCAAAAAGAGATCTGCCATTTGAGGACTGAACTTGCGATAGCCGCGTTCGACGATTTTCACGGCTTGTGGCCAGGAAATCTTGTTGTTGTTGTTGTTGTGGTCGGTCGTTGCCATGATATCAATGGGAGCGTTGCGATCACTCCAACGAAAGGTGTCCAGTCCTTGTGATTTCTGGAGGATTTGCTTCTTGAGTTGGTAGTATCGCTTGCCCAGCGGGACGGCGGCCGTTCGTACCGCCTGTAACAAGGTGTCCACCACCGCGTCGGGACAATTGTTTTCCAAGTTGCGACGACTGCGAAGACTCGTATAGGATCGTTCCTGATTCTCAATCCACCACGATCCCGTCACACTGCTGAGTGAAAGTGCGGCGACGCGAGAGACCGTTCCGCCGAGGCCATTGTTGAGTGTCTGAAGACACGTGGCTCGCACTTGGACGACGAGAGCCGACTCAGCAACGATTCCAAGGTAAGGGACGAATCGGTTTCTCCTTGGATAGTAAAGCGTAGCAAGCAAAGTTCCTTGTCCAAAAAGGACGCCAGCGGTCGAGTGCCGGAATAGGGCTGACGAAGAGTGAGGGCACGTTCGACGGCCGGTTCCAAATGATGCGGCCGTTCCCGCCGCAACTCGTCCAAATAGGCCTGATAGCGCTGCTTCAACTCGGCATGGCGCTCCAACTGTTGATGGAGCCTCTCGGGCGACAGGCGGGCCACATCCAGCTCAAACCATTCGAGATGGTCGGCCTGCACTTGGCTCTGGAACTGCTTCACCTGGCCCTTGCGCTTTTGGAGCGTGTCATTGTCCAAGGCCACATCGTACGAAAGACTGAGAAAACTCGACACCAACCTCCGACGAATGGCAATTTGTTCAAATTCGACCAGTGCCTCGAACAAATTACACGTGCTTTCTGTTTCTGCGTTGTCGTCGTCGTCGTCGTCGTGCGGCAACAACAACAATTTGTTTTGGTAGGTTTCCTGAAAGCAAATGGCCCGTTTCTTGGTTTCCTCCATGTGCCGGTCAATGGCAGGGTCCAACGGAGACGCAAAGCCAAACTGTGCACTCATCAAGTCCCAACGAGGGAGTGGTTCCGGACCTGTTGTTGTAGGCGTAGGCGGCGGCATGGTTTCAACTAGAAGATCTTTTTGGAATCTTTGGATCTTTTGTCGAATCCTCTCGCGCGCTTTTTGCTGGGGCTACTCCGCTCCTCTCGCAACGGTTCAGGTCCACGACTGAAAGATCGCAATCTGACTGGGAAAGAAAGTACTTCTGGGGGACTGGGGGCTCAATCCCGCGCGGCCCGTGCAGTCGCGGTAGCGTCCGCTTTGATCGCAATCCGAATCCTTTTGCGCATCCTGTCGGATTCACCACACTCTCACAAAAGAGTTGGCCCTGAATCTCTAATAATCTCTATACACCGGTTGTGCAAGATGGGCGCTGTGGAACAACAACAAGACTTTGAAGATAAGGAGATTGATGCGAGCGTAGACTTTTGCTACTGGCTGGCATTCCTCCCATGCCATTTTGGGGCCTGTCCGTTCAAGACGGTTCTGTTGCTGGAACAGGAAGAAGTCACCAAAACCGATGTGTGAGTGTGTGTGCAAAAGCGGTAATATGGCGTGGCCCAAGGGTTTCACGACGTCTAATCTCTCATATTCCTCTTTTTCTTGCTTGTGTCGTCGTGACTTGGTGGTGGTGGTCTTTTTTGTTTTCAGGTCCATTTGTGGGACGCATGTGGAAAAGCGGCCCTACGGTGAATTGGGCAGTGTCTCCAAGGGCAACTGTTGTTGTTGCGTGTCGGCCAATTCGGGGTTGGGGGAAATTCAGCCGGGATGTGGCTGCGACGAAGCTCGTGTGGACGAAATTGTGACGGAACTCAAAACGCGAATGCGGGCACGAGGGGACACGGCACAAATTCTTCGCTCCGAGGAGACTCTGCAGCGTCTGGACAAACTCGACGCCAAACTGGTACGTATAAAAGTCATTGAGAGGCTTTTTTATTCTGCCAACGAGAATTTATATTTGGCGTGTGAAATCATCCTGTGTCGTCGAACGGCCAACTCACACCGATACTACTCCCCTCTTTTGTCTGGCAGGATCTTATCATGCAGCACTTGAAAATCGCACCGGATTCCATGAAGATTGATCCTGTAGCTCGAATCTGAGTGGGAACGATGGGACACCATTGTTTGATGGAGTGGATTGTGTTTGGGGAATGGTGTTTTTGTTGTGTAGTATTTGTGGTGGTGAATGAGTCCAACGGTCTTGTGTGTGGGACCCGTAGATTCCTAGGATTGCTTCCGATCGCGGTGCATGTTGTACATACACACACAACACATATTGTTGAATGCCCATTCCATGGAGAAACAGGATGGGATCACAGGATGTGCATCTCCAATGAAATGGCTCCATACCATATAAGCAATACCAATGGGCTCGCTGTATTGTTTTTGTATAGTTGATGTCTGTCCTCTACAGCAAGTTGCTTAAGCAACGTTGTTCGGATGATATTCGAAGAGGTTTTCACTCTTAGCTTTGTTTCTACCTTGGAGGATTGGCGGGTTCCCTTCATGTTTGGTCCATTATTATTATCCTTTGACAAACTCATGTAGGATCCTATATTCCCACTTGGTTCTTGGTTTTGTGATAGAGGAACGGTGGGAGGATACCTACCGTAGGCAGTTTTCCCACGGGAGAGGTTAGGTTTAGGTTGGCGGTCAGACACACTCCGAGATCTTTTCGTATCCGAAGAACCCAAAAAAATGACACCACACAAGATCCAAGCAATGCGGATCATGTCTTTGCCCTCCACCAAAAAGAACTCTCACTTTTCAGAACTTTGCAGTTCCTCACTCCCGTAGTAGTACCGTCACCACCACCATGAAGCTCTCACCCCCTTGCGTTTCGTTCCGTTCGTCCCTCTCGACACTCGCCGAGGCCATTGAAACTGCCAAGGATGGCATCCTCCTGGTCCAGGATCTTCCTCAAGCTCCCGACCTTGCCGAGCTCGCCTCGGCCTTTGATTTTCTCTCGCAACAAGCAGGAACAATGCACTCGTCGTCGTACCCGGAGCGGATCAATCAAGCGTACCCCAAGAACCTGGTCTACAAGGATTCCTTTGCGGCGGGCCATGGTGGACCCACTGTGGACTTGAAACGAGTCTTGGATCTCTCTCCCGAACGTCTCGAGGCCATTCAACAGGCCGATCCCGAGTTGTATGCGGTTCTCACGCAGTCTCTGGCCCAGAACCTGGACTTTTGGAAGACGCTGCAAGAAACGGTCGGAGTCAAGATTCTCCAGGCCGTGGCGCAAGCGACGGGCAGCGAGGACGTGCTCCAGGATTATGCCTTTAACTACCGCATGGTCGACTATTACCAGCAACGCTCCCACCACTCGGCGGCTGCTGCCGCCGCCCCGCCCCGCTGCGGAGAACACCGGGACTTTGGAACCTTTACCCTCATTTTTCGCACCTCCCCGGGTTTGCAAGTCCGTCGTCCCAACGACGACAACCCGCAGTGGATGGACGTGGTTCCTCCGACCCACCCCAACAGTGCCCTGTTGCTCTTTGGTTGGTGTACGCAGATTCGGTCCAATGCTCGCATTCCCGCCGCCCTGCATCGCGTGACGCACGATACCAGTCGCTTCTCGTCCATTCTCTTTTGTGCGCCCAAACAGGCCGACACGGCCTTGGAACCCGTCGTACGGGATGCGGAACCGCGTCAGTACTTGGGTGGCATTTGTGTGGGACAGCTGCGCGGCAACATGGCTCGCAAGTGGCGTCACCGCGAAGGGACCCTCTCCCAGGAGGACTGGATTCTCGAAGAAGAAGAAATTCGTGTCACGAACCGCAAATCGCAAGATGATGTCGTGCGCGACACGGTCGTTGCCGCCTCCTCCTAGAGAGGTAGGTGGAGACGACTCGATAGATACGGGGGTGGTGGGGATGCCGAGGAGTGGTACTCTGGAACAAGTATTCGTGACTAGGTAGAAACGTCGTAGAGGCCACAACTTCTTCTACCGAAATGGTGGTGAGGCATCCCCCAGAGAGCGCGCGGGGAACCAAAGGAGTGGCCGCTCAGAGAGGAGACAGATAGAGACACGCACGAAAGCTCATTTGGTGTTCCAACGGATACTACACAAGTCAAAGAAGGGATCCCCGACAAGTAAAACTAGAATTTCATTGTAGAAAACAAACAATCATCATTCAAGTCAAAGCGGGATATCCAAACTAGAATGTCATTCGGGAAAGAAAAAATCCGAAAAGGCCGTGCATTCGTCGTGTATGGGACGAACAGCCATTGCCGGACAACGTGTGGAACCAGTACCGTCTTTACCCCTTTGGATAACAATTGGCAATGGCCCAATGCACGGCAATTGTTGGGCAAACCTTTGGATCCCTTTGATTCGTGTACAATACGATGACGACGATCCAGGACGACCGGAATACTCTGCTCGATCCACAAGTACCTACCTAATAATAGTTAATCCTAGAAGGAAGCGCAGCAAGAAGGAATCGCGCTACAAACGGAACAAACGGAACAAGAGGGATATCATGGTCAAGAGCAACATTGAAGAAACACGATTTTGTATAGAGGAGGAGAGAGGAGGAGGGCCGTTTGTTACTGCTTTAGAAATCTGAAATCTGAAAACAAAAGTGCCTATGGTCGTATATCTGTTAGGAGTACAGATAGCCCTGATAGAATTTTGTGGTTTGCATACAAATCCGAGACATCTGTGCGACTGCCGGGAGACATCAGACTTTTGACATGCATCCGAATCAGAATCCGAGACCGACCATGACTATTCTGTGAAGATGCCATCATCCCCCAAAGGAAGCTTGAATCGATCATCCACACATGAGCGTTGTATAGAGGGAAGAACTTCCAGAAAACATGACGAGTCCAGACGAGACCACTGTTGCAGACAATGTCATGAAACATAGAATGGAGCAATCGCACAAATCCAACCTTGCCTTTGAATCCCTCACAGAGTGGACCAACGAACAAACGTGTCCCTCCGAAACCTTACCTACTCTACCCCAAGAAGTCGCGTCTCCTGCCAGTGTGGTGGCCCTGGACGATTCTACCTTGGTGGTCGTGGGAGGCGGCAAGGACCACCCGGAACGAGTCTGGATCTGGCATGACGACAAGACATGGACCGTAGGACCCAATCTTCCCCAAGGAGGTCGAATCGATCATTGTGCCGTTGTTTGCAATGGATTCATTTATGTTGTGGGAGGAAAATGTGCCAATCACACCTGGGTATCCTTCCAACGAGATACGACAATCGTCCGACTGTCGGTTGCCACTCTGCTGGAACATGTCTCGTCCACGACGACCACCACATCATCATCACCATTGTCACCATCCACCAAACCAGCTGTGACCAAGAACCCCTCATCATCATCATCATCATCATCATCATTGTGGACCATTTTGGATGGTCGTTTGAGTACCATTCGGAGAGATGCTGCCGCGGTTGTGGTTCGAAATGAGGTGATTGTTGTCTTGGGTGGCAGTGTCCGAGACTCGTACAGTACCCACATTTTAAACACAGTCGATCTTGTCCATGTGACGGGGTCACATCATGCTTCCGTCACGGTAACGGCGGGACCGGTCATGCCACTGCCCCGACAATGGTTGGGAGCAGCTGTTGTGGGAGGAGGAACTCACATTGTGGTGGTGGGAGGTACCAGTACGGGAAGAATGCCGCAACCCGACGAGGCATGGAATACCATGGATTGTTTCACCTTTGATGATCCCGACAACGACAACAAAACCCAAAACAATACGAGTGACACTACGGCAACGGCAACTCCATCGACGACCCATCGGTACAGCTTTTGGAGGCCCTGAAATGTGGTACATGGGAACGGAGAAGGGATTGGAAATTGTCCACGGGACGGATTCGGCATGGCGTCGCAGCTCTGGGATCCTCCTCGTCTTCTTCTTGTCTGGTGGTGGCCGGAGGGTTGGAGATTTGTCCCGGACAAGGAGGACGACCGGCTCGGTTGCAGTCCTTGTCGTCGGTCGAAGTTGTCCGTCCTCCATTGCCGCATACTTGGAACGGCAAACAGGCGTCAACCCTGTCGTCGACAGTTTTATCATCCTCCTCCTCATCATCATCACCATTACGACCATCCTCGTGGTCCTGGAACCTTCCTCCTCTTTCGGAACCACGATCTTCGTGTTGTATGGTGATTTGGGGGAATCGATTGGTAGTGGTGGGAGGAGTGTGTGGAAGAACATCAAGACCCTGTGTCGTGTCGGTGGAAACAATGCGATTTGCCGATACGGGTTCCTGGGAGACGCTCGAACGAGCCCGTCAACAAGCTCGTCGAGCCATGACGACGACGACGTCTAGTTCGTTGACGGTAGATCCCACGAATTGGGACAATCACCATGATACGAAAACGGATCGTGATGGTTGCTGGTGGAACCGTGTGGAAGCCTTGTGGTGTACGCATATTTACCAGCACATGCTGCAACACCCCGACTTGGTCCAATCGCCGTGGTTTCGCTCCCAAGTAGTGTGACGAGCAATAAGGAGGAGGTACTTTGGTTTGGCTTGTGGTGACCCACAATAACTCCAAGCCGTCCACTTTCTCCAAAGATACACAACACCTTTTTTACGTTCCTGTTTGAGACTGAGAATTTGATGGTTCCGTGGGGAGAAACGTTGGATGAGATTGCAAACTCTCGGTAGCACAACAACGCGGCAAGACGACCCATGTGGTTTTGACCAACAGTTCCAGTTGCGGCAAGGGAGGAGTATCACGTCCTTGTCGGGGTTTTTCATTCAACAATAAAGTTCTAGTTCGGATCGTAGACTTGAATGATTTGTCGGGCGTTTTGTTTTCAACAATGAAATTCTATGTTTAGATGTTAGCTGGGGATCCCTTCTTTGACTGGAATGACTTGTGTGGTGTTGAACAAACAATGAGCTTTTTTGTGCTTGTGAGTATCTTCTTCATTTGAGTGCGGACTGTTGTATTTGGTGATAATAGCGCGTTTTGTGTGGTTGAGATTTCTCTGGTGACTGCGGCACCTACCCGAATCGCTCAACCCCTGCATCGTCTGTCCCATCGTTGATTCTTGTTGTCCTGTGTTTGGAGTGTTCTCGTGTTAGTTCTCCTGGATGGATGCTGTGTCGTTATTATTATTTGAGTTGGGGAAGCATGAGGAGTGGATTGGAGGCATATCGCGCAAAGGCTTGATGAAAGCGTGCCAAGGTGGCTCCATCCAAGAATCGATGATCGGCCACCCAACTCACATACAAGACATTGGTCGGAACCGGCTGTTCTTCCTCCACGGTCGCATGGTCCATGGACATGGACGACGAAGGATACCGTGGTACTTTGTGAATCCGTCCCAAGGCTCCCATGGCCACAAGGGGTGGGACCAATACGGGCGACATGTGGGTCCCAACGCCAATGGCCCCAATGTTACTCAAGGTAAAGGTGGGCGATGGACTCAAATCGGACAAGGCGGTGCGACCCGTGGCGGCGGCTGTTTTGAGACGATCCACTTCGTGTTGGAGTTGCAGCAAACTCTTCAGTTCGACACTGCGAATCACGGGCACCACCAAACCATGGGGAGTATCCATGGCGACGCCAATATCGTGATGGTCGTGATAACAAACTTGACAGTCGGCGGCATTGTGGACCTTGGTATTGACGGCGGGAAACTCGGTCAGGGCCAAACTACACGCCTTGACCAAGAGGGTTTGCAAGCCCAACTTGGTCATTGGGGTGGAAGGAGTCGTTTCCGGGCCGTGCGACGATTGTGGTTGTGGTGGTTGTGCGGCCACGTGAGCATTCCATTCCTGACGAAACTGCAAAAGCTTATCGACGACAATTTCATCGCCCAAGGCCATGTGTGGAATTTGTAAGGAATCCGTCATGCTTTGGACCATGGAACGATTGTATCCCGAAAGTGTCACAATGCGTTGGCCATTGTTGTTGTCGTTGTCATTTTCCTGGATGGAGTTGGGCACGGGAGCGGTTGTGGTGGCGTTGGCTGTCGCTGCTCCTGCTGATATATAGTGCAAGACATCTCCTTTGAGGACGCGTCCATGGGGACCCGTTCCGGTGAGGGTGGTTGGATCAATGCCATGATCGGCCGCCAATTTGCGCACCGCTGGACTGGCCAAGTACTTTTGGTTGTTTCCATCCGATCGCGGAGTCTCGACATGCTCATTTTGTGGTTGTTGGGAAGTGGGTGACCGGGACGGGGCAACAGGTGTTTCGGGAGTCGGTGCATGTTCCAGGGCCCTGTCGTCCTTGTTGTCATTGTTGTGTTTGGTCGTGGCAATATGAACCAGGGGTTGTCCAACCAAAATGGTGGAATCGGCGGCCATGTCGACAATGGTTCCGGCATAGCGACTGGTAATGTCGACCGTCGCCTTGTCCGATTGGACTTGACAAATGGTATCAAATTCTTGGACCGTATCGCCCACAGAGACATGCCATTGCAAGACTTGCACTTCTCGAATGCCTTCTCCAATGTCGGCCAACAAAAAGGGAACGACTGTTGTATTAGGGTCATGGTCATTGTTGCTGTTGTTACCACGTTCCGACTCGTCGTCGTCCACCGCCAAGGCGACCGAACTTTTGCAGCGTGCTCGTTGTGGTGGAATAGAATCATACGATGTGGACCTTGTAGGATTGGTACCGCCGTGAAGCGAGCCTGCTCTGGATGATGTTCTCCTGGTGTCATCCGGACGACGACACGACACGGACAAGGAGGAAAAGGAATGATTCAAGGTTCTTGGTGGCAAGGAACGACCATCCCAACAAGGCTTTGGGCCGTGGCGGCCAACAAGACTGTGTCGAACCGTGCGGTAGACCTGATAGGATACGGGACGAAACTTGCCTGTCGTCCAGGACAAGGACGACGTTGTGGAGGAAAGTCGAATGGTGGCCATATTTTGCTCTCGTCGGCTATGGTTGCTCGTTGTTGGTAAAAGTTTCACCACCTCGAACACTGCAGAATGGAGAAACAATGGGCGCTTGATTGCAAATTGATAGCCCGTCGCTCTCTCTCTCTTTCTCTCGGTTGTTTTTGTCGGTGTCGTCGTAGGAAGGGGGAAGCTCTCTGTTTTTCTTCTCTTTTGTTAGATTAGGCAAGAGAGAGAACAACGCAATCTTGTTTGCAATCAGAGACAACAACACATCATGACGTCAAACCAAAAGTTCTGTTTTTCGGTTGTTCCCATTTTTTGGTTGACAGAACAGAACTCGGCTGCTTCCGGACAGATGCCGCCTTCTCGTTCGGCAGTCGCGTAATGTGGCTGCTGTGCTCGCAGGATCTCGCAGCAACGGTCGCATTTCCAAAACTCGAATGACGAATAGCTATGTGGGATGCATGGTAAACCAAAAACTATCTTGGTTCCGGTCTCTTATTTCCGATTACTCCTAGAAATAGACATTTCGGCACGTCTCGATCCTCATCGTTCGAAGAGCCATGGAGTTGTATGTGAGACGCCAGAGACCGTACCACCAGTCCCATTCAGCCCCTGGACGTGTGTCTGTTTCTTGTGTGTGGCTGCGTTGGAACGAGTCATGAGAGTGGATTATTCTCATGGGAGCAAACCTCTGAACCTTTGGACCCACTGTTTCGCGACGCAAAAAAAGTGTTTTCTGTACGGATGTGTGTCTCACTGGAATAATCGAAACAACAACAAGACTCCATTTGGGTCCGTCCTCTCTCGGTAGAATAGAATTCCGCAACGAGAATGAACCAAACTCGACGTTTGGACGACAAGTCCATGCATAGTATTGAGGACACACTCCCGACAATGGGGGTCACAAAATCAAGAACACAACCGAGGCGTCCTATTTGTGGCTGGCTGGCAGGGTCCCAACAGTTTTGGCTGTTGCGGTTGTCGTGTCGTTTGGGGGCCTTGTCGCATCGTGTGTTAGCTAGTCGATCATGAGGATGATGATGGTGGTGTGGCCCGGGTCAAGCTCAAAATTTCATTGGTAATGTGAAAGGGCGTTCCACCACCACCACCACTCATGGTGGTGGTGAGGGGACGGAGGGTCAAGGTCAAGTGATAGGTCAAGACTTCGCCTTGTTGGACGGTCCGTCCCGTTAAGACCACCAACAGTCCCTCCAACAATGAGGAGGATTGGGGAGGTGGACTAAGCAGTGGTTGGACCGCCCATCCTTGACAATCCCATGGCGTCATGGTTGTCGTTGTCGTCGTAATGGGTGGCGCAGCTGCGGCTTGTTGCGAGGAGGATTCTCCCGTTGACGTATTGCTATTATTGTTGTTGTGGTGGGGATGGGGATTGTACAAGAGGGATTCCCATTGTTGTTGTCGATCGGCCGGGGTTTGGGCTTGGGCTTGGGCCGTGCCAAAGAGCAACAATTTCAAGGCACTGGCGTGGTATTTGGCCAACCACTGGGCCAAGTGTCCCGGTGTGGTCAGGCACGAAATAAAAAATTGCGCCAAGACATGACCAATCACTTGGGCCAAGACATGATGGGGTAAAGTGACAATATCGGACCCTTGTAAGGAGCCAAAGACAAACCCAGAGGACGACGGTGGTGCGGATGGAGGTGGGGGAGACGACAGGCCCGGGGGTGGTGGTGGTGGAGGCGGAGCTGTTGTTGCTGCTGAGGCTGCTGCATCGGGAGAAGATAATCCTGGTGGTGCAGCAGCAGATGCTGCTGTTGCAGTGGAAGAGGAAGGAGTGGTAGCCGCAGGACTAGGTGGGTTGGCACCGTCTGGCTCATCCTTCGGGTCGTCGTGCGGGGACGCCTGGCCCCTACCAAATCCAGGAGGTGGAGGCAGTGCCGAGGAAGACGAAGGAGAATCCGGCTTGTCGTCGTCGTCGTTGTTGTTGTCCGCCACCTGGTCGCTTTCCTCCTGGACTTCTTGTGGTGGTCGTGGTGGTTTTTTCGGGTCCTTCTCCAGAGAGGAGGAGGTCGGCGCCGCATCCGCATCGGAGGTTGCAGTTGGTGGTGGTAGTTGCGGTGGTTGTTGCTGCTTGTTGCTTTTTCTTCGATTTTTCTTTTCTCGTTTAAACAATTGCCACAATCGTTCCTTTTCCAATCCACCAAAGTGAGGTGTATCTTCCAAGCGGTCCGGTAATTTCCACAAGACTTTGGATTTTTTGCCCAACCGAGGCGGCAAACTTTGCGCATGCACCTCCAAACTGGCCACTGGTTCCGGGACACCTCGACGATACACATGTACCTTCCAACAGGGTTGAATCGAACCTTGTGGATAGGGAAGGGGGTCGGAAAAGTCGTGATTTTCCATGGCGGGCACAATCCGGAGATCTTGGGGTCTCCACTATACACAAACAACAACAACGCCGACCCCGTCACGAAACAATCCACGACCTTGGTTGTGGCACTGCGTATTATGATAATGCGTCGTTTCCTAAACAACACCCACAGGTGTGTGGCGTTGTTGTTTGACAGAAGCCTTTATATTTTGTGGATGGAAACTGTGTTCCGACGACGTCCATTGAATTGACGTGAGGCTTCCTCTGTGTGGTTTTTGGCGTGAACTGCGCCACGTGGCGATGGCTCGACAAAATGAGGACGCGAATGGGTCGCGTTACGAGGCAAAGATCTTCGGATGACGTACGGACGGGATCTTTCTCCGAGATCTTTTGTCTCTCGCAAACACGTCACATCCATCCACAATCCACATGCCAATCCATCTACCTATTACATCCACCATGACGACGACGATTCGAATGCCCTTCACCAAAACACTGATTCTCTTGGTTCTGTTACCATTCAGACTGGAAGGATTGGCCCCCGAAAAACCACAAGTTCCATCACCGCCAAGCGCCTTGAAATCCCCTGTTTCTAATTGTGATCGACGATCCTGTTTGTGGGCAGGAGTGGTCGGTACGACCGTTTCACTCTTGACGCCCACTCCATCGTCGTGGGCGGCCGATACAGACTTTGCCACATCGGCCGGTCGCAAGGGATGTATCACACGGTCCGATCCTAGCAAAACGACGGTGTCGTGTTTTGGAGAATTGCTTCCCACCCCCACGCCCGACGCAACTACGACAACGACGACAATAACGACCCGTCGCTTGTCGTCGATTGCGGCAACGGAAAATGGTGTGAGTACGTCCGCCATTCGCAATCCGGCCCGATACAGTCCCCCGTGGTCGTACTTGACGGAAACGAGCAATCCGCAAATGGCCTGGCAGTCCCTCGTCCAAGTCGTCCAATCCCTGCCGACGGTCCGGATCGTGCAAGTGACGGATACCTATTTGCATGCCGTCGTTCCGACGGTACAACCACCGGGCTTGCTCAGTCCGCAGGCGCTCAGTATCTTGTTGCAAGACAAGCAAGACGACGACGCACTGAAACCACAATCCGCACCACCCTCCCCCTTGACACCGGAACAATCCAAGTTCTTGGCCACGGAACCCGGCTTGGACGATTTGGAATTTTTGTTGCGTCCGGAAGATTCCTTGGTCCTGTATCGATCGGCCAGTCGGACGGCCGTCTTTGTGTATCCCCTCACACAACCCGTGGCCGATGGCAATTCCAATCAAAAACGCATGGATCAAATTCGAACCAAACTCGGATGGTCCCTCTTGAGTGGTGGTGTCTAACCAACCAACATACACACAATCATTACCATCAAAATGGGGAAAAACGAACCACACCCCGAGGGGGAAACTCCCCAAAACAAAAAAAAGGCTGAGAAACAAAAGACTCCACACCTTGCAATCGTGTAAGAGCCTTTTTCCGCACGGCACAGCCCGGATTGACACATACCAATCGAAAACGGAGCAGGTTTCCTTCCCTAGACTCATTTTCTGCCTCGTAGCTTGTTCATGACACCGCAACTAGATTATCCTTAGATGCTCCTACCTATGATCTGACAAGGTACTAAAACATTGTATCCGTGCCACAAAGATGCAACATACCACGCATCATCCCCAAGATTCCAGACCAGTTAATCATCTCAAATTGGTTTATCCCTTGCGAGCAGCAAAAGCTTTATCTTCACTTCCTGTCCTTGCAAGTACGCCAAGGTACCTTTTGACTTCCACGATACTACGGAGTTTCCGCTCTCTTCCGTCCGTCGAAGGAGGGAACCAGTAGAAGTCTACGCGACTTTTTGTCATTCCGCTTTGTCGTTCATACTGCCTCTCCACCCAACCTTCGGGCCAACCCTCTTCACGTAGGAATTTCGTAGGTACACCCACATACACTGGATCACTTGCTGACTTGTCTGTGGAAGCTTTTGTCTGCCGCTTCACCGTTTCCTTCTTTGCTTTCGCAGGCGTTGTTTTCTTGACAGTCTTTTTCGCCTTGACAGGTGATGTAACCGAAGAAGGAGTAGGAGAAGATGATTCCTTTCGAGGCGATGGAGCCACAGACTTTCTTTTGCTGACGGATCGTTTGGGGCTGCGTGTGCTTACAGTGCTCGATACGGTGGGTGGAGGCCCACCAGTTAACGAAGATTCTTGATCCTGAGATTTGTCAACCAACAGAGATTTCGCAGCTATTCGTTTCTTTCGTCCAGATGGCAAACGTTGGACCCTGTTCTCGTCAGGAGAAGATTGGACAAGCACAGACTCAAATGCAGACTTCTCCTCCTGAGGCTGTGTATCCGACATTACAGCGTCGTCAGCCTGCTCCATTGTCGCCCCAATGTAATTAGCTGATGGAGGAGCCATAGTCGAAGGAGCATCCATGGTGTACAGCTCGAAGCACAATTTCCGAAAAGTCTGAAACAAAATTTTAGCGTGGTATGCATACTATGTCCTTGTTGGGAAAGCGGATGTCGCCCGGCGCGGAGAAACACGTGACTCAATGACACTGGCCGCAGCACCAAAGACAGTGACCTGGGCCGATGTAGTTAGACGAACACGATAACTTATAATTTTTCCTCATCAATGAATTGACGCTGTCTGCACGGTATCTCAACAGGTTATTGAGCCCAACTGTCGATTGCTTCCTACACGGCGGGCAACGTCCCTGTGGTGGGTAATAGCCCATCATGACAACCTCGGGTCGATCCAACGAGGATCCCCCAGGACACACTACTCCGTTTGGTAATTTACTTCGCCGTACCCCATTTCAACGCATCCTCAATGGATGGCAGGGTACCACTGTCCCTACAAGCCCTCAATCGTCGGATCTTCGCACCTCCGTTGTTGGACGTAACATTGAAACCCTACAAGAAGAACTAGCGAATGCTGTTCACCCAGTCACTGTGGAGACCGTCGACTCCAATACAACCAGTGAACGACCTCGGGTCCGTCCGGATCCTGCACCTAGTGGTCCTTCCCCACCTACGTACTCGCCTATCGCGGCCGATGAAGACCCTCTCAGCGTTTACAGTCCCTACACTCAAGCCGTTATTCTTGCGGGTGGCGACCAATCCGTTATCCGATCCACCAACCGTAGTTCGTACCTTGTGGACACTATTGAAGCTGCAGAAGATGCTGCGTATGACATGACTGATGGGACCCTCCCAGAGGCCCAGTCACCTCCACCACACCTCATCACGGCGCCTGCTCCCACTGCCCCTTCACCACTCACTGCATCCTTTGGCTCTGACACCAGTGTGGAGTCCGTCCCTGATGTGAGTTTCTCCAGCCCTTTGTCCAACTGTCCTATTCCCTCTGGTTTAACCTTGGGGCCGACGGACCTTCTTGTCTACGCTCGCACTAGTACTTCCGTCCCTCCTCAGGCAGTCGTCGTTCAGGACTCCTATGAAGGTATTGGCCATCCCTATCTACGAGGTTATGTTGGTCCGGATCGTAGTCAACAACGGTCCCAGAAACGCTTTTATGTGGTCAAGACTGGGTGGAATCCGGGCATTTTCACCTCTTGGGCTGCGGCTTGGGTACGTACCATTGATTTTAAGGCCGTCTCAGGGCATGGTGCCGAATTTGCCAGTGCCAGCACCTACCAAGCTGCCGTGCGATTCCTTGGTTGGGACCCTTCCCACCAATCCTCTCCCACTGGTCCCTTCCCTCCTCCACCTTCGGTTCCTTTTGTTCGTGGTCCGGTTGTTCCTCCCTCGTCTCTCCCCGCTCAGGTCGCATCGTCTCTTCGCTCTTCCTCTCTTCCCTCGGCTACGGTCGACGAGGTTGTCCGCCGTTTACAGGACTCTTACTTCTCGGCCCCGTCTCGTGTTGCGTCCGGGGGGGATCCAGCTCCTGTGGTCAATACTCCCGCATCCACTCGTGGGGAAGAGCAGCCACGTACCATTGAGGCCAACGATGGGAAACTTCGTCGGGAACAAAAGGGATTTCCGGAATTCCCTGCCACGGCTTTTACCGGCGAATTGTTTGACGTCTTCTACGAGGCGGTTCGCAACATTGTGCACATGGGTCATTGGTTGCTCTCTGATGGGAGTGACATTACTTCTCATACTGACACCCCAGACAACGCCCGCGATCGAGAAATTTCCAGTCACCTTCATTATCATTTGGTGATTTCCATCCAGGTCCATCGCAACCCTGTTGCGCTCGGAGTCTTGTCGGAACTTCGATCCACTGACGACTATGGCAACGGCATCAAGCTTCTTGCGTCTCTTCGCGCAATTGCATATCCCACGACCACTAGTTCGTTCTTGCACGACTTCGATACTTGGAGCCGCCTCAGTCACCGTAACAAGGAGGAACTTACAACGTTTTATCGGCGGGCCAAGGAAGCGCGTCACAGACTCAGTACTCACTCCTACACTATGACAGACTTCCAGTTCCGTACCCGTCTCTACTATTTGGTTATCAAGGGGCCCTATGGCCACGCCATGGGTACGATAGAAGAAGAACTCAAGTGTGGACGTATTGACCTAGCTACCATCACCACCCAAGACCTGTTCATGATGATGCACCAGGAGTTTCGGGAAAAGTGCTATAAGAACCGGTCTACCATGGACGTGGTTGAGGGGAAGGCCCCTGTGGGTGCTGCCACGGGTCGCCGAGTTCAAGAGTCTCCTGGTTCGGATGGCTTCACCACCGTGGGTGCCACTCTCAGTCCTGATGACGCTCGTCAAAATCACCGTGACTTCAAGTGCCTCCTCTGCAAGATTTATCGAAAGGGGAATCGGAAACATGCTCCTGGCATACATTCCACTGCCAAATGCCCCATTCTGAAGGAGTGCGGATTCACCATTCAGTATGATTATGAACAAGACCGTGTCCTCAACCCTGACGGGAAACCTTCCTCCTTCCCCAATAGTGGTCGTGGTCGTCGCGCCTCCGCTGGCGACTCCTCGTCGATTCCGCCGTCGACTCCTACCGCTGCGGCCGCCCGTCGTGTCCCTGAGTCCCCTCTTCAAGACAGTCCCAGTCCTACTCCTGGACGTAAGTGCTCGTATCAAGCCTCAAGCAATCACGCTAGCTCTCCTACTCACCGACCCTCTCTCTCTCCCACACAGGATCTGAGTGATGATTCCGATATCTGGTCCTACTCTTCGTCGTTCACCGATGGCACCAGTAGCGACGGCGACGTCCCATCCTATCTACATCTGAGAGAGTCATCCCCTGAGGAAGGAGAGCTAGACATAAGTGATTTAAACGAGCTATCTTCCCCTACATGTCGTCGTAGTTGGAGTCCTACAGCTGTGAGTTCGCGACCATTGGTTTGCCCAGACTCTGGGGCCACGGCAGATATGTTTTGGGACCGTTCTTTATTCGATGATGCCACCTACACCCCGCTCACCGATCATTACGTGGAAATGGGTGACGGTAGTCGCGTGGCCATTGAGGGTCGTGGTACCGTGAATGTGTGTCTCGATGGGCATCACGTTCGACTTGCGGACTGCTTACACGTTCCCACGTTGGATGTGCATCTTCTATCCATTCGTGTACATCGACGTCGAGGGAGTGGTTGTAGCTTTATTGCCGATGATGATGGCATGTACTTGACCTTCCCGACCTTCGTCCTCCACGTCGACGATACCGATGATGCCTTGATTGATGCCACCCCGTGTGTGGAGCCCAGCCAGACTCCCGTCTATAGCGATACCAATGGCAGCGTTCTCTATGGTCGAGCACAAAACATGCTCCGCCGCATGCAAACGCGTTCTATGTCTCAATCAACCGGAGAATCTCCATTGCCGGCGTCGTCGGCCAATGCACCTTCTTCTCCGTCCACCAACCAACCCACGTCCACGACCGATTGTTCTCTCCCACCTTGCTACACCGCTGACACTGGTTCTCGAGAGACTCGCCGCGTCACTCCATTCGCTCTTCACCGTTTGTTCGGCAATCGGAATCTCAAGGAATACTCTTTACTTGGCGATGTGGGCCGTGGCATTTCCGTCACGTTGGCTCAGGAACCTACGGCTACTGCTGGTGATTTTGTTACAGTTGACCAGCGCCGTCGTGGTCCCTCTCAACGTCGTCGGGCCCACAAGTTGGAGTTAGTGGGTATGGATATCGGCTACGGCAATGGGACCTCCCCCGGGGGGTACAACTATTGTCTCACCCTCGTCGACTCGGCCACTCGCATGGTGTTTTGTTATGGCCTACGGAGTCTCGGCCACGCTGACATTCAAGATGCTCTCTGGCGTTTTATAGTGGACGCGGGCGGTATGCCCAAGGTCATCCAGTGTGACTTTGACAGTCGGTTCCTGGGTGGCGGCGTTGCTCGGTTTCTCCGCAGTCTCCGAATTCGTGTCCGCTCTGCGGCACCTCGTCGCCAATCCTCCAACGGTCTCGTGGAACGGTATTGGCGGACTGGTGTCCGTATGGCACGCTCCTACCTTGCCGAGGCTAAACTTCCTGCTCGGTTTTGGTTTTGGGCATTGCGCACTGCCTTCCAACGGATGAATCTCCTGCCGGTCCAGTCGCTCTCCACCGAGAAGGAGTCCCCGGGAGAATGGACTACTCCCCTCACTTTATTTTACGGCCAGCGACCTGACTACCGGGTTCTCTTTGAGTTCGGCGCCATCGGTTACTTCAATCGTCCGACTGATGGTCCTCGGCAACGTCGCACTTTCGAATCCCATAGTTTTGTCGGTATTGCTCTGGGTCGCAGTGACTTTTGTAATGGTGTGGTCTTTTACAACCCCGACCAACACTCGTTCTCCGTTTCCAGTGACTACACTCTGGATGTGGACCGTGGTGTCTCAGATGCCTTCCCTTCGCTCGTGTACGATGGGGGGCTCCAACTATCTTTATTGGATCGTACTGAGGCCAAGGTTCTGCATCCTCCTGGATCCTCGGTGTACTGGAGCTCTCCAGGCTCTACTGACCGACACTCTGGCGTCGTCCTTCAAGTTCCTACGAGTCAGACTCCTAGTTACAGTCTACAGACGCCAGACAACACCACCGTGGAAGTCGATCCGGATATGGTGTGGGGGGTCCTACCCCTCAAAGGAGACAGCCCCCTTCACTCGACCGAAACTGCTGATGCCGACCATGTTTCTGATATCACGGCCGACCATCCACTCCGTCCGTCGTGGATACGAGCTGACGAGGCCGTGACCCTCTATTCGGACGTACATGGGTTCCTTCACGGCCGATTACGGCAGGATTCTGACGGTGATTGGGAATTTGTCGCCCGTGCCAAACAGAACAACAATCAACGACCGATCATCCCGCTCCCGGATCTACTCCAAACCTACTTGGAGCGATTACGAGAGGGCACCTTACAAGTGGGATGGCCCGCCAACCCCGGTGCACCCCAACTGGTCGGACGATTCGTGTCCGCAGCCAAATTGATCTCGAAGTGCGCTCCCAGTTGCCTTCTTCATCTCCCTAAGCTACATCCAACCGATCAAATTGTATGGGGGGACGCTTACTCCGAGGAACATGGCAGTCTCAAGACCATGGATGTGTTTGATGTGATTAGTGGTGCAGAATATGCGCGCTACAGGGCCCAAGGATTCAAGGCCATACCTACAATGAATATATTTACGGTAAAGCCAGATGAACTTGGAAACCCGTATCGAGCCAAGAGTCGCATAGTTGTGCTGGGAAACTTGGAGGAACGTATATGGTCGAACTCGGAACGGTATGCGCCGGTACTACAATCAACCAGTTGCCGCTTACTTATATCTCTTGCCATACAGCACGGCAAGATAGCTAAGCAAGGCGACTGCAAGAATGCGTTCTGTCAACCGGAACTGCCCGAGGATGAAGTCGTGATATGCGAACCACCACGCGGATGCCCTATCAGTGAGCCGGGAACGTATTGGAAATTGAAGAAAACATTATACGGGCTTCGTCGTAGCCCACGACATTGGTACGATAAGTTTATTGCTGTCCTTGTCAATGATTTGGGATTCACACAGTGCGCTAATGACCCATGTGTCTTAGTGGGTAAACCTTTTGAGGACGAAGCCCCAGTCTACGTTGGTGTCTACGTCGATGACTTCATCTATTTTAGCGCATCGGACAAAACTGAGAAGTGGTTCGAGGAGTCTTTGGGCAAACTGCTGACGGTCGATTTCATGGGCGCAGTTACCTACTTCCTCGGATGCCGGTACCAATGGTTCAAGACCAAGAATAATGGGATGGGCGTTCATATTTCTCAGCCTGGATTCGTGGAGCGATTCCTCGAGAAGTTCAACATGCAAGATTGCAACGCCGCCAAAACACCATATCGGTCAGGCTTGCCTATCGATCGTCTGCCTACACCTACTACGGCAGCCGATCCCAATTCGGAGTTAGTCAAGCAGTACCGATCGCTTATTGGCGGACTCACCTGGCTGACAATTAGTACACGGCCTGACATCGCCGTGGCCCACAAACTGCTCAGTCGACATATGAGTAATCCGTCTCCGGAGCATATGGAAGCAGGAAAACACGTACTACGATATATCCGCGGTACGTCTGAACGTGGCCTATGCTTTGTCGAACGGTCTGATGACAGCCAACTTCATGGCTTCGTCGCGTGGCCCCACAACGTTTCTCCACCAGACCACGATCAGACTTGCGACTTTACAGATTCCAACTGGGGACCACAAGACGCCTCACGTCCGTTGCCAGAGGAAATCGAAACACGCACTGTCACCGACGACGAGTGTAAGTCTGTACAAGGTGCCTTGATGATGCGTACTGGCGGACCTATCTGGTGGAAGGTCGAACGAGAGGAACGCTGTAGCCGCAGTTCCTGTGAAGCGGAAATCAAATCGATTGATTTGATTATTAAGGAAGGCCAACATATCACCTACCTAATGGAAGAAATGGGTCTGTCTGATGTATCGCAACCTATCCCTATTTACAACGACAATAAGGGGACAGTTGATTGGAGTGGGACTGGGGCCATCACCAAGCGTCTCCGTCACCTCAACATGCGACAGGTCGCAGTACGTGACGCGATCGCGGCCGGTGAAGTGACTGTCCACCATATCCCTGGAAAGACTAACCCTGCAGATCTCTTGACGAAGGAACACCGTGATGACACCCACTTTCTCGTGCTTCGTGATCTTGTCGTTCCTGTGATACCGAACCAGGGGGGTATTGGGAAAGCGGATGTCGCCCGGCGCGGAGAAACACGTGACTCAATGACACTGGCCGCAGCACCAAAAAGACAGTGACCTGGGCCGATGTAGTTAGACGAACACGATAACTTATAATTTTTCCTCATCAATGAATTGACGCTGTCTGCACGGTATCTCAACAGTCCTTTATCATGGCCTGGTAACGCAATGACATAGGAGTATAGTTGACCTCTATGTCCATCCACATGCCAATCCATCTTCTACATTAACCATGACGACGACGATTCGAATGCCCTTCACCAAAACACTGCTTCTTTTTGTTCTATTACCGTGCAGACTGGAAGGATTGGCCCCCGAAAAACCACAAGTTCCATCACCGCCAAGCGCCTTGAAATCCCCTGTTTCTTGTGATCGACGATCCTGTTTGTGGGTGGGTGTGGTTGGTACGACCGTTTCCCTCTTGATGCCCACTCCATCGTCGTGGGCGGCCGATACAGACTTTGCCACATCGGCCGGTCGCAAGGGATGCACGGTCCGATCCTAGCAAAACGACCGTTTCCTGTTTTGGAGAATTGCTTCCCACCCCCACGCCCGATACGACGACAATGACGACCCGTCCCTTGTCGTCGATTGCGGCAACGGAAAATGGTGTGAGTACGTCCGCCATTCGCAATCCGGCCTGATACAGTCCCCCGTGGTCGTACTTGACGGAAACGAGCAATCCGCAAATGGCCTGGCAGTCCCTCGTCCAAGTCGTCCAATCCCTGCCGACGGTCCGGATCGTACAAGTGACGGATACCTATTTGCATGCCGTCGTTCCGATTTCGACACGGCACAGCCCGGATTGGCACATGCCAAACGAAGCGGAACAGATTCCGTTGTGACCACCAGACACAAGGGTCAAGATAAAGAGAAAAGCTTCTCCCAGTGCCATTCCCTAGAATAAAACACAAGAGAACTAAAGAGCAAGTCTAAAACTGTTTGTTTCTGGCACGCACATCTAACTGTAGCTCGTGTCGAACGAACCGTTCTGGGACCGATTGATCCCACTTCCCCGTTCTTTCTCTTCTGCTTTTTTCTTCCATAACATTGATCTTTTCCCTCTCTCTTGTCGACTTGTCTCTGGTCTTGAATCTTTGACACTCACACAAATGGTTCTGTTCCCATTTATATTATATAGGATCATCCCATGCCTCTCTTAGGTGGATCGATAATTCAAACTGGTCAAGGCCCAATAGGCCACCAACCGACTGCCCAGATTCAAGGCCACAAAGTAAATTCCACAATAATACACATTGTCACGATCATAGTCGGGAAAGCTGGCCTTCATAAAGTCGGCCACTGTGCCCTGACAGGGATCATCTTGGGGAGTACATTGCAAAAATTCATAAAAGGCACTTCCCGGCGAGGCGGTAATCAAGGTTTGGTCGTCGGAAAATTGTGTCATTAACAAAGCTTCAAACAAGTAGTGACCGGGAAAGATCCAATAGGCAAAGTACCAAAACTCGGGAATGGCATCGGGACGAATCAAGATACCCGAAAACAAGACACTAAAGGTCACCCACATGCCACCCACGGCTTGGGCCGTTTCCGAATCCCGTACCAGCGACATGAACATTTGTCCCGAAAAGGTAAAACTCGTAAAGCCCAAAAAGACAAAGGTATAAAACCTATATGCACAGAGAAACAAGAGAGAAAACAAGGCAGAACCAGCATACCATTGAGCCCCAACACAAACAGTAGAGCAACAAATGCTCAATCCGCAAACTCTAGTTCGAACAATGGTAACAACGTCTGTTCACGTACAGAAAGAATTTTTCGGCATCCGACTCAAAGCCCATCATGAAATAAAATGGAACGACAAAGATGGCTGACGAAATGAGCAGAAATGGGTATTCCGAAATCGTGTGGGCACCCAGCAGTGCCAAGCTGTTGTACATGTTGGCAGCCTTGTGTCGATAATACATGTTGCGTTCTTTTTCAAAGAAACTCAAGACGGTATTTTGTCCACTGACGGACACAAAGAGAATCGACACAAAGAGTGAGTTGATAATCGAGTTAATGTCTCCTTCCGCCTGGGGTGTCGGTTCTTGCACATAGACACTTCCAAACAAGATGGCCACCACGAGGGACACAACGTTACGGGTGACATTGTAATTGGGAGAACGATAAAAAATGGTCAAGGCACGATGCAAGACAGCGTTCATTTGCGTCGAAAACTTGGTGGCATAACGAGATTCAAAGGCCACCAGGTTGTCGTTGTTGGCACCGCGGTTAATGGTTTCAATCTTGTCCAAACATTGGATACGAAGTTTGGATTCTTGGTAACTTCCCGCATAGTCAAAGGCCTTGCCACTTCCAGCACCGGCGCTTCCTGCGCCAATGGTGGTCAACATCCACGTGGCTATAACAATAGTCGTTAGAGACAAAATTCATAAATGAGCAATGCACACCCCGAAGCACAATCTTACCTGGATTCTCACCCAATCGGATGCGGGGAGTCGCTTCGTATCGTTCCAGGTACGTAATGAGATTTACACTTCCCTCGCCAAGATCACCAAAAAAGACCACCTCTCCTCCACGCTTGAGCAATAAGAGACTATCAAAGTCTGAAAAGATGGAAATGGACGGCTGATGGATAGTGGCACAGACTGCACGACCAGATTTGGCAATGCGACGAAGACCACGCATCACAATCATGGCCGCTCGAGCATCCAAACCCGAAGTTGGCTCATCTATTTATATACAAAACAACCATGGCATGAAGGAATACATGAGACGAATGAACCAAACGAAACAAATGTTCTGTTCCGTTCCTTCACAACCAAACTTACCCAAAAACAAAATTGATGGATTGGCTACGCTGCATAGAGACAATTTCGTTAGTCGTGATAGAATCTGTAATTGCCTTTCTCCACACCATCACTTACAGTTCAACGGCAATCGACAACCGCTTTCTCTGCTCAAAGGACAAACCGCCAGTTTCGTCCGTTCCCACTTGCAGGTTCTGAATCGGTGTTAGTTCAAGCATGTTTAATGTCGTATCTACAAACTTGGTTCGACTCTCCTCCGTTACGGCGTCGTCCTTCTCGTCGAGACGAAGCAAAGCGGAGAACCCCACCGTCTCTCGCACCGTCAGTTGCTCACTTTGTTCATCAAATTGTTCGACATATCCCATGCATCTACGGAATGACTCTTCCTCTTGTGGATGTCCGTTCACCCATACTTCACCCTCAATCTCACCAGACGTCTTACGGAGAGCCAACACGTCCATGAGTGTAGTTTTACCTATCAACAAGTGGAACAGCATGAGTGGATTGCCAAGAGCCGTAATCCCAAAAACTTCTTCAGAGCGACTTACCGGCACCACTGGATCCCATGAGCGCCGTCATCTGCAAATTTTTACCGAAAAGTTTAGGTCCGGCTTGAGCAAACGCCATTCGAGCAACATAAGACAACGTACCCTTCCAGATTCCACGATCCCACTGATTCCCTTTAACAGCTCCAACTTCTCGTCTGAAATCGATGATTTGACAGTATAGTGCATGTCGCGAAAGGTCAGGTCGGCACGTTTGAATGGAATTGGTGACATATCTTCATCATCCACTTCCATAATTTCGCTTTCGTCCTCCTCTTCTGTGATGAGCACCTTTCCAGTCGCAAACCGGATACAGTTGAAGAAAATGGCAGTCAAGAAGGCGAAAATAACAGAAAGTCCCAACAATACGAGAATACCATAACCAGCCCACTCATAGGTAAACGGTTCGTTGTCATCCCCAAAAGTGAAACCAAACCGAATCAAGATGGACTCTCCACGCGTAATATTGGGGTCATTTTCGGATGGGTCATCATACGCGCCGCTGTCAAATTCATTCACCGCCAATGCTCGGAAGGTCCAGGCCAGGGGATTGATCTGAATCAAATGGCAAAATTTGTTACAGGCGTGAGCTTGTCTGCCATAAACTGCTAACTTGCGCCAATATAAGGTATAATGCGTAACTTACCCAGTATGCCCATATCCAGTAGTCCGGAATCACCTGTGGACGAAATTCAATACAGCACATGTGTGAGCGAAGCATAGGAATAAGAACGACCTGTTTGGCAACAATGCAACAGAGAATCTTACGTCTGGTATATCACGAAAGAAAACAAAGTAAATGTCAGTACAAACGAAACTGGGACATGTATAATACACATAATCAGCGCATACTATTTACCTGGCTGGACGGTGAAGCCTGAGAAAAGAATCATAATGACAATGACTACGGCCATTGCAGCTTGAGCCAATGTAATGACTTCCATCTGAACAAGAAATTGTGAATAATGAGAAAGGAACGTTAACCTGACATACCGGACTCGATGCGACCACTTACAATTGCCGGGAACATTCCAAAAATCAGACCGCATGCTGTCGACGTCATGAAAAGAATCAAGAGAAACATGAAAAACGGTCCAATTGTCGCTCCGTTACCAAATGCCAGACCCACAAACCAGTAAACAATTACTCCGTACATGACCGAATCAATCAACGAGTTGGGAATGTTGGCGACGTATCGACCCATTACATAAGTCCATGTCGGAAAGAAGTTTGCATCCTGTTGTTTGTAAAAGACTGCACGAGCTGGAAACTGTTTGACAATTAAAAGCATGGCACCTTTCGAATATGACACGCGTGAGAAATCCCGTGAACGACATTGTCATCCAATTGCAACGGAAACTTACCCAAGACGTTGATAAACATGGACTGAAAAAGTACACCAATGATGGAGTCCGTATCAGCGGACCAGAAGAGGGTTCCCACGACAAGAGCCAAAATTAAATCTGTCACAGACAACATTGGATGGTGAGATCTTATGAAGCATCTCTAACACGGCCAGAAATGCAAAATTCTGTGTATACATACTTCGTCCAATCTTTGAGCGAATTTGATAGGTGTCTCGCCGCCACAGCAACAGTTCTCTACGCATCACGAGACCGAGGGACCTCTGCTGGGTGTTGGCAAACTTTGCTTTGGCAATGGTACGGACAAACTCGGCGTCCTTTTCGTTGTAGGGTGACTTTAACTTGTCGAGTATTTCCTGTCCCCGGTCTGACTCGTAAAACTTTTGGCTGAATTCTTCTGTGGTTAAATGTCTCGTCTTGAGATCCGACATGGAAAGCTGGGCGTCTTTGGCCTCGTTCAAAAACGCTGCACCATCCGGTGTGGGAAGTGTCTGTGTGCAATTTGAACAAACAGATGGAGGGTCAGAGTCACGTGTCTTGTCAGATTCCACATCAACTCGTTATTATCTCGCTTACCTGCAGCCAATCTGGGTGCCCACACAATCAACCGACGCTTGAGTTGTAAAGATTCAAACCAAGACAATGAACAAGAGAGGTTTTATCACGTACCTGCGACATCCATTCGATCGGGAAGGAAATATCCATAGGATTGAAAGTGATCCAATACTTCGTCGACAGGGCCACTAATAACAAAGACACACGCACAAACAAGCACACAATTGCTGAGTCGCCCTCCCTTGCACAACGTTTCAAAAATGGTTCCCCGGACTCTATTCTACCAACCTGTAAATAATCATTCCATCACTAATCAAGATCAACTCGTCAAAATTCGCAACCGTTTCGGGAGGAGGTTGAAGCAAGGAAACAACCGAAATGGATTGTTTTACCCTGGCAGCTTGAACCATGAGCTTGGTGATATCGTAGGTGGTGGCCGCTGAAAACCGAGTAGGCAGAGGTGTGCGTGAGAGACAGAGGGTGTTTTTCATTGGTTGACGACATATCGTCGTTGGACACCATTGGAATGGATATAACAAACCAAGAAGGGGTACGTACCATCAAGTCCAGTACTGATTTCATCACAACACAAGACCGGGTAGTTGCCACAAAGCATTTCTAGGACGACATCCAAAATATCGTATGAGACAGCAGCAGGCGTCAAATGCACTTGTTGGTGTTGTTACGTACCGGCGAGTGTCACGCGTTTCTTTTCTCCACCACTCACACCACGGACCACTTTGGGATCTCCCACAAAGGTATCCTTGACCCGTGTGAGACCGAGACCTTCCAAAACCTTGGTGACCAAGGTTCGTTCTTCGTCCATTTGTTCAATGAGTTTGTTGGCCTCCTCCGATGTGTTATACCATGGTTGGCGGTGCGTTCCTCCACTACGACATTGAAAGGCAAATTCGCACGTTTCCCATACCGTCAACCAGGGATGAAGACGGTCAATCTGATCAATGTATCCTACTAGGTTGTTCCAGATCACCTCCTTGTCCTTGGCCACTCCATTGATGCTCACCTTGCCACCTAACAAAACATATTCACGACGGTCCCGTTAGTCCAAGAAACAGACTTACAAACTCTCTTTCGCCAATGGAAAAGACGGTTCTGCCGACACGTACCTTCTGTGGACCCACCATCCAAGTTTAGTTTCTGAGCAATCATTTTCAACAAGGTCGACTTGCCAGATCCTGGCGCACCACTGTGATTCCAAAGCAAACCCCATCATGATGAGAATGTGTTCTTGCTTTGGCCAACAACAAGACATGGTGATTTCACTGGTTTCTACTTACAGCACCAAATACATTTTGCCAGGTTCAAAGACCAGGTTGACGCCACTCATGATTTGTTTTTCCTTTTTGGGTATTTTGGGGTCACCCCCTCCCCGAAAGCATCGAATCAAGGAGGATCCCAAGGCATAGAGAGGATTGGTGTTTCGAATTGTGGCAATGTTTTGAGTGGCACCGCCGCCACTGCTGTGTCGCGAGGCATCGAGCGAATGACTACTCTTATACAAGGGATCATTGGCCACATCGGGAATCAAGACTGTATAGGAGCCATCTTCGATGCGCAAATCAAAATTGGGCAATTGTCCTTGCAAGACGCTCATCTTAGCACGAAAATCCTTAATGAGCTGGTGCTCGTCAACCCGCAACGAGGCACGTTCCGATTCGTCGACCAAAACATGGCGTTGACGGGCTGCTTCTCCCTCTTCGACTTCGTCGCCCAATAGAGCCTTTTTGAGCTGAAAGGGGACATCCACTTCATTTCTGTATAGTGAAAATCGGATCGATGAGACAAGACAAGCTTTGCGACTCGCGAACATGTCAAACCTTGTTGACCCAACACGTACTCGGCACACAGAGCCAAGAGCTCCTTGATCTTCGCCTTGAGTTTTTCCTCCTTTTCTTCCGGAGTCAAATCCGTGGCGGAGGCGTACACGCCTACGCCACCGCCAACCTCTTCCACCACTTCAATTGGCATGGTGTGTGGTGGTGGTGTCTGTGGACTATTTATTTTCGTTTTCCCAAGTCCAATGGAGGGCCAACAAGGCGTCGAGATTCACAATGCGCCAAAGAAGCACCGAGAACAACGATATCTTTTTTTTTTTGGTCAACATCGCGTGAATTCTTTGTTGGATCTTTGTGGCCTCATTTTTTGCTCGCCGTTTTTTGTATTGCCCCATGCCCATCGGAGTGGGGGAGATACGGATCCAATAAGAGACAGATAGTTTGTAGGTGGGGCTGGTATGCGACCAACAAAATTCTATTGTATATCTATTATAATATAAATCTTGCCAAACCTTGAAAGGTATCTTTTGTGAGTTCGGCATTCGGCAATTGCCCAACAAACTAGGTAGGAGTAGGTACCTATGTATACTCCTAGAGACGAACGCCGCCCACATAGCTTGCAACAACTCCATTTTGGAAAGCTCTACTCCTACCTAGTAGACGAAAGCAACAAGGGGATTGCACGTTCCAGTTGGCCGTAAGTAACAGATATCATGAGGCATCCAATTCTCTTAAAAAGAATTGACCCTTTGTGATTGTACAACCTACGGTTCATCCGAGTGAGTGGCGGAGCTCTGCAACTGTTCCTATGAGCTGGTACCCCTCCTACATTGTAGCGGGAATGAACCGAGGCACAAGCGAACACGTGTGCTTTTCACAATTTCACAGAAGTGGATTGGACCATGGATGTTGGAATCGACTTGCTTTGGTAGCTTGCAATTTCTTTTGTAGCTTGCAATTTCGTTGGCATTTCGGTACTGTTTCAAAGCTAGAGCAAAGCTGGATGGACCCATCGCCATGGAATATAGTCGAGTGTTGGTGGATTAAAAACATGTAGCCATGGACTGGAACGAATGTCATGGGTGTGTTCAGTTCTTGGTGTGTCCTTTCCGAAAAAGAAAGGGAACAGGATTGGACATGGTGGCATCACCAACACTGGAAGAAGAATCCATGGTTTGGTTTCACAGCCGAGCCGGTTGCAGTCGTCGAGTTTGGACCGGGTAGGTAGTAACTGGAGTACAACAGTCGACAGAGCAGGGCAGGAACCGGTGCCGCACGGACGCTCTCATGTTACGGGTTTTCGGCTGCAGCAGTTGGCTGCTGTTGTTGTTCTTGTTCGTTCCGTTTGGATTTTTTGCTTTTGCGTTGCGATCCTACTTCGCCTCGTGTTTTGCGATGACGAAAGGGTGCATGTTCCGTGGCAAAGGCCAATTCGTCCACCCGTACCAGTTGGGGGAGTGCCGTTGTGGCGCTGCCGCTGGTGGTTTCATCCGTGACTGGTTCCACTAGAATAGGATTGGCCAAAATCAATGTCTTGTGCAAATCGGGCATGGATCGAACCAAGGATTGCATCATGCGCCAATCCAACAGGCCATCTGTGATGTGTACATAAAAGTAAGCACATTATCCATGGAAAATAGACAAAATCAAAATACGTCGTCAGATGTCTCAATTTTCAGGTCATTCTTCTTGGGATTTTTTAATCGTACCTTCGGGAACCACATGGACGCAAAAATCGGAATGAACCTTACTGGGATCATCGGCATACAAAACGAGTTCACATCCAAATTGCAATCCCGAATGGACACGGTATCCTTGACCTTCATAATACCTTCGAACCAACAGAATCCGATCTTCCCAGGAACGATTCCTTTGCTCATTCTCATGATCATTCGTTGCTGTACTTGGTGGAATCGTGTCGTCGTCGTCGTCCTGTTTGGTTGGGGGAGTCGAACCAGGAGCATCCACGTGGGACGTGGACGTTGTGGTGCTGCTGGTGGAGGCATTGGTCGGGAGTTGTTCGGGTGCTGCTGGTAACCGTCTTCGTTGGGCAAGTCCGTCTTTTGCCCGTTCTGCCCCTTCTTCTTCCTCTACATGCTTCTTCATTTCCTTTGCTTCCTCTTCGTTGGGGGAGGCTGACATGGTCCTTCACAAGAATACTCTAGACAACCACACAACCAAACTCTTTGTGGAACGATCCATGAAATGATGAGCGACTGATTTCGACAGATGCACACAAACAATGTGCGACTCGAAGCTACCTCACAACTCATAACCCACAACATCAAGGGTGCACGGAACTCGGAACCACAGCAAAGGTTCGAGAACCGGGAAGACAAAGTGCCGACCAACAAAACGAACTCTTGAGAGGCTGCCAAGATCAAAACGTCTCGTTCCAGCTTTGGCGCTGCAGGGAACCACAACAACCATGGCAAACCCCGGCGAAACCACCAAAACCCAAGAACCATTGTCGATTCTCAATGTGGCCTTGATGGGGAGTTCGGGAGGTGGCCTGGCAACCCTGGGACAGGAACATGCGGCTCACTTGTTGCAGACCATTCAGTACCACTTGTCCTTGATTCGCGCACGGTTGGTCCATGCCATGTACATTTCCTTGTTGCAGGGCAAATCCATGGATTCCGTCCGAGCCGACACGGACCTGGCGCAATGGATTGTGGCAACGCTCCAACCATTCACCGAATCGACCGACGACAACCAGGACGACCCAAAGAATTCGACCACCACCACTACGACAGTAGGTACCCACGTCTTGCACATTCAAGTCGTGGCCACGGACACATTGGATCGGATCAATCGGTTGTATGCCCAACCGTGGTTGGACACTGTACTGGCGCGAGCGATTCGCACGGGGACGATTCATGCCTTGATTGGGATTTCCATGCATGTGCCCTTGTGTCGATCCGTGTTGGATGCCGCCGTTCAATCCAAGATTCCCCTCACAGGCAGTGGAGGATCCTCGCTGGCCCATGCCGCTGCTCTGGGAGTCCGATTGGTGGGCAATGCCGGGGGATCCATTGCCACCACGACACAAACACGGGCCTTGTCCTATACGTACAGTCTGGCCCAAACGTTTGGACGAACCCATCTGTACAAGCCATGGAAACCATCTACAAAACAGGACGACGACAATGACGGAAACACGGGACCAGAATCTACGGCATCGTGGACGAGTACGCTCAATGCCTCCTTGCCGGCATTTTGGGCCGTGGCCCTGTCTCGCTTTTTCCTACAAAATGTGCAAACGTTATTGGAACAAGAACCCCCGACGGTCGTGGTTCCATTCTTGTCCTACCTTCCCGTGACGCGGGAATCCATTTCGGCAGAATTGGATTTGATCCAATCCACCTTGAATCATTTTGTCTTACCGACAGTCTGTGCCATTCTCATGGCCACACGAGTCGCCAACTCCAAGACGACGACAAGTTCCTCGTCGCTCTTGTCGTCGTCATGCACGTCCAAGGAATCCGCCACGGCATCCTTAGTCATGGCTGCCACGGTGGCCAGTGCCATTGGGTGCCGCGGTTCCATTGTGGCGGGGTTGATTGCAGGTCATGTGATTCAAGCCTGGATGGAACCCTGGGTCATGATTCCCAGTCTCGTGGCCAATGTCCCCGCCACCATGACCACCTTGTTGGCCGCCGGAGGGTGGGGCAGTCTCGTGGGCAGTCTCATGGCCTGTACCGTGACACCTCTGGCCCGATCGAGTACGGCGTTGCTGCGACGAGTGCTTTCTTGGACCGTGACAGATTCGGCCGTGTGTACCGGCGTGTGGTATGCGCCCTTGGTGGCCGCCGGTGCGTGGGGCTGTTTGTCGTGTGCCTCGTCCAAGGTGGGATATTACCATGCCGTGCACTTGCCCTTGATTCTCGTGGAATTGGAACAACCAGGGTCGACGGCGAGTTTTTTGGGTGCCGTGGACGAATTGACGCTGGTCGTGGTCTGTGCCGGTATTTGTGCCGCCAAGGTACTCGTGACTGCGGGCCAGTCTAGTACGAGTACGAACCACCACAACCAGGCCGCCAGAGTCGCCGATCGAGCCTTGTGTCAACGAGGCTTGTGGATCAATCTAATGTTTGGTGACTTTGTCGAAGTGTGTTACCCATACATGGAAGAATCCCGGTGGATCAATGTTAGTGGATATGTGGCCAGTGGTTTGTCCTGTGCCGTCTTGGTCTGGACTCACAGTCACAGTATTGCATCGTCAACAACGTCATTGTCGTCCATGATGGCGTGTACACCCTCGGCCGTGTGGACCAGTTTGGGTTCCTCGACAACAACAACAACAACAACGACAGTAGTACCACCATTGTTCTTCGTACAACCACCCGCCAGTATGGCCTATTTGCCCTGGATTGTCTCGGTGGTAGTGGCAGGTCCTCATTGGTATGCCATGATGCAAGCCAGTTGTGTGGCCTTTGTCATTCCCTTTGTCACGACGCTTGTGGTCGATTCTTATTGGAAAAGAAGGGGAAGGACTCCCCTCAAACCCGAGGAACCAAAGATGCGGTCAAGCGACAAACAAAGTTAATGGTGCCACCACAAGTCGCATTCCTTGCTCTCGAGGGAGAGAGGCAGGCACGGATGTAGACGGATCGAGAGAACGAGAATTTCTTTCTAGCTATTAGAGGGGGTTGTCCTTGATGCACAAACCCAAGCGGAACAAACGAGTTGCCACCAAAAACATCATCCGCCACAAGAGTCTCCTCCTGGGCTAGACGGCAACAACATTGAAAGGGATCCAGCATTTCGCAATTGGGATGAGTATTGTAGAGAGCTGTCGATATGACTCTACCTAGGTAGTAGGAAGGTGTATAGAGGTAGTTTTGGCAACGGGGTTACAAGCGTTCATGAGGTTAGGGTTTGGATAGGAGTGTATCTGCCCCCTACGAGCACGCCAAGGTTGGGGCGTGCGCAGTTGGTCCCCTACAACGACTCGGGTGCGCGCAACGGACCAAAACCACAAAGATCGACATTGGGGTCATCATCATGAGGATTTTCGTTTTGGCGGTCTTGTCGTCGAGTCCAACGAGGGTCACTGGATTTGGAGGCTTTTTCCAATCGTTTACTTGTCGATCAAAAAGTCGCCCAGTGGAAGGCAACAACAGGCACAAAGAAGGTCTAGTGCTAAGTTCATCCATTCCACCGGCGGGTGGCTCGTCACAGGTCAAGAAAGCATGGTCGTCTGGTGGCGGTGGAGGAGGAGGAGGTGGTGGCGGTGGAAACCCACTCTCACAGTGGTCACCTTCCGGTGGCAGTACCACTGACTCGGAGCAGGATAGCAGTGGTACCAATGGGGACATTAATGGAAGCAGTGGAGACGGGTCGGCCGAAGCAAGCACGGACAGCGAGGCTTCCCAGTCAACGTTTTCGTACGAGCCAGGTCCACCATCCGGCGGATCCGATTCAGGGAAATCATCCCTCTCGCCATGGTCTCCTTCCAAGTCTGGTGGTAGCGATAGCTCGCAAGGCACCCAATCTCCCTTTTCTCCTTGGTCACCCTCCCAAGCCACCGCTTCCAACGATGATTCACAGGAATCGAACCATAACAAAAACATCCTCAGCAGAAGAAAAGATCAAGGACGACAAAGGTTCATCTTCAACCGAGAAATGACTGATACGCTAGTAGTACATGATGAAACAGACTTGTCGACGCTTGTCGGTGAGAATGGCAAGTTTCGTTTGCTAGTGGAAGCCAAATTCCGGTCAGAATACGGCAACCTGACATGGAGAGGTGCCCGAGAGTGGACGATGGAAGAGTTCCTGCTCCGCTTTGGGTCAAACGATGCTGTTGTGGAGACGCTACTCAAGGAGTGGATTAGTTGTTATGGGTTAGAAGATGGATTCAAGGCATCCCTCGTGGATGGCGGCACGTACACACTGGGTCCGATTATGCCAAATAAACCAAGGAGGCAACGGACACTGCGATACACCAAAGGAATTGATCCAAAAGACAAGAAGACTCTTCAGAGAGATCATCTTGTTGCGAAGGTTTTGGATCTGATCGAGCGCCACGAACTTGTTTTGCTGAAGGGACCAGCTGGTGTCGGTAAATCCAGCCTAATGAATCTCATCGACCACTTTTGTCGCACAGCCAAGAACAATGCGAAAGGAGGCCCACTGCCTGTAACGGCCTACACGTTCATGGAAAAAGATAAACCCCCACTCGAGCAACTAAGGCAAGCTGTATCCCAAATGGACCAACAGTTTGAAAATCAAGTGCGTTTACTTTTTTGCGATGATATTCAAAACGTGGAATCCCATTTTTGGGAGCAACTTGTCAACGGGCGATTTCTTAAAGATCACAAGTTACGGATCGTAGGAGCCACGACGCGTCGATGTGCTAGCGATCCCGCTTCCCCCATTCTCTCCACTGATGCCGTAATCTCGTTTAAGGACCTACGCCTCACGCCCGAGGAGGAAAAGGTTTTTGTCGCAGGCCTACTGGACGAGAAAGATGATCTGAAAAGACTTGACGAGAAGTCAATGTGCGTGGTAGTCAACGCCGTAACCGATCAGTGTGGGGGGCACGTGTTTGCGTTACAAGTATCACTGGACAAACTTGATGAATTTGCAAGGTTGCGGAAGAACCTGGATGCTGGGGCAATGATATCCTTTTTGCTTTCAAAGAAGTTTTTGGACCATACCTACACCAGAATTTGGCCACCGAATTGTGATGATTTCTCAGATGAGCAGCGAACGGAATTGCAAGATGCCATGATTGACGATTCAAAGCAACTCAGTATCGATCTTGTGCTGTTGCTACTAAAGGTTTACTTCGTGCAAGACTTGAACCAACAAATAAAGTCAAAAACTTGGGCTGAGATGAGGCAACAAGTTGCGTTCAAGCTATCATCAAGACGACTGTATTCCGCATTGTTTCAAAACCGAGCTGATGACGGAACCACTTTCAAAAGTATATTGGACATTGTTCTCGCATCTTTGCAAACTTTCAAACGAGTAGATCTGTGTCAGAGCTGCAAAGCTTCAGACGGTGGTTTCCCCAAAGAGAGCTCACTTCAACAAATGTTTTTCAAAGGTCTTACATCATGTCTTCCGGCTAGCACCGAGGTTGTGTCTGAAATGAGTGCTGTACTGCCTGATCGTGGAGATGGAAAAAAAGGCGAACTTGATTTCTATGTGAACAGTGACTACTACTATGGGATCGAGCTGATGCGAGAGGGCAGTAGCTTCAGAGAGCATAAGGAAAGGTTTTTGGAACCAACGGGACCAGGACAACCAAACAGAGGGAAATACTTCACTCCATCTATTCAAGACTTTCGGATAGTTGATTTCAGAAAACCAGGCTTCAGACCGAAGGATAACGATGAATTTAGACTGGTTGTCGCATTCGACGAGAAGTTTACCGGATGCCAAGTTTGGTCAAAGGGCAAAAACATCTCTTGCATTACTTTCGGTGGATAATAACGAGGGGAATTGTTCGTACGGGCAACCTTCTGTATATATGGTGTACGAGGCCATGGCAAAAAAGAGGTGCCGATCGAGCTTGTGGTCGATTCTTATTGGGGAAGAAGAGGAAGGACTCCCCCCAAACCCGAGGAACCACGAATACGGCCAGGCGACAAACAATGTTAATGGTGCCACCACAAGTCGCATTCCTTGCTCTCGAGGGAGAGAGGCAGGCACGGATGTAGACGGATCAAGAACGAGCATTTCTCTCTAGCTATGAGAGGGGGTTGTCCTTGTTGCACAAACCCAAACAGAACAAACGAGTCGCCACCAAAAAGTCTCCCGCCACAGGAGTCTCCTCTTGGGCTGGACGACAACAACATTGAAAGGGATCCATCATTCCGGAATTCTCTAAAGGGGGTTGAGTATATTGTAAGATATGGAGAGAGCCGTCGATATAACTCTAGGTATATGTATGTAGTTTTGGCAATGGGGTTAAAAGCGTTGATAAGGCTAGGGTTTAGACTTGTATCTTGTGCGTTCCGTCTCCCCCTACGAGCACGCCAAGGTTGGGGCGTGCGCAGTTGGTCCCCCACAACGACTCGGGTGCGCGCAACGGACCACAAACCACAACGAGACACAAGACATCAACACGTGGTGCATCGATCCACGAGAAAAAGACACACACACTCGTCGTACCTACGCTGCCATTGTCGGGTTCCTCCGAATTTTTGTTGTTGTTGTTTCGCTGGATGCCACAATGACGACAGAGCTCAGCGACAACGACAACGACAACAACAACGACCAAGCAATGATGCCATCGACATTGACAGCAGATAAAGAAGAAAAGGACAATTCCTTGGTGGTTTCGCACAACAAGGAAGAAAAGCAAGACGCTCCTCACGAACCAACGACGACAGCCACAAGCACCAGTGCCTTGGCCGTGTTGGGAGCGGATCAGGAGGAGGAGGATCTACGAGCCAGTCCTTCGCAACGTTCCATTTCTTCCATGGGCGATGATCTGGAGTACCAACACCATCACCATGCCTCCTTGGAACCTTCGCATTCCTCATCGCACACGACCAACAATAATTTCCACCACATGCATCCCACTTCCAACCATCCTTCGGGTGGTGGCGCCGTGTCCTCGTCGTCCTTGGCTTCGGTGGGAACACCGCGCCATTCCGATTTTACAGTCCCCACGTCCAATCGATGGGTCCTCCAACAACCACCTGTATCGCCACACCACTCGTCTCCTCCCATGCGCGTCGTGGTGGCCACCTCTCCCCAAGATTCCTCGATCAATCCAACGACAAGAACAACCACAACGTCCACCAGCACTCCCAAAACACGCTTGACCAAGGCCTTTCTTCCGTTCACTACTGCCACCGCAGCAGCAACAACAACAGCAACATCCGCGCTACAAGTTCGAAATGCATCTGGATTGTCCTCCAGTCAAACTTCCAACAGCAATTCGAGACGCAATATTTTTGGAACGGCCGTCGAACAACGCTATCAAACCACCACCGACTTTTCGCCCTTGCATCCACCACCACCGCCGCCGACTTCCAATCATCATTTTCCCTATAAAAATGGATCCACCACAACCTTGGGGATTTCCGAATTGACTCGCGATTTGCCCAACAACAACAATGAACACCATCAGTTTCATAATAATAAAAGCAGCAAGACCAAAAAGACTCACAAAAATGCCCTCTTTGCCACCACCCACACAACCATGGACCATAACAACAACCACAATGGTTTACAACTCGAACCTCTAGTACAATCACAATCTCATCCTCATCACCATCATCATCATCATCACCACCACCATTCTTCTTCCGAACCATCGTCGCATCAACAATCACTGCCTCGACAACGTCCTCACGAAACCATTCACGCTCAAGCCTTGTTGTTGGGCTTGGCCTTTTGTGCCGTTTGGAGTCCGAGCAATGTCATGGCTCCCAATTTGACGGAATTGGCCGACTTTTTTGGCTTTGATGCGGCCGAGCGTGACTTGTATTTGGGCAGTTATGGTGCCTTGGCGACCGGTGTCTTTAGTTTTCCCATTGGAGCCGGCATTGGCATTTTGGCCGATGTCGTACCCAATCGACGCGACTTGTATTGTGCCACCTTGCTCGGTGGTGCCCTGGCGGCCTATGCCACGGGCCAAGCGCACAATTATCCGCAATTCATTGTGGGCCGACTGGTCAATGGCGGCTTCATGGCCGGCAGTGTGCCCGTCGCCTTTTCCTTTTTGGGCGATTTGTTTGCCGTGGAAGAACGCAATGCTGCCTCCTCGGGATTGACGGCCATGATGGGATTGGGCATTATTTTGGGACAAGTCTATGCCGGGACAGTCGGACCAACGCTGGGATGGCAACATGCCTTTACCGTGAGTGCCGTGGTGACCTTGGTCTTGGCCGTCATTTGTTATGCCCTGGTCCAAGAACCGGAACGGGGAGGCAAGGAACGCGTCTTGCAAGACATGATTCGAGCGGGAACTCGGTACGAACGCAAATTGAGTTGGCAAGGGTTTTGGCATGCCTGTTTGCAAAATGCATCCAATTCCATCCTCTTGTGGCAAGGCTTTTTTTCCAGTTTGCCCTGGGGTGTCATTTTTGTCTTTTTGAATGATTACTTGAGTCAAGAACGAGGCTTTTCCGTACCGGCTGCCACCTTTTTGGTCTTTTTGTTTGGACTGGGCTGTGCCGCCGGTGGTGTCTTGGGCGGGTATTGGGGCCAAGTGGTCCAAGGCTGGAATCGACGGTATTTGCCCTTGTTCATGGCATTGACGACGGAATTGGGCATTGTGCCCTTTTGTGGCATGCTCAATGTTCGAACCACGCGAGCGCATGGGCCGTTGGGTGTCTTGTTCGCCTTTGGCAGTGGGTTGATTGCGAGTTTACCCAGTGTCAATGTTCGACCCTGTCTCATTAATGTCAATCCGCCCGAAACACGAGGTGCCGCCTTGACCGCTGCCAATTTACTCATTCAACTCGGACGCGGCATGGGACCGTCCTGTGTGACCTTGCTCATGAGTAGTTGGGGCACGGATAATAATGATGACGGGACGACCATGACGCGACAAACGGCCATTAATATGACATTGATTGTCTTTTGGACCATTTCGTCCTTGCAACTGTTATTCCTGTCCAAAACCTTGCCCAAGGATCAAGATTCCATGGAAGCTGAATTGGCCAAATATGCCGCCTTGGCCATTGAACAAGCCAAATTGAATCAACAAGAACAACAGCAGCAGCAAGAACAACCGGAAGCCGCCGCACTGTCCGAGGGACCGGACAAGCCACTCCCCGTATTGATCAATGAACCCAGTCAATTGTTTGGGGACCATCACCCCGAGGCTCCTACGACTGTCGCGGAACCAGGACCGGTTGTGGTTGTGACAACACCGTCCTCGTCGTCCCTGTTTCGATCCTATCCTCCTCGAGATGGCAGTACGAGTAGTACCCCTACCATTGTCGCCGATCAGTGGTCGGTCGAAGTGAGTATTGAAGATCGCATGACCTACTTTGATGGTCGGGCCGTCAATCAAACCTTGGACTATGTCCGACAAGGCATTCGCGAATTTCAGCAAGAATTGACCGACGTGATTCCCGTCTGTCATGCCTGTGCCACCATTGTCGAATCGAGTAGCAGCGATTGTAGTAGCAGTAGCAGTGGCAGTGAGGACGGGAGTGACCAGGACGAGGAGAATGACCAGGAGCAAAACGAACCGAACCTGGGACAGACACAAGCCGAACAAAATGGGATGCATTCCAATGTGGAACAGACAACTTCCTTGTATCGTGGAGTACCACCGACATTGACCTCCATGTCATCGACCGAATCCACTACGGAACCAACGGAACGAACCAGACTCTTGCCCCAACCATGATGATAGAAAGACCAACCACCCGAACCGGGATGCATCCCACCAAAAAATGGAACACCATCAGCCCACATGCAGGCGCCTAAGATTTGCACGAGAGAAAGACAAAACGACAAGATAGACTATAGAGCAATATCAGACCTCAAGACAAAGTGTACAAAAGGAGACGAAAGACCAAAAGAAACCTTGTTTGGGTCTACAGTTGAATTTATACCAAAGAGGCCAATCATAGAGAGTTGCAACGGCGCGTGAGATTCAAGTTGTTGGTTGTGAGAAAACGCAACCTTTGCTTCTGTTAGAGAAGCCACATGAGTCTTCTCCTCGTGGTGCGTCCAACGAAGCCACCTTGTCGTCGTCGTCGTCATCGTACTCATTTTTATAAAAGTGATGCTGTCAACAGCGGACGAACGTCCGAGGTCACAATTTCTCCTGCCAGTGCTATTTGACTACCCGGCGATGCGCTACCCTCCTATGTCCTATGTAAAGTGCAGCAAGCCATGAAGCATAGACACTACAATATATCCGCATACAGCAGATCGCCAGGCTAACTTTGGAATCAAACACACTTGCGTCTTTTTCAGGGGAAATGCTCGCTTCAACCTTCAACGCTGCGTGGCAAACATCCGTCCCGCATCCCGAACGATTCTCCAAATGTAGACGCCTTGCTTGGGTCGTCCATCATGTCAAGGTTGTTGCAATCGGCAATGGGAGACTCGTTGCAAGTGCCGTTAATGATATGATCAGTGGAATAAGTTTTCTCGCTGAGCTCACTGGTGACAAAAGTGAGGCTAGCACCTGAATTCTCAAAGTATTCTTGAGACACCTCCACCACCTGCATGTCAGTCCACCAGTTCTGAAGAAGCAACGAGACCTTTTCCCCCTGTTTTCGCACGCCGATCAGGACCATGGCATGGCCCGCTTGTTGTATGGGGTTCTTCGAGTTGTCCACGGGACTTGGTTCTTCGGGGGTTGAGATTCCTTTGTCGGATTCGTCAATGGTGCTTGCAACGCTGGCGTTGTCGTTGTCGTTCCCATCTAGCTTCTGGAAAATCCCTGTGGCTTTGTGGGGCCCGTTATAGCGGTAAAATCCAACCTCATTTCTCTTGCCTTTTGGGCGGAATTTTTTGTGGCAGCAAAAGCCGCTTACAAGCCCGGGACCGAAATCCTCCAGCATTTCTGCGAGGTCGATGCTATGCTTGCGAATGCTCTTTGCACAAGAGTGGGAAAATGTAGGTATCTTTTCTCCAAGCTTGATGAGAAGCTCTCTCAAGGTGATGAAAGAGTCGCCGCCTGCTTCTTTCACGACATGGTTGTAGAGCATACTATCGTTGAAAGATTCACGAACTAATTTCGTCACGTCCAGAGGTGGAAGGGAGGCACCACGAGACTGCGCCAGGTACGAAACGAAGATACTGGGAGCCGACAGGTAGCAGTTTCCGCTACGTTGGCAACGGAGATAGTATTTGGCGTCTCCCATACGCGATAGGAATCCAGTCGTACCGGGTTGTTTGAAGTATGCCTCAAGCGTAGCGATCGTCGTCTTGTAGAGACTCGCGTAGGTTGGGTCTTTCTGCAAATCATGGTCTCCCTTTGCTGAAATCAATAGGCTCATAATTTCCTTGGCTGATGTCGTTCCCGCGACCATGGCGCAGACCTTTTCCGTGCGCTCCTTGGAAGATTCCTCACTCATGAAACCACGCCCGTAAAGATACATCACCATTGGTTTCGTCTCGCCATCCTTCAACAGCCGTCGCAACTTGTCCTTTCGGATCTTCTTTTTGGCATCCTTTGGACCGATCGAAACTGATGGGTCGGGACCCTTTGGTGGACTCTTCAGCCCGTATTTGCTGTACGGGTGGCTTTCTTGCATGTTGTCCGACTCGGACATGGACAATGATGCAGTAGCAGCGGAAACGCCTTGCTTCTTCTTTCTCAACAACAAGTTTATCATCTTCACAGGAGGTCCTTCGGATTGTCTTTCGTCTAGAAATTGTGAGCTTTCTTTCTCTGCTCTCGGTTGTGGGTTGTGGGTTTCGTTTTCGGCGGGACTGCGAGAAAAAACTCGCTCCGAGCTTCACGTCTTCCAAACTACAACTACATCTCTAGGTAGACTAACGATGGAGATTCTCATAGCAACCAATCCAGACGTGAGTGGAAGTCAGTCCCCACAGCGTGTTGCTGCCGCTCGGTGATCTTTCATTTCCACTCCCGTCGAAACGAATCAGCGAAGAGACAGTGCGATGCTTCCTGTCCAGGTTCTGCAACACTTTTGGAGTAGACCGCTGTCTTGGGACCGCCATCCAAAACTGACTACCCCTCTAGTTGGGTAATTCTGTTCGATTTCCCTTCTTCATGCATATGGACTGCAACACAGAAGCTTGTCTATCGGGCAATGGAACATGGAACTTCTCTACTAGCTATAGATAGGAGTATCCGTAGCTACGAATATTATAGCGATTGGGAAACATTTGCGCGTCCAATAGGCGACTGGTGTTTTTGGGTGAGGCAGTGGCGTATGTCACAATGAGAACTCCCAATTTCAGAATGCCTTTGGGGAATTGTGACCATACACCCTGCAGCTTTCAAACTTTACCAGAACCTGCGTCGCGCCCCCACCTCCATATGCCGCAAAGCCAACAAAGAAGTACAAAAATTCCACTACCCAGAAGGAAACATCAACTCCATTGGACACTACGCCAAAGTTTCACTGGCCCACGCCATCGTCACATCCCAGGCAATCCATGCCAACAACCAAATCGCAGCGCTTCGAAATCACAGCCAAACAACCAGAACCAGGACAACACAAATCCTGAACCACATTTTGCCCCCGTTACTCCAACATACTCACCGACCCCAATGGCGGAATTCTTCCCCAACAACACTGATAACCCCACACTCCTATGTCGTCTAGCCGCTTAGGAGTCCCTATTATAGATCCAACGTTAAAATAATAAAAAACAAAAAATTTATCTATAGCATTTTCCTTACCAATTCCTGCGAGGCCGCCGGTGCTGTGGGGACCACAAACCTCCGTCACTCTTTGACAGACAACAAAACAACGACTACACAGCATCCGTATTGTTGCTGTTGTTGTAGATCTCCTGTTTCTTGAGTCCAGTGTTGTTGGTTGGTGTCTCGTCCAGTTTGATTGAAGGATATGAAGAACAACTCTCGAGCTCCAACATCGCTGCGAGGTAGTTTTGGGAAAAGCGGCAATGGTGGATATGAGCCAACTCCTCGAACGCCGGCCTTTCGGAATCTCTCCATTGGAGCAATGCCACTTGAAAAGGAGGAACTGGAAGGAGGCTCAGCTCCGTATTCGACTGTCCGGAGGCAAAGCCAGTCCACTAGTAGTGATGACAAGCCTCTGGCAACAGCAGCACCAAACAAGGAAAAGGTATCGACTGCACCCCCACGACGAGGACTGTTCTCGCGAGGCGATTCTTTATCTTCTGCACCAGCTCGTTTCTGGTCAACTTCGTCCGACACGAGACCCAGTTATCGCAGTCACTCACAACCTGACCTGCTAAAAAGTCAGAATCCACAGGCCTTTCTAGAAGTCATGTTGAAGGAACGAGGGTACAACACTCGGACATTTTCCACTCTGGACACGGCCTATCGGAACGATCCCACTCCATTGCAACGAGCGTGTTTTCATACACACTTTTTGAATCTGATACTGGGACAGCAAAACGATCAATATCAAGAAAGTCGATTGGAAGAAATTCAGGCAATTTTGGAGTGTGGTGTATCGCCCAATGCCTGTAACTCCATGAGTCAAACCTTGCTGCATTTTCTTTGCCGCTCGGGGCAACAAGAACACGTGGAGGTCTTTAAGCTCTTGTTGAAATTCAAAGCTTCGGTTCAGGTTGCCGATGACAATGGTCGAACACCCCTGCACGAAGCTTGTCGAAGACGAAAGCCCGAATCACCCAAACGACAGGGACAGGAAGGTACCAAACCATTGGAAGCGGCCTTGCCACCGTGCTTTGGTATGATGGATGCCATTGCCAAAATAGACAAGGGCCTCTTTCTCATGAAGGACGCTCATGGCATGACTCCCCTTTCCTATGTGGCAGAAGAGCATTGGAATTTATGGATCAATTACCTCGATGCACGTCAAGAGCGATTCTGGCCCCTCTTTCAGGGAGACTCCACAGAACCCAACGACCCAGGAACTACCACCTTGTCTCCCAAAAGGATTCCACCTCAAATCAAAATTCCCGTGTTGGCAGCTTTGGCTCCCAACAAACGGCCCCTCTACAGTCCTCCTCAATCCTTGACGTGTCGTCAGGCGGTCAAACTCGTGTCGGGTCACATCAAACCAGACGAACTCGATATTTTGGCGGGCAAAGAACCCATCATGAGCCGTACCAGCAGCAACCAAAGCATGAAGCAAAAGCAACCCATGTCCTTGAGTGCCCATTTGGAACGGACGGGAAGCAAGAGAAGTTTGGCGGGAACCTCGGGCGACAGCTTTATTGATTGTTGGATGAAACCAGACTCCACCGGTCATCATCACAAGGATGATCATTACGCGGATTCCATCATGTTGGGTGGAGTTCCCGTACCCACTCTCCGGTACGCGTTGGTGACGGAGGATTATTCCTACAACAGCGGGGCCGAAAGCGCTACTCGTCGAGGATCGGGAACCTCCTCCACCTTTCAAGCATATCGCCGTGGTTCGGAAACCTCGTGTACCTCCTCCATACCCTCCGTACAACATCAACAACAACAGCCACAGCAACAACAACAATTGGGAGGAGAAGCAACATCCGAACCACGGACAACAACGATGGGATTGGGACAAATGCTTCGTCGACCACTACCGGCACCCAGTCATTCCCTTCCCTTGGCCTCACCGAGCTACTACGATACTGCCTCCATTTCCAGTGGAGAAGCAACTTCGGAATCGGGCACGTTACCACACAGCCCCAAGTCCTTTACCAAATCGCTCTTGGATCCCTCTACGATGGACACGGATCGAGGAGGCGAGTTTGGAAAACCCTTGGAAGACGATGGAGATCTGATGGACGGCCATGGTGACAAAGAATATTTGCACCAGCAAGCACCCTTCATTTCTAGTTCGTACAATACGAGGAAAAGTACTGCGAGCAAAGTCCTTCCTACAGTCAAAGATATTGGTGGTGGTGGTGGTGGTGGTGGTGGTGATGATGAGGGTGGTGGTGATGAGGATAGTTCTCACAACCGTCTTGGTGGTCCAGCGGTCAACGACGTGCCACAGGATCGGTCCAAGGACACACAGAAACGCAGCCAACCCTCAATGAGAGCAGCCGCCAAAAGTGCCACCATGGCCGAGCAAGACGATGATGAGGACGGTTACGCCGACAATGAGGAGGAGGAGGAGGACGATGATGATGATGACAGTGATGAACATGAGTACGACGACGATGATGACGACGACAAGGAGGCTTCTGTGGACGCACCACGAGGAGGAGATTTGGACGACTCGGCACGAAGCTTCATGTGGTTTCTCTAACCGAGGCAAAGGTTTCGTCCACTCACAACCAACGACTTGATTCACACACTCAATTGTAACACCCTATGATTGGTCTCTTTTGCATAAATTACACTATAGACCCAGACGACGTTTCTTTTGGTCTTCAATCTCCTCGCACACTTTGCCGAAACCATAGTATAGGTCTTTAGTTCTGATTTTGCTCTATAGTCTATCCTGTCAACATGACAACACAACCAAGTGATGGTGATGTTAAGCACGAAGCCGATGCTGAGTTCGACTCGGTCGAGAAGAGACATTCGGCTTCTCATCAACGCTCATGGTTCCTGTGAACGTCCCTCCGTATGGTCTTGAGATGAGAAAGGCGAATGCTTTGGCACGTAGCGAACATTGCGTCTTGGAACTGCAAGCCTCGAAAACGTATGCTGTAGGCAACTATGAAGGCCATGGAGATGAGAGTAAGGTCAAATGCCAAAATCACAAGGTTTGGGGCTGTACGTGGGTGAGTGCGACGCAAGCCACACTTTGCCGCTAGACGGACGGTCTCTTCGCTGATTCGTTTCGACGGGAGTGGAAACGAAAGAGCAGCAACACGCTGTGGGGTCTGACTTCCACTCACGTCTGGATTGGTTGCTATGAGACTTTCCCGTTCCCATCGTTCGTAAGAAATTTGCACTTCCAAAAGATGTAGTTGAAGTTTGGAAGACGTAGAGCTCTGAGCGAGTTTTTTTTTCGCAGTCCCGCCGAAAACGAAACCCACAACCGAGAAGAGGGAAGAGCAGAGAAAGAAAGCTCACAATTTCTAGACGAAAGACAATCCGAAGGACCTCCTGTGAAGATGATACACTTCTTGTTGAGAAAGAAGAAGCAAGGCGTTTCCGCTGCTACTGCATCATTGTCCATGCCCGAGTCGGACAACATGCAAGAAAGCCACCCGTACAGCAAATACGGGCTGAAGAGTCCACCAAAGGGTCCCGACCCATCAGTTTCGATCGGTCCAAAGGATGCCAAAAAGAAGATCCGAAAGGACAAGTTGCGACGGCTGTTGAAGGATGGCGAGACGAAACCAATGGTGATGTATCTTTACGGGCGTGGTTTCATGAGTGAGGAATCTTCCAAGGAGCGCACGGAAAAGGTCTGCGCCATGGTCGCGGGAACGACATCAGCCAAGGAAATTATGAGCCTATTGATTTCAGCAAAGGGAGACCATGATTTGCAGAAAGACCCAACCTACGCGAGTCTCTACAAGACGACGATCGCTACGCTTGAGGCATACTTCAAACAACCCGGTACGACTGGATTCCTATCGCGTATGGGAGACGCCAAATACTATCTCCGTTGCCAACGTAGCGGAAACTGCTACCTGTCGGCTCCCAGTATCTTCGTTTCGTACCTGGCGCAGTCTCGTGGTGCCTCCCTTCCACCTCTGGACGTGACGAAATTAGTTCGTGAATCTTTCAACGATAGTATGCTCTACAACCATGTCGTGAAAGAAGCAGGCGGCAACTCTGTAGAAGCCTTGGAAGAGATTCTCATCAAGCTTGGAGAAAAGAAACCTTGTTTGGAAACCGTCAGTGCAATCGTTCGCAAGCATAGCATCGACCTCGCAGAAATGCTGGAGGATTACGGTCCCGGGCTTGTAAGCGGCTTTTGCTGCCACAAAAATTTCTGCCAAACAGTCACGAGAAATGAGGTTGGATGGTACCGCTTTGACGGGGACCACGGAGCCAAAGGGGAGTTCCAGAAGCTAGATGGGAACGACAATGCCAGCGTTGCAACCACCATTGACAAATCCGACAAAGGAATCTCAACCCCCGAAGAACCAAGTCCCGTGGACAAATCGAAGAACCCCACAGACAAAGAGTGCCATGCCATGGTACTGATCGGCGTGCGAAAACAGGGGGAAAAGGTCTGGTTGCTTCTTCAGAACTGGTGGACTGACATGCAGGTGGTGGAGGTGTCTCTAGAATACTTTGAGAATTCAGATGCTAGCCTCACGTTTGTCACCAATGAGCTCAGCGAGAACACTCATTCCTCTGATCACATTCTCAACGGCACTTGCAACGCGTCTCCCATTGCCGATTGCAACAACCTGGACATGATGGACGACCCACGCCAGACGTCCATGTTTGGAGATTTGTTCGGGATGCGGGACGGATGTTTGCCATGCAGCGTCGACGGATGCTTGCCACGCCGCGTTGAAGGTTGAAGCGTGCATTTCCCCTCAAAAAGACGCAAGTGTGTATGATTCAAAAGGTAGCCTGGCGATCTGCTGCATGCGGATATATTGTAGTAGTGTCTATGCTTCATGGCTTGCTGCATCTTTTACATAGGACATGGGAGCCCAGCGTAGTCCAGGTAGGAAAATAGCATCGGCAGGAGAGAAAACAGGACTTGTACGTTCGTCGCGCTGTTGACAGCATCCTCATCAACCATGATCCATGATCTGCTCTTGTCTTTGTTTCGGGGGATACGTTCCAACGAACCTCAATAATTTTTATGTGCGAGAACTGAAAACGTGAACGAAGCCTAGGTTTCAAAGATTGTCACGATTTTTCTGGAGGATACTCTTCCGGCTCTTATTATACTCTGACAAGGGAAAGGGTTATAGGGATAAGCCCGACCGCTCGACCAGTAGCGCTACTGGTCGAGTGGTCGGGCTTATCCCTATAACCCTTTCCCTTGTCAAAAGATAACACTGGGGTCACAGGATCAAGTCCCTGTGGAAAAGTAGATTTGTAGCGAGTGTGTAGAGTTTGGTAGCGACTGACGTTGTAAAGCCTAAGAGTACGCCAGTAGAGCATGAGGTATCGCAGATTCGGCGCCAAAGAACCACATTAAGGGGGCCACATCGGTAACCAATTAGCGCGAGTCCCTTCCAGGAGGGGCGGAGATTTCCTGGGGCAGTGTCCACCAATGTGGCCCCCCCAGTGTTATCTTTTGACAAGGGAAAGGGTTATAGGGATAAGCCCGACCACTCGACCAGTAGCGCTACTGGTCGAGTGGTCGGGCTTATCGCTACTGGTCGAGTGGTCGGGCTTATCCCTATAACCCTTTCCCTTGTCATACTCGGAGGAGTTCGGAGAAAGAGATGTCGCGTTGTGTGCGACGCCGAATTCCTTCCGTTTGGACATTGCTCGTCGTTGCTCGCTTTGGCCAATTTTGGCGCATTCAGAAATGTGCAATCGTAAGAGAGAGGATCGGTCGGCGCGCTGCGTATCGTTCAACGGAAGAAACTGATTTGGAATGGGGGCTGAACGAGCATCGACCAAATTTCTCGTAGTAGTATTAGGACGGGGTGAAACCATAGAAAGGCCAAATTTTGATTGCCCCCAAACCAGCGTTTTACTGCGGTGTATCCAAACAACAACAATAACAAAAGCATTACTATCAGTATGGGATTGTACGATTGTCCACTCTTTCATGCAACGCTCCATCCCTTTGGTGACAACTCCCAGGTGACTGGTTCGGTGATTGTCTATGGCGATGGTAGCACGGTCGCCTATGCCGGCAAGGGCATGCACTTGGAAGCCAACTTGGGAGCCAGCAACTGCACGGCCACCAACGGTACGTGATTATGTGACGAACAACGCGAGCCCTGTGCAACCTTTTTTGTGTGTGTGGGACTGTTTGGTCGGTTCTGACTGACACTTGCTTGGGTCGTTCCGTTTGTGCCCTTCCTTCATAGGTTGTGGAGCGCATGTGCACCAGGGCTTTTCGTGCGAGTCGACGGAGGCGCAAGGCGGCCACTACTACATTGGCGACACGGATCCGTGGCCTGTGGAGCGGTATTCGAGCAACCAGGACGGATACGCCACGTACAATGGTGTGGTGGACATTGGTGGACCGGCCACCTTGTTGGGACGCGCCTTTGTCTTGCACAATCAGGCGGGGGGTCGTGTGGCCTGTGGTATTTTGGAACCCGTTGCTTCGGACAAGACGTATTACGTCGAAACGGAACCCTTGACGGACAATGGTGTCACCAGTCACGCCTTTGTGGCAGCCGATATTGACGGTTTGGACGACGGCGAAGTTTGCGTGTTTGGCTACGCGTCTGGACTGGAGGCGGGCTTGCAAACCTTTGAGGAGGGTGGTCTCGATTGTACCGCCACCAACGGATGCGGCGTCCACGTGCATGAGGGATTTGGTTGCGAGTCGTCGGCGACGCAATTGGGTCACTTTTACAACAAGGCCTTGCCAGTGGATCCCTGGCTCTTGGTGGGCTACGAAAGCACGACGGAGGAGGGCGATGCCATGTTTTTTGACTGTGTCCAAACGGGCCTGTATCCCAAGGACTTTGAGCATCGAGCCTTTATTGTTCACGCCAATGATGGCAGTCGCCAATCGTGTGGAATCTTGTACCGTGGCGACGATTTGGAATGTGAGGCCGATGGCAAAAAGTCGGGCAAGAAGGAAAAGGGTGACAAGAAAAAGAAAAAGAAGGCCAAAAAGGCCATGAAAAAGGACAAAAAGGGATACTACATGAAGGGCAAGAAGGACAAAAAGGACAAGGATGACTACTACTACTAGATGAGAATCTGGTTGGTACCGTGTGTGCTTGCCACAATCCCCAAGGGCTGTTGGCAGGTTTGGTGTGTTGGTGATGCGCACACCGTGATTCCACTGGTGGACCTCTGTAATGATTGGGTCCCCTCGTATTAGTGTTTGTTTCATAATAGTAATAATAATACTAAGTACATTGAATGAATGCGCTATTCGGAATGATGCAAAGCATACCTTTGATAAACCCCATCATGTCTCTAGGTGAAAGAGTGAGCATGGGCTCACTCAATGATAAGTTTTAAGTTCATTTCACCAGAATCAAACTATATATTACTACCATGAGCTCGGGTATGCACATGAAGTTACCTGGAGGCTCTTCGACCGACGATCATCACGCCCGTCAGATGGATGGCGGGCGATAAAATAGATAGAGAAAGTCGCGCGCTTTCGCGCGATCGACCGCCCGGCGGCAGACCCGTTCGCATTATTTTCTTGTCAGTGATGAGAATGTCATTTTTTGGACGACGACCACACCACCGCATCATTTTCTTGCAAACCAACGACAGAGGCAGACAACCAACCAACGCGAAACAGAGTCACCCAATCTTGATATCTCTTGGCAACCGATAGACAACTCTGGACGTGGTTCCGAGACTTGGAACGAGTGAGAAGGGTCCTGTTCTGTTGACGTTGTTCTTGGTGCAATACTACGAGCGATACAACGAAACGCTCCACAAACACAGCGAAACGAAACGCACCCTCCTCTTTGAGAGACCATTCTCCAAAGACAGATTGAATTCGGCTGTCTCTGTATCTACACGTTGGAAACAATCTCTCGTTCTTCTCTCTTTCTCTTGGTCCAACAACGGAAGTTGTGAGCATGCATTATCCCGACTCTCTGGGTGTTGGTGGTGGTCGTCATGTGGGGACCTCCTCTTTGACCCAAACGAAACCAACCACCACTCCTACTACTACGACGACACTAGAAATGTATGCTCCCACCAGTCCCACCACGGATTCCTTGCCAGTCGAATCGACAGTACCAGAACAAGACGATGTGACCACACCTACTACTACACCAGCCGCACCCGAATCCTTTGCCTTGGGTTCGTCTTCTCCGTCGTCATCAACATCTCGTCGTGGGCGTCGTCGTGGGTGTCCAGTGCGTCACCGACCAGGGCGTGCCAGCCAAGAAAAAGAAAAGGGAGATTCAGGAGCGTCGGTTTCCAATGGTTCTTGCAAGAGCCACCCCCAAAAGCCGCCTCCTCGTGTGTCCTCGTTGTCGTGCCCCGACGGGGTGGATTGTACGTTGGATGATACTACTTCTTTTATGACTCCTGCTACTACGGTTCCGGATCCTCCCACCACCACCACAAGCAGTGACAGTCTGGACAACCACGACGACGACAACCACGACAACACCATGGGCAGTGGCAACCTGTCGGGTCTTTCGGATCAAGCCATTCGGAAAATGGCAGAATTGTTGAAAATGGCTCCCTGGTTGCGACATTTTCAAGTGTCGGACGACATGATGCAACAGCATGGCATGATTGGTCCCTTGCGCAATGAGGATTTGGAACGCCAGCTCCTGGACGAACTGGGTGTGAATCGCCGCAACACGAAACAGGAGGACGACGATGATGAGACCGAGTCGGTCCTTTCCGAATCGCCCTATTGGAAACAAGATCAACTCCGACACGAATACCGGCAGACCAAGGGTGCCTTGCAACACTGGATTGCCGAATGTATCCAACGCCGAATCCAAGAGCGACTAAAAGAAGAAGACGACAAAGAGCAAGAACAAGAACAAGAACAAGAGCAAGATAACAACAACGATGATGATGATGATGATGATGACAAGGGAAAGACTGTCACAGTGAACAAACAAAAAGACAAGGACCACGACAAGGACGAATCCACCGTGTTCCAAGCCATTGTCCAGTGCGAACCTCACATTCCCAAACGGGTACGGCCCATCTAAAGTTTTCCCATGAACCGTCACTCACGAAATAGAACCGTGCACAGTCGTTATTTTGGTTGTGGTGGTCCGTGACGGAGATGATTCGGACATGGCATGATTCTATGGATCTTTTGTCTTGGTTTGTCTGCGTGTCTTGAGTACTCCTATTTTTGTACTACTTGTACCTTATGCTCCGTGGGGCCATGGAGCGATTCCCATTCTTAGAATGTAATATATATACCGTACTTAGACATGCCCTTGTCCATGCTATTCATTGACTTTCTTTTGGTAATAATACGAAGCCACAACGCCATGGTTCATGCTATGGGGGCTCAAGCTAGCTCGAGGGATACATTGCCAGCATAGCAAAGCATAACGACACACAGACCACCCCACACACGCCCCACCGCATGACAGACGATGATCTATACCCCCAAGCGGCGAGTTGGTCATGAATGGTCGTGAATGAATGATTGAAAAGCATTTGTACTAACCGAGTCACGATCCCTCATGACTCAATTGACGCTTGGGAGTACAATGCGCCCACAAAAGAGGCGCAGTCTCTCCATCCAACGCCAATTCGTCCATACACAAAAATAACCTTATCTTTGTTTTTACCGCAAAAGCTTTTGTGTTATATACGTTGTGCGTGTCTCCACACACATGGTGGTGTGTTATTGGAGGTCCACTCTCAGAACCGCAACAACAACGAGAAGAAGAACCACCAAGTGTAGTATTGATTGTGTCCTCCAAAGACGACGGAGTAGCGAGAAGTGTGTGTTTCTCTCTTGGCGCCAGCAAAAGAAAGCTCCAATCCACAACACAACACACACGAGGCCGTTGGACGACGACGAGATCCTTTGTTCGGGTGAAAGCAAGGACTAGTGGTTAGTGGTGGTGACTGCGTTGTTGTTGCTCTTGTTGTTGTTGTCGCCGTTCCCTGATATTGGTGCGGGCGGTGGAACGAAATAGTTTTCGGAACCCTCCTCGAACCCATCCTCAGCAACAACACACAATAATGGATCGCCGGTTGCCTCCGTCCTTTCGGAGTTCGGCCACGACAGATGCCTCTCCACATCGAGAACGGTTGAGTCATCATCATCAAGAGCGTTTGAATCGCAGTCACAATCGACCATGGGCTGGTGCTGGTACTGATTCTCCCAGTCGCAGCCACCAGTATTCCTCCTTGCGATCGCACAGTCCCAGTTCGTTTGGACGAGCGCCGTCGCCCTTGCCCTTGTCGTATACGGGGAGTGGTGCTGCATCCAATACGCCTGCCACAACCACCACACCCTCCAACAGCAGCAGCAGTACGAACAATCCTCGACCGGCGAATCCGTACAATGGCATGGATACGACCACCACCATTGATGGGAGTCGCGGGAGTGTGGCAGCGGGGTTGTCGTCCTACGAACGCTATCGATCCTTACGGTTGCAAACGACACCCACGACACCGTCGTCGACGACCAACAATTACTTGTCATCATCTTCTACAGCCAAGGTGACGGCGGCCTCTCCGAGTGCCGCCGCACGTCGTCGCGGATCCCTTTCTCCCTCGTCTCGCCGATTTGCCAATTCTTCGGCAGGGACTGGTACGTCGACGGCATCATCAGCAGGGACCAGCGCGGCACCGTCTTCTTCTGCTTCTTCCACCTCGGCGGTCCCCTCCGTGACGACGGCGGCGACACGCTCCTCCTCCCCGCGTGATTTGCGCAAACAACGATTGTCGCAACAATATTCTGCTTCGGGACGATCCTCCCCCTATCGACCGGCCCAATCGTCGTCGTCGTCGACCAATACAACCACAACGACGACTCCCTCGGGACGATCCTCACCCTTTTTGCCACCCTCCATGATGACCACAACCAATCCTACTACGACAAATCCTCCTCATCATCAACCCTTGCAACCCCCTCCCCCCTTGGTGGTTGATCCTCCGACAACGACGACAGCGGCAGAAGGTGGCAGCAGTCCGCATGCCATGCCAGTGTCCACGACCAGCGCTAGCAGTAGTCGAGGATCCTATCGCAAATCGTTGGGCGATCGTGCCTCTGCGACGGCGGAACCACCCTTGGGAGGATTGAAAAGTCCCAAGACCAAAAAGGCCAGTAGTAGTAGCACAAAATCCAAATCCGTGACCAAATCCGAGGAGGAAGAGGAACCACCGTCGTCCAAATCCAACAAATCGTCGTCCTCTTCTCACAAACCACGATCGTCGCGCCATCGCAAATCCATCACCGCCACAACGACAAGTGGGGATCAGTATGAAAGCGATGACGATGGCGTTGGTGGACGATCATCGACGGTCCGCAAAAGCAAGAAAAAGTCACCCAAATCGTCATCGTCCTCCAAACCCAAACGCAGCAGTACTAAAAAATCATCCACCACCACCACGCCGCCCTTGGAAAGTAGTGGAGATGACGAGGAACATATCAGTTCGGATGAGGACCACCACCCGGCAACGACAACCACCAAGGGTTCCATTGCTCCTCCCACCACCATTACCACTACGACGACAACAACAACAACGACCATGAGTGCCTCCTCACCATCAGTGGAATCGAAACCACGAGTACCGCCGTCTATTTTGTCCCCCATTTCGGCCGCCATGCGAGCACGAGGAGGAGGAGTGCCTTCGTCACCCAGTCGTCGCGATGCCGCAACCACAGGAGCGGTGTCATCGCCTGGAGTGGTTCCTCCGAAGGATGAAACGCCCAGTACCACCCATGCTGCCGTGAGAGGATGGTCCACCTATCGGAATCGACCCAAATTGACGGGGAACCCCGACGGCAGTACGCCGACGACAACCACGTCTGCTTCGACGCCCACAGCCGCCTCGACGACAACGACGGCACCACGTCAACCCCGAACCAATCCGTTTGGCAGTAGCAGTGAAACGTCCAAAGTCAGTCAATACTTGAATATGCGCAAAAGCATTACCTCGTCCTCCTTTACGGCTGCCTCGTCCCAATCACCACCGCTGGCCAAGCCCCATGCCATCTCGTCGGATCGAGAGGCCGCCATTTCGGCCTTGCGACAAAAATCCATTAGCAATGAAACCGACGTGACCCTTTCTTCGGGATCCTTGACGACAACGAATCCAACCGCAAACCACATGTTTTCGGGGTCCGCCTCGGAAGGAACGACGGACGACGACGACGAGGATGATGGCGACGACTCCACCTCCTCCTCGTCCGACGAAGACGACGAAGTTGCTGGGGCTGGTGGAGAAATGGCGGAATGGAGTGTTCGCGTCTGTGTGGTTTCCGCTGTGGATTTGCCTTCCAATGTGGTACCTACCGTCCCCTTTAGTCCGGTCCTCAAGGTGGGTCTGGTCCGTTTGCAAAATCCCAACAAGCCGTCCTCCCAACCACTCCCACCGGCCGACAGTTTGGAAGAACCCTCGCAACTCACCACCAAAGCCAAGAGTGTACCCAATCCACCCAACACGATACCACCGGAATTAAAGAACAAGCTCTACGAGTCCGGCTTGACGTCCGTGTCCAAAGCTCTTGTGCGATCGACAGGAGCCAAAATCATGTCCAAACGCGACAATGGATCCGTTGAATTTCATGAAGAAATGCGATGGGATGCCACACAACCACCGGAACAAATGGCCTTTTGCATTGAACTCTCGGCACGAGCCGTCATGACACCCTCCAATCACAAGGAAAGTCCCTATGAACAAGTGGTCAAGGCCTTGGATTTTCCCGGGGCCTCCCGTCATTCGGCCAGTCGAGGCGAGGGGGGAGGATCGGCCGATTCCAATGACAAGACGGGACGACTCAAATCCTTGTTTCGACGAGGGGGAGGTTCCGGTGGTGCCGACACGAACAAACGATCCGAAATGGAACTGGCCAATGCGGCCGCGGTCGTGGCCAAGCATTTGGTCGAAGGAGAAGAGGCCAAGACGGGCGGCGGTGCGGCCGAGGACGATGACGGACCACCTCCACCGACGGATTCACGGGGAAGTCGCACGTCTCTCGGCAGCAGTAGTATGACCAGCAACAATCCATCCACGTCCGAAATCAATGTTCAGTTATTGTCGAGACGGAAACGACGAAAGCCACGTATGACAGACGACATTCGACTCGGTTCCCAAATCATTCCCATTTCCAAGCTGGCCTGGCGCAAGGCCTTGAACAACAATGAGGCGGCACGGATTGAACAGTGGTTTGAATTGGAAACGGCTGCGGGAGGTTCTCCCACCAAACCCGGTGCCAAGAGTTCACGGAATCCAAGTGTCTTGCTCGAAATTAGTTTTTCCGCGCCAGATGTACTGGATGAAAGTGAAGATGAAATTGAAGAGGAGGAGGGAGAGGAAGGACCATCAGCACGGGATTCTAAACGAGTCGCGTCGTTTTCGAGACGAGCGTCCAAAAGCATTCGCGCACAGTTACTCAAAGAAGTCCAATTGGGTGAAGTGAAGCACAACAAAGAGGAAGAGCCAATGCTGGAACCAGGTGTCGTTGATCATGTCTGTGTGGTTGGACCACTCAACATTGGCGACCAAAAATCTGACGATGGGGCCAGTGGTTGGGTGAATACGACACCTGATTGCGGCGTTCTAGAGCAGTTTCCAAAAATTGGATATCATGCAGAGAATGGACGGAATGTGGCTCTTCCAGATAAAGTGGAATGGTTTTGCTTTCCCGAAGGATGCCGGTTATGGCGTGGTACCACTCCGCCCAATGCCGAAGAGTTAAATCTCGTGCGCTTCTCGGCTTCGTCGCCGGCCAACATTGCTACGACGATTGCCTCGTTTGACGCTTGTTTAGGCTGTACCACATCCTTTTCGTGGTTTGTCTTGGCATCCAACTCGGACGAATATGGCTCTGCCAACACAAAGACGTTTGGAGCATGTATACGTTTCTTTGTACCTGCACCCACCGGAATTGACCCCACGCAAGATGATTTTGGCCAATCCATTCGCGGTGCCGCCTTGTACGACAAGGCCAGCAAACGATTGTGGGTTCCCATGGCGCTCTGTATGACGTCCCATTTGCCCATTGTTGGAGCCATGGAAGTGATGCTGTTAAGAATGTGTGAAGCGTTGTCGGTGATGATGGCAGAACAAGGAAAAGAAGAAGGTCTTCGTTACTTCTTTGAGGATGTGGCAAGTCTTGCCCTCAACTATCAACGACCAATCCCAGGTGTCGTGAACTGCTCGATTCCCTTTTTGAATGGTGATAGATTGACTCTGTCATTGCCACATGTGACTGGATTACCGAGCCTCCCTCATGGCGCATCGGTAACGTCAGCTTGTCGTCTTTTGCAAGGTAAGGAGCTGCTTTTGGGACTTGTCGTAGCCCGCCATTTTGTACCTTTTTCACTCACACATAACAACTTGGAATTCAGCGAACGGAATCAATTACATTCTTGCTGCAATGTTAACGGAGTGCAAAATATTGATCCACTCAGACGACATATCTAATCTTTGCCTGGTAGCCGAAGTTATGACGGCACTCATGTATCCATTCCAGTGGTCGCTGCCATATATTCCTGTCCTTCCTGTACCAATGATGGAATTTATTGAGGCACCCCTCTCGTATTTGCTGGGTCTTCCGTCGTCCTCCATGCGACTGGTGAACCCAGAGTTTTTGGAAGATGTCGTCGTGATTGATCTGGACAATGATTTTTCGGGTGCCTCGGGACACGTGGACGATGTACGAGAGTCAAACACAAAGACACCGACGCCATTACCAGCTTCCACCGCATTAAACGTCCAAAAAGCTGTGTATCGGTTGCTTCAAAAGAGTGAGGACAACGAAGATGATGACAATCCAGCGGGAAATTTCCCTCCAACTCGTTCGTTCCCCCGAATGGAGGCGGAAACTCAGGTCGAACGAGAGTTTCGTATCTCGATTGCACTTGAAATCGCGAGTCTTGTGAGAGGATATCAAGATTGTTTGATAACAGGTACTTCCGCCCAGCCCATGTTCAACGTTGACAAGTTTCTACAAAGTGCTCCCATTCTGTTTGATGAGCAACGTGGAACTTCTTTAACCTCTTCATCCGGACTCAGAGTCCTTTCTCCTCGGTCCAGGAGGTTCATCTCTATTCTTGTCACTTGTCAGCATTTCCATCAGTTCTTGGACGCTGCGGAAAGTGAATCATTATCCTTTTTCCGTGAGGTTATGACCGAATTGGAAGCATATGGCTCGAAACGAGACCTTTTGGCCGTCAAACGTGTGCTATCTTTGGACGCTCAGAAAACGATTGATCAACTGAATTCTATCCTGAAACGCGTGGAAGACAAAGTTCCAATTTACAAAGTCAAGAAATCTGGCAGCGAACGGCCTACTGAGGATTCACCTTTATCTGATTCCTTGGATTTTCCTTACAGCCTTTTGCGTCCGATTATAATGGGAGACGAGAATACTCAATCTCAATCAGACGGCACTGAAGGTGTACACAAGATTTCGCTGGAGTACCTAGTGGAATTGGAGAAGAATCCATGGCGGTATCAAAGTTTCTTATCGATTGATCTCGACCAGACGAAGGACTCGGGCGTTGTGGTTGTTGCGGAGAAAGTGAAGCTCCGCGATGCCATTGGTGAGCGCAGGTACCACCTGTGGAAGAATTCAATGGAACGTATGGACGACGAGGACGGTAGCTTGGTGTCCGATGAACCAGCAGCGAACCAGACACTTGATTTGACGGCACTTCTGGCCGAGAATGGAGAAGATGGAGTTGCAGCCGAGAACAATTCGACAGAGGAGCATCCTGCTGATGCAGCAAAACGACGAATTACAGACGCCAAGGACCGAGATTCATTACGCCGATGCTTGGAACAAGCTCGCGTAGCTGGTGGATCGGCCGTTGAGGCAGCATCAGATCCTAGCCGTGATCTTGTTGCCGAGGCCGAAACGGCGCTTCAAAACGCGTCGGCTAGAAGATTCCTTTTGGCAATTCTGCAGAAAAGAGGCTCCCATGAGTCCGCCGACTCTCAGCGATCGAAACGGAAACAATCATCAGGAGCTTCGAAGCTGGAGGCAGGTGCCTTCGAGGTTCTCCTGCGGCTTGGTTGCGCAATGTTGGACGCTTGCCTCGAAGATCGTGATTATGATTCTGCTTACGCTTTACTGAAGTTGACCGCCGGGCTATATAGTACGGTTGGGGACGACGAATCTCCCACAGTGCTGTACATGACGCAAAGGTTAGGTCACCACCCTATTTATGCCGATCTTGGCGTATGGTTGCGAGCAAAGAAAATGCATCTCAGCGCAGCTGCTGCGGACGAAAAGGATAACGACGACGTGGCAGCTGATGATGCCGAAACAGACGAATACGAAGCGGCAGTGGCCACTCTCTATGAAATGCTTGGATACGACATTCCAGCCGAGGAGTTGGCCCGATTCGCTTCCCGCGTGAGTGAAGAGAATGGGTGGTTCAGGTCCGAAAGAGGGCAATCCTTGTTGTTACTCGCTCGTCGTATTTGTATGCGAAGAGATACAGGATCGGCCAACTCATCTCAGAGAACAACGAGTGATATAGAAATGATGAGTCCAACCTCGGCTCATCGTGAGCGAGACGGCGAATCAGCACCTGCGGAAGAAGGCGCGGCTCCCACCAAAGAGTCAACTTCGGATGCGGAAGAATCATGGTCAGAAATTGGGTGGGTTCATCCCTCAGCTCAGTACTCGAGTAGGTTCGAGAAAGATGCCAAACGTCGATCAACTGGAAGAAATGCACTTCGAAACCGCCGTATGAAGCGCTCGGCTGTGACATCCATGGCGTACCTCGGGTCGTCCGTCGTGGTTACGGGTGCTCTGGATGGCGGAGTGTTTCTGGCGCGGAACGCACAAAATTCATCAGCATCGGAAGAGGGCAATGGCGTTGGCGTCAAGGGAATTCATTTAGATTGGGGAAGTGCAGGTAGTCGGTATTCCGCCCAGTCTCCATCGACTGCAACAGACGGATCCTATGGAGTTGGTGCCGTGAGCATTCTCGCTGCAACACAACCCGCGAACCAATCTTACGATGCACTGCAAATGAAACCAGGTCCATCCAGAAAGAGCGTTACAGACCAGCTCGACGAGGAAGAATTGCTCAATGCAATGGAAGGCTGTCGAGTCGTTGCCGGGACAACTTGTGGCGACCTTCGTGTTTGGTCCGTCAAAGACGTGCTGTCGGCTGTGTTTTACGCACTTCGCGGAAACGAGATTGGAAATATTGGTATCGGAGATGACCGGACCACTCATCGTGGTGGCGAAGGTGTCTCTTCATCATCGATTGGCAGCAGAAGAGGAAGTAGGGTCGACTTTGCGGCTGGGAGCTCATTGACACGTCTCAAGTTTTCCTTGCGGGGCAGAGCGCTTTCGGGCCACCGTGGAGGTGTGTCATGCGTCGATGTCCCGTCTCACGTGTACCGTCCCGACTCGATTATATCGGGAGGCGCCGATGGATTGATCAAACTGTGGAGTCTTCGTGCTCCCGGTAGCATTGGTCGGAGAGCCGAAGCGGAGACCCCCACTCGGGGTTCGGTGAATGCCCTCGAGGACCTTTCTCCCCGGAACAAGCCTACTCGAAGTGGCGACGCCATGAGTATTCTCGCTGGTCACGGAGGACGAGTCTTGTGTGTGAAAACCGCATGGCACGGCGATCGTTTGTTGTCGGGAGGGGCCGATCGTACCGTTCGGTTGTGGGACTTGGGTGGAAGTGGTGGTAAATGCTTGAATTCCTTGTCGGGACATTTTGGATGGGTCACTTCGGTCAAGTATTGGGGTCCCAATACGATTATATCCGCGTCGACCGACCGATCCATTGCCTTGTGGGACGCTCGTGTCCGCAATGCTCCACTCTTTGCGCTCCGTCATCACTATGCACCCATTTCGGATATTTTGGTGGGTGCCCGAACGGATCCCATTATGATTAGTGCCGGTGGCGATGGAACGATTGCAGCTTGGGATTTCCGTCGTTTGTCGGACGCGGCCAGTCAGTCTCCTTCCAGTACGGATCGTCAGTGCAAAGTGATTCGACGTCCGGCCGGCAAGCTTTATCTGCATGACTTTTCGTCCTGGCGTCGCACGTACGGTCCCGTGTTGTTAAGTCGCGGCCCGTCCTCTCGGACCAAGACGGTCCGTTGTTTGGGACGCGATGCGATACTCCGAGAATGGGATATCCGCACCGGGGAAGTCGTGTCGGAACATGTCACGGGTCACTGCGATACGATTAGTACCTTTGCCTCGCTGGATGGAGACAAGTTGCATGATTCCCAAATTGAAACCTCGGGCAAGCATGCGGGCGATGGAACCATTACGACTTCCTGGGATGGAACAGTGCGGTTACGACGACTCAATCGAAACTGAAGAGTTTGTGCGAGACCCATGGGTACACCACTGCAGGCCGAAGAAGGTAGTCGTCCGACAGTTGCTCGCTGGAATCGACGAGAAAGACACGTTATGCAGTTCTTTCTCCCTTGAGTGGATCCCTTTTCCTACCAATGGAAAAACGATTTCTTCAGCTCTGCCTAATACAATACAGATTGCCTCCAGTGAGGCCCTAGAGTGGTTACAGTACCTCATAGTAAAGATTTGTTATTGGAAAGTATAGAGTTGTTGAGTGTTCTGTCCACTTTTTAGTTGGATCTCTTGTTCGACGAACCGACCAATCATAGCTGCTACAGCTGTCACTAGCAAGATATAGTCAAGCATATAGCCTCGGGAAGCCGTAATCCACAAGGTAAACGGCATTTTTGGTCTAGTATTCTTAAAACGACAAGGCTTGTCCAGCCCAATCATAAAATCCTCCCGAATGCTTGTCTTGCAAGGCATTGACAAGGGTGAGCAATTTGTGGACGGTAAAGTGGACGGGAAACAAACTGCCAGCTTTGACATTGCCTGAAAAGGGTCGACTCAAGTCGGTATCCGTTGTTCCGGGATGCACGGCCACGGCCCATACATCATGTCGTTGGAATTCCAAGGCCATGGTCCGCGTGGCTTGATTCAAGGCGGCCTTGCTCATGCGATAGGAATACCATCCTCCCAGGTTATTGTCGGCAATGGAACCGACCCGCGCACTCACATTGACCACCACGGCTGTGGGACGAGTGTCTATATCAGTATCCGTATCATTATTATTCGTATCGGTAGGATTGGTGGATTTGGATGGTCGTCGTTGTTTTCGATGCATCAACAAGGGCGACAGTTCCTTGCAAAAGAGGACAGGTCCCAGGACATTGACCGCCATGGTTTGTTCCATCCAGGTTCGATCGAGTTTTTGAATGGTTCGTTCGGGACCGGGTGTGGTTTGGCCATCTCCCAAGAGACCAGCCACATTGAACAAGGCATCGACCCGTGTATATCGGTCTCGCAGGATGCGTCCCGCCGCTTCCACCGATGCTTGATCTTGCAAGTCCAATGCCACAATGTCCAAACGATGCTTGTGGTCCACAGCAAGACTGTGCATTTGCTCGGCGGTGTGGGGCGATCGACAACAGGCCACGACCGTTCCTTGCGTTTGCTGCAACAGTGCTTGGACAAAGGCGAGACCCATGCCACGCGAGGCTCCCGTCACCACAAAGACGGCATTGGGATCCGTATTGCGTCGGTGCGATTCCAACTCGACCGTATCCCTCTCCAAAAGGTCAAAGTCAATGTCGTCAAAGACGGGTGTTCCATGCGTCCCCGGAGGAGGGTTGGGTTGAAACTCGTTGTCCTTGTCGTCCTTCTTCTTGTAATTGGGACCATGTGGAGGATTGGTGTCTCCACTTGCCACTGACGCAAACCGTCTCACCATGGACGTTCGAGTGGGGACTGCTGGAGGATGACGCACCGGGAACGGCGCACACTGCGGAAGCGACGTGGCCAGTCCCAGGAGAAGGGCCGATTTGCGGCTGCATGAGTGGAATTTCATGGTCGTATATCGCGAAAAGGAAACCAGTCGTTGCGCCATTGTTGACTGGACCAACGTGATGTGGTGTTTGTGTCATCATCATGGTGATTCTCGTTTTTCTGTTGGAAAACTGTGAATCAGAGCGGACCATTTTGTGCGACCCGAACAGCGATCACATACGTCAATGACCAATCACAGGGGCATAGAGTAGGGCAATTGTAGCACGTTGATGTTGTTGATTGTTGATTGTTTGTCGGGAGTACCCAGCGAGCCAGTCGGTCCGCCAAAATTGTTCGTTCCTCACAAAAATCCAATCGGTTGGATGGGGCAACGAATCGTCAACAGTCCGTTCCATCCATCAACGACGCCGTTTGGGTCGTTGCACCATTCGCCGCAACATTACCAACTAGATATGTCGGGACAAGGCGTTCCCCCGTACAAAATGTCAGCATTCGTCTTTCTTCCCAGGATCCAACAAGGCATAAAAACACTAAACCAGTCGTCCATAATAAAAGGAGACAAGGTGTTCGGTGCGTCCACAACCACCACAACAACGAAATACAACCATGTGGACCTCGTCCGTTTCCAAGCTTGTCGTGGTGGCACTCTTGCTGGCCACCTCGTCCCTCTCGGAAGGTGGTGGAGTCAGTAGTGGGCACGGCAAAGATGCTGTGGACGGCAGCACCAAGAAAAAAATGAAAACCAAGTAGGACAAGAAGAAAAAGATGATGGACTCGGTCAAAACGGGCAAACGAGACTCGGACAAGTTGACCAAGGATGATTCCGGCAAGGGAAAAATCAAGGGAGACAAGAAGAAGAAAAAGGTGGAGGATGACGACGCTTCAGTGGGCAAGGGAAAAAAGGATGGAGCCGTCATGGGGGATTCCGACCAGAAGGGAGGAAAAGGATCCAAGGATGGACTCATGGGAAAGAAGGACTCGGAAAAGGGAGAAAAAGGATCTGGAAAAGGATCCAAGGATGGAGTCATGGGAAGGGGAAAGAAGGATTCCGACAAGGACGACAAGGATTCCGACAAGAAGGGATCCAAGAAGGACTCGGGCAAGGGCGGAAAAAAAAGCATGGATCCGAGGGAAAGAAAGGCGACGAGGATGAGCCCGACGATGTCGAATCAAAGCGAGATTCCTTTGCCCTTCAAGAGGCCTTGAGTGCCGGTTTGAAGGCAATTATTCTAGATGGTACCTGGCAAGAAATTCAAGAATTCTTTTTTGGCAGCTCTCCCGAAGCTCCTCCCGGTGGATGTACTTTGGATGGACAAGAACATGACTATCCGAGTGCCGACGACATTCAAGGTTATTTGGATTCGGGCGAAATTGTCTTTGCGTACAAATTGTCCCCTCCACGCGTGGGCTTGGATGACGACGAAGGAACCTTGACGGGAAACATTGTCGAAACCGCACGAGCGGTTGTGGACAAGCTTTCGTAATATTATCAAGTGGACCTGGAAGCATCCTTTCAACTTGCCGCCAATGGCAATGGCTACTTTGAAGAGTTTTTGGTATCCATGGTCGATATTGGGCCATTGGATGGAGCTGATGTGGCGCTTGGCCCTCTTTCCTTTACCGATACTCGGGCTAACTTTGTGTACTACACATGCAGCTTTACGACCATTAGCTTTTCCTTTGTGCGAAGTGGATTGGATGCCGGTTTGGACATTGCTCAACCATCCGATTTGAATGGTCTCAAGGTTTCCGTTCTGGGAGGGTCCACCGAGGAGGGATTCTTGATGCAACTCGCCAGTACACTTCCCAATGGTATTGAAATCACGTCCTTGGGATTGGCCTCCGATGTCTTGGCCGCCGCCTCGGCGGGAAGCGACTCGGACGTTCATGCGGCACTCTTGAACTCACCGGCTGCCTTGACCTATGCGCAGGAAAATGCCGACGCGTGCAACTGCTTTGCCCTCGACTTTGAACTCTTGCCCGATCAAGAGGCGGATCGGATTGCCTTTGCCACGCCAATGACCACATGCAGTGCTTCCCAGTAAAAGAAACGACAAACAAACAAACAAGCAAATACTATGACATTCAATACCGTAATCCAATGCTCCAAAGCACACATAAAAAGCAGGCACGACGCTAATCAAGTCTACACCACTGTTCGGGAATGCTTAAGCGCTAACGTACATGTAAAGTAGAGCGACAATATTGAAAGACTGCCATATTTCGGCAAACATAGTATCCTGAATCGTTAGGAGTTGTGAATCCGTTCTTTTTCCAGCACAACGAGATATTAGCGGTGACCTGTTTCATGCATTTCGACAAACTCCAAGAGGGTCGGCTATTTCCTAGAGAGAAGAATCATGATGTATCAACACAATCTTTGTTCTCTTAAAGTAATACTTTGCTATATACCTCGTTCCTCTACTACGCCGTTTGCGAAATGCACAACTTAATGCCATTCCCCAGTCAGTATGTGTGGAGCAATGGACAACTTAATGCCATTGCTTCGTTTTCAAAAACCTTCGAGTCCCAGTGTGTGTGAGTGTATGTTCGTCTTTGTATATTAGTGTTTTTCATCCGCATGGTATGTTTTGTTCCTGCAGTTTTGTTGTCTTGTTGTTTGCACCACGCTAAAGAGCGGCTTGCTGTTTTGGTAGTGCCAAGTTTCAGATGGAAAGGGTGGTACGAGTGGCTGTCGTCGAATCCGTCGTGGCTTGACCCACCTCTTTCTCCTCTTGGCGTTGTGCCACTTGTTCCACTGTAATTTCACCCACCACCAGTGCCGCCGCCACCTCGGGGGTGAGCGCCAACGACGGATTGCTCACGCACCGAGAACGGGGAGCTTCCAGAGTCAAGGGTGGATCGGGTTCGGGACCGTCCACCTTGACGAGACGTCGTGGCCAATACACATCGCGGCGTACATAGAGAAAATCAATCCAGGCTCCCCACTGTTCCAGGGGAATGTATTCCAAGGGTGTTTTGCCCGTATCGTCCTTGAGACTAAACATGCGACGATCGCACGCGGCCAACAAATCCACCACGGCAAAATAGGGACCCTCCGGTCCACCGACACAGGCATGGTGCAGGGGCGTCTGACCCGAATCATTGGAAATTTGTACCGTGGCATCCAATTGATGCATCAGGACGGATAACAGAGTGTGTGATCCAGCGCGACAAACCTCATGCACCAGAGATTCGCCCTTTTCGTTACTAGGATTGTTGGATAGGCCCGAAGCTAACAGGGCGCGAAGTTCGACAACTTTCTCCTCACGAACCATTTTCGTAATGTTTTCATGGTAACTTGCCACTTGAAGTGGAGAAGGCGAGTTGAAATATGCTGTCTCCAAGGTGTAATACAAGTCTCTGGAGTAACCTCGACTGCGCCACATGACATCGAGAAATTCCATCGGCGACCGATCGGATGACGACGAGGATGATTTCTCCTTGTCGGAACTTCGACTGGAATCTTCCGAGGTTCGTTCTGTCGCTGTTGCCAATGTCGTGCTAACCTGACTCGGCACTACAGGATCATGATCGCCGCCAACATCCTCTTTACTTTGAGCCAGAAGACGTCCCTTGATGCTCGCTTTAAAGTAGTTGGCAATTCCACCCAGTCCAGACCCTCGTCTCTTTTGCTTCAAGTACTTGTCGTTACGAAACTCTTCGCCACGATGATGATCCTCGCTGCTTTCAATGGATATCGTATCACAGGAACGATCGTCACACAAGGACCTGGAGGATCCATTTTCGTCGCTCATGGTCGGACATTCCAGAGGTTCGGAACGAACCTCCACCATACTGGGTTGGTTCAGTGAAAAATGGACTTCAAAACGTGGGGGGAAACGACTTGGTCTCTCGATCACTGGTTGGGAATTCTCCAGACGTTCGTCAGATTCCAAAATGTCCTATTTCAGAGACGTAAAGCTTGTAGGGATCAAAAAGAATCAAGGGGGGGCATACGTTTGGATCGGCTAAAATTTCAAACAGCCTTAAGTATCAATATGGCAGGAATTATTTATTTAAGAGAATTTTCTACTGTCGATCCTATAGTAAGTTCCATTTTCTCGCGCGGAAGCTATCACTGAGCTATGGGTAGCCCATGATTTTTCATGAGGTAGCTTCCTAACTACTCCTACAATAGAGGAATTGTTGGTCTATGTGTTCCATCCATTTGGCCCTCATCTTTATTGGAGATACTACCTGATCGACGGCGACAAGAGATCGGCACAATGAACAACATTGTCGTCGTGTTGTCTCTCCTCAACACAACGAGACGCCATGAAAAACACTTCCTCCATGAATTCTAGCGGAAGGCCAATCTCATCTTCGGCTCTACCCACAGCAGGTACTACTGCTGCTGCTCCACGAAAACATTCTGGACAATCTTCTGCTGCTGCCACCAGCGATGCGACCACCGCTAAGACGTCGACGATGCTGAAACGACCTTTGGATCTAACCCAAAAACAGAGCCGAAGCGGTGACCCCAGTGCGGACGGACCCAAAGTTCCTCCATCTGCATCACCAACCTCCGCTTCGGCGGCTGCCTTGGCTGCGGCCGCTTTGCCGCCCGCCTTGGACCACAAGGTGATGGACATGGTGAATCGTTGCGATTGGAGAGATCGGACCATTTGGATTGCCCGACAATTGTTTGGTGGCCAATCCGTCAATGGGTTTTTACGGGCGACAGCTACGGTGCAACGAATTAAACGACAACGGGCCCGACAAACCAATGCGACCAAAGCCAAACAAGAACAACGACGACAACAACTTCAACAACAACAACAACAACAAGGTGACGGTCCTTTGTTGGAAGCAATCGTCAAAGATCCCAAGCAAGCCCCGACCAATAATGAATCAAATCAAAAACTTGCTTCCAAACCAATCGGTGTGGTAGCAGAAGCCGGAAACAAGCGAGATCATTCACAAATATCATCCTCTGCTTCTGCCGCACTGCCAAGTCAAACTCCACCCTCCTCCGGGGCAGCACAACAACCGCAACAAGAGGATGAAGAAGAACTAAAGGGCCGCGTCATGAATGCCCGGACGGCCAAAAAGCTCAAGTCGGAAATGGAGATTGGATTACGATACTGTGAAGCCTTGCATGCCGCGATTCGAGGAACCTTGCAAGAGTTACTAAACGTTATCTCTACTCAGGATGCGACCACCACCACCACATCTTCTTCGCCGTCGTCCCTCTCGTGGATGGTCCCTCCCCCTCCCTTGGGGCCTGGACTTCCCACAAGTCCCCGTCCGGCTTCCTTTGTGGCCAAACATCCACCTCCTCCCTTACCTCATCAACAACAACATCCGGCGGCCATGTCCTCGGATCCAATGGCTGTCTCTTCTTCGTTTGCGGGTGGAACTACTGCTGCCAGTAATGCGGCCGCCGCAGTGACGATGCGAGTCCGTTCTAGTGCCACGAATCATCCAAACACTTCTTCTTCGTTGGACATTTTGTCGGGTCCTCAAACGACACCCATTGCCACCACAGTGTCCTCAACCGATGGTGTTACCTTGTTACCGGCTGCCTCTCCCATTGTTCCTACCAATTCTGGTAGCAATAGCCTACACAGCGGTATGCCACGGTCTCGATTGCCCGCTTTACCACATGCCGCGGGAAGAGGAGGTCCTTCTTCCTCGGTGGTACAAATGAAACCACGAACATCCCAACACACTGCCACTGCCTTTGGTGGAGATGCAACAACAACAATTGGCAATGCTTCCCAACGTCCCCACTCCTTGTCGTCACGACACGCCAGTGTCGACACTACGGAATCCTCCTCTACCAACAATGCCAAAACATCAACCTTGCGGAAACAACGCAAAACCAAACTCTCATCTCCCGCGGACGAACCGCACAAGTGTATCTTGGACATGATTCCCGAGTTTGACGCTGTGACGGGGAAACGTTTGTGTACCAAAAAGGAACACATTCAAAAAGTATTGGAAGTCTTACCCTTTCGATCTCTCCACAAAGGTGATCGGGTCGCGGCCAAGGTATCGAGTCGAGAATTGTGGATTTTGGCCAGTGTCCTCAAAGACTATCCTTCCAACTCTCCGGCCGATTTGCTCAAGATCCATCCCTCGAAACGTGCCCAAGCGTTTCGGGAACCGGTGGTGGTGATGGATGTCGAGGACAATGGCGGAACTGCCCATGTCTCTCCGACATATTCGGTCGCTCGTCATGCCGTCTTGCCTTTGCCCCGCAATTACGTGGATGCCGCCGAATGGTGCCAATTCTTTTATCGCAAAGGATCCCGAGTCTTTGCCATGTATCCCGATACGACAGCCTTGTACAGTGCCACAGTCATGGACAGTACGACATATTGTCAAGAAAATGATGATATTGTTGTGGTTCAATTTGACGAAGACGAACCAGACGAAACCGGTGCCATTCAAAAGTGTCACATTCCCTCTCGATTCGTTACACCAATGCCCAATTATACTGTTGGCTCGTTTCTGTCGTCATCCTCACGTGCGAATCATCACGGACTCGCCTCCTCTGGAATGGCGAATCATCCATCGCTGAAAATGAACTCTTCTTCTTCCAACAACCGGTCTCGATCGTCAATGTCCTCTTCTTCGATGAATCTTGGACCCAAACGAAACGTGGGAGGCACAGGAGGTGGTGGAACACGAGGACGATCCAAAGATCGGTCCAACAATTTCACCCAAGATTCCAATATGGATTGTTTGGATGCTGCCATGAATGCAGATCTCAATGATTTTGATTGGTTAGATTTTGATCTGGGCTTTGGCAATTGAAAACGATGGTTCTACGTATGTACAAGAATGAGAGCCCAATTGTCACAGGATGACACTTGCAGAATTATTTGCCTCTCCCCCTTCTCCTAATTGCATGGAACAGCAACGATCGGAGAGCCCGCATTGCCATGGATCCTACACTTCTTTTTCGTATCCATAAGGGAGGGACAGAACATGGACTTTCTCTTTTTGCGTGGCCTCGAGTTCATCATGGATTCATCCGCATCTCACGAACGCACAAGTAACATCCGTCGCTCGCTTGGAGGACAGGATGAAGAAACAATCACTTCTTCTGTTATTGCGTTTCAGTTTGATTCAACAAAACTCTCTCATCCATCAACCTACTTATTAATATGGCTAGCTCTTTGTTAACGAGCAATAGAAGACGATTCCTCCGAACGAAAAAAGTCTAAGGAGAATTGGATGCTACTCCTACATACATGTAGTAAGGATAGTTCTTCTCCCTCATTTTCATTTTGACCAACCGAAGAGGGGGGGGCGCCCCATGGACTCGGACTCTCCCTTGTTAGAATGGGGGTGGCCGATCATGGCCCTCATTTTCTGACCTCTGACAATGGCATCGATGTAAATAATTCTGTGTGTAGTCTTCAAAATCTTCTCCAAGGGAGAGATAACCAGATCATGTCGGAGACTGCATCGTTTGTAGATCCAGTGTTTCTAGCGAGGTTTGGCTTGCAGCGTGCCAATGTGATTGATTATTTTTTACATCCCTTGAATCCGTTCCGAGCCACGGTCAACACCAGCAACGATGTCTTGGCCATGCAAGGCATTACCATTGGTATCTTGATGCAACAAGGTTTGCATGGTGAGCCTCTAACGCCGGCTGCGGCAGAAGAGGAATATCAGGCTTCCTTGACCAAGCTCACGGGCGAACAGTATGAATTGCGACCTCCTCCCGATCCAGTCTTTTATATGCAACCATCCCCGCTGTATACACTGAGACATGTCCTGAGAACAAGCCCGTCCTCCATCAAGATCTTGGGTGTTTATTATGTGATTGAGGTAAAATCATGAGACTATGCTGGCTATTGATTTTGGTTGTACGAATGCCCCGTTTCTCAACATTATTCACATTTCTTTGCCAGGGTGTGATTTACAAGGTAATGATGTTTTGTCGTTCTGTAGTGATTCCAAACTACATTCTAACAACATTGCATCGCCATTCTGTTGATTGGGGTAGGCACCATCGGTTCGCTCGCTTTGCAAAGCGCACGTGGCCAAAACGTTGGGTGCTCTTTCCTCCACCTTGGATTCCCTCCGCAAATGTACCTTTTACCAACCATCGCTGGGTTATTTGTGGGTTTTTGAAGCGGAATTTCAAAAAGAGGCAGGACCGGTAGAACTGCGACAATTGGCTCACCGTCGAAAGCGGCGAAAGGTTCTGGATCATCGACGACCGGGAGAACGTACACCCGCCGAAGAAGAAGGCATTCGGGCCACGGAAGGTACGTTTAACGTCACAAAAGTGTTTCTCGGGCTTCTTGTTGCTTTATTTCCTGCGAGTCATGCATCTCACAAAACACCGTATCGTGTCGCTTGTATTGCGTTTGTGCATGGACAGCCATGGACCAAATTCTGGTTCGACTCAGTCGCAAATCGGTTGTCACCGGGAAACCAGTCGGACGACCCATGGGGGGAAGCGTTTCGGATCCAGCCGCCAAGAGAAAAGAACCTCTCCCGTCGAGTACTACTGGATAGTTTCTGCTGGGGACAACAGTAGAACAAGTCATTTTCTAAAAGGAGTAGTACAAACAGTATTATATTTCGTTAGTGCAATGTTGGTTCTCTGGCAAAGAGAGTGATATGATCTATAGTATAGTTGTGTGTTGTGTATTGACATTTGCCAGCGTATTATCATTGCACAATCCCGAACCAAAACTAAAAAGGAACACAAGTCCTCCATTACGTCAAACTGCGCTTTAACCTTGAGCGGCGAACATTATTGTTCCTCCAACTGGTCATCCTCGGCGGTTCCATCTTCGCCCTTGGTACCCAGTGGAAGGACTTCATTGACTTTTTCCTCGACACCCGAATCTCCTTGTTCTGGCTCGACTTCACATTGGACACCCACCTGATCCACATCATTACCAAGACAAACATAAACTGTCAGGGACTGAGAATGACACGCAGCATATACGGGTCGTCCTCTCTTTGACACTTACATAATTAACAATACAATTGTCCGAATCTCGCAGAGCGGCAATAAAAAACTGATTCCAGAAGGGTGTTCCATCGGCCTTGTAATTGAGTAGACAAATCGTAGCATCGGCCCCAGTAGCAATCGCCTTGCGAATGACATCGACGGCACGTGGATCCGTCCCCGGTCCTTGCAAAAATCGACAATTCCGTCCCAGTACTTCCTTGGCTGTATACCCCGTCATTTCGTAAAAGCCTGGACTGGCAAAGACAATGGGATTGTCGGGCAACTTTGGATCGGACAAGACAAAGCATCGTTGACCCGAGGTTAAACTCTCCATGAGAGAAAAATCGGATTTTCCCAATGGAATCGCGTCGCCGGCTGTCCCTGCCTTTTCTTCTTCGGGTTCGGCAAAAAGCGGACTGGTGGTACAGCATTCGGAAATAATGGACACGGCATGTTCGGGGATATGTTCTTGAACAATCATGCGCAAATTTTGATTTTCAATTTGCAGCGATCGAACTTGTTCTTGCATGGATTCGAGCATAAACTTTTTTCGTACCCGACTGCGTTTGGCATGTTCTCGATTGCGTTGTCGTCGTTCGGCCGCGGCTTGTTCATTGGCGCCCGGCAGGAGTGCCGGTGCTCCTCCTCCCGCGGCCGCCGCCGCAGCACCACCCCACAGGGCCGCAGCAAATTGTGCTTGAATCATGGGCGGTCGTGCAGTCGCAGCGGCTGTCGCTGGAGCAATCCCTCCCAATCCACCCAATCGAATGCCCACTCCGACCGGTAAGGCCACTCGATTGGCGGTAGCGGCAGCCGCCTTGTTGGCAGCCGCCGTGGCGGGACCGACTCCTGCTGCTGCTGCGGTTGTGGCAGTGGTGGAAGAAGTTACTGTCGTGGGAACCGCAGTGGCCAAATTTAATTGTTGTTGCTGTTGTTGTTGGAGCTGCTGAGCTTGCATCCCAAATTGTTGCAAGACTGCTAATTGTTGTTGCGTTTGTTGTTGATTCAACAGTTGTTGTTGTTGTTGCTCTTGAAGTTGTTGAACCGCCGCCGCCGAAGCTGCTTGTTGATGCGCCAAGGCCAAGGCGGCAATGGGTGTGGGAGCAGTGGTGGCGGATGGCACAGTGGTAGGTGGTGGCATGGTATTAGCCGACGATGTGGCTGTCTCGCTTTTGGTTCGTTTCGTGGGTGGAACAATGACACCGGCCGGTCTCGAAGGAACGGACGATCCTACATGAAAGGCCGTTTTGATACCTCCCGTCGGAAGATGAAAGCCCTTGCTGGTCGTTGTGGGAGCCGTGGTGGTTGTTGGGTTTGGTACAACAGAACTTCCCCCAGCCGCAGTAGCATCCACCGTCGTGGTGGCATCCGCCGCCAGGGTGGTTGGTTCCACAACGGCATTGCTCGTTTGCGCCAAGGCGGCCGCATGAGCTTGCGCTGCGGTAGGAAGGCCTTGGACTGTCGCAGTCGGAGCCGTGTTGTAATTGGCCATGGAACTGGTGTACGCATTCAAGGGATCCAAATCAAATTCATGGCTAAAATATTCCGCAAACACCTCATTGAAATCAAAATCATCCTGTTGACACAAAAGAATTTCAAACACAATTTTAAACAAAATGACAACATAAAAAATAATGCAGGCTCGAGTGAGTCTCCATCCGTATTGTCTCCAGTAGTCACGGTTGCGCATTCTCCACATTCCACCAAACGATTATCATACACTTCTCTCTCAAGGCACCCACCTGCTGGACCTGTCCATTGGCCATGGAACTCGACGCAAACAGAGCTTGATTTTGCATGATGATATGGATGTTTGCCGTAGTAGTGGATTCCAATCAGTGGTTGTCGCTTTCCAAAAAATCTGCAATTCGAACGAGCAATCCAGTGTGAAAAAGGGCGAAAAACGAAACGAGAGACTGCAAGTTGCAACCGCTCAAAGATATCCTGTACAATGCGAACCTTGAAACCACCGTTTCTTTCTCGAGTCCTACGGGGAAGCACAGTGGAACATGCTCTTTCCATTTGGCCGAGCTGTTCCATCGCTTCGGCTGCTCAGACTCTACCTTGAACTTGGAAGCCCGAATGGTTACGTGTTACGTGGCATCCTGTGGCATGACAGACGGCGACGTACGACCCACGTACGTTCGTCCAATCCATTTCGACTTCCACGTCGAACCACATAGACTACCACCAATCGCCCTCGCATTCGGCGGATTCGGGCGCTGCTGAAATAACCGTATATAACGGATACATCATTCCGCACGTCGGGCGAGCTAGTTTTCAGCGACGTTGGCGACAAACTAAGTTCCGAAAATCGCAAGTTGCATCCTCCTCATCGATCTAGGGTCTGTTGCATGCTGGATGGAACCCACGATCAAGCGGAACCCTTTTGGACTTGTGGTGTGTTGTTGATCCAATACGCGGTCAGCAGTGTGTGATTGATCATGATTTGTTCTTCCGATACCACCACGAGCAACAAGAACGATCCGAAACAGACACTCCAAACCATGATTGATGGAGTTGTAGTGGTAGTGGAAGATCCCGATGTCATGTTAAGCAAGGCTCGGGGTGGCCTATTGCATGGATTGGGTGTGGAGGAAGTGGATGAAGACAAGGGACAAAAATGTACCGTCTATGGAGATGCACCAGCCCAAATGTCCAGTGGTCGTCTCTTGGCACGATTCTTGTCGCGATTTTCCTGTTATTATCCCAAACGACAAGGCGGACCCAATCTCGATGAAGCTTGGGCACATTATGAGGTATGTAGACGGACACTGTCATGTCCACTTAGTTGTTGTTCTAAGAAGCGAACCTCATTCATGTCGTCCTGTGGGATGGTGGTGACTTTCCAACGTTCCCTTTGTTACATAATCTGATATCATTTTGATATTTCTATAGCACATGACGCTGGCACGCATTTACAGCGACGAACCAGCCGGAACCTTTGTCCGGGCTCCCTTTGGAGAAAACAAACGACCCACCAAATTGTATCCGCTCTGGTCGACACCGACCAAAAGTTTTGCCGATTTTGGAGTGTCGGTGCGCATGTACTTTTCCACCCTGTTGGCCTTGGCCGCCTTTTTGGCCATGGCCGGATTCTTGAATTTGCCCCTCAGTTATTACTTTTGGCAGGATTCCTATTCGTCGGGAACCGACGATTTGGTCTTGCCCGTCCGCGCCTCGGCCGTGTGTGTCGATACCGAATGGGTCGAATGCGATTCCTGTCAAGGATTCATGCATGAAGACCGACTGTGGTACCAAAACAATGACAACTATGACAATAATCAGCAACAACAACAAGGTGACGACGATGGTGCGGCACAACAACAACAACAATATCCCTATGCCCTCAAAAATGAGTGCAACTTTTCCGATTGGCTCATGCCCGGAATTCTCTCCTTTGGTGCGTCCCTGCTCTTGATTGTCCAATTTGGTTTTGCCTTTTTTTGGTTGCAACCCAGTGCCGAAGTGGTCTTTGACGAAGAAGTTCAAACGGCCTCGGATTATTCCATCAAAATTAGCAATCCACCGCCGGACGCTGTGGATCCGAGTGAATGGAAAGACTATCTCGGTCAATTTGGATCCGTCGCCTATGTCACGGTCGCCATTGACAATGCCCGCCTGTTGCAAACCTTGGTCTCACACAAGCGGACTCGTATGCAATTGGCACGCAAGTTACCGGCCAATTGTGATACCTTTGATAAAGAACAAGTCGAAAAGGCCATCGCAGAGCTTCCCAAGACGTGTTGTTCGTGTTCTATTCCATTCTTGTTTCCCAGTCCATCGGCCTTGTGGTCCAAGTTGCAAAAATTACAAACTCAAGTGGAGGAATTGGCACGCAAACCCTACCGCGCCGTGGCGGTCTTTGCCACCTTTGACACGGAACGGGCCCAACGCAACTGTTTGTACACACTGACCCCGAGCAAGCTCAATTTGTGGCGACAAACGATTGATACGAGTCGCTTTGATGAGACGGGTCGCATGATTGTCAATGAAAAGGTAGAATCCAGTCGATTGCCGGAAACACTCTTGGATTTTGCCGACTGGAAAGAAGAGGCGACGGGAGATTTTGTCGTCAATCTGGCCCACGCCGATACCAAGGCGCAATTGCAAGATGCCTTGGGATTTCGGGGACGACATGTTGTGGCCATTAAAGAATCCATGGAACCTACCGATATCCGGTGGATGGATCTGGAAGTTTCATCCTTGGTACGATTTGTGCAGTACATTGGAACAACCGCCATGGTTCTCTGGTTTATGCATTGGTCCGCCTATTTTATTCGGGCCATTTACACGGAAGATCCCGGATCCTATCTCATTCCACTCTTTATCGCTGTGGTACGTACTTTTGAATCTTGACCCTCCACCAAGTTTTGTGGCATGTCGGAGGAGCTCACACTCACATGGCACTGTCGTATATTCTTTGATTCTTAAGACAAATGTCCTTGTTCCCAAAATTTGTGAGTTTATCAACAAGTTTGAATCTCATTCCACAGAGGGTGCACGACAAGCGAGTTTGTACATTAAGGTCGCCTTGTTCCGTTGGTTCAATTCCGGGATTGCTCTCCTTCTCGTGACCCGCTTTACGGATACCATATCGTTCAACCCAATTCATGGAGGAGACAGCTTGAATCAGGGCGTTTACAACATTATTTTTGCCGAGTTGGTCACAATCCCAATCATCAAGTTGTTTGATATCATGGGATTCGTCCGGAAGCACATTCTTGCTCCCCGAGCAGAAGACCAAGATGAAATGAACTCGTATTTCATTGGAGGAAAGTTTGAGCTATCCGAGCGATATACCGATGCGACCAAAGTCTTGTTTGTGTCACTCTTTTATTCCGCAATATTGCCCTCCTCCTTGTTTCTGGGTGCCTTTGCGTTGATGACACATTTTGTAGTGGCCAAATTCTGCATGTTGCGCATGTGGCGTCCCAGCCCCGATGTGGGAGCGTCCTTGTCACGACTGAGTCGCAACTACTTTTTCACCATGGCCTTGTTGATTCATATTGTCATGAGTGCGTACTGGTGGTCTGGATACCCGTTTGACAATTTGTGTCAAGGCGACGACAATGGATACTATTTCTGCAATCAAGACTATCTGCGATCAGCAATTTTCCCGCCACTCCCCAAGTTCCAATTGGATGGTGATGAATGGATGACCAACAGTCAAGAATCGATCACATCCATGTACGCTTGGACGGCCTTGGTCATCCTTGTCGTTGGTGGCGTCGTGCTCATCAAAGAAAACCTGGTACCTTACATTGAATCCATTTTCAAGAGCACATATGAGGTAAGTCGAAACATTGTTGAATGGAACATCTTCCCCCTCCCCTCTCATAAATAAAATACTCTGATCTTACCGCACTTGCTTTTGCTTCATTCAGCCGGATGGTGCCGACCAGAAGATCCCATTTAGCTCGGTCAAGCATTTGAGCGAAGTCATGGCCTATGTCCCGCAGCTGCGAATGCCCGGATTTTCTCATCCGCTTTTGGCCTGCGACATTACACGAATCGATCATGATGTCATTGGATGGAAAGATGATCGTCGTGGATACGAAGAACATTCATTGGTGAACGAGGCCAATCGTATACTTGGGCATGAGACGGAACATGTTATATTTTCTCAAATGCAACAGTGGTCGACTGCTTCCAAGCAACCGGCCAAATAAATTGCAAGCGTGGAGGATTACTCGTCCATCTCCATTGTATTGTAAGAACCATATGTAAGCTATGTAACTAGTAACAATGAAGTTTATCTCGTTTACTATGTGAAGGAACAAAGATCTACGCTACATTCTCGTTGCTTAAATGAGCGGCAACACAAGAAACAAGGTCACCGTTCCACCCAGCAACCCAACTGGTGAAAAAACTTACTAACTCGAGTGAAGTGGAGTATATCTGATTCATTCAACGTCCCGCCATCACTCAATCCATCGTCCCTTGTGTGCGACAATCCAATTAGACAGGGAGACCTCCTCGGCGGGGTCCCAAAACATTGGATGGATCCGTGGCAGCTCCCAATCCAAGAATATTTTGGCATTTGAGATCGCCAAACGATTGCTCAAGACGGGCCACTGTGTTGACTTCAGCCGCGCGCATGCATTCTCGTGGATCGTAGTACTTCTTGTTGGGCTTATCGTCGCCCTCAGGGTTTCCAATTTGTCCTTGGAGGTAATCGTGGTACTTTGATTCGAAGTTCTTGATACCTTCCCAGTAACTCCATTGAGTATCGGTATCAATATTCATCTTGATCACTCCGTAGCCAATAGCCTCTTGAATGTCGGACACGTCGGATCCAGAACCACCATGGAAGACGAACATGACAGGCTTTTTGTCCTCAGGTGCGGCATCACCCAACTTGTCCGAAATGAACTCTTGTGCCCGACTAAGGATCTTTGGTTCAAGTTTGACATTTCCAGGCGAGTACACACCATGCACGTTGCCAAAGGCCGCGGCAACACTGTACATTTCGGAGATGGGGGTAAGTTCCTCGTAAACCTGATTGATTTCCTCAGGCTTTGAGTACAAGTCCTCCATGGGACGGTCGCTATTGTCAACGCCGTCTTCCTCGCCACCAGTGATACCCAATTCCATTTCCAAGAGAATACCAATCTTTGACATGCGCGCAAGGTAGTCCTTGCAAATCTCCAAGTTCTCCTCCAGAGGTTCTTCCGACAAGTCAATCATGTGACTGCTAAACAAGGGTTCTCCGTGCTTTTCATAGTATCGTTCCGAGGCAGACAAAAGCCCATCAATCCAAGGCAAAAGCTTCTTGGCACAATGATCCGTGTGCAGAATCACAGGAACGCCATATTGTTCGGCCATGGTGCGTACATGAAAGGCACCCGAAACAGCACCGGCAATAGCGGCTTTGTAGTTGCTATTGTCCAAGCCTTTGCCGCCGTAAAACTGGCTACCTCCAGAGCTAAATTGAATGATGATTGGGGCGTCATTCTTGCGTGCAGCCTCCAAGCAAGCATTGATACCTGACGAACTGACGCAGTTGACAGCAGGGATGGCATAGCCTTTACAAATGAAGAGTAACAAGAGGATGTAAGGTGAGCAAATTGCAATAACAATAATTAAGAGGAGAGGACCAAAATGATTTTTGGCGAACCCTCTTCTTCACGTGCCGATACACTCGACAGGGGACAATGAGGCCGAAAGCCACATACCATTTTCCTTGGCGTGATTCAAAAGGTCCATCTGAGCTTGTCCAGAAAGGACACCAGGGTGAACAGACTCCGGAAGATTGGGGAAGGATCCGATAGCACATTCATCTTCGCATGGGATACCCAATTCTTCGGCAACACTGCCGCTCGACTTGGTCTTCTCAGCCGTCTCACGGAGGTACGTGGTGGCACGAGATGGCTTTGGCACAAGGAGCGCTTCCAAAGACGCAACGTACAGAGACAACAGAACAACGGATCGCATCATCTTCAAGTCGAACCAGCGAAAAACACTTTCAAACAGAAAAGGTGAGGGAAAGGTACGAGACGGAGAAGACACTTCGGCGTCGACAACAATTGATGAGCGCACGGCAACGAAGATTGCACCTTGCACTGTTGGGATCTTGAATCTTGATACCCACTCACGCATCTCGTCCGCACAGACCCGCCACACGCCGACAGACCACCACGTCATCGTCCGAAAATGGAGAGCCTTTCTGGTAATCCCCAGTGGATATCCATTCATGACTTAAAAGGGAGTAGTTTAATACAATTGTTTGAGATCATTCAATCCCGTTTGATCAATGGTAGATGACCTGGGAAGTAAGCACTCTTCGAATGTCATGGGATTTTCTAGCATTGCTATGTGCTCAGAGCGCATCGCGAGACGAACTCCTAATCCTACTCCTAGCAATGGCCTCCTAGTCCTAGTCCTAGTCCTAGTCCTACTGCAAGTCATAGTCTTCTTTCACTCTCGACTTGATGTATTCGTTCATTATGAGAGTATGGGTGAAGCGAGCTGAAACGCGATCACCAATGTATCCCAAAACTCAAGGCCACAAGAACAAGAAGAAGTGGAATGATGATGATGGAACAAATCAGACAGGGTATCCGGTTGTCGCGGGTACAGAACTGCGCCAGAGATTCTGCTCTGTATAGGAAATGGTGATTGAGAAAACAAAATGATGGATGATATAGTTCACCTAGGAGTAGTTCCGACAGCCGTTCGCTATCAGATACCATGGTTACGGCTATCTTACAACAAGTTTTTTTTTCTTTGAATGTCCTAATGATGCATAGTCCATCTCATCACAAGTGGTACAGCGGCTGCAGGATCCCATAACGCACCGAATCATCGCGCAAGTTATTCCAGACATGCAACCAACCAACAACTCATCGAAAACTCGTAGGTCTCGGAAAGCGAGTTTTCATGAGCCTCTAAATCAGAAAACATGTAACCCATCATTCTCCGAATTTTCGTCTTGGTCCGCGGCGTATCTTGATCCATAGTTTATCCTCCAGCCTTTACCGGACACTTTCCAAATGCCTCAGGAAACGTGCTGTTCCCTTTTACTTTCCAGAATCTCAAGAAACCGGCGGGTTTTGCCTGGTCCTTCCCATCCAACATATGATTGTGAAACACGTTCAGTTTCAACCCATGTTCCCGCATGCTCCAACTGCGCGATGGCGCCAACATGGCGGCTGGAATGGTGACCCCAGCCTGATCGTCATAATTTCGACACAGGAAGCAGTCACCGATCCAATTCTTTTCGAAATTGATCACCTCATCCGAACGATAAAAATCCAAGTCGGTGATATGAAAGAATCCGTGAATCAACCGGACTTGCACACTACTGCACGACTCTCCAACGACACTCTGGAGCTTTCCGTCCTGCGAAACGGAAACATGACACAGAGTCTTGTTGAAGGATTTCACAATTCGGCGCTGAACTTCCGGTCCGGATGACCTCCCTTGAGGCCAGTTGGCAAAGAAAATGGCGAGTTGATTTTGAATCATAAAGGCCACTGGATCTCGGTCCCAAACCTGTGTTGGGAATCCATCCGTGTCCATCCACATCATATAACGGTACTTTTCGAGAGCTGGATGTCTCCAGATATGCCAAGCTCGAAACTCGGCTTGCCAATTGTAGGCCAAACGATCCGGACAATTGGACCACCATGTCAGATTTTCGGGCGACTCGACGCCACATCGTTCCAAAAATTTTTGCCGCCGCAACGGTGAAAGGGCTGCGACTTCTTGCTGAAATCCGCGATTATCGACAACCAATGTGAACTTGGCAGGGGCCACCAGTTTACGAATCGGTTCCAGCAATGTTTCGTTGATGGGGTCGGTGGAAAAGGCCACAATATCATAGTTCACCCGGTTGTTGTAGGCATAATGCAAAAGACAAAGTGACTGCTCCATGATGAATAGCTGGTGTATTCCATGGAGTTTTGTAGCAATGACTACGCCCTCTTGTCGTTCAAATTCCACAATGGAATCAGGATCAAAACCAGTCGATGGTTTCGTCTCCTTGTCATTTTCTGGTATAGCTGTATCGGTTCTGGGTTGTTCTCGTGAATCTGAAGTTTGGATTTGTGCAGGTTGGTCTGCGCCAGTGTTATTTGGCGCCTTGGTCAAAGCGTCCGACGTTGTCAGATTGTTGGCGAGCAAGGACTCAATGGCCACATCCGTCAGAGACACATCGGTGGGATGGATTTGTGCATAAAACAGAACCACAAAGTTTGCAAAACTTAGTACGATCACAAGGGTAACATAGAGATAGGTACCTCTGAATGTTCCACCTTTTAGGCCCTTTGCCATGGTAGATTGCTCGTTGTTGTGAACCTTTTTGACCATTTCAAGGACCAAAGGTACCCTTCACGACTTTTTGGGGTGTTCGGTCCACACTGGGCCTGGGCGGAGGGAGAGGGAAAACGCAGGCGGCTCCCAACAGACAGTGTGTACCTCGCCCGGCGTGCGAAAGTCATAAGTACTTATGACTCCCTACGTGGACAAAAAGTGGGCCCGAGAAATTTGGGGGTGGCCTCTTGCTAAGGCTTACAATAGGAGTATTTGCTACTAAAAGTACTCCTAGCTAGGACACTGCCTGGCCCTCTAGAGCTCCAGCGCACGGTCCCTCAATCGACAATGGGAGTTCGAGATGATGGGATTTGGGACAACGAATGGGAAGCGCAAAAAACTTACGTCTGTGTGATGGCGCTAGGGACTCCACAAACCCGAGTACGGATTCTCCCACGAGAGAAGAGCTGGCGTCGAACCAGACGAGGTAGAGTTCACAAAGTCTGGAAACTGGAACCCGGGGCCAACCGGTCCATCCACAACATTGTGCTGTGGGACCACCCAAGCCACAGACACATTGGTCATGGATTCATGCGATCACATAGTCTAAAAAGAAAAACGGTCGAATGAAATCTGATTCGTCCTCGTTGTCGTCGATGGTTTGATTGGAATTCGTTTCACCATGGTCCGTGTCTTTCGACGGTTTCAACGTTCTTCTTCCTTCTTCGCTGCCATCACCAGAGTCATTTACTCTTGTTATATTCCTTCCCTCTTCTAGGTCGGATGTCGTCGTCCATGGCACTGTGGTGGTGTTGAGATTGTTGGGTTCCTTGACAACCGAATCGTCGCTAGGCAAGTTCCCCTGGGTATCGTTGTTGTATGTGACTGGTAGCCGTCGAAATCGCCATTGGGAGGAGGAAGAAGACGAAACAAACAAGCTTCCAATCAAGGCGGCCAATCTGGCCGGTGCCGCAATGACGAGTCGCAGTTTGGTTTGAAAGTCAAAGATTCCATTCCCAATGGTACGATATTGATACAAACCAACCTTAATGGCCGTGCCATACAGCAAGGTTCGGGCAACAATGCGTCCCAAAATTACCATGCCATCTTGAGAAAAGAAATCGGCAGCATGGCGAAAGCGATTGGGTCCATTTTCATAGAAATCTTTGCCATGAATGATACTGCCATTCTTATTGGAAGGTTCGGCATCGTTGGGCCATGGTGCCACGTGTTCCTCCACAAAACGCGTAATCACCCAGGCCAGTTGTTCGGGTCGTTTTCGATGGGGAGCAGAGCCACTTCCATAAATGACCGATCGCGCATGTGCGAGGGAATCGTCGTCCAGCTCTGGTCCCATTTCCGAGTTTGGGGTGGTGGTATCGTCATCATTTTGCTGTTGTTGTTGTTGTTGTTGTTGTTGTTGTTGTTGTTGTTGTTGTTGTTGTTGTGAATGTTGATGATTGGACAGGACGACACCATCTCCGTCCCACACAATGAGGGAAGGACAATCCAGGTACTGTCGCAAGAAACGATCTACGGCAAAGGGACCACCGGTATCGAATCGACTCTTTACATTCCGATTGCGCACCTCCACCTGATGGACAAAGGCTTGGGCGGACCCCAAGTGTCCACACAATACCAATCCTGAAAAATGCATGATGCAATCCATGTCAGGAAAAGGAAGCATGAGCACCAGTGTGTCGTGAAATACAATAATCCCCTAGAGCAACACAGTCTTCTTACCAAGTATTCGGTCCGGTGCCAATTGAAGTGCCGCTTGAATGGCCATGGCGCATTCCGAATCCGAGGCCACCAACACGGCCCGATTCCACCGTAAAGCATCCAAAAGTTCAACAATGGCATTGGCACTCTTTTGAATGGTTTCCATTTCGTCGTCGTCGTTTGTGTACCTTGTGGCATCGACAACGTTACTACTACGACGTCTACGACGACTATCCGGGTCTCCGTTATTCTCCTTGTCCTTGACCGGTTCACAGGCAATGGCCGAAAAGCCAGCAGCAGCCAGTTCTTGTGCACTGGCTTTCCAGTGATCCACATTGGGACCCAGAAGAATGAAGGGTATCACAGGTCCTCCCGAAGATCGTTGCCGATAGGTCAATTGTCGATAATATCGATAGGCCAAAGGGATTGGCGCTTGGCTTCGAGGTGGTAAATTGTTCTTGTGTGCAAGTATCCATGGATCCTCTAGTTCTGCGCCCTCTTGCGCAGGTGAGTCTGGATCCAAGGATTGTATGTGATCTTCCTCCTCCGAATTCGTCCAGCGACTTTCATCTGATATCATGGGTTCAGAGGAACTGGACGGTGCGTCATCGCCTTGTTCGTTATTGTCGTGTTGTCCCATCCAATACCGAGAAATGACACTGACCGCCATGGTCCAGTTTTCCATCCAGCTGTGGCTGCTGCTGTCATGACCTCGAATCATTGGATCCGCCGTCTCATCCGTGACATTGCGGTGGATCCACAAGGGCACGTGAACGGAACCTTTGGATGATCCGATTCGGGTCGACACCGAGGACGGTGGTAGTCGCCGTTCGTGTCCATCATTGGCGCTCATGACGCATGGTCCATACACGAAACCAACAAGAACGGTGACTAGAGCAACCTTACGCCCCCATGGGAAAGGAGAAGAATCGTGGCTCGTCCGAGACTGGTGAATGGAGGAACGAGATCGTTTACGGTTCATGTGGGAATACCTATTGCAATGGTATGGGTTCTCGCTGTTCTCTTTTTTGTGGTTCTCCAAAAAGTTATGAGATGTGTCATGTGTTGATGGATGCTGCACGACACGGCGATTTCCCGTCGTAAGTACCGGTTACCGGATCGCTTTCCTCCGGTGGCCCCACGCGTTCCACGTTCCGATTCTTTTCAGTCGCGGATGAATGTTCTTTTGGGGCCCAAGACAAACAGACTCCAGAGCCAATTCTGTTTCGGTGTTCGGTTGTCACCATGGCGGCGTGGCTGAAACCATTTCAAACCACCATGAGATGGAAAGGTACGACGGACATTTCCAGAATCATGTCACTCGGAAAAAGTCAAGTCCATCGGATCTATTCATCTTTTCTCAGACCTAGCGGTGGACCTTATTGTTGGATCGAGGCGATGAGACGGTTGCCCTTTAGCACCAACGCAGCGTCGTCATCATCATCATCCAACGGTCCTTCCTTGAATTCCGAACAACTCTTGAAACAAGATCATTCCAATCAGGGAATCATGAGCGAAGAAGTAGAGGACGAGTTTGATGACTCGGGAGAGGCAATTATTGCTGCGGAGACCGAAGCCGCGATGCAAGAAATGATCATGGCCGAGAAATCGCTCGAGGGTGAAGTTCTTGCCTACTACGATTCGATTCCTGTTGAAGAAAAAGGTTTTGGCTGGTTTGATGACCGACTGAGAGATTTCCACTCGGGCATTGACCTTGTCGAAACATCTACGTATCGAGCGATACCACGATCCTTTGATAGGAGTCCATCATCGGTTCCTCCGCACCACCCATTGAGAGCCATTGCAAAAGTATTGGAACAAGCGTCGATCGGTTCTATCATTCGCATATGCGCGTATTCGCTGACGGATCCTCTGGCTATTGACCTCATCACGCACCATGGAAGTGACAAGACAGTCAATGTTATCATTCACCCCAGTGACAATACCGCTCAACAAATCAAGGTTTTCCTGCAAAAACACCATAGATTCTTCAGCCACCGTGTGTTCTTGAGCCAAGTCAATATTAGGGTTGCCAACACTAGCGGCATCGGATCCTCCAGATACACTCAAATGCATGAAAAGCACATTATTACAACAACTCATTCGGTTTATGGGAGCTACAATTTATGTTGCGCTGCACGGTGTTCCAACTGGGAATCTGTCCGCATCTCCACGGTGGTAGAGGAAGAAGAGGTACAGTGGTTCGACCGACACTGGGATACACTCGCGGACCGGAAGTTCGAATTAATATACCCTGAAACTTTCCCGGCTGGATTCCGAATCGATGGAGGGAAACGGCGTCGACTCAACGAAAATTGTCGCAATGGTTGATCTTGCCAGGATGGCGCCTCACCATGGCCGCCAAATGTCCGAACGAATGATGGTCATCTCGATGGTCCTCTCGGGGAATCATACATCTCTATTCCACCCCTATTGATGCAAAATATGCCACATGTGATAGCAGGGCTACGGTAGTATGCGTCTCGAACTGTCGCCTTCTAATGTTATTCCACTACGAGACTACCGTAGGTTTAGAGTGACTCTAGGAGTTAGTGCTGTGGTCTTATGATATTCGTCATTATCGTTGATATCAGTGGATAGGCACGTGCCAGGCTGCTTGGATGTTGCGCAAGGAAACATAGATGGCCTTGATAAAAATCAAGGTGTAGAACAACACAGAGATCAATAGCAATTACCCTGTTCTTGTTATAGCACGTAGGCTGTCACCAAGACAATAAGACCCGATAAACTTCCTCCAAAACTCGCGCACGTGCGGCATGACAGTAGGTTTGTAATCAACTACAACGTCGGCCACGGCCCAGTCCGAATGGTCTCGGACAAAGCTTCAACTGAGCCCTATCAATCCTCCGTTCCATATCGAATCGACCAAAACGCTTTTCAAGCGCCCCCACGAAGTCGCCGTACGCGTAGAACGACTACTTCCTATCGCCATTGATGTAAAGAATTGCCGTGAGAAGTCTGTCCAATGTATCGACTCGGAACCGGTTGAACTCATTGGTTCTCGAGAATCCGGCGACCTCTGCTGTCCTTGTTGTTGTAGTCGGCGTTCTCGTTGTCATAGACATGCTTGCCACAGCGATTGTGAATGGGCTTTGGATGTGATGATGGATCTGTGATGATGGATCATGCATGACACGGCGATTTCCCGTCATAAGTACCGGTTACCGGATCGCTTCCTCCGGCGTTCCACGTTCCGGTTCTTTCAGTCGTGGATGAATGTTCTTTTGGGGCCCAAGACAAAAGCTGCAAGACAGACGCCACAAAGATCCGGAGTCCAGAGCCAATTCTGTTTCGGTGTTCGGTGTTCGGTTGTCACCATGGCGGCATCCCTGAAACCATTTCAAACCACCATGAGATGGAAAGCTACGACGGACATTGCCAGCATCATGTCCCTCGGAAAAAGTCAAGTCTATCGGATCTATTCATCCTTTCTCAGACCTAGTGGTGGACCTTATTGGATCGAGGCGATGAGACAGTTGCCCTTTAGCACCAACGCAGCGTCGTCGTCATCATCATCATCATCCAACGGTCCTTCCTTGAATTCCGAACAACTCTTGGAACAAGATCTTTCCAAACTTTCTGATGAAGAGCTCAAGAACACGAGTGATATTCCTGGATGGAATTTGGTCCATTGCCCTCCAATTTCCATGCCCCGCGGAGCCTTGGTGGGCAAGGTGGTTTCGACCAAGATGCAAAAAACCATTAATGTTTCCGTGAATCGATACAAGTGGTTTCGCAAGATTAATTATCGTGTGCGATTCAATCGAAAATTCATGGCCCATGACGAAAATGAAGTGGCCAATACGGGTGACACGGTCATGATTCGACCCTGCCACAAAATGTCCAAAAATAAACACTTTATCTTGGCCGAAATTATCAAAATGAAAAACCAAATTTGATGAGACTATTCCAAGCATTCAAGAAACATGTCTTGTGATGACCATATGTAGCGAAAAGGCCGATAGTCCGGCAAACTAACAAGTAAACATTCGGATAGAAACACAAAGCCTAGCGAAACTACCTACATTGCAAGCGCAGTCCTACAAAGCCGGTAGACGTTTGAGTATTGTGGGGGTGAGGATTCTACGCTTTACCAGAGAAAAAAGCAAAACGAGGGGGGACACGAAACAGGAGAGGCGCGACGACAAAGAATGAGACCATACTTCCACGAGTTTTCTTGGTTACGGATAGGCTCCAGGTTGTTGCTGTGGTTGTCCATATCCAAAGGCTGGTGGTTGCTGTGGTTGACCAAAGCCACCACCAAACCCTGGTTGTTGCAAGGGAGGAGGACCACCCATTCCTCCTCCCAGCGGCGGAGGTTGTTGTTGTTGTTGTCCAAAGGCGGGTGCTGGTTGTTGCATGCCTCCGCCATAGCCCATTTGTGGCTGTTGCATTCCTCCTCCGTACATTGGCTGTGGTTGTTGTGGTTGCATTCCTCGTCCATAGCCCATTTGTGGCTGCTGTTGCATAGCACCACCATATTGGCCTCCCCAACTTCCATTTTGCGTCGACGAGACCACCAAAGCATCGGGCGCTGCCTTCATGACTTCCTTGGTTCCACTGGAAGACGAAGAGTCTTTTTTGGATTGGAGATCGGCCAAGGACTGCGTGCCTCCAACGAAACTGTTGGCGGCGGCGTTTTCAAACGGGTTGTCTCGTTTCGTGTTTTGAGAGGACGGATTTCCCAAGGAAAAGGTATCCATATTGACGAGTTTGGCATAGGCTTGATCGGCCATGGAACCACTCGTCGTCGCCGAGTTGGTTCCACCCAAGAGACCTTCTTCTCCACTCAAGGTATTCATGGTCAACGTAGGTTGTGCCGCCGCAGGTGGAGCGGGTGCGGCCGGTTCCACTGCTACGGGAGCCGGTGCCGTAGCAGCGGGTGGTGGTTGCGGCGTAAACCCGGAAACATCGGCGGGAGGGGAGGAAAATCCAATACTGGACGGTGTTTGTTGGGCTTGAGGAGTCACAAATTGCTGAGGAGGCAGACCCTCGAGGCCTCCCGTTTGGACAGGAGGAGGAACGGGAGCAGCCGCAAAGGATGGTGCGGCAACGGGCTGAGGGGCATAGGGATTGGCAGCAGCAGCAGCAGGTACAGGGGCCGGCAAGGCGGCCAGGGGAGCAGCCGGTTGTGGTGCATAGGAATACGCAGCGGGAGCGGCAGGTGCTGCAGCGTAGGGAGCTGTCGCCGTGGTGGAAGGAGGCAAGGCAGGGGCTGCAAACATGCCTGGATCGGCGGCGGCAGGAGCCGCCGTGGTGGAAGGAGGCAATGCCGGAGCACTGCCAAAATCCAAGAGATCACCACCACCACCACCACCTCCTCCTCCCGATCCACCACCAGCCGCCGCTGCCTTGTCATCTTCCAGGGATTGACGAATGGCTTCTTGCAAATAGGCTTCTTCTTCATGAGGATTACTCGGTGCCTCCAAATTGGCAATTTCACTCTTGCCTCCTGCTCCAGTAGCAGCACCGGGTGGACCGGTGGTGTATCGTTCTCCACGTTCGGCCAATCGAGTGTTATTGCGAGCACCTTGGGCAGCTCGGGGATCGTTGGGAGCTAATCCCAACCGATACACCTTGGGGAAAATAAAAAAGGATTGTCCATCGACAAAGAAATCGTATTGACGCCAGCCGGGCGTCGGACTCATGGGGGGAGACGCATGAGCGACAATTTTGAGAACATGATTGCCACGCATGGTCCAAGAAAAATCAAAAATGGGACTGCGACTGTTGGAATAATGGACTTCTTGACCATCGGCCAAGATCAATCGTTTGCCCGACGTCACACTCCACACCAAGGTCACATCGTGCTCTTCCCCCCGACAAGCCGTGCCAGTTTCTCCCGCCACAAGAGCTTCGGGATTGGCAAAGCCAAAGCGCCTGGAAGAACAATTCAACAACAACAAGGAGTAATGAGGAGTGAGAAACACTTGGTCAAGAGACAAAAAAGGAAATCAAGAATGCCAAAATCGTGGATACGGCCGTATCAAAGATGCTTGATGTGCATACTGAATCTTTTATTGCCCCTTGTTCCCAATCGCAAAATCTCGTCTGCCACACAATTGGTGTTTGTCGGGTCGTACCATCTAACTCGTCGTTTGCTACTGGCAATTCGTTTTCCACTGGCCACTGCCGTGAAATCAATTTGATACACATTGACCTTGTTGTTGCTCGTAGACGGGTTCATGATTTTGTCTGCTTCTGTTTCTTTTTCTTGGGTTCGCCGTTCAAAGGATTGGCCACAACCACCAAACTCGCTTGTGTTTACAACTACTAACTACAACAACGAGCCAAGTCGTGAGATTCGATCGCAATGGTTCGTCCCACGTCAACGGTACTTGGCAATGCCTTGGTGTGGATGAACGGAGTCTTGTCCTTGGTTTTTCAAAGTCGTACAAGTTGTGTGGATTATTGACCGTTGAGAAAAAGTCTTGCTATCCATTCACTGACCACATCTCATCTCATCGTGGAACGGTAAGAACCGTCAACGCGAAGACAGACATGTCTCGCTTCGTGTCCTCACACCCCAGCGGAACCAAAGAGTTTTTGGATCAATCCATGTTACGTACTGTGGATCTTTCGATCGAGTTGAGGAGTAGGAGAAAAAGATTTAACCAATTTTTAACCGCTTGCAAAAGACAAGATCTCGTCCGACCACAAAAAAATGAGGCGAGTGATTGGATTCTTTGAAAGAGTACGAAAACAGAAATGAGAAGCACTAGCACCCTACCACCACCATGGAAAAGGTAGAAGCGGTTGTGATTGGAGCTGGAGTTATTGGACTAGCGGTCGCTCGAAGTCTGGCTGTGTCGTTGGGCAAGGAAGTCATGATTGTGGAGCGATCCCACACATTTGGTACCGAAACCTCGTCTCGCAACAGTGAGGTCGTACATGGCGGTCTCTATTATCCCACAAACAGTCTCAAGGCCACGACGTGCGTTCCAGGACGACAGTTATTGTACGAGTATTGTGAGCAACGCCACATTGATTGCGACAAGATTGGTAAATTGGTGGTGGCCACCAACCCGAGTCAGTTGCCCACATTGAAGGCCTTGCTGGAACAAGGTCGTCGCAATGGGTACCCGACACTTTCACTCGTGACGCCAGAAACGGTCCAGACTATGGAACCCAACCTGACCACCACCTGTGGTGCCCTGTGGTCTCCCGAAACGGGCCTGGTCGATTCGCACACGTTCATGCTCCACTTGTTGGGCGATGCGCAAGAACGGGGAGCCGTTGCCGTCTACAAGACGGCCGTCTCGGACATTGTACCTCGGAACAACCGTATCGATCTCCGTGTCACGGAGGAGACTTCTACTGCTACTACTACAGCAGATTCATGGTGGTTGTCTTGTCAAACCCTGGTGAATTGTGCCGGTCTGGGAGCGGCCGACTTGGCGGCCCATTGTCACTCCCCCCAAAATACTACGACGACAACGTCAACAACAACCACGGATTGGACGCCACCCAAACACTATTTTGCCAAAGGTACGCCGCCTACGACAACGAGCAAGGACAGGGGTCCTTGGGTATTTGTATCTCTCTCTCTCTCTTACAGTGTGTGGCAAACACGTTTCTCGGCATGTCCATGCGTGTGTATCCACAACTCTCGTGAATACAGGCAATTACTTTCGGTTGCAACACTCGGCAGGTCCCCTGCCCTTTCACCACTTAATTTACCCCGTCCCCGATGACGCACGAGGAGGATTGGGGGTCCATGCCACGATTGATACCCGCAATCGGCAAGTCAAATTCGGTCCCAATGTGGAGTGGCTCGATCCAAGCACCAGCGTTTTTTCGACCCAACTGGATTACACCCCCACGACCAGTCCTAGCGTGGAGCAAGAATTTTACCAGTCGATTCGATCCTATTGGCCCGAGTTGCCCGATGGAGCCTTGGTGGCCGATTATGCCGGAATACGACCCAAACTATGGCATCCACAGTACATGCACAACAACAACAACAACAAACACAACAAACACAACAAACACAACAAACCACCCTTTTATGATTTTATCCTGGCCGGACCCCAACAACATGGAATCCAAGGACTCTTTCATTTGTTGGGGATCGAAAGTCCGGGTCTTACTAGTAGCCTCGCCCTGGCAGATCTTGTAGCTCGTCAAGTGGCCGCCGAGGGAGGAAGCCAATCATGTTGAGAAATGCTAACAGAACTTTTCGGAAACAACAAACGGAGAGGCTTACCTATCCAACAACATATTGTCCTCAAGCTGGGTCCCCCACTGACTGCAAAAGACTGCGATTGCGAGAAATGAATCATGAAATTTCTTCCGTAAGAGACAATCCACCAAGTTATGTGGTTTTGTGGACAATAAAGGCTTTGCCAGTGGCTTGCTGCGTCGCCTTGAGGGCTCCCAGTGTACCACCTTCCGAAGAGGCCTGTCGTGAGGAAAGTCGCTGCTCGGCTTGTTCGCGAGCAATTTGTTGGAGTTTCTTTTCCTGTTTCCGCTTCCCGCTGGTGTATCCGTGAAACTGGTAACTCAAGTCTCGAAAGGCATCTTTTCGCGTCAACAAGCGACCATACTTGTCACGATACTCCAGTTTAATCTCTCGTTTGGACAATTCCTTGTCTTTGGCCGTGGCAGTCCTCTCATCAATCTGTACCACCTGGGAAAGATCCATTGCCTCATAATCTTCATAGGTACGTTCGTCCTTGGCTCGGCCACGCTGCTCTTCCCGTCCCGCATTCTTTCGGGTAATTTCCCCCGTCTGCTTTAGAATGTTCAGTACACCTCCTAGACCGCGTCCCATAGTAACCGCAGATCCAGTGGTACCGTCGAGCCCTCCTATGGCCCCATTCTCGTCGGCTAGTTCCTCATCTGTGGCCGCCTTGATTTGCTCGGCGAGTTGCGCCATTTCTGTAGCGTCCATACCAGGGTCTTTGTCGAGGTCGTCTTCGTCCTCCTCTTGTTTGATACGAGGAACGTCTTCGTCCATTCGTTCGTCTGTTTGTTCCGCTTTGACAACCGCGGTTGCCGCTTTGCCTTTATAGGTGCCACGTTCACTTTGTTCTTGACGAGCGCGAAGGGCCCGTGTGAATTCTCTCGTTTCATCGACAGCAAAGACAAGTTTTGTGCCTCCATCCCCTTCTTCTGTTTCCTGTGTAGGAGATACCGTTGGGGCAGACTGAACGGCTTCCACAATGGCATCTTCTCCCAACAACAAATCCTTCTTTTCCGAGGCCATTTCTTTGAGTCGATTCAACCTTCGTGCCTTGGCAAGAGCTGCATTCAAAAACGCATCATCCGGTTCCTCTTCCTCATCCATGGCTTCTACCTTGCGTTGCTTCTTTTCTGCAAAAGCCTGCCTCGTGCGTTCATTGCCTTTCTCCATGATAGTGGCGTATCGGTTGGACTTGTCGGTTTCTCCATCTTCCTCACCCAAAGTGCCACGTTGTTCGGAATCATGGTTGTCATTGTCATCATCCGCCAGCCGACGCTTACGTGGTAAGACCAACGTTCCTTGAATTTGGGCAGCTTGCTCAAGATCCGCCAAAAGAGAGTTTTCCGTCGTTCGGGGAGGCACAGAGTCATCGGGGTCTTCCTCATAGGCTTCCGATTGCTGCCTGCGATGTTTCCGTTTCTCCTTGTCTTTTTTCTCCTTCTTTTTCTTTTTGAATTTTGAACTTTTCTTTTTCTTCTTCGTGGCATTCAATTCGTCATCTTCCTCCGTCGTCATAAAATCCGAAGCGGTGCTGCGCTCCGGCGCAGACGACTCCAATGAAATGGCCTTGCCCGACTGGGAGGCGAACAAATCAGAGCCGGTGGCAAGCTCATCTTGCTCATCGAGCAAGGCTCCAATCTGAAATCCAACTGCATGCTTGTTCCGCTGACGCTTTTTGGACCCTCCCTCCATCATTTCCTGTTTGGGACCATCGACGCGGGCGGCGCGAGAGGGACCTTGTGTTCCACCCAGTTCCAGAAATTCATCGTCATCAAATCCAGCGTATCCACCAGCACGGCCCATTCCCAATTCGACCTGTCGTTTCTCTCTCAATCCGTCTCTCTGTTTTTGCTCCTCGGCCAAATTGACATTCTCCAAGGCGCTTTCTTCTCTATTTAATCCCAACACTTTTTTGGACGTGTCATGGACATCGAGAATTTCAGTGTCCGCCAGCGTAAGAACGACAGAGCTTCCTCCTTGGATTTCGTGCATGGAATGAGCAACATTCATTCCTTTTAGGTCTTTTTCTGTGTATTCTTGCTTCGTCGAAGTACCTGGCTTTGACCCCTTTGGCTTTGTTTTATCGTGCTGTTGTTTTGGTTGTTGTCGCATTTGTTTGGCCCAAGACAAGAGCGAAGAAGATCCCTCTGTTTCCCCATCTTGATGACTGTCTACTGCAAGTGAAGATCCCTTAAATTGTTTCTCAATTCGCTGTTCGACCTCTCGTTTCAATTTCGACTTTTCGATGCGATCCGCAGCGGCTTGCAAATCACCCTGATTGGGTGCTGGAGCATGCCTGTCTTGTTGTTGGGATGTACTGGAATCATTTCCTTCACACAGAGGCGCCAGTCCCAGTTTTTCTCGCAACTTATTCGTCTCACTCACACTAAGCTCTAATACAACATCATCGTCTTTGGATCCTCCTCGGGGTTCACGGTTGCGTTCTTGGGATGACAGCGGCGCATCATCATGAGCACTACTGCGATCCGTAGCACGAGATGCTACCTCCCCTGGTTCTGAAGTAACACCACGTAAGGGTGCCAATCCGAGTTTCGATCGAAGCTTGTTTGTTTCTTCAACAGACAGTTCAATCACTTGGCCCGAAGACGTCATGGTTGATAGGCTGGGATGCTCCACGATTGCGAGACAAAAAACGTTTTCGGGGTATCGGAATCGGAAATGAGGGGTTCCGATTGATGGAGCCCCCCAATTATTACCAGACCATGTCCTCTCAGTACCCCCCAGAGTGGGTATCTTTGAGTGTGTAGTGTCAAGGAAATTACTTCCCCGCTGGGGACTAGTCCTTCGAGTCCCAGCACTTTTTTACTCCCTAGCAAATGTGAGAATTCTATAGTCTGTCCCTCAATATATTTATTGATTCTCCTTGTCTCACTCATCGCTAGGAAGTAGTCACCTTTCATTCGTCATACCTTAACAGTCGCTTTTCCGACGACCCCGTCGCTCTTGATTGTCATTTATTTCTTCGTATTGCAATAACAAACACCCATGTCCTCTGCTTGGAAGCGTGTTGACGATACTAGGAATGGACCGGAGTTCAAGCGATGGCTGCAGGATCGTCTGGTGACCGAGGAAGCGTTCAATGGGTTTGGTTTGGATGAGATACACAAATTGCGCACGTTATTTGACCAGCAGCAACAGCAATTTGATTCGCTCGTCTCCCACCAGCAACAACAGCAGCAGCAGCACATAAACGTCGCAGATGGAGTCTTCATTCTGTATCGGGGAGAAGACACGGACGCCGAGCCGATCGGAACAGCATTTGCAATTTCCGATAAGCTCTTGTTGACAGCATGTCACAACGTCGTGGTCAAGTCGAGAGATGAAAAGGCCGACTCGGTGGTCCTGGACCTGAAGATCACAACAATTGTCAGAAGATTGTCGGATGGAAAAATTTCAGCAGAATCGCCAACAAGATTTGTCACTGTGCACACATACAATATTCCTGTTGATTGGGCATCCTTAAAGCTTCACGACGGAGCTCCAGCGCTGCCCTTCGCCATTCCGCTAGCCACTTCCAAGTCGGACATTCCTACCCCTGCTACTCTTGAAAAGATCCACATTTACCATTGTCCTCTACAATTGTTTCTCGACGATCTAGAGTTTGATACATGTCACGTAATGCAAAAGGAAGCATCTGTCGGAGTGATTGGTTCCAAAACCCTCACGTACCAAAATGGAGGTTTTCCGGGGTCTTGCGGTGGACCATACATCTTCCGAAACAAAGCAGTTGCCCTCCATACAGAGTCTGTAAGCACAACCAAGACAGCGCAAGAGATCAAAACAGAAGCATCTAGAGCTGGGAAAAAGCGAAAGCTTCGAGAAGAGGAAATTACTCGAATGATGGTAGATAGCTGTGTTTCGGACCACGCGAGTCTTGGAAGTGGGATATTGCTGCATGCGAGGAGTGGTATCATGGAGCTTTTGAGGTAGACACTCTTGGCGAACCATCTTTTCTCGAAGCTCGTTGTGGTAGTTAAATTATCTGGTACCTGTACAGATGACGGAACCGATTCCGTATCAAAGAAGCACCCATTGGCTATCAACAAGGACCAAGAGTAGGGACAACGATTGAAACCCTGGACCGGCGTTCCAACCGCACAATGGCAAAAGAGACGGTCTTGGTTGAACAGGCCATGCAAATGTCGGAGGGCTACCTATGCGAAGACTTACTGTCAATGGCGCATTCAGAGTACTCTCAAAACGCAGCTTTTGTTGCTGCTCTCCGTTTGGCTAATGGATCGGAAACTGAAGTCGGAAGGGAGTGAAGTATACATTATTGTAGTAGTCGATGTCAATCTATTTTCCATGTACGATGCGATTCGTAGTTACTACTCCAAAAAGAGTCATTAATCTCACGATTTTAAAGAGACAAAGGGAACTACCTTCCAGTAATTCTCTTTGGCATACACAAAGAAACGATTCCGTTCCGAACGGATCGAACCTCATAGTGTGGGGGTACAATGATCGAGACGGGAATGGCACAGAATATAGGTGTACCACTTATCCAATCCAGATAGATTTGATACCTCCGAATCATCTCTCGTAACATTGCTCAAAGTCATTGAGGAATGATGAACCGTCGTTCACATACATTCGTTGAAGGTATTTCACGAAACAGGGGCACACAGTGAACTTCTTCGAGTCCCGTCATGTTGAATACCCATCAATCTGCGTCTAGATTGACGGACACAAACGAGCGCATATGTTCCGAGTGTTCAGTCAAGTCAAAGTCCCGTATATGAACGACCGATGCCTCGAATGAAGCGAAGTAATAGCCCACTTCTCCAATTTTTGAAACCTTGTCGCACAAGGACCGAAGGAGGACGCACAAGGCACAGGGACGTTCAATGGATGCCATGACCACGCAGTAGATCAAGATTGGCAGGAACTGATCGGCTCCAAGTTGCTTTATGAAATGTTCTTCCATTTCGTTTCGATTTCCGTCTGAATGATCTTCACAAGCAGCTTTCTTCCGTAAACGTTCATTCATGTTTGTACAGATCCGAGAAATTTCTCTTGCCGCCTCCACAATGGCACGGAGCTTGGCACAGGGCAAGGTACTTCGTTCGACATTTTCTTTGAGAATGGCGGAGACGGACAGCCATGTATCCGGTCCACCATCGACGGGAGGTACATTGCTGAAATAGGAAACCGGCCGTTTGCGAAGCTCGTTGATTTTGAAGTGAACCTCCATGTCTTCGTGACGCCAGCCGTTCACCAACCAACGCGAAACAACGCTGCGGAGTGGAACATAAGCTTCCACTTCTACCTGCTCCCGCACCGCGTCTCGAACCAAGGCGTTCCACGCAATCTCTCCTTTCTTACCATGAAAGCACCCGCTATAAACAAGGGACGAGAACGTTTCGTGCATGGTGATGGAACGAAAGTCATCTGTACATCCTTCGAGAATGGTAGACTGAAGAAAATCCAAAAACTTTTCAAGTGTAGCCAAATCCTTAACTGCCATTTGCTGGAGGGTAGCTACTCCTTGAGACTCAATGCCTTCAAGATCTTGAAGTGACGGACATTTCTGCCGCATGTTCTCCACAAAATCATCCACAATATACGCCAATGGCTTTAGCAGGAATACGCGATAAGTGTAGAACTGAAAACTTCGTTTCAAGGCATTCTTCATGCTTAGATCAAGGTTGGAAGTCGTCTCGTCCCGGGACTCGTATCCGACAACAGGATGGAATTTCACGGTCTCGCAACCCAAGAATGATTGGACATGTATCGCGACTTCGCCCGTGGAAGCATGGAGTTCATGATCATAAAGGGAGCTGCACAGAGCACGGAGAAACTTTTCGAGTTGCCAGCATCGACTTTCCAACAAGGCGGGTGTATTGGAGCGAGGACTGCCAAAAATCGACTTGGTCTGTCGAGGAAAGGGCAGCTTCCCAAACCGTGGAATCAGACCTGCCGCAGCATGTCGAAGGTCGGCAAAGTCTTCAAAGTAGCGAACGGGGGCGTACCATTCCTGTCCGGATTCAACGTCATAGACCCATATTGTATAGGCCGTTCGATTGCCTTCTGTAAAGTAGTTGACAATTCGTACACTGAGAGCCTTTCGAACGCCAACCAAAGGGATCAATGTATCATTGATCTTCCCAGATCGCCCGTGATTCAGCCGAAGCGAGGAGAAAGATTCCATTTCCCACGCACGCTCATTGAATCTGGCCATTGCCGCACTCAGATCCAAGGCCTCTTCGCTAGAAGGGACCAAGCCTCGGGACGACAAGAGATTGATGAGTCCGTGAATCTGAGGCTCTCCATTCTGTCCAAAAGAGGGAGTGGACCATATTGGTGGGTGCTCTGGACGGCCCCTCGCCATATTCGGTTTTGTGTCGATATCATCTGTAGAAGAGTCCAGTACAGTCTCATCCAGCAATGAAGCACCCGAAAAGTTAATGCCAGGTTGCGTGTGCTTTTCCTTCACAGGAATTCTGCAAACATGAACGACGACTGGATCTGGAGAGCTCCGAATTACCTCAACCACATTTATCAGCACATCATCTCCGCTAATCTCCTGTCGATTTATGTAGCTGGTCAAGATGTTGCCGTTGAAACCAAGAACAATATCGTCAGGGTTGATACCAGCGTGCATGGCTGGACCAACTTGAGTTTCCGACCGTGCAAAAGAATCTGAATCACCAATCGTTGCTGCAACAGAGTGTACCTTGACGACGTTATTCTCATAATGCAGGGTCATTCCCAGACCAATCTGGGCATTGCGAACCACAGCCCTCGTGAATACTTGAGCTTCCGGACGAGACAGAAACAGCCTCTCACTCAAACCAGCAATTTCACCGAGATGATTCGGATAGCTTTTGGAGTTGATTTGTTGCATAATGCGTTGCTGCATAACAGAGAGCGATTCGTAACGGTAAACGGATTGCTTGCTGACGCCGTTCCTTGTCTCACCTTGGTATCGAAGAACAGCAACAGACGAAGGCAATCTCAAGAAATCATCTGGCAAATCAAATCTTTCAATGTTCATCGCCCCTCGTCCTTTTCTTTCCTCATCCGCTGAAGCTTGGTCAGTCGACATTTCATCTTGACTGGTGGATACACGCTGTAAGCGAGACTGATGAATTCTTCGCAGTTCTTCAACAGGTTCGTCCGTAAAAATTTGCCGCAACAATGAAATACCCTCCCGATCTTCTTCTGAATACGTAGGATTGAGAGAAACCGAGGTTATGCTTGAGTCCGCTATTGAAAAGCAGTCATCTTCCATTGTTACGGGTTCAGCATAGGTTGCCCGGTCGTAGTTCTACCATGGTCAGAAGCGCACTTTGATCAATAAAAAATACGACTGTCGAAAAAAGAGAAGATAAGGTTAGTCGCGTTTTGGTAGTCTTTCGGTCTCAGTAATCATTTTCAAAAATCGATTTGCCAAATTCTGTGTCTCTGCACTCTGCAACCATGACGACACTTCGCCAATTCCGGATGGATGATCTCCTCAAGTTTAACAACGTGAACCTCGATATCTTGACAGAAACTTACAATGGTATGGGATAGAAACCATAGTGGGTGATCTTCCTTGGTGCCCCTGACACACTCAATATTCTCTTTCATCACTTTTAGGAGCTTTTTACATGTCATATCTTTCGAGGTGGCCAGAGTCCTTTCTTGGTAAGGTGCATTGAAGCCTTCATGGATGATAATGGAGAGATGATGAGGTGTTGAACGATCTTTGCACTAATTTTCTCGTCTTTGTTTTTCGCTTGTCCGTACAGTTGCGGAGTCCTCCAATGGACAGATAATGGGGTATGTGCTTGGGAAAGCAGAAGGTGATGGGAATTTGTGGCATGGTCATGTCTCTGCCGTAACCGTTGCACCAATGTATCGACGTTTGGGTTTGGCCAAAACACTAATGCAATACTTTGAAGATGTTTCGATCCATACCTACAATGCTTACTTCGTGGATCTTTTTGTGCGAGCGTAAGTTTCTGCACCGTGAAACAAGGGGCTACCTATACACATCTCCAGCTTCATTCACTCACATCATTTTGCAACAGGAGTAATCATTTGGCCATTAGCATGTACAACAAGTTTGGATATGTGACGTATCGCCGAGTGTTGGGATACTATTCGGGAGAACTACCAGAAGATGCCTTGGATATGCGAAAAGCTCTCCCTCGGTAAGTTTGTGCACGATCCTCCATTTGAAAGATTCGATTGCTCGATTGTCTCAGTAACTCGTGTATACGTGTTTTGGTCTTTTGATGCTGTCGCTTGCTGGATTCTCCAGAGATGTCAACAAGGAGAGTATAGTTCCATTGGATCATCCAGTGAGACCCGAAGATTTAGAATGGTAGTATCAACAATTTGAAATGTGATGATTGTACGACATCCACCCTATTCCAACGTCTGTTATATCGGTTCCAAGAAAGTGTCATGTTCTGAACTCTGTGGGCAAACTGAGATGTCTTCTTGATAAAAACTGTTTTCCGAGTTGTAACCTTTGAGTCTCAGTCTTTTGTTCAGCATCAGTGCCTGTCTTTTCTTTAACTCATCCCGGAGTAGGAGTAGTGCTAGATGAACATACTCGTAGCCTTTTGTAGGGAAGAGTATATGTCGACATCGACATTCGACATGGCAACATCTAGAGGAGCATTACTGAAGGTAGGTAGGCGTGAGACTACCCGTATATGGTTGGCATGTATTATTTCTGCGATTGAGTGAATGAGATCACACCTCAGAGTACGTCGAAGATTCGATTCTATAATATATTTTTTAGTTGTAAGATATAGGAGCGCTCAAGAATTAATGAGTGTGCCGATGACATCAGTGTCACGGACACCGACACCCGTCGTGGTCTCAAAATTCGAAATTCATTCCACGATTCCTTCGACCACAATGGACATTGTGCTGTCATTCAACTTCACCTCAAAAGTTCTATTCCCAATTCCCATTCCCAGCCTCAAGTAAACCATTTCAGAAACCCATTGCCATAAATGGCTCCCAATGGAAGTGGACACAAGGACGACCATAAGGATGATTCCGAGAAGCATCGGACGTCGTCCTTTTCGACCGCAGGCCTGGACGATGGCCCGTTCCGATTATGGAAAGAATCTTGTCGGTTATTTCAGATAAGCCTCCCAAGTGTGCTGATGCAGTTTGCATTGTACTTTATTTTCCCTCTTTCGGCATCTGTTGTTGGTCGACAGCTTGGACCGTAAGTTTTGATTCACGCCCTTGTATCATTGAGAAATCGAAAGTTCTGACAAAACGTGCCGTCGACCATAATGGAACTCGCTTGTATCTGAAATCTGAATTCACAGAGTCGCACTCGGGGGATTCTCGTTAGGAGCCTTGGTTGGAAACCTGACATGTTTGTCTATTATGGAAGGCAGTCTTTTCAGTGCGGACACTCTCATGCCTCGTGCATTCGGGGCACATCGGTACGAGGAGGTTGGTCGTCTGGCTATCCGTGCCACAGTGGTTGGGTTCTTTTTGTTGTCCATTCCCGTCCTGCCTCTCTGCTTGTTTAGTAGCCGGATATTACAAGCACTCGGGCAGGATGAAGAAGCCAGTTCCTTGGCGCAATCATGGATCCGAATGTACTTTATTGGCGCCGCGCCCAACTTGATTTTTCGAGTCTTTATGCGCTTTCTGTTGTCACAAAACAAACCATGGATGCTGGTCATTGCTTCTTTAATTCCAACTCTTGTGATGCATCCGTTCCTTTTGGCATATTTTGTCCCTCGTCTTGGACTCGAGGGCTCGGCGCTCTCCATTGCCTTGGTACAATGGGCAACGCTTCTCTTACTCTTGGCTCTCTTGTGGTGGAGACCAGTTCACAAGCCTGAAACATGGCCTGGCATATCGTGGAAGTTTCTTGTGGGGGCCTGTGAATTGGATGGCACGTGGCGTTACCTGCGACTAGCCTTGGGCGGTATTCTCAGTGTGAATGAGTGGTGGTTTTTTGAAATCATGGTACGCCGAAACCCTGTTGCCTATATTGTACGGAACTCTTGAGGGGTTTCTGACTCATCTTTTGCATTTCTCGTCGTTTCCCATAGTGCTTTATTGCAGGAAGTTTTGGTGTGGAATCCCTCGATGCCCATACCATCGCCTACAATCTCGGTACGTAGAAAAAAGTAGACACAATCTACAGCGGATGTAGACTCCGTGACTCACTTTTCACTCATTGTCAACACAGTCCCATTGCTTTTCATGTTGCCCTTGGGTGTGGGCATCGGGTTGTCCGTTCGTATGGGAAGTGTGATTGGTATCAATCCGCAAAAGGCTCGTCTGATTGCGACTAGCTGCATGGCGTTTATTGCATTGATCGGCGCGATCATTGCCGTCATGCTTCATTTCTTTCGGTACGAGATTATTGGGTCCTTTACCAACGATGACACTGCGACAGAGCTGGCTCTGGGGATTTGGCCCACTTTGTCCTACTACGAGTTTTTGATTTACATTATGGGGATATCCGCGGCCATACTCCGAGCGTTGGGAATGCAATGGCGAGCCGCAGCAATCATTTCGACTGCTCTCTATTGCGTTACCATGCCATCCGTCTTTTACTTTGCCGTGTTCCAACATGGGGGACTGCTGGTGCAATGGAAAGTACTGGGAATTTGCTATACCTTTTTGCAAGTGGTCTTGGCTATGGGATACCTGTTGCTCGACTGGGACAAACACGCCATTAAGGTTCGAGAAAGTATTGCGCGCATGGCAACTGGACAAATGCCAGACAGCAGCGACCTGACAGCGGGAGAAAGCACTCCTCTTTTGGTGTAGAGAGAGAGTGTGTGTGTGGAACTGTTGGGCAACTGGAACATTGCGCTACCGAGAGAACAAGTCTTTGTGTATCAAAGACCACGGTGGGTGCCAGTGACCGTTTCCGACAGCCAGCCTTCTCGCTACTTTACAGCTTAATTTTAGCACATTCACTGGTCGTAATTACGCTGGATTGTGAGTAAAAGAAGAACACTAAACGTCTCTTGTTGGCCACTATACTTGTTTCTTTTCTGGTCTCCTGCTTTAGCAACTACTACATTCGTTTTGTTTTCTCGTCTCGATACGGTGGTGATTTGTTAGAACACGGCGCTAGCAACATCCTTGGTCCTTGATCATCGATGCTTAGCCACCGATTTTGGTCAAGTGTCTTTCCGTTTGCAATGCCTCGTTAGTACATGGAACGGAATGGTACAACTTCGACGGGGTTCGGTCGATCCACCATGTTGCAGCCTTTTGGATGCCATAGAATGAATCCTACAACACGACACACGCCAATTCCTTCATTTGGGTTCGTGTCCAACATGATCTTGTATTCGATGCGTGGCCGATCCTCGCTCCAAGGGTTTTTGCTGTGATTCATGCGGCGTCCATCCAATGGCATAAATGACATTGACAGTGGCTTCAATTTCCGTCTGGACCGGTGGATGTTCCGAGGAATTGCTAGTTGAGTTGTTGTTGTTGTTTGGTTCCAGGTCCACTCCATACAATTCGTCGTAAATACACGTGGCGGCCAAAAAGGTATCGCGACCGGTCCGGGTGGGTTTGCGTTGAATGCCGGCACTGTTTTCTCCCATGCGTTGCAAATGTTCCATGAGAATGGCGGCATTGGGAAAGGATACCTGAAAGGTGTCCACATCAATCGTGGGCAAGGTAAAGCCGGCACGTTGCAAGAGTCCGCCCACATCGGCCATGTCGACAAAGGGTCCCACATGGGGACTCACACCGCCTTCGCGTTCCAATTCCGCCATGAGGAGGGCGACGCGGAGTTCCGGTAAGGTGGTACCACCAATCATGGCCCACATGAAACATCCGTCGGGTTTCAAAACGCGCTGGATTTCCGACAAGACTCCCGGAAGATTGTTGACCCAATGCAGCGAGGCGCAACTCGTGACTAAATCAAAGGTTCCCGAAGGAAAGGGCAATTTGGCTTCCTCATCCAGTTCGAGACGATAGGAATCACAAAGATCTCCGCCCTTGACGGGAATGTCGGCATCCCGATGGAGCATGCCATGAGAAGAATCCAATTGGACCAATTTCTTGACCCCTCCAATACCGCCTCCTCCCTCCTGCAAGGCGGCTTCGGCACAAATGGCTCGATGGACATAGCCGGCGCCCGCTCCCACATCCAAGGCCAACGGAAAACCTTCCTCTCGCTGAATGTCATCCAAACGATCTACCAGACGGACGGCAATTTCTTCTCGAATATAATCGTAGGAAACCACCGGCTCTGGTCGTCGTCGACGACCAGCACTGGAAGAGTGTTGTGCCTCTTGTTGTTGTTGTTGTTGTTGTTGTTGTTGAAGGGCATGATTTCTCCACGCTTGATGAGCGCGAGCCGCATTGTCTCGTTGTTGTCGTTTCACGTCTCGATCAAACGCATTGGTTGCACTTTGGTCCGACGACGCAAACGACCGAACGAATATGGAGGATGATCGGTAGTACCCCGCTGCGGGTCTCCGTCGAGTACAAAACGAAGAAGAAGAAGAAGAAGAAGACGATGCCACAATTGTGCGACAAATTCGATTCAGCAGAGACAATGACGAAGACGACGACGGCTTCATGTTTGCGTTTCTTCGGCAAGGATTTCTATCGTCCACTCGACACCGATCGACAAGTCAAGAGAGAGAGAGAGACGATGAACAATCATCCATATCCAAAATTACACGCACGCAGTGAATGGCGGTGCGGTGGACCAAACTCTGAAGCTGACCTGACGCAGCGAGACAGAAACGCGTACCCCCGAATTCAAGAGGGGCCATACTTCGTGATCTGTCAGTCCCGCGTAAAATGGTCCGCTGTCTCCGCGCCGGACATGTTTACAGTTGGGCGCGCCGTCCGTACCCTGACTTTTTGATCTCTCGTTTTCAATTTTTCAATAATTGTGCCGTGTTTTGTTCACAAGCGACAAGTGCGAATCTCTCTTTCCAGGATCGTAAATCGTAACCAACCTCCAAGAGAATACACCTTCTTACGAGACGAGGATTCAAGAACAAGAAGGATAAGAGGGTTGAGCCCATTTGCGTGTGGTGTGGCTTGTTGGCTGGACAGAAAAAGAGAAGAAAACGTAGTGTGTGGTTTTCTGTGTTGTGTCTGGACTGTGTAAAGGGTCCATTTCTGGCGTCAATGCAAAGGAGGAACGCGACGACAACAAGAACAAAATGATGGACAGCCAAAATATCACCCCTTCCCTCCTCGAGGATACCTTAAGAGAACCGCTCTTGTCGGTGACAATCCACGAAGAAGAAGGAGAAGAAGAACATGACACCCACCACGAAAATGATCAAGGCCACACGAGCAGCGATCATGACAATGACCCACCCATCGAACCGCCTCAGGAGTCTGGTTATTGGATAGATCAGGGTGGCCTTGGGTGGCAGTGGCTCTCGTTGGGACAATCCTGTTCCGAGTCGTTGTGGGGTGGTGCCATTTGGGTCCTCTACCTTGGTTCCTTCCAGGACGACGACGACAATGATGGTACTTGGTCCACTACTCCGGCATTCGTGGGAGGGTTGCAAGCCCTCCAGGGTGGGGCCATGATGGTTGTGTGGCTGCTCTTGACCGTGTCATTCGGTTACGGTGGTTCAGTGTCGTGCCACATTGGTTTCGGGTCGTCCCACTCCTGGCTTTTGGTGGCTTGGATTCTGATGATTGCCACATTTGTACTTCAAGGCCTTGCCACAATGGGAATCATTGTGTCCTGGCATGCCACCGAGGCTTGGATGGCGTTTGTCCTCGTTTGGGGTATGCGCAGGGGCGTTTTAGGAATTTTAACCACGACTGGGTCCACCAATGTGGCAACCACTTCTACGGAAGCTGCTGCTGTTCCAACAACAACCACAACAATACCACTTGTGCGAACCACCAAATTCTCCAAGCTTCAGAGTCGCCATGTCCTGGCCCGTACGGTTGGACCCGTACTGACCATGGTGATGTTTGCGTGGACGGGCAATCACTGGACCACGTCCACGCTACAAGCCATTCTCTACACTGGGTTTGGGTTGGAAGGCGGGTTGCACATGACGGTAATGATGCGATTGTGGGTCTTGTGGTGGTTCCGTTCTTGGAGGTTGACCCCGTCTGCCACTACTCCTCATGACCAGGACAGTCGTACTGGAGAGGAGGAGGAGGAGGAGTCAGACGCCAACAATGTTACGCACGAATGGGAACCAGCGTCTCCTGGCAATCACGACGATTCCGCCGCCGCCGCCAACCTGTTTTTGTTTAGTCCCACCGATTCGGGAACCACTTTAACCACCCTCTCCCATCCCCGACACTGGACCACCACGATGGATACGCCGTCGTCCTTGGAATCGCCACTGTCATTGCATCATCACGACGACGACAATATTCAAAAGATGAATCTCAAGACTGCTACTAGTACCAGGCCAACCCCCTCTCCTCTCTTTTCCTTTAGCCCCACCAACCCATGGCCTGGTGGTGGTGGTGCACAGGATGATACCAATACTGACACTGGTGAAGAAGAAGAAGACAAGGAAAATCAACCATGCCAACCACACACTCCCAAGGAGGACACGACCACAAAATCCGCCACAATCGATAAACCAACGATCCAGTGGACCGAAGCCATGATGCAAAAATTAGAAGAAGATCATCCGCGACAATTGTTGTTTGATCTCTTGGCCGAAGAACAATGGAATCGTGACGCGTCTCCGTCCTCCTCCCCTCAGCAGCAACAACGTCATCACGATGACGACGGCAATCCAGGATTTCCAGACCAGGATTTGCTCATTGTCGAATCGCAAGATACCTGGGATTTTCAACAATCCTTGCAACCCACATTTCATGGAAAGGATAGGGAAACGACACACCCGGAGCACAACAACAATACCAACAACAGGGCAAGGGAAGGGAACAACCACCCAGCTTCCAGTCTTGTGGTTTCTCACACTGTCACGAGACCCACCCGAGACCGACAAGCTTGTTGGCAGGTGACGTGTCATGTTCTGGCACATGCCGCCTCGGGCTTGTCCGCCTTGTTTTTGCCCCTCTTTTTACGAAATGACTGTCACTTGTCGCCGTTGCACGTTCAATTGGTACCGGTGGTCAGTGGTGCTCTCGTCTTGTTCTGTGGGCAATCGTCTCATGCTCGGCGTCGACGACCTCGATGGGACCGACACCGAACGAGATCCTGGTTCCAACGACAACAACCACAACAACAGTCTAGTTCTGTAATTTGGATGATTCTCGTGGTATCGGTCGTCTGTGGATGGGTCGTGGCCCTGGTCGACTCGGATCTGTGGCGTCGTCATTCGTGGGCGGTCCTCTTGTTGTCCATCTTGCAAAGTGGCTTGGCACAGGCCGCAATCCAACGACTGCAGTCACCACATCAACCACAACAACAACACTGTGACCATGAAAGTTCCGTCATACTGTCGTCGTCCTTCTCGTGTGGTGGTGCCCCACACTGTTTCATTCTCCGCGACAGCGCGTGGTCCTGCCTGGCCTTGGTGGGAGGATACAGTATGGAACTGTGGGGATACCAAACTTGTTTGGCACTCTCCTGTACTCTCACCTTGATGGCCGTCCTATTGTCGCACTGTCCTTGCGGCAGCACTCGCCGCAGAAACAACTACTGCTGCCGTCCAAATGATTCGTTACGAATCACCAACGACAGTTTGAACACAGAAGAGGATGTGTGAGACTGCGGTTGCGCCATCCCGGGCTGATATTTCTTTCTTGTTCTATGTTTTTCATTGTACTGTACGAGCAAAGTCATCCATTTGCTATGGATTCCGGGGGAATGCCAAGCTGAGGACAACGTTTGGGGGTTGTTCTCATCGAACTTTCCGTTTCCTCAACTCTCTTTATACTACAACATGTAAATTGCCTATTAGTGTCGAGTTAATCAGTGCCATGGTCCTCTTTCCCTACTCGACAGTGGGAATTCGTGTTGTCGAAAGAGGTGCTTGTTGTGTCACCGTGAAATTGTACCAGAAAAGCTGAAGATCGAATGCCGCCTCTTGATTCCAAGAAGGCTTGAGAAATGAAACTTACCAAAGCGGATACGAGAAAGAGACTCTTGATAACAATACAAAACAGTACTATATAACAGCAGTTTTCTAGCGTAGCTGTACCAATTCGGTGCATGAGTTAATCCAAAAAGATAATGACAGCACTGACATTATCAAAGGATCCCTGTTCAATAGCCATGGAACAAAGGGTTTTGGCAATGTCTCCCGCACTCTTCTTGTCCGTCTTTCGCATGGTTCGAACAATCCGAGAGACTTGTGCTGTATCCATGACTTCCCACAAGCCATCCGTGGCAATGACAATGGTCATGTCGGGTTCGGCAGCAATCATGTGAACAGTTGGTTCACTTATAATCCCACGAGCTGTGGCGAAGGGTCCCTCCAAGGATCGTGACAGATTGTATTCATAATCTCCCACAACGACAAACCATCTGGATGAGTAACATCGAGGCATGGAGTATAACGAATCCTCATTGTCCTTCATGTGCTGCTTGAACCGTTCCAGTTCTCGTGATGGTTTGTGGTCGACCGATTCAAAAACAATGTCACCCTTTTGATTCAGAACGACGCTTCGAGAATCTCCGCAATTCAACAAGGCCAGGCGTCCCGTGGCCTTGTCCAAGGCCACCAGGTTGGCCGTCGTCCCTGCCACCACTTGGCTCGAGCCGGTATTGGCATCCAAAATACCTTCGGCCGCGTCGTAATCCGCCACCCGGCATTCCCCATTGTCCAAACCACATTCGCTCCGATAAAAGTCACACACCTTGTGCCAGGCCGACTCTAACACAGTCTCAATCGTAGGAGAAGAAGAGGATTGCTGCGTGTTGCCCCAATCACGGTTGGACGACAATGACGACGACCAGGAGGACGAGGATGGTTGAAGGAGTTCTTGTGTCAGCATCATGGGAAGTTGTTCTTGAACCGTCTGGGCTGCGGCGGTACCCAAGTGTCCATCCAAGACTCCGGCTAGGAGCACCGTGGATTGATCGAGGACCACTTCGTGCAAAATGTACCGGTCTTCTTGCGATTGCCGTCGTCCTCGACTCGACCAGGCCGCTTGATCTACCACTTGCACCAAACTGTCCGACACAAATGTGTGTTGGTGGTTATTGTCTGTCAGGACTGAGGAAAGTGTGGCCACGGCCGTATCACTTTCATACACTGGAGCGTTGTCCGTCGTCTCGATCGGAAAGGAGGTCGCCGCCGCCGCAAACGACGACGACGACGCTTCGGATGGCACCATTGCGGCCGCCGCCGCGGCATTGGGCGACAATCGTTGTCGAACAAAATGAAGGGTAATATGTTTGGGATCGGGTGAGACAACGGTATTGGCCTGAACAATCATTTGTACGACATGTTCAAAGCCTTGTTCGGCCACGGGCAATTCTCCCACTCCATCGAGTCGATCACCAATTTCCATAATGCCCAAGGCTTGTGCTTGGCCACCCGGTACAACGCCCGTCACGTAGACTTGACCGGGTACGGCCTGAGCCGTCGCCAACTGCCAGGCCCGACGATCGTGGTCCGTCTCAAAGTCCGTGTCGGGATTGACCGAATCGACTTCGGCCAACAACAAGCCCAACGATTGGTCTCGTTCAAAGGTGGCGACAAATTGCAAGGGTCGAACCAAGGGTAGGGTGGTTGTGGTGGTCGTGGTGGTGATTGCCTCCTCCAGAGGAGTTGTATCGGGAATGGGACAATAGTCCATGGATTCCAAGACACGAGCCAAAAATTCTCCGTCGCGTTCGGCTACTAGTTGGTAGTAGTCGACCGCATCGTCCAAAGTGGCGTCTGGTGGTTCTGATTGTCGTTGTGGATTCCAGTGCAATTTCTCCAATCGTTGGAGGGCGGTGGCCGCCGTGACTCGGTCCCAGGGATCCGGTTGCAACAAGTCTTGGAGCAAGGTCCACAATCCGGGTCGTTGCGCCAAGACTTGAAGGGCGACATCCAATCCACCCGGTCGGACCGTGCCACCCAATTCGGTTGCCAACCAAGTATTCAACTTCCAACCGGCCGCCTGGAATTGTTGATGAAAACCGGCATCGGTCCGTTCATCGAGGTATTGAAACAATAATTGACACACGAGGAGGGCCACGGAAAAACAATCAAAGGTCAGGGCCGAGTTCTTGTATTGGGCATTAATGAATATTTCGGGGGCGGCATAAATGGGAGAAATGGCCACGCGTTCCGACAAGCCAATGTTTTTGCGCAGCAGACCTCCGGCCGTATCCAAATCGGCGGCCGATCCAAAATCAATCAAATACACGTGGCCGTCTGTTGGGGACAAGAGCAGATTGGCTGGTTTAATGTCGCGATGGACAATCTTGTGCGCATGCAACCGGGAAAGGAGTTGCAAGAGTTGTGGCAACAAGACATCGACGACTGTTTCGGCCACGAGGGAGGCGGCCGTCGCCACCGAGTCGGCATCATCCTCATCCTTCTCGTCGTTGTCGTCGTCGAGGACCAAGGAAGAATGATTCAGGCCCAACGCCTGGGCCACATGCGACAGCGAATGAATTCGTTGCGAGGGACGCTCTTGATTGGCGAGTCGATCCATCTCCATGGCGTCGGCCAGTGACAGGGCCGGTTGGGGAGAAAAAGAATCCGGAGTGGTTTGGGCAATCAAGTCAAAGACCATCCATTCACGGCTCTCTTCGTCTCGAAAGGTGCCCCGAAAATATGGTACATTGATCCGGGGTTCCTCCTCCTTTTGTGGTTGTTGCTGCAACTTTTGAAAACAATGGGCTTCAATCTCCAAGTAGGATTGACAGCGACGACTCTTTTCCTTCAAATACTCGGTATCCTCCTCATGTTGGGGCAACAAGTATTGCAACTCTTGCAGTGTCCAGGCCCGTTTTCCAATATACACCGTGCCGTCGTCGTCATTGTCGTCATTCTGGTTTGGATGGTTTTGATTGTTGTGGGAGGGTTTGCCGTGGTTTGGTTGGACCAGTCGTACGGTATGGACCGTCCCATAGGATCCACTGCCCACCTCGTCCAACACTTGAACAACTTTGGTACGTCGTGAATGAGCTGACAGCACAAGGGACTCATGGATACTACGTGTTCTTTGTTGGCGTCGTCCCCATGACATTGTGTGTTGCGGCCCCCTTGGATGGACCACCGGAGGAGCCAGGACAAAGGCCGTGGTGGTCCAGTAGTACTGTGTCGTAGTTGTCAGGCATGTTGTTACGATCAAACACACCACGACAAGCACAACCACCATTGTTCTATTCGTTGTTGTTGTCTTGGTGGTGGTGGAGTAACGAATCGGATGGGGCATTCTTCCTCTCGACATAAACTACAATCGTAGACACACAAAGCTGTCGTCGCCGTCCTGATTGTCTTGGATCTTGGATCTATCCAAAAAATCTGTTTTGCCGTTTTGAGAGAAAAAAGATGTCACCCACGTACGCCATTCGATCTGCGAGCGATCTAAGCGCGACCTTGTACGATCGCGCAAAAGTTGCGTGCCGGGGACAGATGGCTTCGTTCCGACAAACGTCGCGTTTCTCGAGACAAACAACACATTCTTTGTGGTTCATGGCTCATGGCCTAAAAAAAGACCTCTTTGGGGCTATCTATCCTTCATCTTTTCAACAGACTGCTGCTCTACGAGAACGACAAGAGAGAGGGAGAAGTGGGCTTGTGTTTGGATCATCACCACAGATTGGAGAGCATGGCGAGTGCCTCGGTTGGTGGCAACAGGAGGAGGATTCTCCCACCACTTCACCACGACGTCATGAGGCTGGTGCAGACGGTGTGTCGTCGTTGTCATGGAGGATCCTTGGGAGGGTCGTATCCAGGAAACGATTCCAGTAGTACCCGGATGGAACAGCGACGCCTCCCACACCCATTCTTGCAACCACGTTTGTTGGTTCATCCTTCCGGCCCACCAAGCAGAGCTCCACCAAACAGCAGTCGTTCTTGGAGACCATGGAAACGCTTATTTCATTCCGGGCTCTTGGTGGTTGGAACCACATCAACCTTTACTCGAATCCAAGGGTGTGCGTCCTTCTCCACCGTGGCAACCATTCTTCCGGAACCCGAACAGGACCAACCGGATGACGACCGGGACGACGACCATTCCAATCCGTTCCGGACTTGCACAACTGACACCAACACCGTTGATGCACGGAAAAAGACAGAACGCTCGAGACCACGATTGCGGGCACTCCGGCACTTGTTACAAACCGAAGCACGACCACCACCCAAGAATAGTACCTCCCGGCCGCCGCCCCTCGTGACCCAAAGCAGTCCTCCCCCTCCACCACCAACACTACATCCCACCAAACCTACCCAGGAAGTGACCAAATCTTCGTCACCTTCGAATCCCAAAACAGTGGAGGAATTGCGTCGCTGGATTCAACAATTGCCCGACATTTCCCATCCCTCCAACAACACCAACTTGGACGACGACCAGCATTCCATGGTTCTCACGGATCGGTTTCATCGTCGGCATACCTACCTACGCTTGTCCTTGACGGAACGATGCAATTTGCGGTGTACCTATTGCATGCCCGAACACGGGGTCCCCTTGCAACCCCCACACCACTTGCTGCAAACGCCGGAACTCTTGCACTTGGCCGGCACATTTGCCCACCATGGGGTGACCAAATTTCGTCTCACGGGTGGGGAACCGACGTTGCGGCGCGATGTGGTGGACATTGTTCACGGATTGGCCGCCTTGTACAACAACAACAACAACAACAAGACGACGAAGCGACACATTGGCATGACGACCAATGGCCTTGTCTTGGCCTCGCAGTTGCCAGCCTTGATGGAGGCCGGCTTGACGCATGTCAATGTATCCTTGGATACCTTGCAAGCCGACAAATTTGCCACCCTCACACGACGACCAGGAAGCTATTTGACCAAGGTGTGGGAATCCTTGGAGGCGTGTCACGACCTCTTGTCGAATCGACCCGGTCATGGCTTGAAACTCAATTGTGTCGTCATGCGTCATGTCAATACCAGTGAAATTGCCGATTTTGTGCGCTTGACCCAAACCACCTTTCCCCACGCGTCGATTCGATTTATTGAATACATGCCCTTTACCCAAAATGGATGGAATACGACCAAATTAGTGCCGTATCAAGAATTGCTCACCACCTTGGCCCACGACCATGGCATTGACTTGACACCCGTGCCCTCGGACGATCCAAGCGATACCACAAAATGGTATACGACTCCCTGGGATACGACATCGACGACAACGACAAAGACAACAGCCGGTCGCATTGGGTTCATTACGAGCATGACGGACCACTTTTGTGGGAGTTGCAATCGATTGCGATTGACAGCCGATGGGACCCTCAAGGTGTGTTTGTTTGATGGGACGACGGAATTTAGTTTGCGGGATGCCCTGCGGGCCGGATGTACGGAATACGAAGTGTCCAAAGTGGTCCATGCCGCCCTTCAACAAAAGCAGTGGAAACTCGGTGGACATGCCAGTCCCATCTCTGTCGCGGCTCATGCCGATTCCAATCAACCCATGACCTTGATTGGAGGATGAGGAATATCCTACCTAGACAAGAAGCACAAGAACATGTGTGATTATTGTGTGGGAGTGCAATGTCTATGTACAATCAAAGACGCATTCCAGGTTCACCCTCAGGTTCCCCCCTCTGGCATGGACTATGGTCTTTCTCGTTATTTCCTGCCACTCGGTCGAAATTTGAAACTATGACGAACGAGAAGGCAATAGAACAAGAAACGGAGGATACACAATCATAACCTGCGAGTCGAACGTCCCTTGACGACACTCAAGGACTCACTCCTGTTCCACCCATCAAAGGTGAACTTGGCGTGGACTGTCTCTTTGGATCTCTCTCTGTCACGCTAGGAAAACTTGATGAGCGATAGTGCGATAATGCAGTATAGCGATCAATCTAGAGAGAGAGAGATAAAACAATAAAGCAACATTGGATTGTGCACATGACAAACATTGATGTTTTGCACCGGGGAACAGGTGAGCTTTTCACAAACCTGTGCATGCTCACGATCCTACAGGCAGTTTCCCATCAACTTTCATCTCTGCTCTACAGCCAGTGGAGAATCCAAAAAGTCGATTAGAAAAGTGTTAAGTGCAGAGGCTAAATACTCCTACAAATGCTGGGACATGATTTGATAGGAATAGATGGACGGCTTTTCCAGAAGCCATGTACCCCAATAGGCCACCTGATGAGTTTGTGTAGGTAGGTTGCGATTTTAAACTGTGCGTCTATTTCTTCCCAGATCGTTCAGCCAACACCTTTTTCACTGCCTTTTGTTCTTCCAACAAAAAGGCTCTTACAATACGTTGCTTGAGGCAGGAATGACAGACGGCTCCACCATAGGCACGGCTCACGGTTCGTTCTCGCTTCTTGGTACGATGAATTTCCGACAATTTATATGATCGGATACCAGGCAAAGGCTTCGAGCAATCGGAGCACTTTGGGATTTTCGTCTTTTTGTACACGCGGTGGCCCACCAATTTGCCTCCCGGTGTTCGGACCGGTTTAAATTGGTGGGTGCGAGTATTGTACGAATGGCGTACACCTTGACGCGTCCAACGATTGTCCGGCATGATGACTTTTATTCAATATTCTTCAAATACAATCAAACAGAGCTGACGGTGTGAGCAAATATCACTCTTTCCTCTGTTGTAGGAGCCAGCAAATGCAACAAAGAAAAGGAAACGGCGAGAGAATGAGAGAAGGCGATGGTTAGACACCCAACTTTTGAACAGCAAAAGCACGTAACGGAATCTCAAACATAAAATGGCCAACATTGATGATAGAATTCAATTGAATTTCACTTCCGGAGGCTTTCTTCTTACCACAGGATCAAAGGACAAGGTTATTAGGACAACAGAAACAACCGTGTGGGCCGTCGTCTTTGATGTTGGTGGTAGGGGCACGGAGCGCACAACAGACCACGAAACACAGAAAATAGTAAAGCGGTAAAAGGTAAACCCGGAGTCCTCCCAGCACACCTCGCAACAGACTTTGTGTTGTTGATTTCGTTCCTGCTTCTTGCGAGAGAGAAGTATACTATTGTCATCATGGCACGAACCGGATATGCACAGGGCATTAGCTCAGGACATGTAACAGATCAAAGAAAACCAAAGGCGGGGCCCGTCAAAGGTGTAAGTGGAGGCCTCTGTGTAATTGCCGCTCCGATCCCTTCCCTCTTGCATTTCGTCTTGGTGGAGTGTCCATGTATATCATTTCTTCTCTATTGGTTTTCCTCTATTGTTTCTTACTGTCTTTTCCTCTTTTTTTCATTCGTTTACAGAAATTGTCCAAGCGAACCGACATGTGCCGACAAATTGCCCGGGAAGTGGCGGGTTTTGCTCCCTACGAACGTCGTATTCGGGATATGATTATTACGGGTGGAAGTTCGGCCGATAAGCGTGTCTACAAATTTGCCAAGCGTCGTTTGGGTTCGCACAAACGTGCCTTGGCCAAGCGTGAAGATATCAAGAACTTGTACAACCAACAACGTGCCCGTCAAGGTGGCCATTAAACAGGAGAACTACCTATTAGTAAAACCCATTTTAGACCACACACTCGTGATTGACAGATCATATGATTGTGGGGAGTTCCGCCTGTGTCATGTCTTGCTCGGCAAGAATGACTTGGTCCTAGGCGAAAAGAGACGGACTGTACCTGGTTGGATGACTAATAGCTAACGTCTTCAATACCGCCGTTGATGTTCTACTCCTTCACAAGGACAGGACTGTTGGTGTAGCCGTCATAGGTGAGACCTACTTTGATAGGATGGAATCCACGTACATGTCAAAATGTCTGACATGGACCAGCCTTTCCCGTAACATTGAGGAATGGTAGTTGATACCCTAGGATTGACACTCTCTCGTGTTCATCCGACGAGAGTGTCGTAATGGCGTGAACGGAAGCGGACTTGGAGGAGGCGTTCCTTCCATCTCTCGTTCTTGTCGTCTTGAAATCGACTTGTATCAACGGTTCGTTCGGCGCAAGACAAATCGCAAAGGACAATATCCTTGAAAGGCTGTGGAAACCCGACGACGATTGAGGGTTTCGGTCGGATTGCGATATTCCATGGGCTTCTGATCGACGCTCCAATGCAAAACGGTATAGTCGACTTCCAACAAGTGACGTAGTTCATTGGCGGCCAATCCTGGCAACAAGGCATTGCCATGCCATTGCAAGGGGCCGACATTGATCCATAGGCCATTGGTTGGGAGAACATATCGCATCACATCCAAATATTGATAAAGGTTGGTGGCGGTATCCAGAAAGAAGCAGGTAATTACAACGTCAAAGGCTCCTTTGTTGTCTGGTATCAGGCGAAGGGCTTCAAAGGTAGAAACTGTATAGGATAAACTGCCCGACGTTTGATGGCTTGCTTTGGTCTCCCTCCTCCAACGATTTATTGCAGTATCGGGCACAAGGACACTCTCGTACCGATCATCCGAATGGACTTGATTTTGGAATCCATCATGAAGGTAGGGATAGAGTTTCACGGGTTTCCTTGGTGTGTGCTGCAACACAAAGGAAGCTGCCGCTGCCATTCCCAAGGACGGTTCCACGGCTTGGACGACATGACCATCCAATACGGCCAACTCCCACGCCAAACGACCCAAACCAGCACCTGGAACCAACACGGATGATTGTTTTGTCCTTGTCGTTGCCCGGAAAGAGTCGGTTTGTGTGGCATGGCCGTTGTATTGGGCAAGTGCATCGCGGCACCAGTCGTAGAGTGAACTTCGTATCGGAGCACCCCAGTCGGACCAATCACGAACCAAATGTGCCACAACCTGTGCCGCCGAATCGTACGATGCTGGGGCACTCTTCTTGGTGGTGGTATTCGTGGTGGAACCAGTATTCAGATTCTCGCTGGTTTCGTCGTCATCCAAGCCAGTGTTGCGCAACGAAACAGATGGGTTATAGTTGTCCTCCAACTCTGTGGATGTAGTACCATTCAAAACCGGCATGGTTGACGCATTGTGGAATGCCAGTCCGGTTCTGGCACGAACCATATTCATAAAGTATCCTAAACTGTCGGCGTCGTTCAAGGAATCAGTAGCAGCATGTTCAGTGTCGTCCTTGGACTTGATGCTGTGGGGACCCGAGAGTGTCAAGGTACTGTCAAATGGCACAAGAATCTCGTTTTCCAGCAAACGCTCTTGCTCTTCAAATAATGCGGACAACCGCTGGATTCGATCTTGAATCTGACTGGAAATGTAATCTCGACCGTTTGGATTGTGTACCCTTTTCCCTTCCACCAAAAGAGCCATTTCCAACGACTTGCTTAGAGTTTCGAGGGTGGATTGATAGTCTCGTCGATATTCCGAAATGAGGGTTCGCAACAATTTCCATTGAGGTTCCTGTAAGACCACAAAGGGCATTTTTTCGATTCTGCCAGAATCATGGAGAGGTTTGGTCCAACCTTCCACCGAATCCTCTCTGGGGTCTCGAGGATCATCCAACCAACAAGGCTGCGTGTGTGTATGCGAGAACGAAGGTATCTTGGAGCAGATCCAGACAAGACACAAAATCATCCACAGGAAAGCCAAGAAGGTCGAAATCGTTTTCATATAGTCAAGGGAATAGGAAGATAATGCCGAATCATTCTCCAAGACATCGATCGATTCGACCATGATGGCAAAGATACTAAGAAGGAATATCAAAAAAACGATACCGTCTATTTTGCCTTTTGACGCTGCTGCGCCCGCGCGTACCAGCTATTACACGTCGACCGGCGCGGGCGCGCCCCGCCCAAGCCCCAGAATCCAGAATCTTCCTCTCATTTCTCTTAACTCGGCAAATTTTTTACTCCGGTCATTGACCATTTGGTTAAAATTTTTACTTAACAAAATCACCGATCACTTATAGGATTCCCCACGTAAGCGATGACTCCCAACTCGTGATTCAAAAACCATTGACCATAAGGACAATTCCGAAAATCGAGACTTTGTCGTTAATGTAACTCAACAACCAAACCATTTGGTCATTACTCCTTCATACATATTCTTCCATTTGTTACAAGCTTTCAGTAGCTGGTCCAAATGCCGAATTCCGACCGGTAGTTCTTGCGTACGAGCAATTTTGGGAGTATTTCGTACCCTCATTTTTGTTGTACCTCCTTCGTCTACGACCTTCACCATGGCAGATCGGTCAACCCAAGACACCGACAAGCCTCCTTCGGCTGCGAGGGAACTTGACTTTAGACATCCTGACTCTGATGATGACGAAGATAACGAAGAAACCTCTGTCCCTTTGATTTCTGCTCATACTCCCACCGAAGAACAAATTAGTGTTTGGAGATCGGAAAACAAGTACATTTTTGATGAACAGATGGCTGCGTCGGACCTGGTTCTATTCAACCCGGTGGCTTGTGCTCAGGCTTACAAAGACGACGGCCCACTTGGACTATTCTTCCAGTTCATCCCGCAAGGATTCATTGATCGCTTCATGCTCAAGGCCACACAAGACGAATTGGCCTCCAAGGATGGCAACTCTGGCAAGAAGATTGTCCTTACACCAAAGCTTTTTCGGTGTGTCATTGGATTAGATATCGCATTATCTCTTTGCAACAGTACCTCCATCAAGGAACTGTGGAGCTCTAAAATGTTTCTCAGCTCTCTGTCATTCTCCAATTCTATGGCCAGAGACACCTTCACTACCGTCCGTGGTTCGTTGAAGGTGTATTCGAACTCGACATGTGGCAACATGGAAGACCCGCTGTGGCAAGTCCGACCGCTTCTTGGTCACGTTCTCCGAAATTTCGCTTCTGTTGGTTACGTTGTTGGGCCGGTTGCGCTTGACGAGGCGAGTTGTCCGACCAAAGCAAGGACCAAAGCGTCGTCCTACCTTCCGTCTAAACCAGATAAATTTGCCATCCGTTTTTACGCTCTTGTTGGTTGGAAGAGTGTTTATACGTTCGCCTTGTGGGATAATGGCACCGGTAATGCACTCAACCAAACGCCTTCCGAACGCTTTATGAAGGTCTTCGGTGAACTTTGGTCGTCCTTCAATCAGTTTTCACAAGCGTGCAAAAGTCGGATGCGCAACGCTTGTCCAGTAGCATTTGACAGCGCATCAATGCTTTGGGTGCTAATGATTGGATTGCTATACAGGTCGATAGCAGGAGCTGCTTCTCATCGCCGCAGCAACGATTCCCAAGTCCATACTGTCGTGTATATGGATAATTACTATACACGACATGCATTGGCCCGGGCTTGTTCAGAATTCACAGACAATTCCATGAAAGTGACCGGTACCGTCAAGATGAACCTTGTTGACAAGGTGAACAAACCATCTGTGATCCAGGCAACGAAAGATTTAGAAAAACTTCCTCGTGGTTCCTGGATTTTGGTCCAGGTCTACACGGCCGTGATTCATCCGGACAGTAAAATACAAAAAGAGAAAGAAAAAAAGGACGGTCATTCTAAGTCGTTACCAAGAGCGAAAGTCGGCTTTAACGAGTCCGATATACTCGAGGTCGTAAATGAATACTGTATTGTTGCGAAACAATGCGGGTTCATTGTCTTTCATGATAAAAAGCTCGTCGTTTTCTATACGAATGATCTGGCGGATACTCCCCAAACTTTGTTCGGTGACAAGAGTGACGAGCATGCCGTAAGATGCGTACATGGTCTTGCCACGTTGTTTCGGTGGACGGGGGACTCGTATCACGCCAAGCAATCATTCAAGGTCCCAGCCCCTGTAGTGGCATACAATTTGTTCATGAATGGGGTTGATCGGGCGGACCAGATGCGATCGACGAATGCTTGTCGACGCAAGGAGAAGCATCTCCATATGACAATCTGGCATTTTGTCGTGGATCTCTGTATTCTGAATGCGTTCCAAGTGTACCTGAAACTTCGGAATTCACAATTGATCGACATGTACTACGCTAAAAAGCAAGGCACAGAAGAGGAAGAGATTCGAATGACCAAAGAGATGCCTTTGAGGGAGTTCAAGAGGCAGGTCTGTGTGTCATTGTGCATGCCGTATGCAGAAACTTACAATGCCACGAAGAAAACAAATAGCAAAGCCGGTCCACAGGTTGCGTCGGCTGAGAGCATTCAAGTCAAATTGCCACCTCGTCCCCCAGCACGATACAAGACACCGCCGGTCCGAACAAGAAAACTAAGACGTTCTACGTCTTCGACAAGGAAGAGTGCCCGTTTTGAAGTCGACCTGGAAGCGGATACTCCTGGTGGTGCAAGCGAGGTAACCAAAGCCTCCGAAGCTTCAACAGAAACAGACAAGACTGTCCAGCCACTTCGTTTTGAGACCAATTTGTCTCATCACATTCTTCAACCCAACCCAGTCAATCATGGACGCCGACACAGAAGCACATGCTACTTGTGTAGTATCATCGGCACTGGCGGCACACATCCAGTTACGAGCTATGGATGTGTGCAATGTCAACGGTGCTTCCATCCCGAGTGTTTTTCACTCTATCACAACAGTTGGAAGGTGGCCTTTTGCAACGATCGTTGTAAAGAGATTCGCGATCTGTTAGAGGGTTTCTGGACTGCGAATCCCCATGTCCTCGAATACAACATGGAAGGCGAAGATACACCAACAAAGGAAGATGTGGAAGAGTACGAGATTCAACAAGGCAAGAAGGGAATTTGTGCGAAAGAAGAAGACATTCGCAAATTTGGAGAATAAGAGTGAGAGATTTGATTCATTGAAAACTAGGTACACGATAAGATATTCAATAATTTAGTAATGAGGTTTATTATACGCTGTCATCTGTAGAGGAGGCCGAATTGTCATCACTATCTTCGTGGTTGGTAGCCCCTTCTTTGAGGGACGAATCGGCGTCGAATGGAGCACCGGAATTACGGAATCCAACGTAGTCGCCATTTGGATCGGGGTACATTTTGTGAATGATTAGCTCAATACACTGTGGAATCCAAACTCGGTTCCAACGGCCCAATGATCCATACTTGGACGCGATATAGAACTTGTAGAGGTGATGGCGTGTGGCGCAATTGTGCCCGTTGTTTCGTTTATGGGCTTCAAGACCTGCGGTTTGAAGGGCAATTTCATAAGTCACGCCATCACAGGGGGAAAGTCCACATTGGTCGCAAAGAAGGTCGTTGTTGTTTTGTATAAAAGAAGAGACAACTGCTGTTGGTTTAGAGTCTTCGGCTTTGTCCTCCTTGTCTTGTTTGTCTCCTTCAGTTTCGGTGTTAACTTCTTTGGTCCGTTCCTTGTCTTCATCTTTCTTGATCATTGCCTTCACGTCGGAATCGATGATCTGCTGGTTGATTGCTTGAAGATCGATTTTCTTGTTCTCTTGTTGTGCTTGTTGTAACAATTCACCACCCAACGGACTTAGGAAGAGAGGGGACGACGATGCTTTGCAAACATGCTTGTACGTAGCGGGATCCTCTTCGTCTATGTAAATCGTCTGTGATTCAGATGTTGGAGTACTTGGCTTGTACCGTTTCGAGTGTTTGGAAGGAGAGTCCATGGTGCAAAGGTCGTAAGGACGACACTAATGAAGCACAGTTATTGCTTTTGGATTCGAGTCCTGTAACAATATTCCCTATAGATTATTCTTACGTGGTTTGGAATCCCCAAGAGATTTTTTGTCCATTTTGTTAAGTGGCGAAATGGGTCACTAAAAATGTGAAATGACCGGTGGTCAAAAGTAGAGGTCGCCGTCCCAAAAGAGTTAAAGATTTGCTAGCAAAAGGGACAACAGCAAGTCCCCCCCCCCGTAGTCCTTATTCTCTTGGATGGAACCAAACGACAAACACAAGTCCAGGCGGAAATAATGAGCGTCCCGTACACATTGATTGTGCATACGATTCGAGGCGTGCCGCTGCACCATCCACCGGCAGACAAACGCCGTACCAAATCTTCCAGAACTGGTACGGATCCTTCCTCTTCCAATTCCGGTTCTTCCTCCCTTCCGTTTTCGTCCATTTCAACCTCCAATACCTCCTCTTCTGCTTGGCTCGTTTCCTTGTCGTCCTGGGATCCAGATGCCTTGCAGTATCCATTTGTGGAAGTTCGGCAAGTGTTGGCTACAACAAGCAACCGTTCTGTAACCAACTCGAGCCAAACGACTCTTCCGTCCACACAATTTCGTGATCTGGGCTTTGTCAGCCTCCATCCCCACTTTGAGCAAGTCTTGACGGTAGAACTCGTTTCTTCTTCTGCTTTGTTGTTGCTAGACGACGACAATAGTAACAACCACAACAAGGACAATGAGAAGCATGTGTCACTGGAATTGCTGGTGTGGCAACTGGATTGGACAACGTCAATCAATACGAATGAAAGGAACGACGACAACAATGCCAACAATCATGCGGACAACATGGTCTTGTTAGGGACAGTTCCCTTGACTCTGACTCTTCCGGGACGACTACAAACGCGTCAATCAAAGGATGCGGCCCATGCAAATCTCCCCAACGACGCTACTACTTCTCCACCCGAATCCTACGACAAGGCATGGATTCCATGGGTGTCACCACCGGAATCAAAAGGGGACGACATTTCATCAATGGTACCCGATCCAAAACAACAACAACACCGCCAAAAGGGAGGCTACATTCAACTTTCACTCTATCCACAACCATCCCTGTGGAACCAAGCCTGTCACTGGCTTTCTTCTTCCTGTTGTTGTTGTTGTTGCTATGGCGGCTGGGTTCGGTCCATGGCTAGTCGTTCCGTTCAAGGTGCAGCAGCACCAAAGCAACCCGAACCAGTAGGACAAGAAAAAGAAGAAGCTCTCTAGCCGAATCATCCTTGGACGTGACCATGGCCAAGTCCAAAATCCCAGTCTACCAATCACGCTGGACACAAAGAAAAAAGACAAATCTCCCTCTATCCAAACATTGTTATCAATCGGATGAAACAACAAGCTTATGGCGAATGTCAAACAGTATCCGTCGTCATGAATCCAGGATTTCGTGATCAAAGGACGGTCCGATATACTGTTCCATGCTGTGCGATGGTGCCATGACCCACATACCACCCAATCCGTGCGACAAGCAAGTCAAACCGTTTGGAGATTCGACGACTTACTTCCAACACGGCCGCCAAGACATGATCGGCCGTATTGGTGCTTGTCCTTGTACGGCTACCACCACTGGTGCTGCTCACGTTGTGGATGCAATGGTGCCGCCGTTGCCAATGGCTCGTATTGCCCGTACAAGTTCATGGGCTACTTTGAATCATGGGCGAGACGAGTCTTTCTTGATACACAACCAATCTCCACATGAAGATAGTGTATGGGAATGCATTTCTCGAAGGGTAGGATCCTTTCTTTTAAGCCCCTTACGTCGTATCTATGACATGACAACCCGATACGGATTCGAGAATGCCAACGGTTACGTGGTATCGGTCAAGTAGAATCTGCTGTATGTAACATGTGTAAGTAATTATACTTCTAGCAAAGCATGCAAAACGTAACAAGTCATTTTCCGTCTTGTGGTTGATCCGTCACGAGTGGTTCAATGGCTTCCATTCTCTACAACACTTAAAATCCCAAACCTTCATCCAAGGCATAGAGGGCCTTGTCTTGTCGTTCAAATCCATCCAACAGTTCGTCTTCTTGAATGACCAATGGAGGTGCCACATGCATGTGGGGAGGACGCAACAAGCCAATCAATCCATTTTCGGCGACCGCCTTTTTGTACTGGACAAAGGCTTGGTCGACGGCCGTATGTTGCAATTGAGGATTGGATCCATCCGGATTGTGGGCATCCAAACATCCAAACAAACCGACGGAACGATATTGCTTGATGGAGGGATGATTTTCGGCCAAGCGTTTCATTTCCCGTTCAAAGGTGGGCGCCAATCGTTGCACATGACCGAGTACGTCATTTTGGATCAAGTACTTGACATTTTCGTAGGCACAGGCCATGGCGACGGGGTGGGCCTGGTAGGTGGATCCCCATCCCAAGGCCTTGTCTTCAAAGCTTTCCATAATGTGCTTGCGACATGCCGTCATGGAGAGGGGGAGGGTTCCCGAGGTGATGCCCTTGGCGGCCGTGACAATGTCGGGGAGGACGCCCTCATAATTTTGAAAACCAAACAATTCTCCGGTCCGTCCAAATCCAACCATGACTTCGTCGCAGTGCAGGACAATGTTGTACTTGTCGCAAATGGCCCGAACGCCTTGCATATATCCCGGCGGCGGTATCAAGACGCCCCCGCCCCCAATCACGGATTCAAATTGGATCATGGCCACGGTATCGGGGCCTTCGTTGAGGACTTGTTCTTCCAACATGTTGAGGGCCATTTGGGTGCGTTCTTCTTCGGTTTCGCCGGCCAAATCCCAAAAGAGGGGAAAGGGGTGAAAGGCCTTGACAAAGCCGGGCACGTGATCGCCACCAAACCATCGACGAAAGTCACCGGTGGCCTGTTGTGAATTGGTGGTTCCACCGTGGTAACTCCGATACCAGTTGATCACCTTGAATTTTCCCGTATGACGACGGGCCATCATAATGGCCGCCTCGTTGGCTTCCGACCCCGACGAGGGAAAGACCATGCCTTGCAAGTCGCCGGGCAAAATGTCCGACATGAGTTTGCTCAATCGGGCCCGCACTTCGGTAATGCCCAATCCACCATAGACAAATGGTAAGTCTTGCAGTTGCTTGGTCGTGGCATCAATGACAGACTGGGGCAAGGTATACCCGGTATTGGAACACACGGCCTGGGAGGTCCAATCCAAAAACTTGTTGCCCTTGTCGTCAAACAAATAGACGCCTTCGCCATGGGTGATAATGGGTGTGTTGTGCCGAACCTTGCCCGGTGCCCAGGTCAGCATGACCGACTCGGAGGTGGCCTCGCGAATTTGCTCCGACGACCAACTTCCCATGGGTTGTTCGTGCTCGGGTGACAATTGCAATTTCGAGACATTGTCCACCGCCTTCTGCGCTCACATGTGCCAATTCGAACAAGTGTTAATGTGTAGGGAGGATTGCACAAGAAAAAGAAAGAATAGAAGGAATTGGAATGAGACACGCAACTCGCGACAACATACAGGACGACACCCATCCTGATTTACGGCACACACACACATGTCTCCGTCGTCGTGGATTCGTCGACCGAATCTTGGGTGGTGTCAGCGCAACCGAACCAAACCAACAAACGTACCGTCAAGGCAGGACTTTGATGCGGCCATGATTTGGATCCTTTGACCACAGCGGAACGAATGGCATTGCTTGTTGCGGCGGCAGACATGGTAAAACAGACTGGGTTTGGTAGTAGTGGGAAACTCTTTGATTACGGGATGCAATTGTGTCGAATCCAATCGAACTGGGATATACTATATCGCGTCCAGAAAGTCCAAGACCGACCACAAGGTTGGTTGAATGAGAAAGATGATGGTGAGACACAGACACGGAAAAGGACCATCCCGCGTTTCGCGATGGATTCTCTCCAACTACTTTTCAGTCGACAGTATGATTTGTCCTACGTCATCCAAAAAGGGAATCCACGTCATGGGAGATGGCTTCGCGTTTCTGCTGGGGGAATGGAAGGAATAAGGAATCCGCGTCTCATGTGCGTGTGTTAAGGCGACCGATACCCCCCGAATCCCCCTCCAAGCGACTGGATTGGCCATGCTCCAAATGCGCCCAAACAATCACACTCGCTCCACACACAATCAATCCGATCCACCGAACACAGAGAACATACCAACACCCATTGTCATCCTTCTTCTTGTGTCTTGTTTGTGGAGAGACAACATGTCCTCCCGATTGTATTACAAACCGGTTGGATCCACACACAACCAGAAACATGACGACCAATCCTATCGACTGGTTCAATTTGTTTCCGACGAGCCGCATCCAGACACGGATGACACCAATACTCGTAATGACACTGGAGGGTTGGTCCAAGCCAACCACGAGTGGGTGACACAAACGGTCGAAATGCTTCATCAACAATGGCCCCAAACGGTTCCGCCTCCTTCAACGACGGCAAATTCTGGTGGTGGTGCTGCTGCGAATGGATTTGAGAACAAGATTGTGACCCCACACCACCATTCCGAAGGAGGCCTCCCCTGTAGTTACCAACTCATGCTGTGCCATGACAGTACCCATGAACCGTGTCAAGTCATTGGACATGGTCGTTTGACGGACTGTTTTACCAGTGCCGGAGGCACTGCGGCCGCCGTTACCTTTGTGGTGATTCATGCGGCTCATCGACGACGGGGATGGGGACGTATTCTCATGACCGTGTTGCAAGAGGAAGCGCAACGGCTCGGATACCAGTACCTGTACTTGTGGACGACAACCGCCGTGGACTTTTATCGTCGACACTTGGGATATCAACCCAGTCACCGAGTCTCGCTGAAACGAACCTGTCTCAAATCCTTGCACACCCATCAAGTCCAATCTTTGGAAGACATGATTCGACAAAAATCGCAACCGATATCATCCCGAAAAGCCACAACCGCTTTAACAGAACCAGCACAATCGCAACGACCGGTACAGGAAGTCATTCCACTCTTGTCGTCCTCTGGCGAATCAAACGATGAGCAACCGCAAGAACAACAAGAAACCGATGTATGGTTGTGCAAACGCTTGGTGGAAGAAACGGGGTCGTCCCTACAGGTTCCAGTCGAAACGCGGTTCCAAGAACTGGAACACGCCATTCCAACCATGCGGTGGTGGCGGCGGGACCATGCTGCTGCTGCTGCTTCTTCTTTTTTGTTCCAGAATGGTGGTAGTAGTAGGGTTGTCGACTGGTGCTATCAGTTCCATTCCGTGCCCTGGCAAGCCCAAATTGGTCCTTCGTGTGGATTGGCTGCCTTGCGCATGGTGCGAGACTATTTCGTACACCACCACCACCACCCACAAAACAACAATGGCAGACCTTTCAATCCTCCAACGAGTACTACTTCGGAACCAGACAATGTGCCATGCCCGTCCTTGTTGACCGTGGCCCGTGACCGGGGCTATACCCAGGATGGAGAAGTCTTTGATATCCGTCACTTGCAAACCTTGGCACGCGACGTGTGTGGATTGGAGTGTGAATTGTACTCCACTCGAAACGACGACCACGTGTGGGTCCGTACCCTCTATCACCAACTGGTACACCACGGGTCCCTGTGGATTCTCCCCTACGATTCCAATCCCTGCACCAAACAACCGTCGCAACTGAAAGGACAGGGTGCTCACTATGGAATTGTCGTGGGCATGCTGGCTCCCACAAAATTCACACGAACCAAAGCAAGTGACAAGGACCGCAAAACGATCACAACCGCCAATACCAATGCCGATTCTTCGCACCACCACCACCCAACCAAAGAACCAACAATCAGCGCCACCAAGAGTGTCGGGAATTCACCCATCCACTGGCACCCATGGACGTCGTGGGACATGGCGGCGGCGGCGCAAATGACGAGTACCAACCACGACACACCATTGGACCAGGACAACGACGACGACGACCATGACAACAGTTTGCTACTGGTACAACACAGCTTGTCCCCATCCTGGGCCATTGCCTCCTGGAAAACATTTCTCGAGTCCAATCAACAATTGATCTCGGTCAATGAACGCAAGTTTGGGTCCCAACAGCAGTTGAATCTCAAGGACCATATTCTATTGTGTAAGGGAATCCTTGGCGACAAGAAAGATATGACGGAACATGATACCGTGTCATGACACCCCACTCCGAAACTTTAGAGGAACTAAATAGATGACCTCTACGTCCTATCGAGGTCGTAGTGACGTTTGGGGTCGGGGCACGGTCCAATAGTCGGCGAGTCTCCGAATCCAAAGATGAGATACATTGCCGTCAAGAAATAATGTAGATGTCCCCTTGGCGGACAGAGGAGCGGCCGAGTCCGATATAGTTTCAGTGGAGGACTCAGAAACGATTAGACCAGGATTATGTTGTTATCTCGTGAATAAAAAAGTCCATCTTGATCGGAGAGGAGGTAGGATGCGATACCAAATAAACGCCGTGAAAGATACTACTCCTAGGTAGGAGTAGGAGTATGTATTTAAATCCTCCTCCTAGACCAAAGTAAGATTAGAATACTGCTAGTAGTCTCAATTTGGTGGGGGACAGTTGACCAATCGCACACCCCACCAAGTTCTACTTGTTCTATCTTATTTGCTATCCCGCCGAAAGAAGATCTCTAACTTTGACGTTTTCCAGGAAGAATGATCACTTGTTTTCTGTTTCGAGATCTGAACATTGATCCAAATAGTTGACGGACATGGGTCTCAATCTAGCTGGATAGAAGCTTTGTTGTTGTTGCTTCAAACTTGTTGCGTGCCTCTGAGAAAAAGGGCAACTCTACATAGTAAATGCGTGTGAAGAAAGTACCGACGACCGACGACTGTGGGTAGGTCCTTCAGTTCTAGGAAAAGAATGCATTTTCTGAAAACGAGTCTCTCGACGAAAAAGGTTAGAGGAGCCGACTCTACCAGAAACAGTAGAACCTTCTTCTTCTTCTGGCCCTACACTCAAATTGAACTGTGACTGAAGAAGTAGTCCCTATAAATATTCTTATTCTATTCTGCTGTCCGAACTGGGATTCGATGTCATCTTGTCTTATTCGGGTCGTGGGAACAAACCCGGATATGGGAAATCTTTGGGGGTTTTACTGTTTACATGGTTACTATTTTGGGGATCCTTACATTAGTGGTTTAGCCTTATAATATCTTTAATTTGCACGTTGAATAAGGTATCGACTGGAACAAGACAGTTTATCAGACCCAGTGCGGTATTGAGAAGAAGTAAAAGAAGTGAACTACACGAATATGGTAACGAATACTAGAGCTACGACGAAGAATCCACCGGAAACAAGCCCTGAAGGGCAAGGAACGGGAACCGCTATCCCAGCGGGGGGAGCCAGTACGGATACGGGTAGTAGAAAGATGCCCGCGAGGAAAACAGGAACGGAACGGAACCCCAGTGGTGGTGGCACTGGTGGAAGTACTGGCGGCTCTAGTAATAGAGCCGGGAGTTCAAGTAGTGGAACGAGAGGAACAAGAAGCGTGCCGACACGGGACGAAACCGCTGGAGGTGCACCCGCTGGCGGCGGAGACGGAGGAGACGGCAGCGCCGGAGGAGGCGGTGGTGGTGGTGGACACGGCGGTGATGGCGATGGTGGTGCACCACCTCCCCCGATCCCACGCCCGCCTGCAGGACCACCACCCGCGCTTTTGCAAGTTGGGCTGGTGTTGACCGTGTGCGGGGCAAACGCGAATGAAATTCAAGTACTTGAAAACATAGAACGTCTTAATTCGTTACACGCCTTCGGACGAATGAGTAAGGATGATGTCACGTCCTTAGCTTCAAGGTTGGAGAAACGCCCTGAACCGAACAATATAAGTCTTCCAACAAGCGTCGTGAAGAATCTTCAAGGGCTGTGTTTTTGGGCTTCCAAGGCCCGTAGACAGAGGCGTGACATCACTGCCGCCGATTTCGACCAAGTGGTACTCTCGGATGCCCTCGACGAGATGGAAATTAAAGCAGAAACTGACAAGGCACCGGAAATTAAGCCCGAAATCCTCAAGGAAGAGATCTGGGAAGATTGGTCTCGTGAATTCCCTACCTATTTGTCCCACATAATTGGGAAGCAACAAGCCCCACTTGACTATGTAATTAGGCCTGAAATTCAACCTGGACACGTCTTTCAAACTCTCCGAGAGCAAGAATTGTACACTTACCCTCTGACTGGACCATTCTTTCACGAAGACAACAAGGTAGTGTACCGGTTGCTTAGTGACCGTGTACGCGACCAACCCGCAACGTGGATTCAACCCTACCAGGCATCCCAGAATGGTCGAGCGGCACGGTTAGCCTTGGTAGCACACTACGATGGCGGCGGCCAGAAAGAGAAACGTATCAACAAGGCTGAAGCTATCCTTAGTTCCGTATTTTATCATAACGAGAGGGCGTTTAGCTTCGACTCTTATTCTACCAAGCTTCTACGTGCATTCCGCACGCTCGAAGAGACCCCTAATCGACGCTCGAATGCAAATCAGGTCAAGATCTTGCTGGACAACATCCGAATTGCAACGGCCGGTTTATCTCGGAAACACACACTGGCGAACAGTCACCCGCTTCCCGTCCACGGAATTTTGCGGGTCTCCAACAGCACAACGGTATTTTCACCTTTTACGGCGTCGACGTCACGGACGTTAGCCGCCGATTCACTTCCCAGGAGATGGCCACTCTCGGGCCCGCCGGACAGGCGTACATCCATCAGGAACGAGCTCGGCTCCGCGGCTCAGGTGATCGTGGCGGCCGTGGTGGCGGCCGCGGCCGTGGCTACGGGCGGGGACGTGGTGATTGGGGGCGCGGTTCTGCTGCTAGTGGACGCGGCATCGGCAACGTCGACGTGAATGGAAATAATGAGCCACCATCGGTCATCACAGACCCGTCTGTCGGCGGAGGTACCAATGGACACGCCGCTGGTAGTGCGGCGGGAACCGAGAATCCCGGTAGCAACGACCGTGACGCCAGGCATCAGTGGTTACTTGTGGGGCCAGGCGTGAGGTGACCACTGACAAGATGAAAGACACAACGGTGGATTGTAGCATAGGAAACATGGGAATCAGCACTGGGAATGGGAATGATGTTGCATGCAACGAAATGGATACGATGGCAGACACCTCCTGCGCTGGTGTCAATTGGACACTCATGGAAACAACAGGAATGGAATGCAAGGTTAGTGACTTTATGGGACAACAGGTAGGAGGTCGATACGTACCGATAGCGACATGTGCAACATGCATCCGAGAGAAAAGTACAGGAGTAGAACACATCTTAATCGGCCACCAAATGTTGTGGTTTGGTAGTGCATTAAAGAAGACTCTCTTGAATCAAAATCAAATTCGGTATTGTGGGCATGTGGTTTGCGATGACCCCACAAGGAAGGAGGACGAAGGATTTGGCATCACGGCCGACGGGTTATATATCCCCTTCGAGATACAGGGGACGACTATCTACTTTGAGTCCCGCGCGCCTACCAAGCACGAAATTGAGACTTTACCTGCGGTGACTTTGACGCGTCAAGAGTTATGGGACCCAAAAAGTGTGGATTTAAGCTTACCCAATCGTAGCCCGCTGGATGATGCACGTGAAGAGATCTCACTCGAAATTGGCGCGGTTTCTAGCGCATGCGATCCTGTGGCCGTGGGGCAGCGACTCGACAGTCTCAGATCGGTCGGCGGTCTCGGCTCGGACCGTCGCTCGATCGTTTCACCGGAAAATCTCAGCAAGAAATGGAAGATTGGGTTGGAAACCGCGCGGAAAACCCTCCGCGTCACCACCCAACAGGGTATCCGGACAGCTGTCACGCCTATAACGCGACGATATCGTGTTGACAACTTGGCATTGCATCGGCATTGCATCGGAATAGATTGAATAGTCGGTTCTATACGGATACGCTTTTTTCTCGGACGACATCACTTTCGGGACACAAGTGTGCGCAAGTATTCACGGATGGACAGTACACGGCCGTTTACCCACTCGCTTCCAAGGCACATGTCGGCCAGGCATTGGCCCGTTTTATTGATGAAGTTGGGGTTCCGGATGGTCTGACAGTGGATTTGGCCGGCGAGCAAACGGGGGCCGCCACGCAGTTCACGAAATTAAGCCGTTTCCACCGAATCGACCTCAAATGGGCCGAAAAGGGCACGAGTAAGCAGAACCATCGTGCCGAGCGAGAGATCGGGCTCCTCAAACAACGATGGCATCGCCACATGGTTGATTGTCGGGTTCCTCGTCGTCTGTGGGATTATGGGTTGGTTCATGAGTCGGGTGTCGGGTGTACTTAGTCGCGTCGCCCTGGGACATGACAGACGTAGCGGTATAGAACGACTTACAGGCGAGACACCCGACATCTCGGAGTGGATCGATTTCCAGTTTTTTGATATTGTCTGGTATCATGACAACACCAACGCCGATACGTCGGATGAACATCGTCATCTTGGGTTCTGGCTGGGGATAGCGCATCGAATTGGCAGCGACCTTTGTTATTGGATTCTCACTAAAGCAGGAAAAGTGTTGGCAAGGACAACCGTGCAACATGTGACAGAGCAGGAACAGGCAGAACCGGCCATCGTGGCAAAGATTCAAGAGTTCCGGTTCCGGTTGATTGTTGAGCAGCGCCTCGACGATAGGAATTTCGTGGATTGGGAGAGCAAGGGACCAGGATTTTTGGAGGACGTAGAGGAACCGGTCGAGGACGACACTCAAGTAAAAGGTGTAATTCCGACGGATGAAGAATACGGGAAGATGATCCAGGAACCGAAGCCAGAAGCGGACGACCTTGGCAAGAAGTATGACAACTACTTGGGGGCGCAAATCCAGTTAGACGTTGGCGGCAAAACGTTGCTCGGGACGGTAGTGAAGAGAAAGAAAGGGTTAGATGGCAAACCAATCGGAACGAGGCACAAGAATCCACTCTTTGACAGTAGAGCTTACGATGTGAGTTTCCCTGGAGGTGTCATCCAGGAATACACCGCCAATGTCATTGCGGAGTCGCTGTATTCGCAGCTGGATGATCAAGGTCGACAGTTCGCAATCATGAGCGAGATCATTGGGCACAGGAAAAACGGGGACGCCGTTGGGAAGGACGACGGTTTCATAGTGTCCAAGAATGGGAACAAGGTACCAAGAAGAACGACGAAAGGGTGGGAAATCGCGATTGAATGGAAGGATGGGAGTCAGTCATGGATACCGCTTCGGGAAGCAAAGGACGGATACCCCATAGAGTTAGCAGAATATATAGTCGCACAAGGGTTAGAGCAGGAACCGGCATTCCACTGGTGGGTGCCACGTGTCATGAATCACAAGCAAAGGATCATAAACAAGGTCATTGGGAAAAAGAAGAAGCAGAAAAAATATTGGAAACTGACACACAAGTATGGGGTGCGACTGCCACATTCCGTGGAAGAGGCGTTACAGTTTGACAAAGAGACGGGGACGACATTCTGGCGGGACGCGATCGCGAAGGAACTAGGAGTCGTGAAGGTGGCCTGGGAGGCTCGCAATGATCTCGTGCTTGCGGAGGTGCGAGTCGCGGTTAATCAGTGTGACGGACAGGCGATATGGCAGTCACGATTCGAATCTGTGAGACATAGAATCGTGTCCCCACTATGTATCCAAGAGCAATGCCTTACTACTAGAGAAGGCATTGCCCGTCGCATAGTAACCAAGCTCTAGCCATTGGCATCAATGGTTCCAAGCTAACCTCCATGAGTAAACGAGGAATTGATTCCTCATGAGGAATCAAATGAGGAATCGAATGTAGTTCCTAAACCTAGAGCTTATAGTATCAACAAACAGAAAGTTGTGAAACAACTTCTCTAGTGTATTGTCGTGGAGACTTGATCACCTCCACGCCAATATAGGTACTGCCCCTAGCTACTACAGAGTACCCTGTGTACTTTGACTGGTTATTACGCCCTTTTCTGCCTTACCCGCTTACGCATCCTTTGCCCTTTAAGCTCTTGCTTTCCCGTTCGAACCCTCTCGCCGCCTGAATCTCCCCTCTGGCCGCCCCCTCCCTTGCAAGCTGTCGTCCTCCCCACGTGAAGACGACTCTCCCCGTTCCCTAGGAAGCTTCAGCTTGCTCCCCATCGAAGAGGAAATCCAATTCCTCTCGGACAGTGAAGAAGAAACCACCAGCGATCCATCCGCTGAGCCAAGTGCCGACGACTCCTCCACCCAAGGAACCATGCCTCCCACTGCTCCTCCAGCCCCTGCACCAACCGAACGCGTCCCGTTCAAGCCTCCAAGCCCTCGAATGGGCGGTTTAGTCCAACTCGATGAGTATAAATGGGCTGCCTGGACTGGTGGCAAGCCCCTAGCGGATTGGAAAGGCCTGGATTCAACCGCATTCAATGGAACCACCCCCTTTCCCCGTACCCCTCACCAACGTCGTTTCGGGAAGGACATCACGGGTTTCGAAACCCGCTGTGGTGGATTGTCGAATCGTTTCCGCCAAGGAGACAACCTCCACTAGTTCATGAAGCGTCTCGACAAGACACTCATTCTCCGCGGCATGGACACCATTGCCTACATGCTTGACCCCGCTGACAACACCCGCATGCGCCATATTGTGAAGGAGCACACTCGCTTCACCCTGCGCCATGTCCAATAGAACGCAGCGGCCCATTGTCAACAGTTTGACACATATGACGCCAAAAACGACACGGCTGCTCGTCTGTGCCTTTTGGAATCCGTCGACCTCAAGCTCCGCCAGCGAATTGAAACCAAGACATCCTCCAACGACTCGTTCTGCCTTACCTGGATGACTTTCATCAGCATTCTTCAGTCTGATTCAGTCACCAAGTATGACCAACTCGCCGCCAAGATCGCCTCCAGGACCCCATTCATGTACGCCGGCCAAAACATCACGGAAATGGCGGCCGACATGAAAGCAGATTGCGAAGACTTGTTTGCCTCCGGATTTTACAAACAAACCTTGACCCTTGGCATCTTAGAAGCGTTCTCTCTTGCGAATGGAGACAGCCTCTACAACCTTGGATTGTTGAGTCTCCAACCGCTCATCCAAGCCAAGATTCTTGAAGTCCGTTACAAATCGGACCAGGACCAACAAGCCGATCTCGAAGCCGCCGAATTGTCATTCAAAGACATCTGCGACAAGGCCGACTCCTTGTACTCTGATGCAATCAACCGTGGCTCCTGGCCACCGTCGAGCAACAACAAAGATACAAAGGTTCCTCCCGAAGTCTTCGGCAAACTCACTGAAGTCCAGGCAATGGCCCTCCGACAGCACATGGGTGGTGCTTTCACAAAAGGAGCCTGTTTGATTTGTGGCGCCCAAGATCACTGGGCCAAAGATTGCCCCCAGCGTTCCTCCAAGCAGAACTCCGGGCAAAACTCCAACCGTCGCTCCAACTTCCAATCCAACTCCCAGCAACGATCCAACCGTGGCGGCCGTGATGGAAGAGGCAACCAAGGCGGACGAAATGCTCGCAACAACAACAACCGCAGCAACAACAGCTCCTCCTCCACGAACTGGAAGAAAATCGCACCCACCAGCGACCAACCAACCCCAAAACAGAGCGATGGCAAAACATACAACTGGTGTGGTATCTGCGAACGTTGGACGCCCACCCACACCACCGACACCCACAATGGCCCCGTTCCCAACAGGCGCCGCAACAACAACAACAATCGAAACAACCGCCAAGCCCAAGCCCACACCCTGGCCGTCGACTTTGACCCCTCCGCCTGGGCTGCGGTCATCGACATGGACGAGCTCGTTTGCGTCGAATGCAGCGACCAAGACGAAACCGAAAACGAGAACGCGTCTCCTCCTTCCGCAAACGACGAAAACTCTTCCAACTCCATCCCTGACTCCTTCTGGGATGAGTTTTCCCCCACCGACAAAGAAGACGACGATGACGCCGTCTCCCTTTCGTCGTCCTCCAAACCACCGAGCACCAACTCCTCTCCAAGTGCCGATGCTCCCCTGTGGATTGAACCCGACACTGTCGTTGATTGTTTTGGTGATCACTCCGACACCGTTGATTGTTATTTTGGCCTTGCTGATGATTCGAGTGAAGACGGCAAACCCTTTGCGGAAGACGACAACAACAACGACGACGACGAACACCATGACCAAACCTCTGTTGCATCTTCCACTCGCAGCATCCTTCTGCCTCCCACTCCAGGCAACATCGACGCCCTGGACATCGACATCTCCAACTTGTCCTTGTCCACAGCTCCCCATGGCCGTTCCCCTTGTCTTGACCGACAAGCCAACACCACCAACGACTCGTCCATCACTTCCGTCCCCACTCGAGTGCACAACACTCCCACTTCAACGGACCACCGACGCGAAGCCAATTTCGAAGCTGCCTTCCGTCACATCCCCACTACGCCGCACCCCACCGCGTCGTACAACCGTCCCTTCGTTCCCTTTAGTCGTCCCTTCGGCCATCCATCGGCCATGACATTAGAATTCGACTATGGCAGTCTTCCCCTGGAATGCATCAACTTTCCATTCCTAGGGGAAGACATCGCCTCAACTGACCCCGAAGACGTCGTCCCCCCTGACCACCATCATGATGATACCTCCTCTTCCTTCGACGAATACACCGTCGACAGCGGTGTCAGCTCCACCACGGCCACCACGGCCAACGAAACCGCCGTCACGACCGCCACCGAAGTGTCGTTGCCCGTCCCCTCTCCCTTGGCCATGATCATCTCCCTTCCTCCGGCCGATGACAACAACGTCGGTGGAGATGACGACGATGTTGATGGCAACGACGACGACGATGGAAATGATGAAGATGACGACGACACCATCGACGATGACGACTCCCATGGTCCTCCTCCCGACGACGACCACGACCCAAACTACGATGCCGATCGTGATGATGACTCCAATGGTGCACCAACCTCCCAGACCACCACCGATACTCCATTTGATGCTGCTGTTACCAGCAACAACAATGGGGAACCAACCGAATCTTCGAATCCACCTTCGAATGACGACGACTCATCCTACGATCTTTTGGCTTCTGACACCGACGAAGCCACTGGTTCTACACCAGCCGAAAATTTGGATTCATCTACTGTATCTGTTATAAGTAGTATTAGTGTGACCACCGACTCTGCTGACATCAGTACTCCCCAAGACCGAACTCCCCCACGTGCACCACCGGCCCGCCCTCCAACTCCGTTCAACCGCCATCCTGACGCGTGGCGAACAGCTGTTGCAGCGCCAGCCGAGCCAACCACCCCTCGCACGAATGCCCTTGGTCTTTACTCGCCGGTCGAGCCAACTGCTGTGCCATCTTCACCTCCGTCTCACACGACCCGTCCCCGTCGTACCTTCGACACCGACGATCCAGCAGTCCGCATCAAATGCATGGAACGAGCCGTCGAACGACTCATCCACGTGCACACGGCCATCAACAAGGAAGAAGACCTTTCCCAGCTCTCTCCTCTCCGAGACCAACTCGAGCAAGCCCGAACAAGTGTCCGCTTCCATCTCGAGACTCTCCGCCATGATGAATCCGTCCCCAACTCCAGGCTCGGTGCCCTCGATCCTCCCTTGAGCATCCAGTACACCTTCGCCTGGGAAATGGCCACCAATCCCCACTACACGGCCACCCAAATGCAGTGTGAAAACACGTGCATCCCAGATACACCCCCGAGCAAACGAATTAAGTTCGAACCTCATGCCAACCTAGCATGTGTTCAACCAACCAACCAACCAACCAAACAACCACCGTCGAGGCGTTCCCCTGTCTCCCGACCAAGACATCCTCGGAATTGGCACCAAGATCCCTTGGCTTCCCAATTCAGTTTGATTGTTTCGTTTTCTGCTCTTATCGTGGTTTCTCTTTCATGGCTCCAACCAACCGTCCTTTTCCACCATCTGTGGTATTATGGCTGCTGTATTCCCCTGACCCTCTCGTGGATTGGTGAATTTCTCCTCACACATCGGCTCCTTCCCTGCTCCAAACACCATCTCCGTCCTCGCCCGCACCCTTGGGCACACCCAATGATGAGCCATGCTTCATCACGTGCATGCTCTTCTCTGGCCGACTGGTTTGTTGCGTCGTTTCGTACATGGTGGATCCACCACTACCCCAACCTCTGCTCCACACCAGAGGGAGAGAGTCCACCAAACAATGGTGCTGCACAGAGGGCACGCCATCCAAACCGTTCCAATCGACACCGACGACGCCAACGACGAGGCAACCACCAGCACACCCATGGACCATCCCATCAAGACTCCATCTCCGAACCTCAACTTTGCGCCCTCATTAACCAACTCGGAGAAAGTGAAGCCTTGAAAATGGCCCTCCAAGCTCCAGCCAAATTCAGATCCGCCATGGAAAACCAAAACTCATCCAGTTTCCCCATCATCTGGGACTCTGGAGCGAGTATTGCTGTGTCAAACACCAAGTCCGATTTTGTTGGATTGATCCGAAAAGTACGACCAGACCTGCAACTCAAAGGTGTTGCCCAAGGCGTCCCAGTCAACGGACTCGGCACCGTCCACTGGTCCGTCATGGACACCAGAGGCAATCTCCGCACCCTCAAACGCTTGGCCTTGTTCATCCCATCGGCCAATTGTAGATTGTTGAGCACAACACATCTCCTCCAACAATACCCCGGAGAAACCATCACCCTTCAAGACTGCGGATTGACTCTCAGCGGGATACAAGACGACTCTACTCGGACCCCGGTCTTTGCCACCATCAATCCGACCAACAACCTTCCCACCTGCTATGGCTATGGAAAAGATGGAATCCACCGGTCCATCCGAGCACTCGTGACCACTGTCACCGTCGTCCACGAACGAAACTTGAACTTGACCGAACCACAGAAGGAATGGCTTCGGTGGCACCAACGACTTTGCCACATGAACTTTCGAACCATCCAATTCCTTTTTAAATCCGGTGTATTGTCACGTTCTGCGTCAAACCGTCAGTTGCACACAGCCATCTGCAAACTACGGAGTCCGCCCATGTGTGCCGCCTGTCAATACGGCAAGCAACGACAACGGTCAACACCAGGACAAACAGTCACCGAAGTTCTCGACCGTGACGGTGCCCTCAAAAACAACGACCTGTTTCCGGGCCAAAGTGTGTCGGTGGACCACTTTATTTGCTCCACGAAAGGTAGATTGTTTACGTCGAAAGGAAAGACAAAAGATGAGAAAATGTTTTGCGGAGGATGCATCTTTGTTGATCACGCCAGCGGCCACATCGATGTGGTCTTTCAGGCGCATCTCAACACTCACGAGACTTTGAATGCCAAACTCACCTTCGAGCAACGTTGCAAGGATGTGGGTGTCGTTCCCCAACGATACCACACTGACAACGGCAGCTGTTTCACTGCACAAGACTACACCAGGCAACTCGAAACCTTTGCCCAGATTCGGTCCTACGCTGGAGTAGGCGCCCATCACCAGAATGGCGTCGCCAAACGAGCCATCCAAACCATCATGTCGATGGCTCGGACGATGATGCTCCACGCCAGCATCCACTGGCCTGAGACAGCGGATCCCACCCTCTGGCCCATGGCGGTCTCTCACGCCGTCTTTGTCTTCAACCACGTTCCCAATCCGTCCACTGGCGTCTCACCCCACGATATCTTTTCAAGAACGAGATGGCCCCAAAAACGGCTACACGATCTTCATGTCTGGGGAGCACCAGTGTACGTCCTGGAAAAACGAATTGCAGACGGTAAGAAACTGCCAAGATGGAAACCAAGATCACAACGAGGGATGAACATGGGACTTTCTCCCAACCATGCCACCACAGCACCACTCGTCTTGAATCTTTCCACGGGCGCCATCACACCGCAGTACCATGTCGTCTTCGACGATTGGTTTGCAACGGTGCCGACTCCAGCAGACACCAACAACACAGAAGACATCTCAAGACTTGACAGTGTCTTTGGCGACATGACCAATCATCTGCACTCACCGGGGTATGACAACAATGACTGTGTGGACGACGCTGTCACCAGTGCACCACTTGCTGCTGTCAACCATCGTTCTGAAGATCCCTCCGATTGCGGGGGTACCTCCCGTCTGCTGTCCATACGGTTATTCTCAAATTTTCCTAAAAAATGTTAAAATTATTTCTGTCAAATTTCTTTCGATTTAGCACATTATTATAACGTCCAAGCCAACTGTAATAACTGGCTTCGCCCTATTGTGTATGGGCTCCGGGGGACGAAAAATTCCACCGTGACAGCGTAGTATTATCTATCGTGGTGGAATTTTTCGTCCCCCGGACCCCGTAGCCGCTTGCGCTCATGCATGATTGTGAGCCGTGAGACTTGACGAGACATGGACAAAGAAATCTACAAGCCCATTTTATGCTCAATAGTCTATTGTTTCAGAAGCGAGTACTCTTTACGCAGTAGTGGATCTAGCTTCACGGAATCATCACACACACACACACCAAACCATGAAATATACACACATGGTGCAATGCACCTCTAGAGGAGTATCAAAACAAGCTCCTGGCACTTTGTCTATGGGAAAGATAAAAGCATAGTCCACTACTAGTTTAGGCTTCCTGCTTCCTGGGCTTACATACCCCACGATGACGCTGTCAACCAGTGCACTGGTTGATTGTTCATTGCACTGGTGGATTGTCATGTTTCATGTTGTCATCCTTCCTTTGATGCATTCCACCTTCACTTGTGATCTAGGTGGATGGTTTTGACCATAAAGTTGTCACTTTGGTCGTTCGTCCGGCTGGGTGGTTTTCTTTTGGTTTTTGGTGTGCTCACTGCTCATGGTCGTCTTTTGTGGTGTTGCTCGAAAAGTGAGACGATTCTTGGCCCATGTGCCAGCAATACAAGGCGTGACCGGCGCGTCGATTTCGAGCGATCGAAGGGAGGCTGGCGATATCACCCGGCAGGCGCTTTGGGAAAAAATACGAGACAATTTTTTTCCATTCGGATGACGGACGAACAAAGGTACCCCCCCAATCGCACCCTTTACGTCTATGGAACAAACTGTTCCGTCTGTACCTCTTTCTGTTGACACGCCAGCCGTCCCTGTCCCCAGAACTCCCCCAGCCACCCCCACCACCCAGCCCTCCACGATTGATTCGTCTCGCCTTGCCCCGTCGGTTAGTGACCCACTCCCTTCTCCGCCTCCCGTGCCACCTCCCAACACGCCAGTGCGCGATGTCCCTCCGCGCGCGGCGACACCTTCAAGGCCACAACCTGCTGTTTCCTTCTCGGAACCGCTCGTTTTGCCTTCCCCGTCGTCTCCTGTCCCCGTGCACTCGGAACAGAGGGAGAATCCAGCACCACTGTCGCCTCTCCGCATGGCACCAGCCTCCAATCCCTCTTCTCATCAGAGGGAGTCTCTCTCCTCAAGACAGCCCTCCTCTCAGAGGGAGCCGCCTTCTCAGAGGGAGCTACCAAGCGATCCTCCTTCCGACGCACCATCTGCTCGACGATCCAACCGTGTCCGTCGTTCACCAAGTCGTCTCATCGAGAATATGGACGCCGCCCAACAATCCTATGTCGCCAATCAAGCCGAATTTGATGACATCAGTGGATTCAAGGTTGCCATTTCAGATCCAGACACTCTGTCCTACGAACAAGCAAGACAAGACAAGGATATCGACCATTGGAGAGAAGCGGCTAGAGTAGAAATTGAAGAACTAACTAACAAGGGTACATGGACTGAGGTTCCAGAGGAAGAAGCAACATCAAGAATCATCCCTGGTACCTGGGTCTTCAAGCGCAAGCGCCACCCAGACGGAACCATCAAGAAATACAAGGCCAGATATTGTGTCCGCGGCGATCTTCAAGAAGGTGATTTCGACACCTACTCACCCGTCGTCAACTGGGCCTCGATTCGTATCGCTTTGGTACTTGCCCTGGCTCGCAATTGGGCAATGGTTTGCATCGATTTCAACAATGCCTTCGTTCAGGCCGAGTTGAAAGATCCTGTCTGGATCCATATCCCGCGCGGTTTCTCCTCCACCAAGACCACCAAAACCTGTCTCCGACTCCACAAGAGCCTTTATGGACTCTCAGTTGCACCTCGGTTATGGTACCAACGTCTCCGACAAGCCTTGCTCAACGATGGCTTCACCCAGAGCAAGTTCGACGAATGTGTCTTCCTCAAAGAAAACATGATGGTGTTTCTCTGGGTGGATGATTGTGGTATTATCGCTCCGACGATGGACGCAATCAACGAATTTGTGAAACGACTCAAGGCTCGAGGATTCGAGCTCTCCGTGGACAGCGATTTTGCTGAGTACTTGGGCATCCACTTCACTCGGAAAGATGGAACAATTACAATGACCCAACCAGGGCTCATTAAGAAGATCGTTGAGGCCACAGGCATGACAAATTGCAATGGCAACTTTGTGCCAGCCTCCCAAGTGTGCCTTGGCAGTGACCCTGATGGACCACCGATGAAAGAAAAATGGAACTACCGTTCCATCGTTGGCATGCTCCTTTACCTTTCCACCAACACACGGCCAGATATCAGTTTTGCCGTCTCCCAAGTCGCTCGCTTTTCAACCAACCCGAAACAATCCCATGCCCAAGCCATCAAAATGATTGTCAGATACCTCTGGAGAACTGTAGATTGCGGAACAATTTTTCGGCCAACAACCGCCTTCAAGGTTGATTGCTATGTGGATGCGGATTTCATGGGCCTCTATGGCCGTGAATCCGAGGACGAACCGATCAGTGCCAAATCACGCACTGGATACATCATCCATTTTGGCGGCTGTCCCTTGGTCTGGAAATCTCAGCTCCAAAGTGAGATCGCCACCAGCACCTTCCACGCCGAATACGTCGCGCTTTCGCAAAGCATGCGTGTTGTTGTGTGGCTCCAAGACATCTTGTTCGAGATCAACCACCACCTTGACCTCGGCACCGACTCCCCAACCATCTTTGCTGAAGTCCATGAGGACAACAACAGCGCGTATCTTCTTGCCAACAACCAGCGCCTCTCGTCCCGTTCCAGGTCCCTCAACAACAAATACCACTGGTTCTGGGAAGCTGTGAAAGGGACGAATGCAACAGTTAGAATCTCCAAGATCAAAACAATGATGCAACGAGCGGACTATCTTACCAAAGGACTCTGCCGTGATGTTTTTGAGAGGATTCGGAAACTGAATCAAGGTTGGTGACTGACTGTGTTTGAAAAGATATCGCCCTTGTCAAGAGGGAGAGTCGCGGTTAATCAGTGTGACGGACAGGCGATATGGCAGTCACGATTCGAATCTGTGAGACATAGAATCGTGTCCCCACTATGTATCCAAGAGCAATGCCTTACTACTAGAGAAGGCATTGCCCGTCGCATAGTAACCAAGCTCTAGCCATTGGCATCAATGGTTCCAAGCTAACCTCCATGAGTAAACGAGGAATTGATTCCTCATGAGGAATCAAATGAGGAATCGAATGTAGTTCCTAAACCTAGAGCTTATAGTATCAACAAACAGAAAGTTGTGAAACAACTTCTCTAGTGTATTGTCGTGGAGACTTGATCACCTCCACGCCAATATAGGTACTGCCCCTAGCTACTACAGAGTACCCTGTGTACTTTGACTGTGCGAGCAGGGCGACAGCTAATAGGGTATACGGAAATCAAGTGCCACATGGTTTTCGATGTGAAGATGGACCTGAGGAGAAAAGCCAGACTGGTGGCTGGTGGGCACATGACAGATGCCCCGTCAAGTCTTACTTATTCGAGCGTTGTGAGTCGCGATTCAATTCGGATAGCGTTTCTAATCGCAGCCTTGAATGACCTAGACGTACTGGCTTGTGACATTGGAAATGCCTACCTTAATGCGCCATGTCGCGAGAAGATTTGGTTCCTAGGTGGAGCGGAAGTGGGTTCAGAGTTTCAAGGGAAGGTGTGCGTGATGACAAGAGCGCTTTACGGGCTAAAATCCTCGGGAGCCAGTTGGCGAGCGACGCTGGTGGGCACTCTCTATGACATGGGATATGTTGATACCAAGGCGGATCCATGTGTCCTACGACGGGAACGAAAGCGTGACAATGGGGAACCGTACTATGAGCTGATTTTAGTTTACGTTGATGACATCTTGCTTGTCAGCCACAAGCCTGAACCAGTGTTTGAGGAGATAGACTGCCATTACAAGATAAAGAAAGGGAGTATCGGACCACCGACCACGTACCTGGGGGCGCAGGTGTACCAACATAACCTGCCCACAGGGGGAATGGCATGGGGTATGTCCAGCGAGAAGTACGTAAATAACGCGATCAAAGTGGTGGAGCAATTGTTGCTGGAAGACGGGGACGGAAAACATCTCAAAACAACGGCGCGGGTACCAATCGAAACTTCGTACAAGCCCGAGCTTGATACTTCTGAGGAGCTTGATGATAAGATGAGAGCTCGGTACCAACAGCTGATTGGTGTGCTGAGATGGGCGGTCGAGATTGGCCGCGTGGATATCTATTTGGAAGTTTCGATCATGTCACAGTACCTAGCAAATCCGCGGAAGGGACATCTTGAAGCTGTGTATTGCGTGTTTTCATTCCTCAAATCTCACCCGAAGCTCAAGATGGTATTCGACCCTGTCTCAGTGAAGCTAGACAAGAGTTGTTTCGCGCAGACACCAATCGAAGAGTGGAAAGAGTTTTACGGGGACGTAGCGGAAGAAGTACCAGCAGACATGCCAACACCACTTGGGAATCCGGTGGAAATCACGTGCTTCGTGGACGCAGATCATGCTGGGAATGTCGTCACGCGTCAATCCCACACAGGCATATTGGTGTTCTTGCAGAACGCTCCGATCCTTTGGTTCTCGAAACGCCAAAATACCGTGGAAACATCCAGTTTCGGGAGCGAATTCGTGGCGATGAGAATCGCCAAAGAGTTGATTGTTGGAATGCGGTATAAGTTGCGAATGTTCGGTGTTCCGGTTGTCGGTCCGGCCAATATTCTCTGTGACAATCGAGGCGTTGTCAAGAATACCAGCATACCTTCATCCATCCTGAGCAAGCGACACAACGCCATCAACTATCATTCGGTCCGCGAAGCGGCAGCCGCAGGAATCGTCAGAGTCGGCAAGGAAGACACGGAGACCAACATTGCTGACTTGTTTACCAAGATGCTTCCCCAGAGTCGAAGAAATAACTTGATCTCACAGTTCACATATTCATCGGCATTTGGGGACCGGGGTGCTCCCTCACAATCGCGGGGGGCAACAAAGTGAATCCACGGGGTGAGCTACACTTTGCGGGGACTGTCTTATTCGGGTCGTGGGAACAAACCCGGATATGGGAAATCTTTGAGGGTTTTACTGTTTACATGGTTACTATTTTGGGGATCCTTACATTAGCGGTTTAGCCTTATATAATATCTTTAATTTGCACGTTGAATAAGGTATCGACTGGAACACGACAATCTGCGCCGCTTTCTCATTCTCATGACCCGGAGGTATTGTTCTCATCGTAGATTCGTGTATGCATATCTCAGTCAAGTTGGTTCCCAGTTGGAGGGAGATTCGCGTTCAGAAGGGACAAAAAGATCGAAAAGATCGGCGCATCATCTCTCTACGAGTACAATGTATTGCATGTTGGCCACACCACCGCAAATCTCAGGACTATCGTCGTGCAGTCATCAATCTATTCCCAATTTGTTTTTATTCCCTGATTTTCTCATTCACTCCACCTTGTTATGTAATCGTAGCTTGCTTCCAACCCTGTAATAAAAATTGGCCGACGCATCAAGGCGAACAAACACATACACGCCAAACAAACGCGAAGACACAAGGGACAAGGGCGGATGATGTATTAGAGAGTGAATCGAATCTTTGTGCAAAATCTCTCACGTCGACTGCATCTCCTCTCCATTCGCTGTCTTTTGTTGGAGTTGTTCTCATCGTCACGACCGCCATCATTGGAATCTTTCCCTCCAGTACAAGCAAAGTGGAAAATTCTCATTCGGGGTCTCTCGCTCCATTCTGATCCAAGCAAGGAAACAAATAGACGAAAGAGGAACAACAGAAGCACGGACTCGATCCGATTCTGTCTCGTCTTCTTCTTCTTGTGTTGTTGTTATATTATCATTGAAATCTGCCAGTCCAACTCGAATCAACAAAACATCAAGAAGATTCTCCTATTGAAATAAACAAACAAACAAGATGAGAAGCTCGCGCTCCTTTCATTGGTTTTCATTTGGATTCTTTCTCCTCCTGGGGGCCACGGATTGTGTCCTGTCGTCAGTCGAGCAACGCGTTCATTTGGTTGCGAGTCCAGCTCCGTTGTTGAGTGGTTCCTTGACGCAATGCACCGGTCCCGACGACCCCACTTGTTTTGGAGGTGTCGCCGCGGCGGCCGCCTTGACGCGAGCGTACAGTGGCACGGAACCACGATTGTTTTTGCCCTTTTTGGATCGCGAAAGTCCCTTTGTTCAAATGAGTCCCCTGGGTTGGAGTGTCAATCGATTGATTTATGAATATTGGTGCAATGCGTCCGCCTTTTTGACGGCACCCTCCATTTTGCAACAAAACAAGGTGGATTCCAATGTCTCGCAACGCGATATTTCCGATTTGCAATCGCAGGATTTGCCTCTCTTATTGTCCAATGTCCAAGTCCCCTTGGGCAATTCCTGGCATTCCTATCATACAGCCCTGTTGCAACATGCCGAAACACGATTGGCGTGCATGTCGATTGTCAATTCCAATGAACCCATGAATACACCGCAACTGGATACCGTGTTGGGGGGACTGGATTATATCGCTCGCATCAACCAACAAGCCGGTTGTTATGGCGAATACACGAGTCGATTTCCGAAACCCCCTACTAGTACTACAGACAACAACCCTCCGACAATCGACGACGATCCCTTTTGTTGGATTCCCATTCTTATTTTTGCCGATGTCAAGGAGAAATTGGAACAATTGATTCAAGCCGTCTTGCAGCATGCCCATCCTCCGGCCTTGATTTTGGATGTGTTTGAAAACGCACCACCCTTGAATGAACCACGCAAAGTGGGACCGTCCACGTGGTTGGTCAGTATTGGATTGCGCGATGAACGCTATCAACATCATGTCTTGACATTGAGTTCCACTTCGATTCAAGACGTTCAAGTCAAGGTTCACGATTTGAACTTTTCCTTGCCGGAAATTCCTCCCCAAGTGCGAGACGATCAATATAATGCCACACTGGTGGCCTTGGCCGAATTGGCCGCGGAAGCACGGGACAATGACCCCGTTGTGGCACCCCACAGTATCGCCATGCCTCTCCAACGAGAAGGCAATTATCGACGCTGCAAGGGTGGACAATGTGAATCCGGATCTCTCTTTGTCGATGCCCTCCGATGGTATACGGGGGCGGAACTGGCCTTTGCCACGAGTGGTGGTTTTCGTGGCGATGGATGGCCCGAAGGACCCGTTCACATTTCCAATTTGTGGGATTTGTTGCCCTTTGCCAACAATGTGTGTAAGGGTGTCATGAGTGGGGTGTCGCTCTTTCAACTCTTCAATTATTCTCTGTCACAAGCGACCTTTGAAGGACACAATACCAATCTCGGTGGCTATTTGTTGCAAGTGTCTGGATTGCGATTAACGTACAACACCCAACTGACCGGATCTCGATTGTTTGCGTTGGATATTTGGGATGATACTCGAAACGACTATGTGCCCGTGGAACGTTTGCAATTGTACAAGTTTGCCACAGACAGTTTTGTGTGTACTGGATTTGATGACTTTGTCCCCTATTTGAATAGTCGTTTGGTCTTTCCGGGCGAACAAGCGGGACAGCTGGATGGCTCAATCATTCAACAAGAAATCGTGGCCGAGTATTTGAAAACCCTGTATTCCAATACCACCTATATTCCTACCGTGGAAGGACGCATGGTCAATGATACCACCAGCCCGGCCCGGCAAGTGTTGAATCTCGTGCAAACGGCCGATTCCTGTGCGGGGAACGAGTTTTGGAATGCCCAAGAATTTACCTGTTGGTCGTGTCCGGAAACTCCGGGAGTCGTCTTTCTCAAGGATGTGTTGGAATTTGAAGGAGAACTGGGTCAATCGCCACTGTCATTGACGTCTTCGTCGTCGTTGAACATGAGCATATCCTTTGTCAATACGTTGCCCTACAATGTGACCTTTGTGGTTCGATCCTTGCCCTTTTGGATTCAGGTTCAAGCACTCCCTCGTCAAGGCCAAGACCCATCGTCCGAAGCGTCCGATGAGGACGACGGCACCAACAAAAAGAAACTCTTGTTTGAAAATCTCGTGGCAGGAGAGCAAGTTACCTTAATGGTCACCGTGGAAATCGATGCCTTGGAACCCGGAACAGCCACGGGGGCCGCCATTTTTGGAATTATCAATGAAGATCAATATCCGGGATGCACCCGTCCCGATTCTACCTTTGATTTGATTGCCCGGATTATTCCCGATCAAGATTTGAATCAATTGGGACCAGTCCGTGTTGTGGGATGGGTAGCCTCGGGCATTGTGATTGCCACGGCCCTCTTTTTGTTGGTTTGGGTTATCCAGCATCGTAACACACGAATTGTTCGAACCTTGCAACCTCTCTTTTTGGCCATGATTGCCGTGGGTGTCTTGGTCATGGGTATGGCCTTGATTCCAATGGGTTTTGACGATGAGATCGTCTCGCCCGACGCAGCCGGCAAGGCTTGCATGGCCGTACCGTGGCTCGTCAGTATGGGCTTTACCATTGCCATGTCGGCCCTCTTTTCCAAATTGTGGAGAATCAACAAACTCTTTCAAAACTCACAGCTTCGCAGAATACGAGTCAAGGAAAAGGATGTGATTGCACCCTTTGCCATTTTGTTTATCATCAATTTTTGGGCTCTGGTGACGTGGACCCTGGTGGATCCCTTACAATGGGAACGCAACGAAATTGAAGGACAAGTCAATCAAAGTTATGGAGCTTGCCGTGCAGCCGACGGTCCCGTTTCCGTCGCCATGATTTGCGTCGTGGGCATCGTAAACTTGTCCGCCTTTTTGGTTGTGTGCTATCAAGCCTACCGTGCCCGAGATGTCAGCGATGAATTTAGCGAAAGCCGAAACCTGGGCGTGGCCCTGTTCAGTTGGGTCCAGCTCTTTCTTATCGGCATACCCGTCTTGTTTCTCATTGACAAGGACAATCCATCGGCACGATATTTCATTACAGCCGGTTTGACATTTGCCGTTTGCATGTCCATGTTGTTGCTTATTTTTGTTCCCATTTTGGTGCAACAACGACGTGCCGAACAACGCTTAACCAGTGAAGTACGATCTCGAGAACTCCGTCAGGATTCCCTTTCCTCCGCAAATGATTCCGTCCACCGATCCAATTCCTTTCGTCGTTTTTCGCTCACTGATTTGGGCAAGACTAGAATTTCCGGTGTGGGTGGTGACATGAAGATGTTTGCCGATCAAGTGGCCCGGACGCAAAGTGGTAGTAAAAACAGTGGAGAAGCCGAAGCCGGAACCACCACGCCTCCTCCTTCGCCAACGGATATTTCAGAGGATCAGACAGACCACCGTCTGGAACCAATGACGGTGATTGAAGAGGAGGACACACCGGATGGAACTACGGATGATGTAGCTCCACCAAGCGACGGGCTTTGGGAAGCGGACGCCATAAAGAGAGAGCATGCAAACGAAGAAAACTTATCTTGCAGAGATGGTGAATCCCAAACCCCAAAACCTAGTCATGGCACAAACGCGGCTTCCGACCAAACTCCCAAGGATGAAGTTCCGTCATTGCTGACACAAAACGATGCATCTGTTTCACCTGTACAGATGAGAAATGATGCTCCACGAATTTCACAAAATACTGCTCCGACAAAAATGTCCACATCTCCGACTAACAATCCCAATCCACTGATTTCTTCAAACTCGAACGACATTGAGCACAAACGTCTTGGAACCATATCCCGGTCGTCCATCACAGACAGTTCGTTTTCGTTATCCGAATCATTCCGGGACGAAGGCTCGACTTCTTTCACTTAAAGGAATGGGACATACCAAAGTTCGCTGCACCAAGAGCCGTGGTATCTAGCCGCAGGTCAAAAGTCAGTGCAAGCACATCTGGGGTTATTTGCTGGGACAACGAACCAACAATCGAAAGCGAAGGAGTTTCTTTTTGTATAGTGATAGAGCAAGGCTGAAACGTGTTGATGTTTCTCATTGCTGTCAAAGATCAAATTCTCGTGAAGTGACAGAATGAAGCAAAAGAATCAGCACAATCTCGATAATTTTGTTACTGTATTAGACTATGTTAACTGGATATCAATCATCTTCTCATTCCGTCAATATCGATCACGTCGAAAGGTATTTGCATTGCGCTCTCGTCTCCAAATGAGGAGTGAAAATCTAGGATGCACTTTCTTTGCGCATATGCTCTTTCCAACTGCATCAATCTCAGGAAATAACCAATGATGCATTGTGATTGCCAATGAGGGCTTGTGTTTTCCAGTCCCAAGAAGGTTTTTTGGGAACTCCAAACGAGATCTGGACTCGTTCTTTCTTTGCGCTGGACTACAAAAAATCGATCTGTGTGGTTATTTAGTGTTCGATCCACGTGGGTGGATGGGTTTGAAAGAGTGCATCTTGTTGGGATTGGAGTCGTCGAACCAATCGTGCACCCGCTCTGGCGGCTTGTTGCGTTTGGAGTTTGCCACGGCATGCATAGTACAATTCAAATTCTGCACCATTCATACCAAAGTAGGTAATGCCCTCGTCGTGACTGTCATTGTGATCGTTTTCTTTGATGGCATGGTATTCCATAGCCATGCCGGTAAAGTTGGGTGAGGATTCAAACAATCCCGTCATGGGACAATACCGACCGACACCGGGAGGAGGATTGTCCTTGTCATGGTCCTGTTTTGTTTCGCGAGCAATCATGGTCATGGCATCGTGAACGGATTCATTGCTGGCTGAACCCAGACGCAATCTCAAGCTCAGTTTGTGGTACATACTCCAAAGGAAATGAAGACCAATAGGGGTTGTTGTTGTCGTCGTGTCATGATTTGTACCACTCGTCATGGACGATGAGAGGCATTGGGTCAGGTATCCAATGATTGGTGCTGGTTCCTGATGCCGTCGTCGTCTTGGTCGTGGCGATCCAAGTTTGGGGGTTCGTTGTTGGGGGTTGGTACGGACAGGTGCATTGTAGCGATAACAAAAATGAATCGCATGAGGATCCAGCGTGTCCAATAGGGAACGATACATTTTTTCCGACGCAATCGGATCCATGGCCGTTTCCAATTCTTCTACCAAAATACTACATGGTGTTGCTGTCGTGGACGATATAGAAGCATAGGGTATCATTTGGTCTCCTTCTCCGGATGCATCCACATAATCGTCATCGCTATTGACAGCCTCTTCGTCGTCGTCTTCTATTTCTTGAGAACGAGGCGAAACCAAATGATTGTGTCGCGTCTCTGTGTTGATATTGTCTCCTGCACAAGAAGAGGGCAACTCCAATTGCTGGGCAACATTGTTGGCCGCTTGTCGAAAGGCTTCAAATTGGGCCGTAGTTCCCAGTGGACTGAGGAGTGCCAACAAGAGGCCGTCGTTTCCATTGCCAGTAGACAATCGATGCAAACATCGGGTATAACAATGCAAGAATCCCGAGGAATGAAGCCGTGGAAGACAGACCGGCAACCACAAGTCACTATAAAAACGTTCTCGTCGTTGTCCGATAAAGTGCAATAGCATGTGCAGATCGGTACATCGCATCAAATGGGGTCCATAGTCGGGTTGGACCAAACACACCAATTGCGTATCAACAAACAGAATGGCAAACAAGGTGTTTTCCGTTTGCTGACCGATTTGTTGCAATACATGAGAGATTCTTCGGCGAGTGGCAGTGGAGAGGGGAGCCAAGGATGGATTGGCACACAAAAACAAGGGAACTCTTGTGTGTTGCTGTTCTTCATGTAGAGGATGGTGTTGGTTATCATTCGGTCGGATTTCAGCAGTCGAGGGAGTCGTTGTATCGAGGAAGGAATCGTTCAAAATAGCATGGATCCATCCTTCGTCAGTACCCACAAGGAGGCTTTGTACGTCAAAGCTGGTATTGTGAGCAAAGGCTTGTTGAATTTGATCGGTAAATCGAAAGACAAGCTGACTATACAGATACTCCAATTGCAGACGAACTTGAGCTTCCACGGCAGCGACCGCCGTTCTCGTCGTTCTTGTCGTTTTCCCCTTGTTTTTCCCATCCAGACTGGCCACCACAGCCACCAGTGTCATGGCACCCACATGCGAAAACACTAACAAACTGGAATTGGTTTGAATGGATTGAATCTCACCCAGGGAAGTACCCGTTTCGTCCCCATTGCCATGAGACGGGGCAGAGGCTGTGCCAGGACCGGTTTTGGTATTGGGACTTGTATGAATGTGAGTCATCCCGGCTACGAGAGGTGTTGGATGGTACAAGATGGACCCTCGCAAGGCCTGGACCAACCCACAGATTCGAGCAATTTCACTTTCTCTGCCATATCGAGCAAACACTGGCTTCCCAGCATCCGACATGACAATAACGTTGGTTCGAATCCTGTTTCTCCGGATTGTATTTGTCATTGGTACCATGGTTGTTATTGCGTCGTCTTTGCTCTCCAGGTACAGTACCCGTCAGCGCCATGGTCAATCGAACCCACAAGAAAGAGAAAAGTTGAGAACTGAATCGTGTTACAGTCGCTCTTTGTAACGCGTCTCATCAGCGACCCACCCCTTGCTACCCATGTCAAAAACCAAAATCTTTGTCGGTTTTGATTTGGGAATGAGAAAAGCGATCTGGATCTGATGGGTGATGACGGTCTCTGAATCGACAACGACAATCGTTTGTGGCACCGAAACAGCACATCGATAAAAAGGATCTTCTTAGGAATACTTTTGGGGGGTCTACTGTTCGAAGCACAATGGGAAAATCTGAACTATTTTGATATTCGTGTCAAAGAGGCCACAACCAGGCTTGTCACGTCGTCGCCATACCATCGCAAGACTGGTTTTCTTCACCATCATGATGAACCCATCACTTTCACTTTTGAAGGCCCATTGACTCATTTGACTTGGGAATCTCCTGACTGTTGGACGATTGTTGCTCCTCAAACTCTTTTATGGGCAAGACTCGACGAACGGCTTCCATGGCCTCCATGACCATATCTTCGACGTTGTCTAGTTCTGTTTGCACGTCAGTCATGTCATCAAGGAGGCAAAGCATCTCAGCGTGTCTCTCTTGAAGTTTGACTTGAGCACCTAATGACTTCTCATTGAAAACTTCCATCAAGTCACCAAACTCTCGTTGCAACTGAAGATGCAGTTGTTGCTGGTCATCAAATTTGGCCGAATGTGCTGCAATCGCATTGTCCGGGCCTTGTCCCCCGACGAGATCGTCTGTATCCGTATGATGGAAGGGACTGTCCGTGGAACTATTCGAAAGATTGAATTTCTCGATTCCGTTTTGATGGTTAGATTTGGGAGTGTTTGTAGTTCCAGGAGTGACCATTCGAAGACCTGCACGGTTTTGCTCCTGTTGCGGTTGGGTGGCCGGTGTTTTCGGTGCCATGGTTTGGTTAGATTGCATTTGGGCACGAGATTGTCCTGCAGGCGTTTTCGGCTGCGCAATCCGATGCGATTCCATGGATGTAGAACGAGGCGCCTGCTGAGTCCCATCTGCTTCGAATTGTTCCGTGGGTCTATTCAACGCTCGTGTCGGTGCTTGCTTCAATGTGGCAATGGGCGCCATTGATTGACCGGCAGGTCTTTGTTCCAGGTTTTGGGACTTTCGATTTCCCAAGATACTGGGAATACGCGTGGCGTTGCCCTGGCGCGTAGATGCTCGGAGTCCATTGGACAGGTTCGCCAATACTCGTGGAGGCCCTTTTCCAGGAATCTGTTTACCTGCTTCGGTCGGTCCAGATACCGTACGAGACTTGAAGATCCCAGTACCCATGGGGACGCTTGGTGTGGTAGTTTGTCTTCTTGATTCCATGATGGCTCCTGGGCGACTTTGAGGATGAGAGGTTATACCCCTTGGCAGTGATTCGGAAGTCTCCGGACCTGGGCGGACCAAACGTTGTGTCTGGCGCTCTATTCCAGTGACCTTGCGCTGAAAGAACGGGGCTTGTACTGGGGGAGGGTTCAGACCGCCTTGTGGGGGCGTTTTTGAGACTTGTGGTGCAACCATTCCCTGATGAGGGCCTCGTGGAGGCGTTTTTGAGACTTGTGGTACAACCATTCCGTGACGATTTTGAGAGGCTGCAGCAGCCGAGAGATGTGCGGTGTTTGTTGATGGATGATGAGAACTTGAGGTACCACTCGGAGCGATCGAGGAGCTCGGATTCGCGAGCTGACTTTTCGTGGTCTCAACTGTCGACTTTGGTTCAGAAGTTGCGACATGTAGTTCACTTTGTTGGTGCATGAAGTTAGTCCTATCAGAAGGCTGTTCCTCGTGAACAATAGACGCCTCGGTTTGAACTTTGCTTGCACCAAAGAACGATGTGTCCACTTCACTGGTCCTCGCAGATTTTTCATTGATATGTGGAAGTGTACCTGTCGACTGCGATTCTTGTGATGATGCTTGGTCAACCCGAAAATTGGTCGCCGTTTGAGTCTCAGATCCTTTAGAGAGACTGGGAGGACTAGTCAAATTGGATAGGCTCGCAGCTCCAAGTGCTTGTGGCAACGACAGTCCTTCCGAAGTCTGGGAAAACGAGTTTCGTTAGAAGGTACTATATTCCAGAAGGTTTTCTTTCTTCTACGTACCACGGATTCACCCATTTCGACAGAAGTAGACTGGTTTACAGCACTGGAAGACAGTGTTCCCGGGTTGTTATCTCCTTCCTGTGGTTTCTTTCCTCGAAAGAGAGCAATCCCGCCAATGCCTCTTGGTTTCGTTGCATCGTTTTTCTTTGTCACCAATGTATCCACATACGTGAGATCATTCACAATTGATGGAACGAGTCAAAGCTGAGATCAGATGCTGAACTTACCACTGGTGGTTCGCAATGGAAGCTTGATGGTGCACTGAAATCGGTGGAAGAACCACCAAACCCTGTCTCAGAGGGAAGGTTGAATCCCGTCATGAATCCATCATTGTTCGTTTCGGCCTCGTCCGGAAAACCAAATCCCTCAAAGAATGTGTTGGGCTGAGGAGATGCCAAGAAAGCGGCAGGCTTTGTTCCTTCGGCAAAAGATACGTGAGTGGAAGAAGCGGCAGCATGCTCTGATTCTTGTACTGAAGATTTTGGCGGAGCATTTCCTTCCACGGCGCCGCCACCCTCTGCCGTGTCTCTTGCCGTCAATGACGGAGGCTTTTTGGCAAATCGAGCTAATCCAGGCATGGTTGTGTCGTTTTCTTGTTTCCGTCAACAGGTTGTCACGGTATGGTGAGAAGCAGTGGAGGGAAGAATTTGTTGTTCCCTATTCGGGATCTGGAAATGATAAATCGTTGTCCGTCGCGCGACGCGCGGGAAGGACTAGATTCACTATGTCTTCCTACTCCTATGGGTAGACTCAAGAGGCTCCAGCAGTTGCAGTCTTGATCTAGAAATATGAAAGAATCATCTGTCTTCTAATATTCTATGATGGTTCACCCCCTGAAGCATACAGGCTCTTGCGAAACAAAACAAAATTAAAAATGTACCAAGACCAGTCTTGCGACTGGTTTCTGGCGATACAATGCCATTGATTTAGGAATCAATCTCCAATAGACCTTGCAAGATAATGGTGCAAGGGTAGACCGACATGAAAAATAGCTTCATGATAGGTCAGAACGGTAGTCATAGGAATGACGAGGACCGTCCATTGGTCAACCGGGTGTAGGTCTGTCGAAGAGGTCGCCTCGTGGCAGGAAACGCGCTTTTTACTTTCCGCTTTGCTTTGCTCTTCGCACCCGTTGTGGCTTTCGCAGTGGATGTTTCCAAGGATGACGAATGTCTTAACCGGGTACGTCTCGACGGACTGCGTGTGTTTGGCAGGCGACCAGCTGCTTGGCTTGTGGATCGGAAGAGTGCAGTCGTCGATTTGGCCGTCACCTTTTCCAACGAAGATTGATTATCTTTCAAGCGCGAAGTCTTTCGGCCAATTGCCTTCCCTAGATTCCCTACTTTGGAATGTCTTGAGGATGGACGGGCAGAAACACTTGATCGTGTCGATGACTGATGATGTGGTTGCAACGACAAGTCCCCAACTGGAGCAAAGCTAGTCCCCGTTCGTGGTCGGAGAACTCTTGCTGTAGGAGTGGCAATCTGACGTTTTCGCGTAGTACTATTTCGCGAAGATGCTTCCTTATCCCTGCGACTGTCCGCCTCCAAGTCATCCAACGCCCAGACTAGCGCCTCCAAACCATCGGTCGAACCTTTACTTGAGTTTGTCTTTTCAAGCTTCGAACTTGCTTGCTGTTGCTTGTCAATATGCTGGCGCGCCATTCCTCGCGTAAGGCGACGCCCTTCACTCTCAACGATACTCTTAATTGCGGGATGGTGATGATTTGCAGAAGAAACATCACTTCCAGACCGTAGACCCGAAGCCTTGCGAAGCCAAGTCACAGTTCGTTTGTCAAGCACTCCCCTTCTATTGGCTGTGTCAGTCTCATCTTTGGTTCCGCTGTTAGAATGCTCAATGCTGTGGGTCATGGAATGAAATATGTCGCGCACCAAGGCTTGTTCCTCTTCAAGCTCAATAAAGTCATCAAGAATCCGACTTCTCTTGTCATTTGGGTGAGAGCCTGATCCAGCACGTGACTGAGCGTCTTCACTGGATACGACATCTATTTGATGATGAAGGAGGAAATTAGTTTGCTCCAGGAACTCGGTTTGAATCTCAGCTTGTCTGTGAACGCGGGCCATGAACGAAGCAATTCCATCTTCGTCGCAACTACCGTGTGCTTTTGAACCGACTGTGCCCTTGTTACGACGAAGAGTCGCAGCACCAAACTCTTTGTCCAAGTAACTCTCGACCAAGCGCAATGTGGTTCTGTCCGCAAAACCGGGTAACTTCTTTCTTCCATTCCCTTTCTGGTCGTTTTCTCCACTTTCTTCCTCGGAATCAACAGTAGAATCATCTTTCTTTCCTGAAGAAGCTTTCTTCCATTCGGAACCTTTCAATTCAGTATGTGGGTCAGCGTCTGTTTCATTAGCTGGGGGTAATCCATGGTGATCACCGATTTGGTCGGGTTCCATCACTGAATAAGTTTCCAACCCGCAATTTGAATAGTTTGAGTATCCGATGTGTTGTGCGACAGAACAATAAAATGGCGCGATTTTAGCAAGAGAGAGTTTAGCCTCTTTTTCTCGTCCGTCAGTCGACCCGATGTGGAACCGTGAGCTGCTGTTGTTAGGTCCCGCAAAATGTTCGCCCAAGACAAAGAGCTATGGGAAGAAGCGCTTGACACAAGATGAATAGGAGTACGAAAGACTATTATAAAACAAACACGATACTAGCCTGGAATACGGCTGAAAGGGGCATGATCAACGTCATACCTCATCTTCTTCAGCTTGTTTCTTTGGACTGGAAACGTCCTTTCTCCGATCGGCTTCCTTCATTTGCGACAGGCTTCTTTGAATCGCCCACTCAGCAGCATCACTGGCACCAACATCATTGGCACCCTCAGCTTTTTTCTGGTTGGCAATGTTTGTCCAAAACTCAGCCTGTGCCAACGCTTCTTCTTCTTCAGCAGTTCTACCCAGATCAGGCTTGGACGATTTATCAATCTGAGAAAAGCGTTTGGCAGCTGCAACCACTCCATTCCAGTCACCTTTATCGATCATTTCATCTAATTCGGCTGCTCGTACAGCTGTCTCGGAGTCTTTCGTTTGCCGTGTGTGTGTACCACCCGACAATGGCGATATTTTTGATTGAGCTGTTCGTTCAATTTCCCCTCCTCCCGTATCATTGGTTGCCACTGATCCGTCACTCAAAAACGCTGCCACTTGCCCCACAGCTTCCCAGTCCCCTGCATCAATGGCACGATCAAGAGACCTTCTTGTTTCCTGCAATGAACCCAGAGTGCTCGACTCGTTGCTATCACTGACAGTACCACTGGAGGATATTTTTGGCGCATTAGTGGGTTGCTCTTTTTCTGCTGATTCTGACTTTACTGGGACGGCTTGAACGCCAACAGGCGGTGGTGATAACTCTCGAGTTGGCGGTTGCGATTCAGCTTGTTGAAGTCGCGTAGAGGCTGATGGTGGGGCACCTGGAACAACACCACGCTTGACATTCTTCCTTGCCTCTAGCTTAGCCGTTTTGTGGCCGGCTGACCGTGCTTTTTGAGCAATTGCTCTCTCTTGCATTGTTCTAAGAGTTTCGACCAATTCTTCTTCTCGACCCTTAAATTGGTTCATCATTTCGTCCACATTGTCAATTTCTTCTGGGACGACCCTACGAACAAGTGCCTCAACCTCTGCTCGAATTTCTTTCCGTTGTCTCGCACGACTTAGGGCATGAGAATCTGTTCCAGAGGCACTCTCTGACTGAGAAGGAGAACTTCCGGTTGCTCCACCATCGTCGTCAGTGTGTGTGTGCGATCCAGTTGAATCTACAGAAGACGCAGTCCGACTGCCTCTACTGCTAACAGTCATTTCGGCAGCCTCGAAACGAGCAGCCGCCAGGACAACGCCCTCCCAATCTCCTGCATCCACCAGGTGGTCAAGTTCTGCGGCCCTGGCCGCTTCCATTGAGTCGGAACCATAGCTGCTAGTACGACTTCTTCGACTCCTGCTGTTTGAACTTGCGGAATGTGATTCTGACTGGGCCGCCAACAAGGCCGCAGTGGCACCCACCGCGGCCCAGTCGCCTGCTTCAATGTACGAGTCGAGTTGATCACGGCTTACAGATGCAGAGCTGGAGCTAACGACACTCGTGGAAGTGGGACCATCGCTCATTCGGCTTTCATTCATTTGATTAGAGAGGGAACTTGTCACGCCGATTGCCGCCAGAGTTGTACCTGGTGCCAAGGCTCTGTCCATGGAATCGTCCATAGAACCAGTGTTGTAGCTAGAGTATCCAGCTGAAGAAGACCAGCCCGAACTTCCTGCGTTTGATGATGAATCTCTCTCTGCATCAAGCTCTGGCTCGGCAAGAATGTCTTCCCCGCGCTCAACACGTTCAACGTCGTCGAGGAACTTTTGCGTTGATGAAGACTTCGCAACATAGCTGGGCTTTGTGGCTCCAAGCATCGGATTACTCCGACCTGTCATGCTGTGATTTACAAAAATTGTCGGTTCTGATTCAGGCTCCAACTCATTGGCAATGTCGTCATTTGCTTCATAAGGCTCGTAAAAGACCTTCTGCTTTTGGTTTCCTTGAGAACGTGACCTCCGGAACAACAGGAGCATGAAGGGCAACATGACAACCAAAATTCCAGCTGCTACCACCGCACCAGTCAGCCCTGCACTCAAGTTTTCCGTTTGTGTGGCTCCTTCAACGGAGCTGAAAGAAGAACCGGTAAGTACATTAATAGTACCGGACGGGCCACTTCTGACACCATCCAGAATCGTTTTATAAGCTCCTCCAGTGATTTCAGATATCCATTCTGCTGCCACAAGTTCAGAAATATCATCTGACCTGGTTACGTCCGGGCCGGTCAGTTCCATTTCGCAGGCATACTGCGTGTCAGCGCAAACAGTTGTGGAAGCAGCCGTGTCTTGGGGACATGCTGGACATCGCAATTAAACGCCCAAGAGTGAGATTTCAGAGCTGAGTGTACCGGGCATGCAAAACGGGCACTTACGAGTAGTAGTCGCATTTTCCAATATACAAGCTAACGCGTTTTGTTTCAAAGCTCGTAGTCTTCGAAAATCTTCTTCTCCGTGAACGTTTTGTTGCCATAGCGTAGCCATCCCCGCGCTTGTATCCGAGTACCAGTCCGTCAAACTGACGCTTAAGTTTTGAACATCCTGTAGAAACGTTTCACTTTGACTCACAAAGGCAAACCGTACATTGGCTGTTTCTTTCAGAATAATGGGAGACAGCGACGGCTGGCTGGAAGGTACTGAAGACGGCACCGAAGATGGAGAAGTAGACGGTGCCAAGGACGGCTTTAGAGAAACAGTTGGTGATTGAGATGGTGAGGTCGTTGGTTGAGCCGATGGTGAAGATGAAGGTACTGAAGACGGCACCGAAGATGGAGAAGTAGACGGTGCCAAGGATGGCGCCGTTGAGACTGTTGGTGATTGAGATGGTGAGGCCGTTGGTTCATCCGATGGTGAGGATGAAGGATTAGTAGAAGGTGGACTTGAGACCGTAGGCGCGTGTGTTGGTGCAGCCGAATTTAACGAGAAGAGCAGGGTTTCTCTCGTTATGTAGCACACATAAAACACATGTAACTCTGTAGGATTGGAGATCTCAACCGGAGGTCTCTCCGTACGAACCGGGATACATCCATTACCTTCGGCATCAACATTTTCAGCTCCACAGGTTCTCAAGTTCACGTCTTGCGTGCAAACGGTTATCAGGTCTGCCCAAGCGGTCTTCCAAGCCTGAGGGGCGTCACTGACAGTGAGTACATTTTGATAAGTATTCCAAGGATCGTAGTCTTTCGTGAAACTGAAAAATTCCTCTTCGTTCAAGCAAAAGTCGCCGTTGCCGTCGGGTGGGGTGTCAGCCTTTATCATCACGTCCCAGCATTCGCGGGGATTGATTAAACCCGGTGAGACTGACGTTGACTGAGTGAAGGCGAGCGCACCAAGACAGCCGATTCCGAGATACACAATGCTATGTGACCGCTTCATGGTTCACAAAAAATCAGAGCTGAGTAGTTTGGAGAAATGGATACGATTCTAGTTTCGCCGGTGCGAATTGGCAATCGCAGCGACAATCTCAGGAAACAAGCTCCAAGCCCAATAAAGGCAGCGACGAGTTCCACGAAAACCAAAAAAAGCAGCTTTCCACTGATCGACGATTTGATGTGACGCTTCTTCGACGCTTATTCTCGAACAGCCGCCGTTCTGTCCGTTTGAAACAAGAAGCAAACACAATAGAAATGAATCCTTGACTCTAACTCAGGTCGTTCGATTATTTTTGACGGGAATCGCACAGTTCAAAGGGTGGCAAGTCTTTGTAAATGCGATGTTTCCGCGCGGGGTCTTTTACCTTGGCAACCAATCGAGCATGCCTGGCATGGCTTGGTTGGAGTTTTGCATTTTTCACGTGGATGACCCTATGTTTTTTGCGCGAGCAAGAGTTGGGTAACGACCGATACTAAAAGACTCACTGTCCCCGTAGAGCGCGCCCCTCCGCTCGCGCGAAATGTAGGTTCGTGAGAGCATTCATTTTTCTAGTCCGTCAGATACACGGGTCTGAACCATCCGAGCTGTGGAAGAATATTTCGCGGCGCGCTGGGAGACAAGTCTTAAAACATGGTCGCATGAGAATCACTATACGAATTTTAGTACTCTTATTTTGTGAGCATTGGGATCAAAATTCAGGTCGTTTGAAACTATGCAAGACACAACTCAACTGACCAAGCCTAATTACAAGGCGCGCGAGCGAGCTCTGTTTAGGAAAGACACCAATTTAGGTTATCCAAGAGTCGTAATTATTCGACTGTTGGGTTCCGGGTAAAAATGTCCTTCCTACAACTCCTGGCGCGTGCACCTCTTGCTGCTACCTGAAAATCTTGTCACGACTTTGACCATTTGAATAGGAAATTTGCAAATCTGAAAATGAACAGCAACTGGGGTTGTTGGGGGATTGAGGCGATCACCAGATCGACCGTTCAACGCCCAGGGCAATGTCTCTTCGCCAAAGGATTTATGAAAAGTCTCAACCGCTGACAATCCTGGACATAGAAGTCTTGGTTGAACGCATGTATCCATCAAGTCGTGCAAGGTGGGAAAGGAGTCGATGTTGCGGCAAATACGAGACAGCAAAACTCTTGACTCAACGTCAATAGCCTATCCACAGCTAGGACTACTAGAGGAGAAGAACGATAATGGCATGAGTAGATCAGAAGGTCATCCTTGTCCTTGTCTCTCACCGAAGACTTCTCTGTCAAGCTTGGAATGCTTTGATCTTGGTGATGAATCATGTCGCGAGTTGCGACTTGCGACTGCTCAAAGGAAGCGCATCGGTAGTTATTACTTATCTCAACTCTCAACCTCGATTTCTTTCGAAGAAACACTTGCTCAAAGTCATGCTTTTCGACATCCAACATCCCTGTTTTAATTTGGGACCGTATGCTGTTTCTGTAGTCTGCAGCTGGAGCTCCGATCTGGATCTAAAATAAACCACAAGTCTACTGACTTTTCTCCGATCGGTCGTTGGCTTTGGCGCGCTCTCACGCATTCTCTACAAGTTGAGCAACCTACCACCAAAGATATCCTTAGGAAATGGGTTTGAGAAAATGGGCAGATGAGACAAACGCAACCAGGGATACCATCTCGCGTTCATCTTTTCATCTCCTTCAGTCTCCAGTGAGCAGGCTACCTTAGCTGGTTGCCGATTTGCCGATGTTGGATCGCATCGATTGTCCCCCCCTGCTGGGTGGGGCACCAAAATTGTCCCGCGGGCGGGCGGATGGAGTTTGCGCACTGCGCACGCTCTCACACACAGAATCTCAATTCCTCATCCAAGGGGCATAAGTTGCGTCGGATTGGGCCCAAGAAAAAAGTGGAGCGCACAACGGAATTGTCGGGCATGAGTCCGTAGTCAACAAAAACAGGTCTATGTGCAACATGCAACATGTCCTATCAGGACGGCATACTTGGACATAGAGCGCCTGCCCGTGAGAAAGCTTCCGAGACTTCTTAAGTATCGAATTTTTGGCATTCTCCGTCCATCTCTTTGTATTGCCCCGTGGAATGGCATGCGTTTCCGAGGCCAAGCCGGAGACATTAGCTGCCACATTATGATTTTTCGCATCGTCCCAGCTCACCATTCCGGCTCCACCTCTCCGCTTTTGTGAGAGAGGACGCGCAAAGCAGCACAACACCACTTGACAATTGACAGAACTCATCTCCCTCCACCTCACACTACCATCCAACTACCGCATATCGATCCTTCTTCGCCTCCATTCTTGAGTTGAAAACAGCGGCAGTGTGTCAGGAACGAAGCCGCCTCTCTTTGCTCATGCCTTGGAAATTTGGTTGGAGCTCATTGCACTAAAAAGTTGCAGGAGCGTGTGAGAAAATTGCAGTTCCATTCTGGGTCTTGCCAGTCTTTCAGCTTAGACCGCTCATCTTGTTTCAAGCGTGGTGTTCTAGAGCTACTGCGCTAGATAACAAGTTCTCTTTTGGAAAACAACGAAGGCGTCTCATTGTTGGAGGTGTTGATTGCAGTTAGGCGATTGGTCGCCCAAAATTGGTCTTGTATTTCGTAGTTGACTTGCCAAAGTGACATCTCAAGGCTGGTCTCCATCCAAGGCCATTATGGCGGCCGTTTCATCCTTTTCAGATGCTTGTGGATCCAATTCTAATACAGGTCCGGAGAGGGCTGGAAGGAGAAGAGGCTTCGATTCACCAAATTACAGCGGCATGGCCAATCCACAGGAACGATCGTTCGTCTTGGAGGATCATGAAGAAGAGGTCCCAAATGGCGGAATGGCTGTTTCGACACCTCAAAAGAAGATGATGACAACTTCGAGGGACTATAACTATCACTACTCCACACCAAAGGATGGGAGTTCGAGAGATGGTTCCACAAACACCAACCCAAATCAGGGAGACGCTGGATCGGAATGTGTCCTGGCACCGCGCTCGTACTCGCCCTTCCAGGACATGTGGCAGAAGTACTCGGGTCACTTTTCCCCACCGTCGTTGCAAACACTTGAGGAAGGAAAACAAATGATCCAAAAGAGATTTGCTTCATTTTTTGACGATGCTTGTACAAGCTCGTCTTGCCAGTACCCTGATGCAACCCAGCCATCGGACCAAATAGATGCTTTCCCGGAGTCCAGGTATAATTCGGGATTCCCAGGCGGAGATACAGGCGCAATGAGACGGTCACCACTGGGTACAGCGACCACCAGCAGTCTGGCACATCCAAATCAAGACAGCAAGAGTAGTTTTGTTAGCGGTGACAAGCAACGAAATGGCCTTGGTCGAAATGGAATGGCTGGAACTGTCCGTGGCGGTGTAAGAGATCGCAAAAATATCTTCTCATCCCAAACTCCGGGAACAAGACGGTGTTCGCCAGCTACAGTTGGAACCGCCGCTCATGAAAATATTGAAGTCAATAGTGGGAATGAAGTTAAGGTTATTGAACCGTCTCCTTCATCGTCATCGCGACAAAAACCAGTCAAAAAGGCTCCTCTCGAACTCTTGGAGGTTCGGGCGGAGGATAAGTATGAACTTGAACGGAGCATATCAGAACTCACCATGCGATCATCGTACGGAGGTGGTGAGTCGTTGGCCAATATCCCAGATAACAGAAGGATGGCTTACTACGCTGTCGGGAAGAATCATCGCCAGTCGGGGCGTGGGGGCAACCGAAGATGTTACTTCTCTGGCAAACTGATCTTAGGAGGTGCTCCGTTTTACGCTGGGGCTGTCCAACAAGGGCTCAGAACCCTTGTTGTCTTTTGTTTGCCCTCTGCGTTGAATCTTCCCGATCGAGAAAGTATATTACAACACAATGCCAATGCGACTCCATCACGTCGCAATTCTCGAAGCTCTGGAACGGACAGCGCCGGTCCTGGCGGCATTCTTCGAGACAATTCTCGAGCGACACGATCCGTGAACAGTAGGTCCATGGCCAGCAGATCCGCGGACAAGAGACCTAATCGTCGAGGTCTGAGAGGGCTTATCCCAAACAGCACGAGTCTTACCAACGATGGCGCAAATTCCATTGCCAGTAAATCCAGAATGAGTTCCCTGGACGATTTGTCATTAAGCATTGACGGAGATCTCGATCCAAACTGGGGGTTGGACCGGGATCTTTTGTTACGCGTTCTACCCGAAGCGGATGAACAGTTGTTGGAGAACATGGCCGCATTGTTCCCGGAGCAATTTGAAACCTTGCCGTTGCAGGTACGAGACCACACTCGATGGCGTCTCTACGTTAAATTTTGCTTCTTTTCAGGGCTACCCATTGCGGAGGGTGAGATGCACTACAAGGTGTTGGATGAACTGGCGGACCAAGTGTATGGAGAAGAGATTGTACTAAGTCATGATGTGATGGAGGCTGTGAATGGAGATATCAGTGCAGAGATTCTTCAGCTGCCAAACCTAAAGGTATTTCGATATCTTCGAAAGCACTATGCACAGCAATGTAGCAAATTGGATGACCGTGTTTTTCGAAGAAATGCCTGGATACGAGTGGCGCCCGAGGTGTAGCAAGAACACATATATATTCTTTTCATACATGTAGTCCCTATATTGTTTGGAATACCGGAACAGCGGCGCCAGGGAAGCAGTTGATCTATAGGTGGAGAAATCCTGCTAATCATTGACCTATTGTATACCCTTTACTTCTACATATCTTGTGTCACTGTTTCATCTCGTAGATACGTAGGTAGGCTCATCGAATACAAGATCAATACGGATAGTCTTGGATCCAATATACTTGAGAAAAGACAAGTGCTGCTATTGTTATTCTCATGGATTACGGTCACGTACTTGGCTGTCTTGCTTTGGCACAAGAGAGATAAGTCCAAACGAAAATATGAGAACGTTCCCCAAAATCTAGTCCCCACGCGTGCATTCAGAAATAGTTAGCATCCAATGAGGCGGCGCTGGACGCATTTCAATTATGTGTTCACAAGAACCAAAATGTTTTTGTGAGGCTCCCCCGACGCGCACTCGTTTTGTCGTGCCTCATTCAACAAGTGGAAAGCAGGAGGGGCTTTGGCACCACGCCCGATGAATTTTACACAAGCCCGGCCTGCGAACCAAGGCAGGCTATGTTCCGGTGCTGACCAACGAACAGTCCCCGTCTAAGCAAAGACAACAAGACGACGAGCGCTCTTCTCTGTCTTTCAAGGACTATTGTTGGAGAGATTCGGGGCTCATCGTCCTGTATTTAATTTCTCTTTGTCGTTGTCCTTGGTTCAGAGCAAACCTCAGTTGGGTAGGGTCCAGATTAAAATCGTGGACACCTCCATCCTGTTCCACGGTTGCCCAACGAAAGACTCCCAAACAAAAGTTGGCAGGCCCAGAGCATTAGGGTTCTCCCATACATTTGCTATTGCATACTTTTGTTAGTATTTGTCATTCTTGCCTCATTGGAGAGGGCTTGGTGATACTCGACCAATCAAGTTACACAATCTACAATCCGAGCACAATGGGAAACACAGAAAGTTCATCGAGTTCAGACCGGAAGCGTAGTTCGAAGAGACGGAACAAAGATGGTCGCCATGATGTTGCCTCCCGAGCCAAACAGGTTGTGGGAGAGTCTGTCCAAAATCTCCAGGCGAACATCCAAACACAAATTAAACAATTGGAAGAACAAGATCACCCCGCAGCACATTTTCTAGACAGTGTATGCGGTGCTTACATGGATGACCGTGATGTTTCTCGTCGAGGGAGGTCGGCTTCTTTCTATTCCGAAGACTATGGCTCTGAGGATGACGACGATGATCGAACGTATTCCGAGGATGAAACAACAACCACAACAGACTACAACAGCAAAAGGGGCAGAGGGAGAGAACGGCGCCGTGATGAGCCCTCTGTAAGTGGTGACACTGCCTCCTATTTGGAGTCTGATAACGAACATCAGGACCAGAGGGGGAGGGGTGGGAAGAAGAAACCAGGTTCAACAAGTTTTGAGAGCGAGGATTCCTTCAGTCGAGCTGGAGGGACAAGTGAAAAATCGGCAGGTGTCAGTGTTGCCACAGAAGACATTGGAAAGGCTACAGGTAGCGGGGCTCTCCCTAAACCTCTTGCCAGCAGTTTTGCAAAACGTTGCTACTTCACAAAAGCTGGGATTGGTTCATCGACGCAGCATTATGAGGGTCTAACATTGACTGGAAATGTTGTCTTGATGCTGGCGCAAGCTATGAAACTCAAAGGATGCCCCACCATTTGTGATGAAGATCTTCGCCGCGTGGAACAAACGTATCCTAATCAATTCAGCCGCCTTCCGGATGAGTTGCTGCTAAGTTCGGGCTGGAGAAGAATTTCAAAGTACTGTCATTTTTCCATCAAGCCCATTCCCGATGGGATTCCGTTCTTTCGTGAGTGTTCTGAATGTTTGTTTCCGTTGTGTGTTTCCTCTTTTGACTAACGCATCATTCTTCGTTCATAGACTCGAAGCAACGGCTGCATCCTACCGGAGGTTATTATTTCTTGCTGGCCGCTGCTGTTGGTATGGTTCGACCAATTGATGTCGAACCGCTGACCAGAGACACACTTGTTCTTCTTGAAACTGACTTTCCAAGTGCTTGTGATGCTGCACCGAGGGTTCTTATCGAAGACCCCGATCAATGGACTTTGGTTGATAAATTTTGCTTCTTTTCGGGAGGGCCAATAAACACTGATGAGGATGTTTATTATCAGGCTGATTTTGATGGCAATCCAATCTACATGCTTGCCTTTCTGTCGCCTTCCTTGACACCAGCGGAGCTTTACAAACTGGATGCCACACCAGATGGAGAACCTGGGCTGAAAAGTGTGATGGCAGTTGAAGAAGTCGAATCTGTTTATGACTTAACAGAAAGAGATTTCGATGATCTCCGGCTTTATCATCTTGGACCATGCCGTGCTTTGTGAGTATCACTCTTTAGTTTCTTGCAATCCTTGTCGCTTGATATCCTAACAACAATGCCTATTTTGTTTGTCAGACCGCAATACATTTTACAGCCAACAGCTTGGACCAAAGTACTGCCGCCTCACTTCTTGGAGGCCCGAGAAACCGCACTGCAACGAGCTCAAGAATACGAAATTGCAATGCATGGATCAGGTATGATGAATGGTCCGCCTTCTCCAGCCATCGCAGTACAGCAACATAACATGCATATTCCCCAGCATTCTATGGATGGCGGGGTTCATCACATGGAACAACCAATGATGGGCCATCATTTGCACACTCAAGATATGCAAATGCAGCCACCTATGCTACAGCAGATGCAAGGAATGCCGCAACATTTGAACAATGATATATATCAACAGCATCAGATGGGCATGATGCAATACCAACATTTACCGGTGCAACAAAATCCAATGACAGATGGTATGCCAGTCCAGCAGCCCCACTACGCGCAGCAGGATGATCAAATGTTACCGATGGATGAAGCGGCAGAATCCCCTCCTCGTCCCATGGGCAGACCCGCTGGAATGGACCCACCAGACGACGAGCCTCCCAGTCTCCGCAAACGAGGAGAATCTGTGGAGGAAACACCTTACTACGCAGGGCAGCAACCCCAGTTTTCGCAAGGGATGCAGCACCAGAACGGTTGTGGTTACGGTGAACAACAGGAGCAGATAGCCCCCTATCCCAAAGAAAACTCTGTTGCGTCTTCACGCCCCGGAGAAGAATACAACCATGACTCTCATGCATATCCTGTCGCGGACAGACATCGGTATCCAACAGATCAACCTAATATACAGGCTGAACAGCGGTATCCCTCGGTCGAAAGAGAAAGAATGCAGTATCAAGAATCCCCAGATATGCACCAAGTGGATAATGGTTTCTCCAACGGTGACCAACCGGGAATGGATTTCCAGAATGATGGTTTGAACGGGCATCATTCCGGGGAAGATCAATATGATAACATGAATCAACACGGAACTGAGTATCATGAGGACGAACAACATGCACAGCAGTACCACGAGGAAGAAGCTCCTTCACCGCAGTACTACCAAGACAAACCAGACGAAGAAGCATACTACAATGTCCCCCCAGACAAAACCGAGGACTCTGATGACTTTCATCAACCAAGTTTGCAGTATTCAGAGGACAAGCATGGCGGCTATTATGCTGAGAGTAAAGAAGAGACGACTGAAGGCCCAGACGATCCATCAAGTCCTCAGGAGGATTCTCTTTCCCCACTGAAATTCGACTATTCTGCAGATCCAACCGAAGATCCTGGAAACGACCAAATTTCACCCGTAAGTCAGGGGAACCAACAAAGCGAGTATTCACATACATCTTCGGCGATGCGAAGTGCGAGAGAGTTGTTAAAGCGAAACAGACAAAGACGATTGGAATTGGCGGCTAGAAGGAGTCAAGACACTTCAGAAAACGGTCCCAAGTCCGGACAGTCGGCAAAAGAAGTAATCTCACCTCAATCAGAAGTGAGTGGTGGAACATGGGAATCCGGTTCGGAAGTGACCTCGGTAGTTTCAGGAACCTCTAGTGGTTGGACGGAAAATTCTGGGGCTCCTGAAAGGTCGTCAAGAAGAGCTCTTATTCTTCAAATGGCAAAGGCACGTATGAAGAACAACAAAAGCAGCGGGGCCTCGGTCGCTGGTGAATCAGCCAGTGAATTCGGCAATCCTGAGATTATGGGCACTTATTCAATCACTGAAGAGGAGAAAAAGTTGGATGGTCCTCTGGAGGAAGACCAAAATACCGACATCGATATCGCTGGCGATCTTGACTAGGCTTCTCCGTTTTCACCCTTGTGTCCTTATTCTTGTAGTTTGCTCTGTTTTCCTCTACTTTGTACATTTTCCATTAACGCAACTCTCATGTATTCTCTAAAGCAACCTACAGAAGTTGTGTATTTTATGCCTTGCCACCTTAGACCGTGTAGCAGTAACCAGAACTATGCCGATACTAGCTACCTAGAGGAGTATGACTTGTGGCTATGGAGCTGGAAGCTGCGGAGCTACCCATTCATGACAGTCCACACACACGCACATAACACTCTAGCTAAAACCGGACTGAAAGACAGACAGACGGTGTGCTATTGGAAGGAACAAGAGAACAAGATGACACTACTTGAGGTGACACACGATCTCAATCCATTGTGCAGACATCATAGAGCCGGAAAGGTGCCAAATCAACGTTGATCCTCTGGCTATCGTATCTTGATCTGTGTACCATCAGTAAGATACAAGATGGAGCAACCGCCAGTTCAAATAGGACAATTCGTCCTGGGCAAAAATCTTGGTATCGGAGCATTCGGAAAGGTCCGTAGATTTTGTCTGAGATGAGCATTCAACGTGAGATGGAAGTGTACCTTGCGTGTATGTTTTGTTGGTCCATTATGTATCTTGAATGAGCAGCAGTGCTGGCCATTCGCTGTATCATGCTAGCTTTTCATGTCAATGAGAGCTTCGTTGTCGCATACCAGCCTTCTTGTTGGCGGATATGACTATTTTCTAGCGGTATTTATTGGGTCTTTCAGGGACCATGTCCATTACCACGGCCATTGATTACTCAACTCAGCTGTCGCTTCGTTTCTCAGGTTAAATTGGCGACACATGCAGTCACCGGACACAAAGTCGCCGTAAAAATTTTGAACAAGGCCAAGATTAAGCAGCTTGGTATGGAAGAAAAGGTGCAGCGAGAGATCAACATTCTTCATTTATGTACCCATCCACACATCATTCGCCTTTACGAAGTAATTGATACGCCGACAGATATTTTTCTCGTCAATGAGTACGTGTCGGGGGGAGAACTCTTTGATCATATTGTTTCAAAAGGCCGGCTTAGTGCGGATGAAGCGCGCAATTTTTTTCACCAAATCATTTCGGGGGTGGAGTATTGTCATTTTCAGAAGATTGTTCATCGTGATTTGAAACCTGAGAACCTACTTCTGGATGCGAATCATAATATAAAGATTGCCGACTTTGGATTGTCAAATCTGATGCGCGATGGTGACTTCTTGCGGACTTCCTGTGGCTCACCCAACTACGCAGCCCCAGAAGTGATTAGTGGCCACTTGTATGCAGGCCCCGAAGTGGATGTGTGGTCTTGTGGAGTTATCTTGTATGCCCTCCTCTGTGGATCGCTTCCTTTTGATGATGAGTCCATTCCAAATTTGTTCAAGAAAATCAAAAGTGGAATGTATGCGTTGCCCACACACCTTTCACAACTGGCCAAAAACCTTATTCCACGGATGCTGGAAGTGGATCCTATGAAACGTATAACCATTCCGGAAATTCGTCTGCATCCGTGGTTTCAGCACAAATTACCACCGTACCTTCGCCATCCACCAGAACTTATTGAAAAGCAGGAACGCATTGTTGATCAGGAAGTCATTGATGAAGTAATGAAGCTCCCGTTTCACAAGGCGTATGGTAGTTTGGCTAGCAACAGCAGTCCTATGAATGGAGTAATGAACATACCACAATATCACCAACTTCCAGCTGGGCTTGTGACAAGAGAGCTTGTCGAACAGGCGGCTTCCTTGGAGGATAGTCGCGATTCAGAGGCACCAAAGCTCCTACGAGATTTGAGATGTGCCTATGAGCTGATCTTGGACCACAAACATACACGACTTCGTGTCATGGAAGTGGCTAGGACGATAAATGAAGCTCAAAGTGCTACCCCGCCTGCATTTTCGCCGGGAGGTTCACGGGGGACCACTCCTGGAAGTGGGCATTACGGAAGTGGGGGTCGATACAACAATGGCAACGCAGCTTATTCATCCACTAATATGTCGTATTCATCCACTTCACAATCACCAACATCTGCCAATCAGATCTCACCGGCAGCACAAGCTCGTTTGGCGGAAGAAGCAACTCGTGCTCTCATGCAACCAAACCGCAAACAACAACATCCTCAACATCAAAATAGCAGTCACTCAATACAAACACCTCCTGCTTCGGTAGGTGGTCCTGTGGTTCAGATGACCTCTTCCATTCCGGGAAACTCGGGGATGATCGCCCAACACCAACATGGAAAACGAACAAGACGCTGGTACTTGGGTATCCAAAGCAAGAAAGAGCCTGCACGTGTGATGAATGAAGTGTACAAGGCATTGTTGGCACTTGGTTGTGAATGGCTTCAGATGTCATCGTACCGTATTAAATGCAAATGGAAGCCACACGCCAATTTCAGTGGAAGCACTTCGCGAGGTGGGGGAGACAGTTCAAAAATGGAAGTAGAATCTACAGAGGTCACCAGAGCGACCACTTCCAGCAATGTTGCTGGCACTGGCGGTTCCACTATGGGCGTTTCTGTTGGATCCGTGCCGACGGGAGCTCCTGTTGGAAGTGGTGCTTCAGGTCCAACAAAAATGTCAGTCATTGATGGTGATGACGGTCATTACTTACAAGTTCCGAATTTGTCGACTCCCGAATACTCAATCAAGATTGGGTTGACATTGTACAAGGTGCAGCAAAATATATACTTGTTGGATTTCCAGAAAATGACGGGGGACGCATTTTCTTTCATGACGCTTTGTGCAAACATTATTACAGAGCTGAAAACGCTTAGTGCTGCGAGCAAACAGCAACAACAACAGCAACAAGCGGCGCTGTTGGCGGCACAGCAACAAGCGGCGGCAGCTGCACAACAGCAGCAATCATAGTGAGAGGTTGGTGGTTGTAAGGAGGTGAAACTGGACCCTAGTATTCTTAGCTTTGAACAATACAAAATGCATAGCTAGCTCAATGAACTGATACTCATAAGAACTGTCTCGCTGATATCCCCAGGTCCTAGCACGAATTGTTGATGAATTCCCTTTAACATAACAGTGTTCTTCCATCTGAAACAGTGCATCTTATTTAGCACAGCCTTTGAACCTCTCATGGATTGCATCACATCGTCCGCATTGATGCAACCGAGGGTCTTTCTCAAAAGAGTATCAGTAGCATAACTATAGTCTACCCTATGGCTTAAAAATGCGACCAGATTCTTCACGACAACGTCCACTCGACTCTCCTCGACACATCATCGTCTGGAACCACAGATCGAAACGATCTTTGACCATGTCTGATAGAAAATCTCTTCTGGGCTTGTACAAGAATATATTGAGATCAGCAAGGACGTTCCCTAGCGTTAATCAGCCTCAAATTTACCAAGCGATTCGAGAAGAATGGAGAGAAAATAAGAATCTTCCAGCGGGAGAAAAGTGTCAGCAACAGATTTCCGTGGCCTACAAAGGTCTGGAACAACTCCGCAAGTATGACATTCAAAACCTGACAAAAGGAAACGTCCACTCGAACAACTGGGAAATCGATCTTGAACAGAATCCCTTCCCCAAGCCAGTCGACTACGATGAACGCAAAGGACGCCGTGGGTCTCGGTAGTATCATTCGAGTCTGGATCCTTTCCTGTGGAAAATTCATTCTTGCTGCCTTCTTCAGACACGGTCTTAATGGTGATGATGGTGATCTCGCTGTTCCCTCAGCATCTTGAGATTGTCTCTCGTTGTTTCTCCCCATCGGCGCGTGGGCCCGACGTGTCGTTAATAATACAACACACTTCATCATTCTTTTCTCCTATCCTGTAGTTGTGAGCCTTCAACATTCTCGTAAGAATCCACCTGAATTGAAAGAGTGATGGAAACTTCTTTAAAGTATTGGAGTAGTAGGAGTTGAGATTTCCTCTTGTCGGACTCTATTTGGGGTACAAATAGTAGACATAGCCTCGTCCTTCGTGGCACGCAGAATCACAGTACATCCGGGTTGTTTGTCATTCTATCGTCCCATTTCCGCATCATCCTTGATCCATGTCCCATATTGTTTGGTGATGGAACAGATAAGTCAATTCACATAGATATCGTGGATTGATCTCTTGTTAAGGGCATGGAGAGTGAAGGAAAACGGCTGGATCGAGGGGGTTCCTCTTCTGGAAGCTCGGAAACCAAATACAGCAGCAATAAGGACAGCGACCATCAAGTCGAAGATGAGAACGCGATTCTCCTGACTCCCAGTGCGGATGGCATTCTGGATGTAACACCTGTGAACAGTTACGCCGCAGATTCTCCCATGGCGACAACAACGGAACAAAAATCTAGAGAACGTGCGGATCTTCATCAGCAAGCAACAAGCAAGATCATTACAGATCCGAATCGTTTGAGTCGTTCCATGGCCATCACATCGGACGAAGAAAAGCTACGTGACGTCAAGGCGGCCTCCAGACAAGGACGACAAATAAAGAGCGATCAGAAACAACGTATGAAACATCAGCAAGATTCAAAAGAGGAAGAAGATAATCGAAACGAGGACCGATCATCCATTGCTCAACATTCCGATGAAACATCCGAGTGGGACAAAGCTCTTCGTGTCGGGAAATCTCACAAGGGGGATGCCTCTGATTTCTTTGCTGCTCCATCATCTCGGAGTAGCATGGATGAAGACGATGAGGAGGGAACCGATGTAGCCATTGAAACCAGTTTAACTACGGACAATGCCGCCGAAGGGGCCGATGCGGCCTCGAACTTGTCCACCAACATTGAGGTTTCTTCGGTCAACCATACTTCCAGCTCCAGAGCACAGCCTGACTTGCCACCTCTAAGTTCATCAGCATCTTCTTCCAACATGGTGCGATCCTCCTCCACCACAATTTCTCTTTCCTCCGCCACGGGTGGTAACTCAAATGCCAAATTGCGTATTACGACTCATTCCCCTGCCATTGTGGGACAGACCAATAGTTCCATTGGATCAGCTGCCACCACAACGGCAAGTTCGCAAGCTTTGCCTAGTTCCAGTGGTACATTTCCGCATCCACAACTACACCAGCAGCATCATGAACACCTCAATTCTGGTGTCTTGCCCGATATCCTCATGACTATGAGACAGAAAATTGAATCACTTACCATGTTTGATTCGGATATGATGCGTTTAGCTGCAGCACCGGATGACAATGATCCCTTGTTTAATGAGTCTCGGGAATCGTTGAAACGGTCGTCGCAACAGTCCATTTCGGCCGCTGTCTTAGTGAGTTTGGCGCACAAACGATACGAACGACGTCGATTGGCGGCCATGGAAATTGAAAAGGTGGTTCGAAGTTTGGTCCAACAAGGCGAGTTGGAACGCATTCGGGCCATCTTGTTGTTGTTGTCTGATGACTATGTCCGCAGTACCAGTGAAGATGCTCGGAAAGGGGGTGTAGTGGCCTTGGCTGCATGTGCCATTGGAATGAAAAAGGTCAAAGATGACTCGGTCAACAATAACAACAGCGGCATTGGGAACCCCGAGACTCAAAAGTCTCTGGTCCAAGAATGTCGTGATTTGATCTTGGCCAGTGTCGTACATGCCTGTCAAGATCATTCCAAACGTGTTAGATACTATGCCTGCGAAAATCTTTGCAACACGGTCAAGGTCATTCCCATTTTAGCCATTCAACACTTTTTTATCCTGTTTGAAATCTTACGATCCCTTTACGCCGATGTGAATGAAGATGTTCGAAAGGGAGCAGAAATCTTGGATCGGAGGATTAAGGATATAGTTGTGGGAGCGTTGAATTCTGGTCAGCTCAAGGCGGAAGCTTGTATCCCGGTCTTTGCTCGATTTGTCTACAGTCGTAACAAACCGACAAAACGCTTAACCCTGACGTGGTTGCAAGAATGGAGTGAAAAACTCATTGGTTCACCCATTCTGGAATACTTGCACTTGTTTCTTGGAGGGATCTTTGACATGATTGGAGACCCAACGGTCGCCATCCGACAATCGGCTTTGGCGTTTTTGCAGTCGGTCTTGCCCAAATTGCTAACCTTGGATTACATGGACGATACACCTATGGAAGAGGGAAGTGTGGTGAACTTTGATAAGATTCTTCAAGCCTTGGTGACCACCATGGAGCATCCCAATCCTTTTGTCCGCAAAGTTGCTATGTATTGGATGTCTCGAATTGTCAAAGCTCACATTGGAGACGCTTCTGGCATAAACCAAGGATCAAGCGCCGATCTAGATGGAGAACTCTCACCGTCATCGTCCCATTCTCCCAGTCGACGAGGAGGAAAGACTGTACAGAGTAGCAGTGCTGCGTCGGTATCGGTTCGAAATTCCGTTCCGCACGTTCTACCGGGAATCCTCTTGAGCATTGGCGATACATATGATCCTAGTGGAGCAGGATCTTCGAATCATCCGTCTCATCACAATCACAACATCAAGAATTCCTTTTTGCCGGATCAAACTACACGCGCACTCGCAGAACAGACCAATGCTTCTTTGCAAGAAGCTGTACGCCGCGATGGTTCCTCGTTCGTTCAACACTTGGATGGATTCATAATTGCATTACGCGAAGAGCTGGATTCTCCTGGGGGCTTGTTGGGAAAAAATGCCCCGGCGGTAGAACGCAGTCCATATAGGGCCGACGTCAATCTGGATGGAAGTGGTATTGAATCGGCGGGTTGGTTTCGTGGAAGCTACAGCAACGCTACAGAGAATGCCAAAGATGGGCGTCCGGGCAACGATGACATGGGTAACAACACAAACAACAGTTCCACAATGGTCACGCAATCTCGTCTCTGTGCGTTACATTGGGTGATTGTCCTTTACCAATACGTGGTACCCGATTTACTGAAGGCCGACTATGCACGAGAATTCATCTATGCGATTATCAACCAACTCGTCGATGATCCACCGCAACGCATTGTCTACAAAAGTCTGGAGGTCTTGGCTACTATCACTGTCCCTGTCTCAGGGGAAGATCTTTTGTCTGCCGCGGCCAAAAAGTTTGCCACCCCGCCATGGGCTGTGGCTTCGTCACACCATCGTTCTCAGGGGGGAACGAACGACGATGAAGATTTGTCCGAGCCACTTCCGGTGCACATGACACAGCCCAGTTTAGACTACGCCCTGGAGATTCTAGGCCCAGAAGGAAAACGATGGATATCGCGAGATCGAAAAGTCTTTGCCGCTCTTATCCAGATGCATTCAACCAATCCCGAACTTGTAGCCGACCTTTCAAGCGTCATTTCCTACATGTGTAAACTGCAACCCCCAGAATTCGTTATGGTGTCGTTCGCGGTAGAACTAGATCGGTTTGTGCTCCGGAAACGGCAGAAAACAGACTCGAAAGATCTTACTTTGGACGACGATCAAGCAGCTCTGAAGTCCATGGAGTACGCACAAGATTTGAAGTTCGTATCTGCGTTTGTGCAGCACATGAACCATGTGCTCCTAAACGCTGAAGAGGCACGGAGTGTGCGTGAAGTACTCAAAGATAGCTGCGTTGAGCTATCGTCTCCATCTTCATCGGAACGCGATCGGCGCCGCTGTCGGATTTTTCACATTCTGTTGCATTCCTGGGCGCACAACTTGGGCGCCGTACTATCGCTGTGTTTGTGGTCAGGAGCTTTTCGGACAGCCTCGTTGTTCCTTCAAGAAATGAACCCACTGGATGTCAACCTCATGTTTCTGCTTGAGATGGATCGATTGGTTGAATTGCTAGAGCGCCCCTTGTTTCGACATTTGAATGTTCGCATGTTAGAACACGACCATCATCCGCAACACAACAACCATCACCCACCAAATGACGACAACACCGAAGGAAGCGGTACCATGTTGTTTCGTGCACTTAAGTCGTTGCTCATGATCTTACCCCAGAGTACATCCTACCGAGTCCTGGCGGAACGGTTGAACAGCATCTCTCGTTTTCGACAGAGCACCAATCTGTCACTTGTGGCGGCGGCCAAACAACATCGAGAACGGACAACTCGTAGTTCATCATCCAACTCCGCGCACAATAGCAAAACTGAATCATTCGTCAACCGAGTGTTGCAGATTCGTGCCCAGCATTGTGAAGCTGCCTGGCAAGCCATCCGGGCTGCGAGTTTGGAGACACCCAACTTGCCTGACAACAGTTCACCCGAGAATACCTCTCTTCGTTTCCCGAACAACAAGGCTCGAACTTGGTTCAGCGATGAACCAGGAGACGATGATTGGGGTCGCCAAGGCAAAGGTATCCCTCCTATACCCAACTTTTTGCCGAAGGAGGAAGAACGATGGAAACTCTATTGGGCCGCTTCCTCTACCGCGAAACCCGCAGCAGCTACCAAGGCGGCCGCAGAATAGACACTCCTGTAACTGGGAACCACCTGGATGACAATTGATGATGATGTTTCGAATAAACCACCATTTGAGATCATTAGGCGAACCAGGTGATCCAAATCTTCGCTGGAATCCCTTGCATCTCTCATCCTTGATGAATTCCTTTTGTGTTGTCAACAAACCCAAGATGCACGAAGCAAAAAAGGAAAGTGGACGAAACGCACGGACATTATTCTTTTCGGTCTTTGTGGCAGACAAGGCGCCATCCTGATGGTAGGACCTTTCTGGTTGTCTCGGATAAACATGGTCGACAATTTTGATCTTCTTTGGTGACCTCCGCATATTTCGTCAAGTGTCAAATGCCTTCGGAATATGGTAGTCGGGAGTCGACCAGTTTTGGTGCCCCCAGGTTCGTCACGTTGTGGTAGGATGCAAACAACCATGCTTCAAAGCCATAATTCATTCAATCTATATGAGAATAATGATTCGGTTCACCCTTGCTATCTTTCGTAGTAGACGAGATCTGCAGCAAGATGCATTCCGCACATGTTAGAGAGAGGAGAGCTCCTTCTCCTCGACTCTCCTACTCTCTCTCTAGAGAGATGATGACAGGAGCATGAGAATGAGAGATACCATAGCATACATAGACTTCTGATGCTTCCGAGTTAGACTTGGCCACGTCATCTTTTGGATCTTTACTTACCCCAATTTTTGCTTTGCTCAAAAACGTGCAACGACCAAAGCGAAAAGACAATGACAGATCTTGCGCTCAAAAATTGGTCGACCGAAGAACATGGTGTTGTTCTGGCACTTTGCTTGGTGGCGCCGCTGATGCTGCTACTATTCCGTCAAGCAACGAATCGCAGCAGCTCCAAGCATGATCCCAACATTCCCTGGGCGCCCGGCCACAGGACACCTCTGCTCGGTCATGCCATTTCGTACAAAAAAGACCCTCCTCGATTCTTACAAGCTAGCCAAACGGCTCTATGCAAAAATTCTACTTCGGACGGAAGTCTGTTTCGAATCAACTTGGCGGGTCGTCACATGATTGTAGTGGGTGCCAGTGACCAACTTCAAAAACAGGTCGCTCTTCAACCCGAATCGGTGTTGAGTAGTTACCAGGCCATTGCACAAATTGGATTCGATGCGTCGCTCGGAAAAACCAATGTTTTTACAGGAACTGAATTCCACAAACGTATGCTCAAGAACACATTTTATCACGATTGGAACAACTTTTGCCGCATGGCCACTCAACAAATGAAGATTGCATTAGAAAAGGAACTCATGCTGTTGAACCTCTTTTCACCGGGTAAAGACCAAAAGAGGTCAACGACCAAGAGTAAAGGCAGCAATCCGGTATACACTCAGGTACCCGATCTGTTTCAACTTTCTCGCATTGTCACACTTCGTACCATTTTGGCAGTCATGTGCGGAACATGTTTCGTGGAAGATCGAAATGCATTCTTGCTGAAAGACCTACTGGATCTACAAGATAAGATTGAAGAAGCTACGGCTGCATCTGCCGTTCTTCCTCGACGAGTGGCCGATATGTTGGTTCTGGGACCTACGCGAAAATTTAGGCTTCAAGTGCAAGAAAAAATTGTTCAAATCATTGTCAAGGCACGCAATCCGGACAAACAGAAAGAAACAAGCAGCAAGAAGAACACAAAAGAGGATGCAGACGTTGTGGTTCCATATTACGGACCATGGCTGGAGCAAATGGACAAGGAAAACATGGATATTCATGTCATGGCAGAACTCATTGTCGGACTGGTCTTTGCGGCCCATAAGAACCCGGCCATTGGAGCGGCTCAGTCTTTTTGCCATTTATGGGAACAAGAAGTTCGGGAACAGCCTTCCACCGCAAATACCAGCCAATTGGATCCTCGTTGGCTTTGGAATCAAGTCCGTGGAGAAGTTGAAAAGTTGGACAAGACCTCGTCATCGTCCAGTTTGTCATGGGATCAATTGTACAACACGTTACCAACCTTAAGAGCCTGTGTCTCCGAGACAACGCGTATCACGGCCCATTCATTGGGCTCTCTTCGCTTGGTATGTAAAGAGCTAAGTTTGGAAGATGAGCAAGGTCGTGTATACAAGGTATATCCAGGTGAAACCATTTCATCTTCCCATTATCTGTACAATGTTGATCCGAAGCTGTTCCCTGAATTTTTGGATCAATATCGCCCTGAACTTGCACTGAAACAAGATCAACAATCCACAGGATTGCCCAAAGCTAGCCGCGGCAATAAGGACGATGCAACTCATCGTTTTCCTTCTCTACCCCGTGTACCCTCAACGTTTTCTCAAGGAACGCATAAATGTCCAGGAGAACGTGTGGCCATGATTCTCATGCAATACTTTGTCATATTGCTGCTTCAACACGATGCCAGCGTCGTGGGAACCATGCCTCCTATAGACTTTGAACGTGCCACATTGGCACAGCGGAAAGGACGGGTCCCTATTCAATTACTGCAAAAGCACGGATAGGAAAGTGCGATAGGAAACCCTTTCGAATGTTTATGTAGATGCATGAAACTATACGGTTCTGTGTGAACTACATAGATGGAGTTCCACAATTGCCACAATGAATTGCGAATTCTCTTCACTCATGCAATGGATAGTGGACTCGATCCATGAAGTCGGCATTGAAATTGTCTTTGATGTAGGGTAGAAAGTTGTCCAGAACCGTCGTGTACGATCCAGGTTGATGCCATATTGCACCATTTCGGCAATCCAACCCTCTTCTTCTTTCGTGACAACAGCACTTCAGCGCGCATGGCCCCAATGGGAATGTGATCATGTCCGTGGCTGGCGTACGTAATGAAATAGACGGGGGACGATAGACTACTTTACAACCCCAACCACCGACGCAGCCTTTGGAGTATCAACAGAGGTGTTCTCGATTCAGGAGAGAGGACAGAACCATGAAGTTTAGTTTGTCGAAAGAAAAAGTAATCCTCAACCAGCATGAGGATTGAGGAGAATGCTCAGGAAAATCTGATTTACCCGAGGGCCGATATACACTTTTTCCTCTTCCCAACCATAAATGGTCTCAATTAATGACCAGAAAACCTTCTACAATTGCCATCTTTGAGAAGCGGGACATTAGTGTGTTTTGTAGCACTTTCGGCTTCTTCAAAGTATTTCCTCAGCTCACGTTCCAAAAGAAAGACGCATAGGAGGAGCACTCCGTCGATCTTGCTCCCTCCGAATCGTGATTTTCAAAGCTGCAAAAGCCTTACTGACTTGGATCATATTTTCGACTTTAGTAGTCTTGGTTTCAACTGTGCGTCGTCGTCGTTTCAAAAACGTTGAGAGAACAGGATCTTGGTCCTCCTGGTTATTGTTGTCATCGTGCTGCTGTGCATGGAAAAAGCAGTCAGGATGATGAAAATCGTCAAAGGCGCGAGCCCATTCCACGCATCGGCGGAGCAATTTCAAATAGTAGGGTCGTCGAAATCCATCGTCACCCTTGGTCCGATGCGATTCTTCGTACTGTTGAACATCCCAAAACTTTTGATACACCAGCAACCAGACCACCTCTAGCCAATCACGAAGGACAATATGTTTGGGTGCCGTTTCGACGTTGCGGGCATGATGAGCCATTTGCTCCAATCCAAATTGCAAATGGATTGGTAACTTGGTTTGCGAATCTTCCGAAAAGTCAAAGGTGGTAAAATCCTCCGCAGATGCTTCGTCATTCTGATCCTTGTTCTCGCGTTCCTTAACGGCCTGATCCTGGGCATCACCAAACAAGTCAGTGTTGACCAAGCATGCTGGATCGGATGGTTCCGAAACGAGTTTTCGTGAGGGAAGTTTCCGTTTCATGGGTAGCGACAGAACCGACGATGATGATTCTTTCTTGGTCGATGAGGCCTGCGTCGAAGTATCCGTAACGACAACAGTGGTATCGGCAGTGCCGTCGTTTGCATCGACAGACGACCGTGATGCCTCCCACTGAATCTGGGGCACATCAGGGCATTTGGAGGTGTGCTCCAAAAAGCCATGAATACACTCACGGATGAGATCGTAGTTGGGACTATCCCAGAACTGTAGGGTAGCCAAATGATCAAAGGCTTTCCGAAGATGCCCAACCAAAACAGGCTCCTCCGACATGGGCAACGGCGTGGGAAGCGTGTTAGTTGGAGGTGGTGGAGGAGGTAGTCCCAGTTTCTTGGCAGCGGCTATTGCTGCTGCCTGTTTGAACTCTTGCCGGTGTTTGGCCACATGATATTCATCTCCCATGAGCAATTGTCGAACTTCGTCCTTCACCTCAGCGTCGTTGTCATCTTTTTTGTCACTATTGTCTCCTTCGGTCGTGGACTTTGGTCTTTCTCCTTGAACTATTTCTTTGAGTCTACCACATTCATTTCGCTCCTTGTTGGCTGCATGTGACATCCATGGTAATCCACCACTGACCAAATCACAAAAAACATACATGACACTCCACACATCGTCTCGAGGACAATAATCTTTTCCTTGATGAACACGCAAGCTGGCATACATGCTGGATCCTCGAAAGTCCGCCTTTTCTCGTTCTTTGCGGAAAAAGGCCGGCCCATTGTACTGAGCCGGCTTCAACCATGTCTGATCCTCGGGCCACGGGTGGGTAGAATCCGCAAAAGGCGATTCACGAGGTACGACAACGCTTTTGGATAATCCAAAATCAACCAAACAAAACTTTTTAAGGTTGTCCTTGGTTTCGTTTTCGCTGTTTTTATTTTTCGCCATTGGAGCCATTCGTACAGCGTTGCTTGGTTTCACATCCCGATGGACAAAGCCAACCGAGTGCATCCGTTGCAGAAGTGGTAACAAGACATCGGCCGTCAAGTACACGGCATCTTTGACGTGCAACCTTCGACTCTTCCCCCCTCGAATAATGGTTTCTCGTAATTGATTCATATCTTCACCTGGCAAGTATTCCATTACAATGGCGGCATAATTAGACGATTTGAAATGTCCCATGTACACTGGCACGGTTTCTGGTGGCAACGAGGAATGAAGAAAATGCAAAATCGTAGCCTCCGAGTCCAACACACCGGATTGGTGAAAGGTGCGCAATTCCACCTTGGCTGCCGCCAAACGACGACGACTAGATGCCACTTCATTTTCCTCACTCCCATTGTCTTCGCCCTTTTTGTCATCACTCTTAGTTTTCGTGTAGAACGCCATGTTGATGCATTTATGGACGCTACTAAAGGTACCTTTGCCCAGTTGTCCCAAACAGAAATAGGGACCCAAAGTGGAACCGACGCGGGGAAATTTGCCACGCGATTCCTTGACATGAATGGGATTGCCATAGGCAACATGAAAGCTTACAGGTGGAGGCTGCGCAGTATTGCCTGGAGGTCCTCCTCCTTCTGCCATGATAGATGAGCTTCGTTTGCCACCACCCATACTTTCTTTCTTGTGGTTGTCCGTCATGAAAGGCGAGAATAGATCGTACGTTCAAAACGAATCACTCTTTAAGAAGCCTTTCAGCAAGAACTGTCAATGATGAGACGACAACAAATTCGTCTCCCTGACACAAGCAAGTTTTCTTTTGGACGTGCCGCTGCTGCCGTTGTTGTTGTTTGTTTGTTGTTTGGATCAAAGACGACAGATTCGGCCGTGGCATAACAGCGACCGGACGGATCCTTTAAGGGCACGCAACAAAAGCGCGACTTCTTATGCCTGACGCTATGGTGGCTACGGGTGGCTACCTGGTGGGAGTAGGAGTAGTGCGTAATAGCAGTAGAAGTCCAAAGTCTCTTGTCGTCCTGGGTATCTTGTAATTGTCATCATCGACATACTCCTACTGCATCTTGATTATGTGTTATACGTATACTCGTCTTCGTCTATAGATCTAACGGCGATAATTGACCAAGAGGCCGTTACATCTCGGCGAACGAATATCCAGAAAGAATAAGAAACGTTCATCATGCTTCTTATTGCTCCGAATGCAAAAAGTCCCTGTTACGTCGCCAATTGTTTGCCGTCTTCTCCTGGAGAGCAGTCGTGGGGAAGTGTCTCTTTGTTCTTGTTTCGGGTGTTCAACGTTTGAAGCAGTGGGAGGAGTTGTGAGTGGGTTGCTGCTATCGCGCAGCTCTGCGATTCGTGTGATCCGCCAAGTTCGACTCCGACCAAAACTACTTCGAAATGCAACGGACGTGCCAGAGTCTATCTGGACTGCTCCAACTGAATCTATCTTGTTCTGTTGGAGAGCGGTTACCGGATATGGAGAAGGTACTCCAGCCTAGGTAGACTGATGGGTCGACCGTGTTGAGGGTCTAAACAAGGAGAGGATTCGGATGGATACGGCGCAATGGATCCGATAGCTTGATGGAACAGTAACTTCTTGTTTGGTTCGTTATGCAAATGTATATGGTCTATTTATGTCTTATCTTTCTAGTGTGTAGATCTATGAATCGCTCTATGGCAAAATGTATGTGCATTCGGCGGTGGACCGAAACCCTCCAAGACAGTGTAGCAAAAATTCCTCTCACGATTGTGACAAGGAACGATTGAGCTTGGATTGAAGTCCTTGGAGAACGAGCTTGCGAAGAGGCTTCTCCAGAGACTCGTCGTAGTCATGAAGGAGCGAGAGGGCCGCCTTGGTATCAATACGTAACAAAGTGGCTCCACCCGGTCCGACCGTCCAGGACTCGCCCTTGGAATCGATTGCAGGTTCCAAGTCACATTCTTCTTCTTGTTGTTCTTCTTCTGGATTGGTGCTGGCGCATCCAAACTGGTTCAAAATCTCTTGTTGGAAACTGGACAAGCCTCCTGTAAAGGAAGCACTGGTGGAAGAAGAAGAAGGTGATTCGAGCTGGCGAAGAAAGTCCAAGTCACCCAAAAGTCCGGTGTGAACCTTGGCCGACCAGTTCCGTGTAATGGGATTGGCTTGAAGCTCGTAGGACGATTGGGAGTCGTGGTTTTGTACATGAACGCTTCCCTTGTAAAGCCAATACAGGGCTTCCGAGGAGCTTTGAATCTCATCGCCTTCTTGGAGTGTCACCCAATCGGTTGTGAAGGACGATAAGGTGTTGTACTGATACAGATTCATCCCCGTTGGTTCAAAGAGAAGCTTGAAGGCTCGGTGATTCCGCGAAGTGGGACCTCCCGAGAGCATTTGGCTTACCACGTGATGGGAAAGATGCTTGAATAGGTTCGAGAAAGCAAGGTAGAGAGTGGCAAGCTGAAAGAGACATTCCTCTGGAGCTGTGACACCAGCTTCTTGGACTTGAAACGCAGTAGTGGAACACAAGTGACCCAGAACCGAAATGACTCGAAATCCCATGGCCGACATGGAGGATGGTGCCCCTGCCAGGGCAACGGCATCGAGAGCCAAGTGACCCATGGTCGAAAAGACTTTGGCTTCAATAGCCGTTGGACTGAGAGTTGGGAAACAAATGGCGGTCTTGTCGAGGGAGCGCTGCAGTACATAACCAATCTCTTTCATCATGGGTTGTACCAAAAGTGTTTGAACAATCACAGCTCCTGCGGCCAATGGATGACTCAGTTGCGCAATTTCTCGAGGTAAGACGTTGCGACCCAAGGACGAGTTGGATCTGGACAGTGGCATAGCGTCTGCTCTCTGAAGAGGAAGAGTCTCGGTAAGCAGTTGTTGCCGGGTTTGAGTGACATGATGCGTTGGGTGTTTCAGCGAGGATGAGGAACTGAATGCAGGAATGGATGACCGAACCACTCCATTGATTGTGTCCGATGAGAGAAAGGCAAAGCTCAAAGGCCAACATAGACTGGCAATCAGTATACGTTCCATCATTCTTGTTCGATTCCTTTGTCGTGAGCTCATGATTAGAGAATTCCTTCTTGCAATGTGTTTGTGTGGGTGATCGATTGTTGGGTCGTTGATTTGTGTGTCTCTTCCAGTGAGAAACAGAATTGATTTTATGTGGAGCATCTCTCGAATCCTGCACCCCACTCCCAGACACATTGCAGACACAGCAATTTCCTAAAGAGCCGTTTGTCTCCTTCGCCTTCCGTCGCATTCAGCAAAGGGGTCATTCTACAATTGCCCCGGGACCAAAATGCTTCGTGTGACGTGGTGCAAGGTGGTCCATGACCGCTTGCCGAGTTCTCAGTCGCGGATATCTACTCTTGGAGACCATAATGACGCAATCCGTTCGCGATGCATCACGCGACGAGGAGATGATGTCCTGTTTTCTTGGGGTGGTTGGTTGCGAGTCGTTGGCCGCAACAAAACGCGGAAGCGAGATGCGAACGCTCCTCGTCCATTTGCCCTTCCGTTTTCCAGATGCGGCTCATTGTTGTAGGTAGCTCTGGTAGACCACTTCATTCCCACAAGTGTGGTAGATCTGCTAACGATAACAAAAATTCACTTAACCATTCGCTATTTGATCCATGGAGAGGGACAATGGCATCTCAGATATGGTTCTACTCCTAGATAGCGATCCCCGTCCCCACTTGACACATGCATCGAGCTTTGCCGCCTCTGGCTCGAGTATTGAAGCGCAACTTTACAGAAGATCCAAATCTCTAGGTCATTGCGATAAATTGGGGCCAATACAACATGATGATGATGATTGGTCCCTTTCATCAAAGCCATGAATCAGAGGGGGAAATCCAAATCTTGGCCATCTAATGTCTCTGTGGTCACTTTACAACATATTAGGCCATTCCTATACCTTCGACCAAACCAAACCTGAAGCGTGACACGTCATCAAACACCCGGAAATATGACGTCAAATCCGGGTTGTTGGACTGTTCAACTTTGGTCGACCTCTGGTTTTTACCAAAGTTGAGCTCAGGTTTGGTAACCCTCCAAACCTGAATATCCCATATTCACCATTAGGGATAATCCGAATTGACATTAGGGATAGTGTTTTATCAATACTAGTGTATATTTCTCCTACAGAAATGACAAATGCCGGTTGCCAAATACGCGGCGCGCGTTCGACTCCAACGGTCCCCCTGGGTAGATGAAACATCCGGGCTCAATGTCCTACTTTCAAAACTTTTAGTATTCAAAAACTTAAAGTGGACATGGGGACTGTTGGGGGCCTTGGGGCGGCATTTGATTTTGGTTTGGTTGGTGGTATAGGATGGCAAAACCCGCCAAAACTGGATCCGATGATGACGTCAGGGACACAGGTTTGGTTTGGTCGGAGGTATAGGAATGGCCTTAGGGGTAGCTAGATACCGAAGAGTTTAAGACGCGATCGAAAAGATACCATGAACTGCGACCGCGCGACACCCCCGGCCCTAGAAAACCCTGCACAGGGGCGTATCTTCCTGCCTTGAACAATGCAAGCTCCTCGTTCAGCGATTCCACGCATTGTTCCACATTGCTCCACACAGGTCAAAGATCAAGATGATGGTAAAGTCTTCGCCGCAATTATTGTGGAGGACGGCGTCGACGCCCCTTTGGCTCGTTGCGGTTCTCGCAACTCGCAGCATGGGTCTCTCGTCGGCGTTTTCCTTGGCTCGCGAAGGAGCTTATTCTTCTCTTGTTCCATCCACTGTGGTTTCCGCTCGTCCCCATCTCCGCTTCTCGAGTCATCTCCAGGCGACAACCCCGGCAGCAGCGACGGAAGCAGGCTTGTACTCATGGCTGGTCGAGAAGTGTTGAGCCAAGCCGAGTTTGACCTGATTGTCATTGGATCTGGCAATGGCGCCTGTGGCTTTTTGAATCATTATCTCCAGGCAACCAATAATGAGAATGTCAAGGTTCTTGTCTTGGAACGAGGTCAAAACTTCTTTTTTACGAGCGATATTACGCATCAAAATGAATGGACGAAATCCTATGCCAACGGACCCATTTTCAAATTGCACAATGCCCTCTCACGCAGTGGCAAGCCCATCCTCTCGGGTGGAGCTTCTACCATGGGAGGCGGCGGATCCATCAATTATACCATGATTCACGAGGCATCGACGTGGCTCGCCAAGCATTTGGGCTTTACGGTCGACTACTGGAATGGATTAAAGAGTCGCCTCAATACCGAATTCCATCGCGACAACCCCATGGACCACCAAACGCCCATCACGACGCACATTATTCAACAAGGCGAGACTCGTGGATTTGCCAAACCCGATGCATCGAGCCGGATTCAAAATATTCCCAACCAGGATGATGACAAACCTCGTCAAATGTACCAGTTTCCGACACAATTCAATGAATTTGGGGAACGGACCAACAGCGGTGTCTCCATTGTGGACTGGTATGACAGTCGCATTCGGCTCGAAACCGGGGTACAAGTGGAGGAATTGGAACTGACTGGAACACGGTGCACGTCGGTCCGTGTCAAATTCTTGGACACCCAGGACACCCAGAGTGTCAAGCTCAAGGACCATGGCAAAGTCATTCTCTGTGCAGGGGCCGGATCCCCACGACTTTTAATGAACCACGAGAACCTTGTGAGCGAGAACAGTGAGATTGGCAAGTATGTATCGGATCATATTGCCATGCCTCTCGGCATTTATGTCAAGCCCAAGGATATCAAATTGTCTCCCAAAGACATCTACGGTCCAATCTTCAACACGTTGGAATTCGAACCAAGCAGTACTGATGAGAATAATGACAAGATCATTGTCTCTTTTGATTTTCGGGAAAGCTCACAAAGCTCTTGTACTTGACCGCGCACCTGTATCTGGCGTTTTTGCTGCCCAACTGGCTCAAGCGAATTGTCTGGACGAGACCTCGCCTCTTCGACCTGGTGAAAAACGTGGTCCGAATTGTGGTATCGATTTTGAACTTGTTCATTATTGCATTGACTGGCGGTGAGGATCCTGAATATATCACGGCCATTATCAAGTACAACCCCGCACAAACAGGAGAATATGATAGCTCGACCACGAACGACCGCATTTCTCTAGCATGGTTCGAAGACGAGCAAGACAAGGACTTGGCAAAAAAGGTCATTGGCGAGGAAGGTCTGCCCTTGTTGGAGCTCTTGGGGGAAAAGCCAAGCTTTCCCATTCGGTTCCTCTACCGACTCGCCACGAAAATACCCTACGAGGAAGGTCAGATTGACGAATACATTCGAAACTACAGCGAGAATTCCATGCTTTCCCAGCAGCATTTGGCCGGAGGGTGTCTTCTGGGCTACGCACTGGAGAATGGAGAGGAGAATTCCTCCGATACCGGAAGGGTCAAAGGATGCGACAATATCCATGTTGCCGATCTGTCGGCGGTGCCGCTTCCCAGGGTGAGCCCTCAAATGACAGCCTACCTGGTTGGCTATCATGTCGCCAACCAACTCTATCCGAAATAAGGAATCAACGAGCCTCATTGTCAAAGATTCAATGACGCCTGCTCAAGCGTATTGCGGAGTTATGACAACATTGCCTTTTACGAACAACAACACGAATGGCTCCGTGCTTGCATAGTCACCAAACTAGGAATGCCCTTTTCTTAGTTTTGAACTAGACACTCAATAGATTGAGCGCGTTCTGCCTGGTTCAAACGTTTGACAAGCTTGCGAACGACAAAGTTGCACAAGAGATGTGCGCCCAACGTAATTCTTGACTTTGTTTCTACTCCAAAGGTCTCAAAGAGTGACCGGAAAGCCCTCCTCGGGGACAGGGAACCTGTGTAGCATCTGCCACATACGGTCTCCGCAACTGACTTTTCCGAGCCTCTCTTCTGTAAACTATAGATGTCCGCTGGAGAAAAGTGTATCCCCGCGCAACTGACTCTTCCGAGCCTCTCTTCTGTAAACTATAGGTCCGCTGGAGAAAAGTGCATCCCCGCGGTTTGGATATGGATTGGTTCCGACCTTATCCGTGCCCTATCCTCCCGCAAGAACGGAAACGAGATGTGAACGCTCGGGTAAGGTAGCTTTGGTAGGGAGTAGGGACCACTCCTTTCCCACAAAAGTGTGGTAGACCTGCTAACTATGTCGACAGGCAACAAAATTTACTTAACCATTCGCTATCTTGATCCATGGAGAGGGACTACGGCATCTCAGATGTCGTTCTATAACGAACTCCGACCCCCGACTACACATGCATCGAGCTTCGCCGCTCTGGTTCGAGTAATGAAGAGCAACTTCACGGAATACCGAAATCTCTAGGTCATTGCAGCAATCGTTGATAGATCGGGGCCAATACATCTAATGATTGGTCCCTGTCTTCCAAGCCACGAACAGGAGGAATCCAGTCTAAGGGGGGAATCCGAAGCTTGACCATCTGCTGTCTCCGTATTCACTTAGGGGCAGATAGTTTGAGACGACATAAAGGGAAACATGCCATGAAAAGACCCAAGTCAATCACTTCTTTCGCGTTGTAGCCTGTTAGACTTCCACATGACGGCGATCGTGTCTGTCCATGAGGAGAAAGAGACAGAGCGATCTCCACCATCCATGCAGGAGGGTATCCATGCACAATATATTCAACTGGATGAAATTTCGATTCAGACTGAACTTCGTACAGGATGCACAAGTCTGGAACTGGGAGGCCTTATGATTGAACTGCCTAGAACCAAATCAAGCTGGACGTTGATTGCGCCAGGGATACAATTTGCAGTTTGGGCTTACTGCTCTTTCCGTCAAGAAATGGCCCAGTTTCATCAATGATTGGTTCTGACTGGTTGGAGGGGTGCAAAACTTTCTTGCGAGTGTCGGCTGCTTGGAAGTTTGAGTGAAATGCCAGCTGATCCTTTCCATGGCCGTTCCAGAGGCAAGGTGGCTTCCTTTCCAATTGTACTTCTTTGTTTCCCAGACGACCGCGATGCCAAACCCGCATGGACCGGGTCTTGAAACGATGTAAGTTCGGAATCCATCTCTTGAGTCTTCTGCGATATGGTAGCAGTTTTGTTGGGCTTGTACCTTTGGCTTCTTGTCTTTCGACTGGTTCCCAGGCCCATGTCGTTAACGGTGAACAGCAAATCGTCAAGTCCAGATGGAACTACAGAGATCCCTTGTTTAACTTCTCGTTTGTCTTCTTCTTGTTTTTTTCTTTTTCGTTTTCGATTGTCGTGGTGCTGTCTTGCCATACGACGAGTTGTGCGACGACCGTTTTCTTCTTCAGTGATTCTTTTGATCACCGGATGCTGAAAGTTCGAGTCCGTTCCAGCTTGATGAATACTTGCAGCTTTTCGAAGCCATCCCAGGGTTCGTCTATCAAGTGCTGCACTGTTATTCCTCTTTTTCTTATTTTTCGTGGATTGCTTCAAAACAGCCGCTTTCGTTTTCTGAATATTATGCACCATTGTTTGAAATAGATCGTTTCCCAGCGTTTGATCTTCCTCGAATTCTACAAATTCGTCAATAACCCTTGTGACTTCTTCGTCTTCTTCCTGCTCCTCATCATCAGACGACGATGTCTCCTCTAGATCTCTTCTGCCGCGTCTGGAGAACATGTGAGCCTTATTATGATGAGTGACAAAGCTCGCTTTCTCTACAGCTTGTTCATTCATTTGTCTCATAAAGTTAGTCATGTCATCGTCGTCACAGCATACCATAACATTGTCCATTTCGGGAGCGACTTTTAGTCTCTTGGTAGGTTTCTGTTCAACATACTCGTGTACCAGATAATCCTTCACCAATCGAAGGGTGTTTTTGTCCACAAAACGAGGCAATTTCAATTTTGTCTCCTCGTCAGAATGTTCCTCGACATCATCGCTGAGATTGTGTGGACTCGTCGACCGTCCGTTTCCCTGTTGTCCAAAATGTACAGTGTGAGACAGTGCTCGTTTCCTGGGAGAGTCTCGAGGGGAACCTTGAATTGAACCGTCTTTTCTCCACCCAGGAGTCGTGCTATCCAGAGAATGTATGAGACTTTTTCGTTGGCGAGGGGATTTTCGTGGCGACAGCTGTGGCTCACGATCTCTTTGTCGATTGGGAGTTGCGCTCCTTGAAGCCGAACGGTCTAGTCCGTCCAGAGAGATTCTTGGACGCAACGGCCTCGTTTCTGGGTTTTCAACCGAGACTTTGTCCGCGATTACTATTTGATTCGCAAAATATGAGTCATCTAACTCTCTGGAAAAGGAGAAATGGCAAGGGTCTGCTGCGTACAAGAGCTCCAACGAGAAGGGTCTGTCCAGCAGATGCAGCTCATTGCAGGTTGGTGCCACTGGTTCCTTTGTCATGGCCATCGTTTCAAAAGTGGAAGTCTGCTCGTTAATTTCGTTGTTGGGGTGGTCATTATTGGGTTCATGGAGCGGCGAATGCTCAGCAACAAAAGCCAAAGGGGGGCATTCCCGTGCGCGGTGGGTGTGAGAGGTTTCCATTCGATTGGTTCTTTCATTGGGATGCGCAGTTCTTTGCAAGGGCGACGAAGATAACTTAGGCCGAGAACCATTTGGAGGCTCATATATTGTTTTCATTACGTGGCGATCGCTCCGCAACAATGGCTGACAGTTCGTATTCGACCAAGGACGACCCAACGTAACCGAAACGGCAGCTCTCCAGTCGATTCACAAATGTTTACAAAGACGATCCAATGCAGATTGTCCCCTGCCTCTCCTTTTTACTTTCAAATGTTCCGCAGTGTTTCGAATTTTTCAACAGGCCAATAGAACAAAGTATTGTTGCTTAACTCAACTCATTCAATTGCTCTCGATGTTTTGGTTGTTGTTACTGTGTTGTGTTGTCGTCTTGTGTGGTCGTGTGGTCACAAATGCAAAGGGGGCGGCGGTTCGGGAATGGGGTGCACCCAACAGCTCTCTTTGGTGAACGCGGGGCTTTGAGGTAGTATATGCAGTTTGAGTAGAGCATGCGTAGCCGTCATGTGTGGCGCACATTTTGTTGCCGGCCGGTCACTAGTTCTGCCTTGACCTTCACAAATTCGAGTTTGCGGTTTTCTCCTGGTGGTCCATGAACCATGAATATGAATTCTCTCTTACTTCCGTTTCCTTGCACCAGAACAATCATAAAAATTTGTTCCGTCAATGGTTCCTCATATACATCTCAAAATTTCTTGTTAGCATCCTTGTGTTTCCTTAGGTCGATGTCAAAAGGTCAAGGAGCATCACGTGTGAAACTTCAAATGCCTACTCCTAGGTAGTTTTCCTTACAATGGAACGCAAAAGAGAATGGCACTGATGTAGCAATGCTCATCATAAGGAGTGTCTTCTGAGATTCTGATTGTACAAAAGCATCTTGTTTGAAATATTCGAGTTCTGAAATTCACTTAATGCCTCCTGAAAATGAGAGTGGACTCGAGGACGATCGTAAGTAACAATCGTGAGCACAAACCCAGATAGCACCACCATACATTGCCTTGAGAAACTACTAGCGCTTGGCCTATGATGTGGAGCAAGATAGGTGTTTGTGCATTAGACGAACGACGAAAATTATGCACCAAGAAATCTTGTTACCTTTCAAATCCCTTCTTAATTTAATCGGTACATTCATTCACATATTCGAAGTATTATTGATTGAACTTATTTCGTTTCTGCGGTGGACGTCCACATGTGCTTTAATCGCTGTTGTGTGGCTTCGTAGGTGACAAAGAAAATCACCACCGATGGTGCAATGTAGGCCACGCGAGGGAGAATGCCCGTGGCAAACCCCGCCAGACCTTCATTGGCCCAAATTTTGGAGGCTGCGGAAATGACGGTTCCACCATAGGCCTCACTGTTGGTCATTAACAAGGTTTTGATACGATCCAATGGACACGTAATGGCCGCTGAGAAGGTTCCCGAGACGGCTCCACACATGGCCGATTCGACGGGCGACAATTCCAATGGAGAATCCGTTTCTCCTCCTCCCGATTGTTTCTGCCGCGATGCCTTGAACCGGAGAGCTACCGATTTGGCCACTTCAAAGGTTGTCAGTTGAGCCACACGAAAGGGAACATCCCGGGCAATCCCACCAAAATACCCCTCGTACAATCCCAACAATCCCTTTTTGGCCCAAATCGATTGCAAGGCTTCGACCGTCGTGGAGTACATTCCTGCCTGCATTTGTTGCTTGACCACTTCCGATGGACACAGCCATCCGGATCCAGTCAAATCACCCAAGACGGCCGATGTGGCATAAATCCAAATGGGCTTGACATTCGGGAACTTTTTTAACAAGGCATCCTTGTATATTTCGTACGAACCAAACGTCAAAACACTTGAGTGATGCGAGAGAAAGACACAGGGAACAAGGTACAACAATCAAATGCAGTGCAATCTTGAGTGTCAAAAACACCATTACAGTTCACAATGCTACTGACCAAAGATATCCTGTCTTTACTTACCCATAGGGCACCTGTCCAAATAGCGATCCTGCTACTCCTGCAAACATGCCTTCCGGTCGAAATGGATTGGCCTGACCCATTTGCATTCTCGTCTACACAAAACAATAATGAAAGGTAAGATTTCTGTGGTTTGCAAACAACAGATCAACGCTCGGAGGAAAAGGCTCATGGTGGGTCTGACAAGGGTCTCCATGATTTTTTGACGGACAGTTTTCCCAGAGGCGTTCAACCTGCCAGAATCCAACGTGGTTTCGAATGCTCAATAAACGTTACCTTGAGGGTATCCACAGGGTACATGAGAAAGACCGAGGTGGATCGAGCCGCGGCAGCAGCTGCCAAATGACGTCGAGCTTCTCGAACTGTATTGACAAACACTTTTAATGGCCCCGTCTTGGGTGAAGGTTCCTTGGCCAATGTAACGGAAGGGAGTTTGGACGGTTCCGGTACCCTCGTCGCAGGTTTGTCGGCTTGACACAGACACAAGCCTTGGACCAGACACAAACATGCCACGGCCAACCGCAGTAAGGCCAGTTTTCGCTTTTGGAGGAGCATCATCTGAACGTTTCGAAACAGTGTCCAACACGAGAAAACGAAAACAGAAATATCAATCTTTGGGAACAAGTCAAATGTGACTGTCTCTCTTGTCACTGGATGAGTGTCTTGTTTTTGGATTGGCCATCAAACAAAAAGATCAAAGACACACATCTCCACAATCCAAATGTTCCGACGATGGGTGGAGGGTGTTCCGCACGCCATCCCGACCATCCAACCCATGTCGATGTCGAGATGGGGAGTGAGGAGATGGCACGTGCAGGCGGAGGACCATAAGGGGGGCAATAGTGAAGATGGGGGGAGTCGGAGCTGGCGCGCAGTCGGATTCACTCCAAGATCAAAATCGGGAAGCAAGATCTTCCAAGAAATCTCTATGTCTCACCATGTTGTTAGTTAGAGGAATCATTGCCTCAGATTCATTTCGACCAGTGACAAGACACACCAACGGAGTTGCAAAGATACTTTTCCATTCTTGTTGTTCGAGGAGTATCGCTACCTTACATTCCATGGTAATGGTTGTCGCAAACAAGCCAAAAGGTAATGGGGCTTTTGTGGGAGGAAACAAAATGACAATCTTGAAAACAATCTTGGTAGTTGCCGGTCTGGTTTCACTATTCTTTGTTTTGGTTCGAACCACTGGTACTCCACCTGATGCGTCGCCGGTAAAAGAAAACTCGGGTCATATTGCATCTCCATCCCTGTCTCATGGTGCGGCAGCGTCGAATGCCATTGTGGAAGGAACCTTTCAGGAGATCAACTATTATCATTGTGGCGCTACGACTACACAACAAAGTGACATCGTGGATATTGTATTGTTGCATGGATCTAGATTTACCAAAGAGGATTGGAAATCCAGTACAATTTTGAGTCGGCTTTGCCAACACAATCAAGTTCGTGTAACAGCCTTGGATTTGGAGGTTTCGGCCAAATACCCCAAACTTGTGGCATTGCTCGAGGGCATGGCGCAACCCGAACATGCCTTGCTGCAACTCCCCGTGGCAGCCTTGATGACACCGTCGGCGTCAGGATTGTCGGTGGTGAGTGCGATTCAACAAGGACAAGCGACGCAAATGAGCCGCGTCACTCGTCTGTGGGTCCCCATTGCTAGTTATTCGGCCATGATGTTATCCGCGGAACAGCTCGCAGTCCTTCCAAACACATTGCCGATATGGTCCATTCATGGGGATCAAGACAACAAGGGGAAACACTTGTCCGCCAAACTAAAAGCCGAAGCCGGCGCACAAGTGACGGAATTCCCCGGAGGTCATCCATTTTATCTTTCCATTCCAGAAGAATTCTCCAATGCGCTCTTGCAAAAACTGGGAGTCAAGATATAAGAAAGCAGTCTCATCGACGTCGGATTGTTGCCGCAGAACGTCTTGGCTCGAGCGTTGGGGCCCACAAGTTGTTACAGACGGTGCTGATTTCGTAGAGCCAAACACCGCGCATGGTTCAACCGCACTCTTTCCAATCTCATGCCAAACCGGCGATTTCGTAATACACCCCAAGCTGGAAATAGACGATCATTTTGCATTTCACTAGGAGTATCTCTCATGGTGTCACGTGTCACTCTCTCATCACTTACTCTCATACAATAGCGCATCTAGCCCCTTCGGCCAAATTCCTGCTTCCGTTTGTGCGCGAAAGTCGCGCAAAAAGGTATCCACGTCACATTGATCGCGCATTTCTTCAAGGTTCCGATCCACGCAAGGGATCTTTTGGAATCGTCGCCATGATCTCATTGAAACGATACTCCAAAGAATCTCGAGACAAACAACATGGCTTCGTCTACCACGGCTTCTCCTCCGTCCTCCATGAAGGCTCTATTGGTGCATCAGTTTGTGTCCGATTTCAAGAATACGCAAGATATGGAACAGGCCTTTACCGTTTCCAGTGATACTCCTGTCCCATCGCTTCAATCTAGTGATGAGATTCTCATCAAGGTTCTTGCGTGCAGCATATCCCCCGGTGATGTCATCATGGTTGGTGGAAATGTAATTCTAATGCATCCCAACAAGTTCCCCTTTGTTCCAGGGATGGACGTTTGTGGTACAGTGGTGGATGCCAATGGAAGCCAGGACGTCCAGGAGGGCGATGTGATTGTGGCAGCCAATGGGATTTCACCCCAAGGTGGTTTGACCGAGTACATGGCGGTTTCCAAAAGTGAAGTGGTTCTCAAACCTGACAAGGTGGGAGTATTGGAAGCAGCGGCCTCGTCGTCCGCGATTACGGCTCGCAATGCCGTCTTGGATCATGTAAAGGAAGGTGATCGGGTCTTGATTTTGGGATGAAGTGGAGGTGTGGGAAGTGCGGCCATTGCCTTGGCCAAACACGTAGCCAAGGCATCCTTTGTTGCAACAACCTCCACCCAAGCCGATTTGTGCAAATCGTTGGGTGCCAATGTTGTGGTAGATTATCGAACCGAAAACTGGTGGGAACGAAACTGGGGCGAGGATTCTGGTAGCAACGACAACGACAAAACGACGGGGACACCAAAATACTTTGACAAGATTATTGATTGTGTCGGTGGTGGCAATTTTGTAGACAAGGCCGAACGGGTTTGTAAACCGGGAAGTGAAGGAGGCGAGTTTATTGCCGTTTCCGGCGACCATCCCAAACCGGATGCTAATACGTGGTGGAAGGCAATTCAATTCTTTGCCAATTTACCCTTGCGACCACTGTACACACGATGGTTTGCGTGGAGAAGCGTGCCATCTTACTCGGTCCTCATGCCCTACAGCATGCCAGAGGGACGAAAGCAAGTGTTGGAACTCATGGAGCAAGGGAAACTCAAGATTCCCTTGGATTCGTCATGTCCTCTTCCCTTTACTGTACAAGGGGTCGAAAAGCATTTCAGATTGTCGCGGGTGGTCATGCTCATGGAAAAGTTGTCGTTTCGATGGAAACCTAGAGGGTCAAAGCTGCAGGCGAGCAACAAAAAAGCGGGATCTGTACCGTTTCCGATGATAAAGATATAATGTGAATAGATTGATAGATGGAATAAACAACACAAGATTGATGCAAAAGATGCGGGGTTGTGATAAAGCACACCAACGATCGTTCGATGAGCTGTTTGTCCTTTTTCCATCGGGTTTGGGGGGTTATGTTTATTCTGTGGTTGAAACGTTGGTTGTATAATGGTTTGTATCGATGGGTGATGTCTTTCATGTATTCGCCCTTCAAAGAGAAGCAGAGTATCAATTGACTTAATTCTTGCTAATAAATGTTGTCCATGTTAAAGTATATATCACAACGGCAACACAGTAAATATAGTTGTGTGGGACTTGTTACACCAGAATCGGAGTCATGGTAATGTTGTCAACAAACAAGTCCCAATCGGAGTGAAAGCCTCGGAAATCGAATACAGTATAGAGTTGTGAGGGACTTGTTACACCAGAATCGGAGTCATGGTAATGTTGTCAACAAACAAGTCCCAATCAGAGTCAAAGCCTCGGAAACCAAACAAGAAATTGCTCCCGAGTGCCATGTCATCGGAGATAGCAACAACACTTTCAAAGTTGTTGAACTCATCGGGTACCCAAGTTGCATTGGTCGCCGTCATGAAGAATCGCTCTTCGAATCGTTCTTCTGTTGGAGACACAGACGAAAGGCGGACGGACGGACATCCAGCTTCAGCGACACTTGTTCGAGAAGGATCACAAGCAACGAAGCTTTCCTTTGAGCGTGACCAAAGTTTCATCTGTGCGGAGACTTTCCATTTGGATCCCATGGCAAGGCAGCGACCGTCAACCCGCTGATAGAGGCCATCCATCGGATACTCTCGGTTCACCAACTGTAACACATTATTCTCATTACTTTTCGAAACTCGGATTTTAGTCACCTCGCTCTTGGATGTCGATCGCCAGAAGCGCGCTGTTTCTCCCCATTCACCATCACCATTGAGAATGAGCTGCTCACAATTCATGTCAAGAGGGGAAACCGAAATTTCGTCGATCATGACTATCATGTCCTTCCCTGGTCCGTCGATGAAAAGAACACTTTGGTCGGCAAGCTCGTCTTCTTTGGTAGCAGAGAACACGTCCGAGATAGTCATCCACCCATCGTTTGTCAAGCCATAGTCGGTACTGGCAATGAAACCGAATGGATGGGGGAAGGACGTCTGGTCCGAATGACCGTAGTTGAAGTAAGCTCGAAGTTTCATTCGAGGACATGCAGATTCTCCAGACACCCTTGCTGGGTTGCACTCATATTGCGTTCCATCAGAGTTCAGAACTTGTACTTTTGCCGTAGCAAGATAGCGATCTCCTTCTGTCATGCAACCAGTCGTGATTCGTTGAGTGACTGCGGAGAAAGCGTTTCGACGGTCGAAATGGACGAGTGCCGAGCTGACGCCGTTCGTGGAAACAAGGTCAAGCGCTCCTTGCTCATGATCCCAAAAAGCAGTGCTGTTCTCAGAGAAGTTCCCGTTGAACACAAGTTCTGAGCAATCGCGATCAATTTTGGTCATGGATACATCGTCGAGGAACAAAGTCTTCCCTTGAGGTCGGCGATCCACGTAAACAACAACCCGCGTAGCTTCGGCCAGCGTCGCATCAACTGTGACTATTCCTTCCATTAGGTTCCATCCATTTTCCACGAACGGGCGTGCGAAGGATGTGGCCACTGCAACAACAGATTCTGCGAAAGAAGTCCCAGTGTTGTCTTCTTGAGTCATCATTCGAAGTCGTAGACGAGGGCAACTTGAACTTCCATCGTCGCATGAAATTGCATGTCCATCTTCTTCGAGGTAGACCCAAGCTTGAATGCGATAGGCTTCTCCAATTGTCAAGCACCGCACATCAACATACTGTCCGAGAGCAGCATACGGGGAGTGTTGATCGATCTCCGTGATCGCATTTGATCCCATTCGTCCACGCCCTGGTGCGAGTTGAAGCATGGAACCATACTGGAGCCATTGAGGAGCAGAAGAAGGAAATTGCTCCATATCGCCGTTTCGAATCAGTTGCTCACACTCTTCCTCTTCAAGAGGAGGAATTTCCAACTCGACATCGCTGGTGTCAAAGCTATCTTCACAGAGAGACGGTTCGAACAGAGTTTCCACGAAGGTCGGCCAGTGATTCGCACCCGTGGAATTGTTGATAAACATGGCCTTGTATTGTCCACGGGGAAGAGGAGCTGTGAAATATCGAAGGAAACCAACATCCGTCATTGCTCGTTCGTGTCGTTCGACGTTCTCGTTGATAAAGATATCCCGTCCCCCTTTGTAGTCATACTCCTGATTGCCTGGGATGGTTTGAATCCTCAAAACGAGATCATCGATCTGACCTGGATCGACGGCAAATGTCACAGAGCGGAGGCATGTGTCTTCACAGTAAAGGTAGCCGCGGTCCTTGAATGAAGTGCAACGATCCATGTCCACAAAGGCCTTGACTTCTGGAGAATCAGCGATGACTGTGGATGTTCCTGTTGCTTTGCTCGAGGGAGGCTTCATGCTGCTGTCCAGATCGACGAGGTACACTCCATTAAATAAGTTGTTCAAAGCCTGATTAAAATCAAAGAGGAACGGGAAGTCGCTGTTCTTGATTGTCACCCCTTCAAAGGTTGTCCAGTAGTTGAAGTTGCCAGTCCATGGGTCATCACCGTCTCGATCAATCTCAACAAGTGCTGTGTGCTCACTGACAGACGTTTCATGGAAGCCTTCGAACACAATGTTTTTGACCGTCAATCCTTTCTTGGACGGATTTCGGGCAAAGGGGTGCAACTCCAGACCCACAATCCTGTCTTGATGGTACGCTTTGACACCCTGGGCATCAACAATCTCGCGATAGCGATCAGTACTTCCGATAATACGAGTTGCATTCAGAAGAATAGTGTCCGATCGATCCATATCGGCTTGATTCCGATTGTCGGCGAAAACACCGCCTTGAACAACTGAGTTGACAACATTGCGGAAGAAAATACCATCAAGTCGGTTCTTGTAGGACATAAAATTGTCGAATATGGCAGTCTCTGAAGGAAGAAGTCCATGAGGATACATTTCTGAAATGGCAGCAACAAAAGCAGCAAGTTAGAATCTGTTCTCATACGGACAACTGCGGTGGGAAACCAACATCGGTGTAGGAGTACTTACTTAGCCCATGTCGAAAGTTGCTGTGAGCGATGTTGTCCGCAAATTTGGTCAACGGCAGTCTTCTGGGATTCATGTCATGCGAAAGCTCCATCAAGGCGGTGGGGAGTTTCACATGATCAAGCAACTCAAGCCAGTAGCCATTGGCCTCAGAACCAGCAGCCACATTTCCCACCCATTCGTTCTGGGGATTGGAACTCCAAAAGGTGGATGGATTGCTGTCATCAGTCTCACCCTGTCGCACAACACGGCTGGCTCGCTTGGTGTTGCTCCCAAGGTTGCGGATGAATTTATTGTCAATTTCTCCCCCATCTTCCGTAATGAAACAATGGCCAAATGTGTCGTATGCAATGTTTCCCTCGATCGTTGCATTATAGGAACCATGAATCACCACACACCGCTGGTTGGAACCCCGCACAGTATTCTTGGAGACAAACGAATGCGAGTCCTTGCACAAGTGAATATGAATAGGATAGCGTCCCAAATTGCCTTGTTGCCCAAAGTTGACAAACTCCACGCCTTCCACGTATTGGGAGACAGTAGGAGTCCGAAGGACCATGAAATGTCCACCAATCAACGGGTCGTCTTTATCCTCTGGAGCTTCAAAGCGGATATTTCGACTCAACAAGGCAACCTCGACTGGGAACAGGCCCTCATCGTGTTGGGCTGTCACGGGTAGTATGATAAAGTCGTCCAATTCCAGACGCACCATTCCATTCGTTCCTGGGATCGGGACGGGTGGGTTCACCAATCGACGCACTTGGGACTCCTCCGTGTTGGTAGTGTGGGAAGTGATGACAATCTCGGCCCCTTCATCCCAACAGTCGGCAATGCCTTCACCGGAAACCATAATGCCAGATTTCGCAGACTTGGCCATTTCAATATCGAAATCATCCACCAAGTAGTCAACCGTTGGAGCATTGACTGTTTCAAACCAAAATCGGACCTTGTCAATATTGTTGGGGTCGATACTCTCCACTATCGAAAACTTGGATTCACACTGTTGCCAGTTCAACTGAGAGGGTGGACAGACCGCGGCAATATAGGAATGCGTGTTGCCATCCAATAAGTTGATGCGATACTTGATGACAATTTTGATGGGCACGTCCTCGGACACGGCATAGACGCGAGCCGAAATATGGTAGCGGGCTCCCTTGGCAATGCAGTTGGGTGCATCCAGGTCATAGTACAAGGCATCAAAGTCATGTTTGCGCTGACTGAGACGAAACGCTCGATTGCCAGTGCTTGGCCACGTCCGAATGGTCAATTGTCCACCAGTGGCTTGAAACGGGTACGGATGAATCGCGCTGCCTTCGGCGTCTCCATTCATGACAAGGTTGCCCGCACACAAATTCTCCGGATCCGGAACCAGGGACACATGAGGGATCGTGAAGGTGACATTGTCCATATGAATATCGTAGCGTTTCGGGACTCCGCGTAGCATCAACAATTGATAGACATTGTTGGAATCCAATTCTTCTTGCGTAAAGGTCAAGGTGGCGTAGTAGTTCTCCCAATGGTTGTTCCGGTACACAGCATTGTCCGTGCGGTGTGCCATGCGGCGGAGGACTCGTTTTCCATCGTCCGGCAATCTCGTGACAAAGGTCATATCGAGGCATCCAGCATCGTTACAGGGCGTCAACTTGAGATTTTCATCCAAAGGATCATGCAAACGAATCTTGGCACTGAACAAGTACTTTTGGCCGGGAACGAGGCATTCTTGAAAGGAAACCATATCCAACGTGGGACTATGTTCAGTCGCTGACTTGCGGTTGGTAATGGCAAAGTATCCATTCTGCACCTTGTAGGTTGCTCCAAAACCACCCATCCAACTTCCCAAGTTGTTGTCGTCATCGAAGGTGTCTTGAACGTAGGGATCGTGAGCGCGGCAATACGGGTTGGTATGGTTCACTGGAACGGCGGGCAAGGTGGTGAAGGACAAATGATAGGGCTCGGAAGCTTGGGGAACGTCCACGACATCGTACAACTGCGTCCAAGTGTTACAAGTGGAGGGCAACCCCTGTGCTTGGACCGACCCTCCGGCCACAGTCACGGACCGAAAGCCAATATCACAGGTACCTGGTTCTCCCGTAGTCTCGTTGGGACAGACCCATTCATTGTTGTGCGCCGGCAAAAAGCCGATATTCTGACGTTCGTCCTTGTCTCCAGTCCCAATGAGAAACTTGATACGGGGTTCCGCGCCCACCTTGCTCGTGGAGCGCAGTTCCAAATGTCCTTGCACCAACAGAAAGGGTGTCTGAATCGTCACATTGTAACCGTCGGGGAAATACAAGTGACCTTGAATATCCAATCCATGATCAAGCACGAGGGTGGGATCTTGGTTCGGGTCATCTTCTTGAGTATTTTCGTGCACATGGTCCATCCACACACAGGTTCCACAAGGAATCACGATCGTCCCATTGTTCTGAGCGGCCGCTTGCGCAAATCCTCCCTGCATCCAGGTCGTATTAATGGTACACGCCGGCAGGCCACACTCCAAGGGATCAAAAAAGGCATTGTCTGGGGAGGCCAAGGTACGGCCATTGGCGGCATGAGTTGGAGTCGACAGAAAGCGGGTCGATTGGTCCGCCGTCGTTTCGTCCGAACGGATCTCCAAGTACGAGGGAACCACCCGGGCGTAGTTTCCAAAGGGACGAATATTCTCCAAGGTCGTCGTCGTCGTATTGGAATGGAGGTCCGTGTTGGCCTCCAACGGATCGGCTCGAGGGTTCATCCAATCGGCCCAGTGGGCTTCTTCTTCTTCTTTTTTGTTGTCGTCGTCGTCAGTCTCCACTGGAGTGGTGGATTCCGTCCAGGCATGACGATCATCCTCCGGAGGAGGAGGGTCCAACGGCGTCACGACGTGGGGGGTGGAACGCACGGCCGAAGCACGAAGGTTGCCCGAAGAAAAGGCAGTCGTAGAAATCACTGGTCCCAGCAAACCAAACAGGGACACAGCTTGGAGGGTGGTCATACTTTTGGTAGCATCCGGGAAAAGCGTCATGGCCAAATCAATCGATCAATCAATCCAACAACGTACAAAGATCAATCAAGGAATGTACTGGCACACACAAGTCTTACTTCGGTTTCGTTGGACTCTTCTCGGTCGTCGGGTGCTGCTGGTCTCGTTCGCTTGCTCTCTCTCTCTCTCTCGTAGACTTGTAAACTTGCAAGTCTTTTTTTTATGAGAACATGGAGCAGGGAACATTTGGAGGATGACCTCCCGTCCAAGTCTGGTGTTCAAACTCATCGTGGTTCGGTTGGATGGTGTCTCCAAAGATGAGTTTCACATGGTCGAGTCTTGAAGAAGAGATGAGTTGTGTCCTGTCTTTGAAAAAGTGGTGCGTCGACCGACGGAGGAGCGCAAGCGTCACTGATGCAGTGGCGCGCTCGTAGTACATTCTATGCTATAGTAAAACTCATTCCATCACTGCGCGTAGTATTGTAGTTCTCCATCCGCGCGCGGAGACCCGGATGGGCAACTTTTCGACCGCGCAAAAAATTCGTGCCATCGGATCGTCGCTCGACATCCTCATTCCGCTTTTGCCAAAGAGATTGCCGCGTCGCTCCCCAAGAGAAGCAACAGATCACTCTCCAATCAAGAATGTCTCCCACCACCATGTTGGTTCCAGTGGTGGTCCAAGATGCCCGATTTCGTGCGGGACGAGCCCTGGTCACGACGGGTCATTCCTCGGAAGCAACCAGTACGTTTGTGGCTCTTTTGGAGGGATGTCGTGCCTCGTACCCGGACGATGATATTGAATGCGCCGCCGCCTATTACGAATACGGCAACGCCGTGTTTCGAAGTTTGGGAGACGTTGCCGCAAACGACGACGCAGCACAAAAAGAAGAAGATGAAGATGATGTGGACCCCAAGTCGTCGTCTGGTGCCGAAACCAAACAACAGGAACAAGATCAACATTGGAAACGAAAGGCTGCGGCCGATGCCGCCGAGAAACGATATGGTTCGCCCCTCAAGCCTGTCAAATCCGAAGAGACGAGTCCAAAGGAAGACGACAAACCGTTTCCAAAAGACGCGGACAAAATCAGTTTGGACGTCAAAGTCAAAGCCGATGAAACGCCTTCGACTGATGTAAGCAGCCAACCGAGCGAAACCAAGAAAGTCGATACGGCCGAGGAGGAGGAAGAGGACAACGAACAGAGTGACATGCAACTAGCACTGGAAAACATGGAGACCGCATGGTCCATTTTGGACCAGTACTTGTCGTCTTGTTCATCGTCATCGTCGTCATCTCAGCGCTACCTCGAATGGGCCACGGAACAATTTCCACGATACTTGACGGGTATTGGGGACGTTCTGTCCGCCCTGGGACGACCGGCCGATGCGGCCGACGCCTATTCCCGTGCCGTCCAGCAGCGGCACGACGAGTGGGAACGACTGGTCGTGGTCGCCCGCACAGACTCCTCGGCCCAGCACAAACTGAGGCAATTGGTCTGTCGGCGGCGAATTGTGGAGACCTATGTCTTGATGGCCGAACAGTTTTTGGCCTGTCCCCCCGCGGTCGACATTATCACGTCCGAAACTGGTAGTCTCTTGTGCAAGGCCAGTGAACGACTCGACTTTGCACGGGGCTATTACGACAAGGCCAAGGATGAACTTCAAGAAACAGTCTTGTTGATGGGTCAAATGGTCGCCGCCAACGATTCTACCGTGGATATTGCGGAAGAAAAGGAAAACATTTGCTTTGCCTCTACCTTACTAATGGGAGTCGGTATGGAATTGGCCAAAGAAGATGAGGAGCAGGAAGCCCTCGCCAGTTCCAAGGAACCGGCAAAGAAGAAAAAAAAAGTGACTTGAGGGGTGAGCCTGTGTCGCGCACGTACGACACGACACTCCAGGCGTGTGACAAAACCCCGTTCCTAGTTTAACAAACATGGCACACACATGTTTGTCGTGCACATTCATTCTGGGACGGATATATGATTTCCCCCTTCTTCTTCTTATGAAGCAACCTTATGCGGAATGAAGGGAATCTTTCAACAGATGGTTCACATTCTCGGCCTCCGTATCTTCATAGTCGGTGGCTGTTTTGCCCCCCTGGACTCGCTCGGCAATCGCCATCTCCGTCATTTGGACCACCAGTATAGTTCCCTTCTCCTCCCATTCTCGTCGGTTCTGGTACGCATAGTTGTAGTACGATTCAATGGTAGCCTTGTGGAACGCTCTGCTCTCGCACAATCTTTTGGAGAGGGGAATGGCAAAGTCGTCAAAGAGTCGCAGTTGCCATTGATACCAGTGATCCGCCGGGTTTTCCTTGGAACTCCCTTTTTCGTAGGCCTTATAAAACTCTTCAAATAGACGACTGTTCCATTTGGTATACACATCCCAATACTGAGTCGCGTGGAAAATACTGGATGCTTGCAGAATGCATTCCATGAGGACCAGTGCTTTTCGGTCATTGAGATCTTGGAGTGCTTCTTCTTTGGACACGGCCCCTACAAAGACAATTTCCAAGCGTTGCTGCATACTTTTTATCCGCTCCTCATCATCAATGTCCGTTGCCATGATACAAAGGAGAAGCTCGTCACGGAACCTTTGTTCGTCGGCAGGATTTTGAAACATGGCATCTCTCAACGTTTCGAACCTGTCTTCTTTCAAGAGTTTCCACGTTCGCTCAAAGGACTTTCGGGCTGCCCCTTTTGGCTATTTGGAGGCGCTCTCGGAATGTTCGACACTATGAACCACCGCCGCCAAAACGCAGGCAAGCTTGGAAAGTGGGTTGGCGTGCAAGGTATGTGCCGCGCCAACGGGAGGTAATGCAAATGCGTCGAGCGACGATGTGCTCACGTGAGATGCCAGGCTGGAAAGAAGTCATGACGCTCATGGCCACATGCGAAGCCCGAGGAAAGCAGTGAAACGGCAGGTCGCCATAAAAGGACGCAATGTCCGACATGAAGATTTCAAGTTCACTCTTGACGTTTTCAATGTTTTCGTTCAACAAAAAGGGAATGTCTTGCTTGGTGTCGTCCGGAGTCCAAAGTGTGGCTACGCTCGTGTTGCGAACCAAATCGATTTCAGTCAGCAAATGGAGGATGTTATCCATGTTCCATTCAACAAGACGGATGGTAGCTTCGGGGTGATTCTTCACTTCTTCATTCGGGTCAAAACCAGTATGATCCGATTCGTCTCCGTTGGCAGAGTACTAGAAGAAACTGCTTCGATCAGCACTAAAGTCAGTCCCAGAGGGTTTGGAAGACCCCGGCTTGACCCAGTAGGTTGTCATTGTTCCCTTGCCTTTTGCAAAAACTTTGCCTTCGCGTTGAGTTACCCAATGACCTTTACCGACGGCATTCAATATATCAGCGGTATCCTCAGAAACATGAATCTTTCCATGCTCGCCGGAACTACGCATTGTGGAAGGAACGGGTGAGAGTCCACCTTCAAAAAACATAATCATGAACGTTTGGTATCCTTACCTCTCCATACGAGACGCGGTGTTCATTGTGTCTCCAAACAGCTGGAACCGAGACCTCTCTCCCCGCAAAACACCCGCGGTAACACTCCCGGAATGCAAGCCAACGCGCAAACCAAGTTCTCCCGTGTCAGGACCGAGAAAACTCTCCAATTTCCGTGTCAATGAGTGCATTTTCTTGAGACATTCATAGGCAAATCGACACATGACAACGGCGTGATCTGGATTCTCTTCCGGGAGTCCCGCAACAGCCACATAGCAATCTCCAATGGTTTCCACCTTGAATACACCTCTTCTCTTGGCAACAGCATCAAAGGCTCCGTAAAGAGTTTCCAACAAGGTGAAAACCTGTGTGGGGTCTCTGGTGGAGCTCCAGGCCGTGAATCCAGCAATATCGGCAAACATAATGGTTGTTTCGGGATACAGGTCCGCAATGGGCTTGCTCTTGTACATAAAGTCATCGCGGTCACTATGTGCAACCTCGGCCTCGGATAGAAATTCCTTGAGACGCTGGTCCACCGTTCCCCGAAAGACATTGTTCCCCTTGTCCCCCTTATTGGTATTGCATTCCGCCATGAATCGGTCCCGCACGGGAGTCGGGAACAGGGAGGACACAACTTCATTGGCCCTGGCGGCGAGAGTTGTTACTTTGCGATTTCGTTGATTGACAAACCAGTCATACATAAAGAAGGCAGCAATTAAAACAAAGAATGCTCCAGCGACAACACCTGTTAGCACTTCTGGTAGGTTGGACCGATAGGCCTCCTCAAAGGTGGAACTGGAGTAAATGTGGAAGGTATGGATACACTCGCCCTCTACGGCATCTTCCTGGACCAGACCGGCTTTGTCGAAAGACACAATCAACTCTGTCGAATCATAGTTGGGATCGTGGAGATCTTGCCGATCCAAAAAGCGAGCCTGGAAGTAAAAGATTGAGTATTTATACACTATGCATTCTCAACACATATGGCATTGTAGCTCGAACGAACGTACCCGTTTGCCGTGGACCTCGTACGTCGCAGACTGACCACACGAGTTTTCCAAAACGACAGTAACACCATCCACACCATCGGGCAACAGATTTGCAAGCTAAGGGTATGGAAATGTGTAAGAAATGGGTCAGATGTCCTGTCATTTAGTTTCACTGGCAAACCAAAGAACTTACATAGGCATCCCATGGAACAAACGCAACCAGGCATCCGACCAGCTTGGATTGGTTGTTGTGAGTCTCATTAAATATCGGTTCGACGTACGAGCCATGTGGATTCACTGCGAAAACGAAAACGAAAATGAAAAGGAGGGAACAGTACCATGAGGAAAGGCAATTGGTAACGAGAAACGATTTCATGACAACACCAGCACTCACAATAGGCGTCTCCCTTGGATTCATCCCAATCGACAAATTGCTTATGGTAGGCATCGTGATCGGCCGAACTGACACTATTCCGGGCCAGTCTCCCGATTTCACCCGACGCCAAAATCCGTGTAAAATGCCCTCGTTTGGTTTGCCGCATGACTTGGACGGCCACATCCAAAAAGTCATAAAAGACAAAATTGAAATTGACAATTTTGGGATCAAAGGGCGGCGGTGACACTTGCCAGACGGGTGTAAAGGGATTGGCACTGGGCGGAGCCATGCGAGCCGTCAAGTTCGGGCCACCAAAGTCATAAATGACTTGCGAAATGTTGCCCTCCAAGTAGTCATTGTTGACAATATTGACTTTCCCCGCGTCAATGGCCGTTTGTCGACTCTGGTTCAACCATGCCTGATTGAGCCAGGAATATTGCATCCATTCCATCATTTGTTCGGGTTCGACAAAGGGTAGATAGCCAAACAATTCCAATCCAGATTGTTTTCGTATGGATTCCCCAATGACTTCAAAATTGGCCACGGTATGAAAGGGAAATTCGGATCCTCGTGCAATGGCGTCGGAGGTTATGATTTTGGAACAACTGCGCAAGGCCAAAAATATACTATTGGCATGATCTTCAATCGCAATTTGCATTGATTTGGAAAAGAGATTGTACTGAACAAACAAGAAAGAGGGAGTAACAAGGAGAACAAAAAGAGACAGTATCACATCACCCGTGAGGCCCTGTTCGAATCCACCAAGATTCTCTCCTTGTCCAAAAAACGTACACTTTCAATGTAATCATCGTCTTCTTCGGCGCGGAGAAAAATATAGGTCCCCGCCGAAACCACTGCGGCCGTGGCACTCATGAGAAGCAGAACGACAATCTTCCACAAGCGCACTCCCTGCGTCTCATGTTTGGCCATGGCCCGTACTTCGTCGAGCGCCACGTCGTCGGCGGCGGCATCCTTGGGTGGATCATATTTGCTCTTGGAGCCCGCTTGCGATTCCTCATCGATAAAGGAGACATCCGAGTTTAAATCCAAGGAAAAACTTTTTCGGGAGGCTCCTTCCCGCTCCAGAGGCGGTGGTTCTTGACGAAGCACCATGGTTTGTGAAGACGGATGGAGATTGGTATATTCTTGAAGAGGCTTTGCGCGTTTTGCGGTGTCACGGATGTAAGGATTGTTTGTTGGGCTTCTGAACAATTAGGGAGCGGCGGTCTCGGGACTGAGCGGAGAGTCCTCTTTCGTGTCGTCTCTTTTAAATACTATACAATAGATAATGGTAGCGACATTTTTGGGCAATATTGATAGGTATTCTCAACCCGATACAACTCTGGTCATAGTGGCCGTCTACCATTCCCAGTTCTTATGTCCTCCATAATTGATTTTCAAGACTAACAGCACTCCCTACCATTTATGAAGGATAGCGCATGTGAAATGTGATAGGGTACGAAGCCTACTAGTACACTACGACTACGATTAGGAGTACTCGTATTCGCTTTCGGGATCGGGCTGTAAGAAGAAGTAGTACTGTCCAATTGCGGTACCCGGACTCTGTCCCGCCACGACTCCACGTAAACATGACTCGATAGGTCCCTAGTTGAATCTTTGACACCGACGTTCTCAGAATTCAGTCCGTCCTTGTTCCGTGTGCAGATGGCTTCTCTGGCCATCGCTCACTTTCCTAGCCTAATTCCTAAAGATCATAATTTTTACGTCCTACCATTATGCATGGGTGTGGCACTCTGATCAGATTCCTCAACGCCCTTGTTTTTCCTTCTTCACCATAACACGCCTCCGGCGGCCGACCTTTGTGCAATTCCTTTTGCCCGTCCTTTGATTCCTTTCCTTTCATTTTTCTCACCACTGCATCTTTCCATCATGGCAGACAACACCAATGGGTTCATTACCCTTGTCGATGCACTCCGCTTCCAACGTCGCGTTGATGAGGCTCTGTCCTCCGATTCCTTTTCCTCTCTCAAGCTCAAAGATGACGACGACAAGTATTACGCCAACCTCCTCCCATTTCGGGAGTCGACGGATGAAGATCCTCGCGATCTCTTTCTTTGGGTCCTCCACTTCGTGGACAAGATCCGCATCTCCGGTCATCCGGATCCCTTCGCCGCTTGTTGCGAGTATTTCCCTCGCTCGGTCACCAGCGCTATCGCCGATCCTTTTCTCGAAGCCTACAACGGTTTGCCTCCAGGCACCAATCTCGATAAAGCCTGCTTCCAACGTTTGATTGCTGCGGTCTTCGCCCCCCTTGTCCTTGTCAGTGAAGTTAGTGCTTTCCGCACCTTCCTTCTTTCTGGGCCTCGGAAGCCCTCAGACATGACAGTGGACTCGCATCTGCAGTCCCTTTGCAAGTTTCAAACGGTCTCAAATACCTCAGCTCCGACGCTGCAATCGTCCCCCTCACGGAAGACGAACTCAAACAAGCCTTTTACCAAGGCTCGCCGACTACATGGCGCACGGAATTTCAACAAGCCAATCCCTTGGTGCCGGACATTGTCAATCACTTTGACACGGATGCTCTCTTGCAAGCCATGCGCGGATACCAGCGCGCCTCCAAGCAAAAGGCCCTCCTACGTGAGCAACAGCAAAATCGTTCGCAGTCTCGTCAAGACCGCTCTCGTCCTCGCGACTCCAACAACAGCGGCAATCGCGATCGTCGCGTGCGCTCTCGCCAATCTCGTGGTGGACTCCGCGGTGGCAATCGTGATTCCTCACGTGGCGGAAATCGCCGTGGCTCCTCCGACCATAATGACTCCTCCGGAGACAATCGTGGTGCCTCCGATGGCAACTCTGATCCCTGTCCGTATCGGACCACGATGGAATCTCATCGCAACCATTCTTGGGCTGATTGCATTTATAATCCTACGGGTCGCAATTTCAATCAAAGCCTTTTTGACGTCATGGTTCAACGTTCTAACCGTTCTACCAGTGGCGGCAACGCCGGAAACAATCCTCCTCAAGGTGGCGGTTCCAATGGCAACAACAACCCGCGTGGTGGCTCTTCCGCTCCTCTGCGTGCCACTTGGGGCTCTCGTCCTTCTGCCCCAGGTCGTGGCAGTGATCAACACGCCTCTGACTCTGCTGGTGCCGGCAATGGATGGAATGCCGTTCCTGCCAATCCTCCTGCCGTAGCTCCTCCTCCAGGATGCGTTCCTACCATTCCTGTCGATGCCGAGGGAATCCAGCAGTGGAGCAATCTTTGCAATCCTAAAAAGACGGTCCCCGGTACGTCTCACCTTTCATCTTCCTTTTCCTCGTCTCCTGACGATCAGACTCATCACCTGGACATTTTGTTCTCGCAGCAATGTCAGATCCAAACTGGCCCGCCAACGGCTATGCCGGCAGCGCAATCCATCCCGATGCACCCATCAACGAGGTCATCGACCAGCTCAATAAAATCTATGGGCGTGGAATGGACATTTCCCACATCTATGACCTGTCCACCCAAGGAGGTCTCGCTGCTTACGCCCGCGTCTCTATGTCGTGATGACGCTTTTATAAGCGAGGTGATTGATCCTAATAACGGTTACTTGGATAACCTAGAGTCTTATGATGAGTTCTACTCCCAATTTCCTTCATCTAGTGATGTTCATTCGTTAGATTCGCCTTCTCGGCCTGAATGCGTTCCACTCACAATCGTCATGGCTCGCCATATTGGCGGTGTTGAGAATACGCTTCCCTTGCGTGCCCTGCTCGATTCAGGCGCTGACAAGACAATTCTTCATTCACGTTGCCTTCAACCAGGCATGATACCGCGGTCTACCGACCGGTCGGTGAACACGACCATGGGAACTCGTTCTGGTGTGTCCGAAATTCTCCTGGAAGACGTTGTTCTCCCAGAGTTCTCACGAACCAAACACGTAACCTATCCCTTATGGGTCGACATCTATGATGCTCCCAACAGTCGCTATGATATCATCATCGGTCGCGATTTGCTTCGCCGTCTGGGCGTCCTTCTTGATTTCGATCGTGGGATCTCCTCGTGGGACTCCATTGAAGTCGCTATGCGCGACCGCGACTCATTCGCGACTGAACATGAGTTCGTCTCGCATTTCATCGATCTCTTCGCAGATGATGACGTCCTCGGTGACGATTACCTGCTTGATTCAAATTACAAACAGGCAGATCTCGATGAGCTTCTTGCTCAACAGACTCATCTGACGCCCTCACAACAACAAGATCTTCTTGGTGTGTGGCTGAAATGCGGGCGCATCTTTGATGGCGTCCTGCGTGCCTATCCGGACAAAGAGTTGCATCTCGATCTCATGCCCGATGCCAAACCGGCTCATCATCGTCATTATGCGGTCCCTCGCAATATCCATGACACCTTTAAAAAGGAATTGTTTCGGTTTGTCGATATCGGCATTCTCGAACGAGTTGGTTCCACTGAGTGGGCCGCTCCTCATTTCGCCATTCCTAAAAAGGATGGACGAATCCGAATGATCTCGGACTTTCGTTCGCTTAATGCGCAAATGTATCGCCGCGTCTATCCCTTTCCAAGGATCGAAGATATTCTTCGACGACGCAAAGGCTACAAGTATTTCACAAAACTTGACATCTCTATGTGTTTTCACACTTTCAAACTCGACGAGTTTTCCAGCAATCTTTGCGTTATCACTACGCCTTTTGGCAAGTTTCGCTATCGTCGTCTCCCTATGGGAGTTAAGCAATCCCCAGACTTCTGTCAGGAGCTCATGGAAGAAGTCCTCGCTGACTTTCGCGATCACGTCGAAGTCTACATCGACGATATCGGCGTCTTTTCCGACAGTTGGGAAGAACATGTCGAGATTCTAAACAAAGTCCTTCAACGTCTTCAGGACAAGAACTTTTCTATCACTCCTCACAAATGTGAATGGGCCGTGCAGGAAACCGACTTCCTTGGCCATTGGCTCACGCCTACAGGTCTACGACCATGGAAGAAAAAGATTTCCGCGATTCTTGCTTTATCGCCTCCTCGCACCATGAAAGAACTACGTTCCTTCATTGGCATGGTTAATTTCTATCGTCACATGTATCCTCAGCGATCCCATCACTTAGCTCCGCTAACAGCCTTGACCGGCAAGAAGACCTTTGAATGGTCCCCGCAATGTCAGAAAGCCTTTGAAAACGTCAAAGCCATGCTTGCGCATGATGCGTTTATCCGCTATCCCGATCACAACATTCCTTTCCACGTCTATGTGGACGCGTCTGACTATCAGCTCGGCGCTGTTATCATGCAGGAAAACATCCCTGTCGTGTATTTCTCACGCAAGCTCAACCCCGCTCAGCGGAATTACACCACTATGGAAAAGGAGTTACTCTCCATCGTCGAAACCCTCAAGGAGTTCCGCTCCATGTTGCTTGGCTGTGCCGCCTTGCACATTCATACCGATCACAAAAATCTCACTTTTTCCACTCTCAACTCCCAACGAGTCCTTCGTTGGCGTCTCTTTCTCGAAGAATACAATCCCATCTTTCATTATATTCCTGGCCAGGATAACGTCATCGCCGACGCGTTGTCGCGTCTCCCTCTTTCAGAAGAGGAGGAGAAGAGTGTCCCTTCCAAGGTCCCTTCCGACGGTCCCTTGTCTGGACCACGATCCCTTTTCGATCACAGCGGCAAACACTCCGTGTTTCAGGTTCCTCGTGCGCCTAATGATGACCCCCGCTTAGCGTCTCGTGACGCGGATTCTCATGAATCCCCTATTTTCATGGACAAAGAGTTGATCGATGTGTATCTTAATCATCCCGCCATTACGGCCAACCAACCCCTACCGGTTGACTATGCTACGATATTTCAGCATCAACAAAACGATGCCGCCTTAATGGCGTTGGTTCAATCCAAACCTGACTATTATCATTTGCAACCCTTTCCTACGGAAAATCCACAATACAACCTTGTCTGTTATCGACAAGCGGTTAATGCCCTCTGGCGCATTCGCATTCCTGACTCGCTTCTCGCGCATACAGTCAACTGGTATCATCTCGTGCTTAACCACGCTGGTTCCACGCGACTTCGCGATACTATCGCCATGCACATGACGCATCCCCAATTGGGACTCTACTGCGATCAAGCTGTTTCCAGCTGTCCGACCTGTCAACGATCGAAGGTCGTTCATCGACATTACGGAGAATTGCCTCCTCGTGAGGTCCGTGGTAATCCCTGGTCCGACATTGCCGTCGATCTTATCGGCCCCTGGACAGTCAAAGTCCATGGCATGGCCCTGACCTTTCAGGCTCTGACGGTCATTGACACTGTCACCAATTTTTGCGAGATTATCCGCATATACGATAAAACCGCTCGACATGTTGGTCTCCAACTCGAGAATTCATGGCTTTCACGCTATCCTCGCCCTGTTCGTTGCCTTTTTGATCAAGGCGGCGAGTTCATCGGCCATGCGTTTACGCAAGTGCTTCGCAATCATGGCATCAAGCCAGTGCCCCTAACGGTCAAAAATCCACAATCCAATGCCCTATGTGAACGTCTTCATTTGACGATTGGCAATTCATTACGCGCTATCGTTAACTACGAGCCGCCGCAAAACATTGAACAGGCCGCTCTTATGGTCGACACTGCTCTGCAAACCGCTGCATACTCTGCACGCACTGCCATCCACGGCAGCCTCAAACATTCTCCCGGCAGTCTTGCGTTCCACCGTGACATGCTGTTTGACATTCCCATCCTTGCGGACATGGAATTGATTCGTCAAAAACGCCAAATCATCGTTGACGAACGAGGTCGACTCGCAAATCGCTCTCGCGTCTTTCATGATTACAAGATTGGAGATCGCGTGCTCATCCGCGCTACCAATCCGGACAAATTGGCACTTCGTACCAGTCCCAATCCTTTCACTATCACACGTGTCCATTCCAATGGCACCGTGACCATTCAACGTGGTCCCCACGTTACCGAGCGCATCAATATCAGGCGTCTCATCCCTTACCGTGTGTGACATGGGTTTTACTGCCGTTGGCCTCTGGCCATCAAGCTTTCCCATGGCCCGCTCGAACTTCCTAGGTCCGACCAGGGAGAGGTAGAGTGCGGTACCCGGACTCTGTCCCGCCACGACTCCACGTAAACATGACTCGATAGGTCCCTAGTTGAATCTTTGACACCGACGTTCTCAGAATTCAGTCCGTCCTTGTTCCGTGTGCAGATGGCTTCTCTGGCCATCGCTCACTTTCCTAGCCTAATTCCTAAAGATCATAATTTTTACGTCCTACCATTATGCATGGGTATGGCACCAATGACTCAATGAAATTAGCGTTTCTGTAATTAAACACTTTGGTCTTGAGAATTGAGAATCGCATGAAGCAGATTCCAGAGAAATATGTCTGTCATGCGTACGTTCAGGCGTCGCATCTCCATTAAGGATACAAGTTACGGGAGTCAAGTCAGCTGGTTGAGTCGCGCTCGGGAACGAATCCATGGGAAAAGAGAGATGACCATTCGTGTCTATTCTTTCCTCCTCGCGGAAGCCACGGTTGCCACCATTCTCACTTCCAAGTTCCAAGTGTCTTTTTGGTCCTTGACCCGAAACAAGCACAAGAGTGATACAACTCTACTACCAAGTAGTCTTCCACGCAACAGTCGTTGTCTTCTTTCTTACTTGCGCCACAGTCCAAGCAGTTTGGCCGCTTGGAACGAAAGAGAGAGACACGAGAAACTTGAATTATCGAAACAATACTCTGTTTGGATCCTCACGCGTCGCACGACCCAGACTCCACGCTTGTTACGAGTAAGCCCTTTTGCTCCATCCTCCACGATTGTCGTCGACCTTGACACGACACACCCAAGCTACTTTTGCCAAGATGATGATGACCAAGCCTGCCGAAACTTCCTCCAAGGCACAAACTTCGGAATTGACGACAAGCACTCCTGCTTCCGACGGAGTGCAAGATTTAGAACATCGATTGCAACAGTTGGGAACCACAACAACAACAACGACGACGACAATGGCGGCACCAGCGACCATGACGGCTCCATCCACGGCAGCGGCTTCGGGCAAAAATGCCTTGTTGGTACGTTGTTGTTTTTGTAGCGTCTTTTTTGTGTGTGGCACGACGTGACGCCTCAAACCTTTTGGTCTTGTTGTTGTTGTTCAACTCTTGGTCCTCTTAACTCTGAATTTCTGGAACGCATGATATGGCAGGCCCGCATTATGGCCGCTCAAGAAAAAGCCAAACAAGGAGGAGGAACTGCTCCTCCCACGACGGCGGCACCGACCGACTTGTTGGATTCGTTTGATACTCCTAGCGAATCGCAAAACGCTCCTCCTCTGGACATGTCGTCGCTGCTTCCACCTCCATCGACTCCCGTCCAAGACTCGTTGTTGTCGACTACGACAACGACTCAATCTACCGACTCCTGGAATCCCACTTTGGAGAGCGCGGCCGCTGCAGCTCCCTCGGCGACTCCCATGGTGGGTGATTTGTTGGACCCCATGGCGGCCGAAGCCAAGCCACCAGCCCAGAACGTAGCGGCCACAGAGGAAGGTGGAGGATTGGATCAAGATGCGATTGACGCAATCTTGGGAATTGAGGGCTTGTCGGATGAAGAAAAGGCCGCCTTGATTGCCGAACAAGAAAGGATTATGGCTGGCATTGAGCAAGAGAAACGAAACAAGGGTCCAGCGGGTACCGCTTCGGCACGTGCCGATGCCTTTGAACAACGGTCTCATGCGGCGGCCGTAAATGCGATTGGAGGAGGCTCCACGACAACCACAACAACGACGACAGTTGCTGCCGTGGCAGCCACAACCGCCGACGAACAATTGGCGGCCGATATGGAATTGGCCCAACAATTGCAAAAGGAAGAATACAAAAAGGCGGATGAACAACAGCAACGAGCGGCTCGAGCACGTGCCAAGGCAGTAAAGTCATCATCATCCTCACCGTCCAATACGACGAATGCGGCATTGCAAGAATCGTCCTGGATGGATTGGTTGGGCTTTGGTGCGACTCCTCCTCCGGCAACTGGCAGTTCCCCGACGCCAACAGGACCACCGGCATCGCCCGATCGGTCGTTTGCCCAACGACCCTTGGAACGGGGTGAAATTGGAGTCTCCCTTCCTCCGGGCGCTTCTCGAAACAATGCCGCCTTGGCCATGGCCCCGGCTTACACGGGGAACGACGATGACGATATGGATGTCAATGCCCCCGTTCGCTATTCTCGCGACAGTGGCGACAACGAAGATGCTGCCCTCATGGGTGGAAGCGGAGGCGGAGCCCGGGTGGCCAAACAACAACCCCTCTTTGCCTGTGTGGCCGATTCCATTTCGTCCGCAGCCAATTCCTTGTACAATACCGTAGCCGATGATGGACAAGGCAATGTCCATGGTGTGGATACTTCGGGCTTGTTAGGGCTAGGAAATCCGTCCGCGGGAGGATACCAAAACTTGGGCAATTCAAACAGTGGCACTTAAACATTTCGAGCACTCAGGTCCATCCACATGACCATTCATCCCTTCTGGGCGTCACCAACATTGGTCAGTCCATCCTGGGCTACAATATGCGTGTAATGGCTACTATTAGACGGAAATCAGAATGGGACGGGTTGTTGGATGGTACACGTGGTTTGGTGGGTGATCATTGGTGGACACGGATACATAGATTGTTCTCCTAATTCCTCTAGACAAGACAACTCATGGCGGCTAGTTTTGTTTGGCACAATGCGTTGTAGAGCAGGTTTCGCTTTTCTACTCGTATTACTTTTTCGGTGGCGAACGGTATTCTCCCGTAAGTCTTGTTCGAGTTCTGTGAACGGGGCTGCCTCAGAGGCCCATGATGCCATTACAGGAAAGAAATTTGGCGTTGTTGCTTCTCAAGGTTGACAGGGAACAAGGTGACAAGCTACTCCTATGAGTACTTTGCACTTTGGAATGATGACGACGAATGACGATGGGTAGCGACGAATGACGATGGATAGCTTTTCGAAACGAATTCTCTGTCGTTACAGCAGATTGGTCGCGTTTCCTGAGTCTCATTCGTCTTTCGCGATTTCCCTCCGCATCCTCATCCGTTGCGAAGAGCAGATTCGACGCATTGCGTTGTTTGTTTCATAGCCGTTGGCCAAGAGAAGCGAAAACCGTACGCAAGAGTCGTCTTGTACCACCGTAAGCACATCTCCGACAGTGCGAAGGACATTCTTCAAGCCGGTCGGTGGATTGAATGAATACCAGCACATTGTAGACATTTGAGACTCATCATTGTTTTGCTGAGCATCACGATATAGCAACGTGAGTTGACACACGAACAAGTCAAGATGATGATGACAAAGCCCAACCCATCCTCCGGAACTGCGTCCAGTAGCTCGGAGACTCAAGATGCAGCAGTAAAGAAGAAGTCGTCTCCGGAAGATGCCGTCAAGGATCTAGAAAAACGATTGCAACAGTTGGGAGCCGCACCTGCTGCCACGACGGCTCCGGCACCCCCAACTTACACAGCTCCACCAGCCCCCGCTGCAGCAACGGTCCCCGTGACCACTTCTGCTCCCGCAAAGACTGGCAAAAATGCTTTGTTGGTGCGTTAGCTTTTTTATCCCCGTGTTTCACCTGTTACTTGACTGTCTGCCACTTTCCGTCGACTGTTTTTTATCGCTCGTCCACTTGGTTCTCACATAATTTCTTTTGCTTACTTGACTCACGGACCATTCGTCCATATTGTTTCATCGCTATGATATCAACACCCATCGCGTTATGAATGTTCTCATTTCTTTTACCCATCGTACTTTCCACGATCAGGCACGAATTATGGCCGCGCAAGAGAAGGCAAAACAAGGAGCCGCTCCTCCTCCTCCTTCAACCGCTCCGCCGGCTGATTTATTGGATTCTTTTGATACACCTGCTGAATCGCAAAGCGCTCCTCCTCCTCCCTTTGATGTGTCATTGCTGCCACCTCAATCGATCGCACCACCCTCTGCGCCACCACCACCGGCGTTTGAGGACGCCCTCTTACCCCCTGCTACGACAGCCAAGCCACCGCCCATGACGACGCAACCTACCGTTACATGGAATCCCAATTTGGAAACCTCTGCCGCAGCACCACCATTGGGTCCGCCAGCTGCTTCGGCTCCAGTGTTTGAAGATTTGTTGGACCCAATGGCAGAAGAAACGAAACCGCCAGCCTATCATATGACTCCGGTGGCTCCACCGACAGTAACCAATCCAACCACGGGGGAAAGTGGTGGACTGGATCAAGATGCGATCGACGCAATCTTGGGAATTGAGGGTTTGTCCGATGAAGAGAAGGCAGCCTTGATTGCGGAACAAGAAAAGATTATGGCCAGTATTGAACAAGAGAAACGAAACAAGAGTCCAGCGGGCTCTGCTTCGGCGCGGGCGGATACCTTTGAACAACGTTCTCATGCTGCCGCGGTCAATGCAATGGGAAAAACCAAGGCAACCCCCAAATCGTCGGGTTCGTCTTCCTTTTCACCAGTTTCTACCGCAGAGGACCAAGCTGCAGCCTCTCAGCTGTCCTCTCAAATGGCAACGGACATGGAACTGGCAGAACAATTGCAAAAGGAAGAATACAAAAAAGCCGAGAAACGACAGCAAAAATCCGCCAAAGCCAAAACAACCAATGCTTTACCTTCCACTTCACCGGCAGCTGCGACCACGCAGCAAGACTCGTCGTGGATGGATTGGTTGGGCTTTGGAACTCCTGCGGCTGCTCCACCAACGACGGGCTCTTCCTCCGCAGCGGCGCCGGATCGGTCGTTTGCCCAGAAACCCTTGGAACGGGGTGAGATTGGAGTCTCTCTCCCTCCGGGTGCTTCTAAAAACAACTCTGCCTTGGCCATGGCTGCAGCTTACACAGGTCAAGAAGATGATGTGGATGTAGATGCAGCCGTTCGATACTCTCCATCTCGAGATGGCGCAGACGATGAAGACGCTGCGCTCATGGGAGGCGGAGCGCGTGTGGCCAAACAACAACCCCTCTTCTCGTGCGTGGCCGATTCCATTTCATCGGCGGCCAACTCTCTCTACAATACAGTGGCCGATGATGGGGAAGGCAATGTGCATGGTGTTGACACTTCGGGCTTACTAGCCATGTCACAGGCAGGTCGAGGGGATTCCTCATCAGGAGACTATCAGAACATTGGCAATGGAAGTGGTGGCGCATAGTGCTGCGAAACTTGTGCATCTACGAATCAAGGTGAGCTGTTGTTTGAGATTGTGGAATTTGAAAGATCAATAAGTTATCGTTTACCATTCGCGTACAATAGATCATGATATATAATGTACTCAACTACTCAACGTCATCTTTGACAGTGCATCCAAGTTAAGGTCAACACTAGAGAGAACAATACTTCGCGTGTATACTGCAATAAGAGTTTGCAGTCAGCGATATCGTTTAACTTGCTCTCAGCTCAGAGAAACGCAAAACATTACTTAGCCTCCATCGAACCACAACTAGAAAATTACAGGCGGATCGGTGGGAGATCCTCTCGGGTTGATATGGAGCGCGACAAGGAATTCGCATATCCAGTGGGCGCAGACGTCCCACTCATACCACCACGGGTCAGCCATGCTGGTAAATTGGACATGTTTCGCGGTCCTGTCATTGTATTTGACGTATTGGTGACCGTCGTTGAATGATGCTCACTCTGCTCCGATGTGGACGGCAAAGGACCACTTACCGATGGGACTTGTGCTTTGGGTTTCTTATCCTGTGGTATTCCAGAAACAAGACCCGTTGAATGCGGAGGCAAAATGCACCATGACGGAGGAGATTGAGCTGAGGCCAAAGGAGGCGATGGCTGAAGAGAAGGAGGGCGACCGAAGCTTCCCCTGCCCCCCATTGTGGTAAATTTCCAAGGAGGAGGTTGCAAAGATTTGTCGACATCTTGTGTTCCTCGCAGTGGAGGAGCTTTCCTCTTCTGACCACACGATGAAGCAGCGACGTCGCTTCTTGCTTCTTCCAGTTGCGCATGAGCTATTTCTTCGGAGGTGGTGGTAGTAGACGATGACTCTTCTGTCACCAAGTCGATTTTGGTGGCAGCTTCATTAGCTCTTTGCTCGTTCCCTGCTGCCTCGTGGCCAATCGGTCGGATGTTGCGATCGGCAGCCCTGTTCTTGAGTTCTTGCAATCGTGTTTCCATTCGCAAGATCTCTTCCTGTTCTGCATCGAAAAGAATCTTCTCTTTTCTCGCGAGTTCAGCCTCATGCCGTCTCTGCTCTTCCTGGAGGCGCTCAATTTCTCTACGGTGATGGTTGATTTCCTCTTTGAGTTGTGCTTCTCGTCTTTCGAAGGAAGACAATGGGGTTCTGTCAGCTTGCGTCAATGATGATCCATGTTGGGGGTTAAATTTTAAGGAAAAGTCCTCCATTGGCTGTTGCGAGGTAATGGGATGAGTGTGGATGCTCGACTTTGACAAGGCCAGTGCACGTTCAAGAAAAGGAGAGGTGGCTGCCTTCTGACTCTGACGCATACGAAGTGTCATTCTTTGGTCTGTCTTGTTGATCAATATATTATTCACTTCTGCGAATTTCTTTCCTTGCATGCTGATGCCATCAATAGCAACCACTACGTCGCCCCTCTTTCGAATCACGTTCTTTTGTTCAGCCCTGGTTTTCTTGCCCCTCTTTCGTTTGTAACCAAGGAATTGCAATTCATCGGCTTTCGCTACTCGGCCAAAAATAAATGTTGAACTCTTGGATGGCCAAATGGTATCGTACTCATTGGGTAAGGGTGGTGGCAATGCCATGGTACAAGCGATATATCTGGGTTTGATTTTTAGATGTGTCGGAAGTCGGAAGTCTACTTTACAGTCGCCGGTCGCCGATCGCCACTCACGGTTTCGGCGCCTTATAGAAGCGCGACCGAATTTCAAATCGGAAGAAGGGAAAACGGAACCATCACAAGAATCACAACCGTAGCTCTACCCACTACCCTCTCTATTGATACTCTTCTCTAGTACTCCTAGAAACACAAGTTCTTTCCATCTTTTAGACCCACTAATGATTCTTGTCGAACCCTGTCGGAAACCATGGTTACCATTTACCATTCGTGAAATACCTGAGCAGTGATTTAGGTGAGCAGTGAGCATCTACCTGGTTGATCTTGGTTTTGGTTACATGCTTGACTGTTTACGCTTCCTGCTAAATGGAACTATTGGAACTGTATTGTCCATCAACGGATCATGGGCCACCAAGGCCCGTGTGCATGGAGTCTTGTCCTCCGTATCTAAAACACAACCACTGTCACCCAAAGCTGTGACTGGGGATTTGGGAACTTTATCGTCTCCCGGAGGCATGAGGGCCATGTCACCGTGTTTCTGTGAGGTTTCCACCATTTGTTTCTTGAGCGCACGGAGTTGGTTCTCCAGAACGGTCACGTCTTGAATTTGTACTTTACAAACCATGGCTTCCTTCTGAGTTAATTCAGCTTGTCGATATTTCTTCAAGTCATCAAGGCGTTGAATCTCGTGACGAAGGTAGTAGAACTCTCACCGAAAATCATCGGTTAGGTTCGGCACCTCATCGGTTAGTCGAGTCCCGTGGCTTCAAACATCACCTACATCACCTACATCCACACTACATACCTAGCTTCGCGCTAGCTCAACCTATATTTCGGTCGCATATACCAAAAAGTGAGAACAGATTGACGAACGTGCTATCAAGAATCAACTTTGGTCTTGATATCCCATCAACGGATGATCATCCGTTGAACATCCGAGCCTGACCTATGCCCTAAGCGTGCGCGCCCAAATTCGTCAAGATGCGCGCAAGAACTATCCGAGCGTGGCGATCATGTATCCGACCCAACGGTCTAAGTACACAAGGCACGAATCACGATCACGCGAGACCATATCATCGTTCCCACTATTTCAAGATTGCAAACAAGGACGTGCCAACAAAACTACATATACCAACTTTAGCCAAGAATCGTTGAGGCTGTATATGATATACAAGCACATATACATGTTATATACCTCACATACATCAACTCCAACCATTCCAGACCTATCACCGCCAAGAACCTATTTCACACGATCGACAACAAGAATGGAAATCTCACACACCAAACCTAGTAGTAAGCTCACAATCATTAACATTACCATATCATCACGTCTTCAGTGTCCTGACTATCCCTACGATAGAACCCTTGGGTTTCCTTTGTTCTCTGACCCGTGGAGAACCTTGGTATCAGTTGGTAATCGATTGTGGCTCTTCTAGAGCGTGTACTGACGGAATTCTACTAGATTAACAGTCTCACCTGTCTCATTTCCCCGAAGTTTTCATGTCCAGTGACTCCAATACTCCTATCCGTCGGATCTACAATGCTTTCCAGCAGAGTGGTGACCCAACACAGCAGATTGCCGTCCACCCTGGCGAATTCCTCATCGAGACGCCCTCTAACTCCCCGGAGAAGGCTAGCGCGCCTAATCCGTTCCAGACTCCCGATCAAGTCGTCCCTCCGCCGTCCGACCCGAATCGCCCGCCGAACACCCTTGCACGCCGACCGAGTACACCTCCTCGCCCGAACCCAACTCGCACCCGACGTACGAGCCGTCTCATCAACGCGCACCTCCGTTACTTCCGCGAGCCATCCGAGTATCAGAGCGACCCGGACCACATCCGTTCGACGCTCGAACACGAGGTCTCGTTCGAGTCCGTCCAACCCGTCGTCGACCTAGAGGATATCCAACGACTCCTAGACTTGCTATTCCAATCTCCAAGCTACCGATACATAGCGACGACCCTATCGACCACCCCATCAGGCTGCCTTCGGGTACGCTTCCTTACTTTCCAGCGTCCGGTCAATTACTTCCATACCATTTGGGTCGTGAACAAGACTAACCAACCTCTTCCTACCTTGACTACCCGTCTCGACGACTACGTTGGTTTCATCCACGTTATCAAGTTGCACCAGGACTTCCGTGCCACTATCTTCCCTCTACTCACCCAACCAGTGAACCACCTAGTTGAGGACCACAACGGCAACGAAGAAGCTACCTCTGTTACTGAGTCTCCGATTCAACTTGATTACCACAACGAGCCCAGAAGTGACCACGTTTAAGTAATTTTAAGTAGTTTTCACACCAAACCAGAGACAAAACCGAGTTCCGCACATCCGGGTTACCTTTCGGACATCACATCACACGTGGACATACGTGGCACATCCGGGTTCACAAGGCACACCACACATCCGGGTTACAAGTGATAAGTAAAGTTTTCGACTAAGACATCACAGGACACATATCAACATATCTTATCACCAAGTCAAGCAATCATGGAACCAACTACACCGACCACACCAGAGTTCAACACCAATCAAAGTATATCTGATCAAGAAGTCTTTGATCATATTACTCAGGTGTTGTTCAACTTTTCCAAGGAAAGGGTCGATGTACTCGTGAAATGGATGCACTATCATGCTTTTGATGATATCCTTAGTATCATTGAACATATGGCAATTGACCCTGAGAAGAACATGGATAGTATGACAAAATACAAGTCAGGAAAACAAATGCACGACCTACATGTCAATACAAGCCAGCAGATCAAGTTGCTTGCCCATTGGTTCCGACAAACGAGTATCGACATTCAGGGTATACCTTCCAAGGCAACCTGGATGAATCTGACCAAGGCAGAATTTGATCTATGGAGGATAAACACTGACTTTCGCTCCGGAAGCCCTATCAATGACCCAGTATCACCTATGAAATCTCCATCCCATTCGACGTCACCCAAATCGTTTAGTACTACTTCTGCTGCATCACAGTCCCAACTGGACCTAACCGCATTCAAGAAGGGAACCAAGCGTGACGCTATGGCATATGAAACATTCAAGGATGAACGATACTACGACACGTTCTGGAGGACTTTCAAGACCACAGCAAAAGCCCAAGGTTTATCTAATGTTCTTGACTTCCGATACAAGCCGCCAACGAATGATACGTATGCAACAGAACTTTTCCAAGAGCAACAAATCTTCCTATACTCCGTCCTTGTGCGCATCATCCAGACTGATCAAGGAAGAGCTTATGTTCGCGAACATGAACATGATGAAGACGCACGAGCAGTGTTACAGAAGCTTCACACATTGCATACGAAGTCAGACTTAGCGAAACGAGAGGTCTTACGATTAACCAATTACATCTCCAACCTTCGCCTCGATGATACATGGCGTGGATCATCACGTCAATTTTTGCTTCATTTCCAAGACAAACTACGTTTACTCGATAACCTTGTTGATCTCTCTGATTGCATACCTGATCACACCAGGATGACGTTTCTTATGCAAGCTGTCGAGAAGGTACCTGACCTTCGCAGAGTTAAAATCTTGGACAGCGTCGTCAACACGAAGTCTGGAGCAAAGTCTTTATGTTATCAGTCGTACTTCTCCATTTTGATGGACGCAGCATATGACCATGATCAAGTCACGCAATCTTCTGCAACTGGTCGTCGTCGTAGTGTCAAGCAACACGAGCAACACGAAACACAACATGATATTGAGGGATCCCTTCAGGAAGACGATGCATATCAGATAAACAATACCAATGTCCAAGATGATAACACGGCATCTCCAAAAGCCAGTCTTCCTCGTGACCTATGGTTTAAACTTCCTGAGGATGCTTGCAAGATGATTGTTGAGTATAACAAGAACGTGCAAGCTTCTACTCCGAGTCCAAGAAAAGTACAGCAACACTCCCTTGACATTGATCCTGAACCTGATCCTGACCCTGGTCAAGATGTTTTCAATGACCTGGACAACCCCACATATCCGCATGATGATTCCGATCCAGCCACCCATCTCATCCATCAAGCAATGACGTCAACCGACCTCAATCACCCAGCTTCTGATTTGTCTAATGTTCTATCCAATGCCGCATCTAAGACGAGTAAGAAAGTTAGTTTCAAACAGAATGAGCACAAGCAGAAGGTCCACATGACTCAATATATGTTCTCTCAAAAGTCGACTTATACTGGGAATCAACTCATTGATCGTGGTGCCAATGGTGGTTTAGCCGGAGCTGATATGCGTATCCTTTCCAAAACAGGTCGTAACATCACGATTGTGGGAATCGACAACCATGAACTTACTGGTCTCCCCATTGTCACTTGTGCTGCCAAGTTTGAAACTAATGATGGACCAATCGTTGGTATCTTCAACGAATATGCATACTATGGAAAAGAACAGTCTATACATGCGCCTTGTCAATTGGAACATTATGGGCTATCTGTGGATGAACGTTCTGTCAAGGTGGATGGAAAGCAACGTATCACTACCCTTGATGGACGTGCTTTACCTCTGTGTATCAAGGATGGACTTGCCTTTATCCACTCATTAGGTATCCCTTCTGATGATGACATGGACCGATTGCCGCAAATCATCTTTACTTCGCCATCTACTTGGGACCCCTCTGTTCTTGACCATACTCATTCAGATCCACAGCATGATGCTTCTACTACATGGCATCAGGTTACGACCGACGGCAGTATGGCACGTTATCCATATGACACGTATGGGGAGTACACTGATCGTGTTGTCTGCCATCTCAATCTTCTCCTTGACCTTCCTTATGATCACGGACCCGACAACACCACATATTTCTCTATCTATGCTGATGCTAATGGTGAAGACCCAACCCTTCAACATGCATCTGTCCATTGTCGTTATGTGGAAGAACATGATTGGAAACAATTTTGTCCCTTCTTTGGTTGGCAATCCGAGGAAGTTATTGCCGATACTTTCAAGCATACTACACGACATGCTAATGTGATTTTTGACTGTGACACTCTCAAGAAACATTTCAAGGCACGCAACCCTATCCTGAATCTACCACGTCGTCATGAACCCGTTGCTACCGATTCGATCTTTTCTGATACACCTGCTGTTGATCATGGTGGAAAGGTGGCTCAAATTTTTGTTGGCCGCGATACTCTTGTCACTGATATTTACGGTATCAAGTCTACCAAGCAATTTGTGAACACTCTTCAAGACAATATACGCATGCGAGGTGTTATGGAGACACTCATTAGTGATGGGGGTTCATCTCTCATTTCCCATAAGGTTAAGGATATCCTTCGCACCTTGCTCATCGGGGAGTATCGCTCTGAACCATACCACCAGCATCAGAACAAAGCCGAGAATCGTTATCAGACCGTTAAACGAATGACGAACGCTATCATGAATGCAACTGGATGCCCGGCCAATGTTTGGTTACTTTGCCTAGAATATGTCTGTGACTTATTGAATCATTCTTCTTCACATGCACACTCTGGACGTACTCCTATTGAGGCTCTCACCGGTCACCCTCCCGACATTTCGCACCTCCTGTTCTTTCCCTTCTGGGATGAAGTCTACTATCGTGTTGACCCCTCCGAACCGTCGTCTGGTCCCTACCCTTCTTCGACCGATGAGAAACTTGGCCATTGGGTTGGTTTTGCTCACAACGTTGGTGATGCTTTTACATGGAAAATTTTGTCTGCTGACAACCATATCCTCTACCGTTCCGCTGTTCGCCGTGTCGCTTCCACTACACCCAACCTTCGTGTGGATCGACCTTCAGGGGAGACGTCTCCGAAAGATGACACTGATAAGCAGGCTGACACTGTCTTCATTCGCAGTAAAAGTGAAGATCCATCCAAACCAATGCCTACAATCGATTACGAAGACATGATAGGACGCACTTTCCTATGCGACACTGAAGAAAATGGGGAGCGTCATCGAGCACGCGTTGTCAAACGAGTTGTAGATCTTAATGAAGAATCACTCAAGCAAGAAGAACGCATCAAGTACATCTACCGCAAGACAAATTCTGACGTTGATGAAATGATCTCTTATAACCAGTTAATGGAGTATATTGAGAGGGACAATCAAGCGCAGACCTCGGGAGATAATTTGTTCCGTTTCAGGGATGTTATTGCACATCAAGGCCCACTGTCTTCAACCGACCCGGATTATAAGGGGAGTAAGTATAACTTGCTTGTGGATTGGGAAACTGGGGAGACAACCTATGAACCACTCTCCCTTATTGCCAACGACGACCCAATCACCGTTGCCATATATGGAAAGAAGCATGGGCTCCTCAACGAACCAGGATGGAAACACCTGAAACGCTACGTCAAGACGAGTAAACGCCTGATACGTGCTGCAAAACAATCAAGGATCAAACAAGTACGTCGATCAGTCAAGTATAAGTTTGGATTCCAAGTCCCTCGAGATTACGCCGAGGCTGTCAATCTTGACAAACAAAATGGTACCACAAGGTGGCAAGACGCAACTGAATTGGAACTGTCTCAGATACAATCATATGAGACATTCAAGGACCATGGGAAGGCCATCTTCACAAATGGCAAGGTATCAAATGCACCTGAGGGATATCAAAAGATTCGAGTGCATCTCGTTTTTGATGTGAAACATGATGGTAGGCACAAGGCACGACTTGTTGCAGACGGACACTTGACGAAGGAACCTGTGGAAACAATCTACTCTGGAGTTGTTTCTATTCGCAACCTACGAATTGCTTTATTCCTTGGATCTCTGAACGATCTAGAAGTATGGGGAGCAGACATTGGGAATGCGTATCTTGAAGCATTGACTGGGGAGAAGTTATATATTGTGGCAGGACCCGAGTTCAAGGAGCTAGAAGGTCACATCCTCATCATCTACAAGGCCCTCTATGGTCTCAAATCTTCAGGCGCACGATGGCATGATGTCCTTTTTGACGTCCTCACCGATATGGGTTTCTCACCAAGCAAGGCAGATCCTGACATTTGGATGAGAAAAGCACCTGGGGAGGATTGCTACGAATACATCGCCGTATATGTGGATGACTTAGCCATCATAGCTACTGACCCTAGAAACATTTGCAAAGTCTTCAAGGAAAAGTACAACTTCAAGCTTAAGGGAGATGGACCTATTGACTATCACCTGGGATGCCGGTACACCAAGGACCCTGACGGAACCCTAGTCTCTGATCCACGTCGATACATTAGCAAAATGATGGACACCTTCGAACGTATCTTCAAAGAGAAACCCAAGAAGGCTAAAACCCCTCTCATTGCTGGTGATCACCCGGAATTGGACGACACCGAACTCCTTGATGAAGAAGGTACACAGCACTTCCAGACCTTGATTGGACAGCTTCAGTGGGTGATTACAATTGGTCGCTTTGATGTTTTTACTGCTACGATGACCCTTTCCAGGTTTCGCGCAGCTCCAAGACAGGGACATCTCAACAGAGCTAAACGCATCTATGGATACCTTTTCAATCTTTCTGATGGTGCAATCAGATTCCGAATCGGAGAGCCCGATTTCTCAAGCATTCCAAGTCAAGACTTTGATTGGAGTCGTACGGTCTATTCAGATGCCAAGGAATACATCCCTCATGATTGCCCAGAACCACTTGGACGATATGTGACGACAACGCACTATCTTGATGCTAACCTTATGCACGACATGATCACAGGAAAGTCTGTAACAGCCATCCTGCATCTCTTGAATGGGACACCAATTGATTGGTACAGCAAACGACAGAGCACTGTGGAAACGGCAACATATGGATCAGAATTTGTGGCAGCAAGGACAGCAGTCGACCAAATCACTGAATTACGGCATTCACTTCGTTACCTTGGAGTACCAATCAGGGATCGCAGTTATCTGTTTGGAGACAATCGATCTGTGGTTGTTAACGCAACAATGCCTCATTCTATCTTGTCCAAGAGACATCATCTCCTTTCATATCACCGGGTACGAGAAGCAATAGCAGCGCAATACGTTGCATTCTATTGGAAGGATGGGAAGACCAACCCTGCCGACATCCTCAGCAAGCCTTGGGAATTTGCAACTATTTGGCCTCTACTCAAGCCCCTATTGTTTTGGAGAGGAGAAGTTCAAGATCTCTACGAATCCAGCGATGACAAGGCTGAACCAACGAGCTGTGGGGAGTAGTAGAACTCTCACCAAAAATCATCGGTTAGGTTCGGCACCTCATCGGTTAGTCGAGTCCCGTGGCTTCAAACATCACCTACATCACCTACATCCACACTACATACCTAGCTTCGCGCTAGCTCAACCTATATTTCGGTCGCATATACCAAAAAGTGAGAACAGATTGACGAACGTGCTATCAAGAATCAACTTTGGTCTTGATATCCCATCAACGGATGATCATCCGTTGAACATCCGAGCCTGACCTATGCCCTAAGCGTGCGCGCCCAAATTCGTCAAGATGCGCGCAAGAACTATCCGAGCGTGGCGATCATGTATCCGACCCAACGGTCTAAGTACACAAGGCACGAATCACGATCACGCGAGACCATATCATCGTTCCCACTATTTCAAGATTGCAAACAAGGACGCGCCAACAAAACTACATATACCAACTTTAGCCAAGAATCGTTGAGGCTGTATATGATATACAAGCACATATACATGTTTTATACCTCACATACATCAACTCCAACCATTCCAGACCTATCACCGCCAAGAACCTATTTCACACGATCGACAACAAGAATGGAAATCTCACACACCAAACCTAGTAGTAAGCTCACAATCATTAACATTACCATATCATCACGTCTTCAGTGTCCTGACTATCCCTACGATAGAACCCTTGGGTTTCCTTTGTTCTCTGACCCGTGGAGAACCTTGGTATCAGTTGGTAATCGATTGTGGCTCTTCTAGAGCGTGTACTGACAGAATTCTACTAGAAGGGTCGTTATTTCCGCCAAGAGCTTTTGTTCCTGTTCCTCACACAGCAATGCCGTTGGATGGACCTCTTTCCTGACACCGCTTGCCAACATCGGTTGGACAGTAGGTAATCTTTCTGTTTCACATTGGCTGACAGCGTATACTATAGGGATCGGATCTTTGGTTCTTGCGACTTGCTTTTTCGGACTGTCCCAGAACCGAATGTCTCGCATCCGGAGATGCATTTGAGAACCCTTCTTTTCCTTAATCAGGGACCGAACTGTATCAAACTCATCATCACACACCAAAGTGCCATCAATTGCAACAAAGACATCTCCTTTGTTTCGAATTAACTGGAGAGACTCCGCTTCACTAGGCTTTCCACCTTTCATCTTTCCATAGTACGTAAAGGCTGCTCCCTTGTTCTTGGATTTCCCGTAACCCAATATGCTTCCTGCTGGCCAGGTCACTTCATATTCATCTGGAGCCAATGGTGGCATATCATTCGTTGAGTCTGGACTTGCATTATCATTCATCGTGGTATTGAATGAAGCGATCGTTGACTCCACTGGATATCATGGTGACAGCTACCAACTTCCGAGTGTTTTTCAATAGTACTGCCCCTGCCCAAACATTTAAGCCCATCTCAAGTTTTCCTGCAAAATCTCAACGCATGTTTTTTATGAACCGATTTTGTTGGACCCAGGTTTTTATGGATCGATTTGATTGGCAAAGGTACCATGATCCAACATCCAACATCCACGGATGGATCTTGATGCGGTCGGGTGCAGCTAGAAGAACAAAGTGATCCGACAGTGCGAAAGCCATTCGTGTTCGTGTCCATAAATTCTAATCATCCACATGAGTGAAAAGGCAAAAGTGGGCTCCATTCACGGTTTCTCGTTTCTCCGGTCTGATATCAGATCCTAGGCGCATCTGACATCCAATTCGCCCTGGTGGTGACAGCATTCTGAGCCATCATGAAAACAGCGACCAACTCATGAGATAAATGTATTGAGACGAAAACCCGAAGTGGCTTCCAGAAGCATTTTCCGAAGCTCTCGCATACCAAACATTATGCGTCCGAACCTACCGCTCTAGTCGTTACTGTTATCTACCACTGGTCGGATGTCGGATGTCGGTCGTTTGATGACCCTCCCAGGAGCGTGCATGCACTCAAACATGCACAGCATGTGGACGCTGTGGTAAAAAACGAGAATAGTAGAATAGTCCGAATTCGTCTTCGTCGGCTTCGTGCATACGTGGACTCCGACTTGATCAATCGCATTAACGGAATGCGATACCCTAACTTTCTATAAAAGACTATGTCTTTTTTATCAGGAGTACGACAAGACCAATAGGGAATGAAATTCAAACATATGGTCGTTGATTCAGGACATTTGTCAGACATGATGAGATCTTTATAAAAGGCATACCATCTAAAATTTTCAGTCGCATTTGTACCCCACTCCACGAGTGAGACCACGAGTGAGAACTCGCCACTCGCCAGACGCGAACACACCGGCTCATTCGACTTGCCACACGGAACAAAACCATCAGAATCGCGACCACGTAGCCCAAACCCAGGTTCCGAATGGCGCTTGCGTACACCAAATTTCAGGTGGTCGGGGGTACACATCAGCACGGATCAACAACAAAGTGAGTCTGACACCGACCAGTTGGCCAGGGAATAAATAAATTGGGGTTGTTTGTCTTTGCTCTTTGCTGCGTTGATTAGGCATCCCATAAAATAGTTGAGCAAGGAAAACAATGCAAAGTCAATCAACAAGCAATTGGCAAGAACCAACACAATACAGAACAATGATGCTTCGCGACGATTCAAGTAAACTTAGCGTTTCTGATAGCGCTTGTCACCCAAAAGACACGATGAATTCCATCTTTCCAAAGCTGACCGGGCGCAAGCACATGCTTTCATCCTCGTCCGTGTCAACAGAGGCAAACGCCATCTGTTACGCTGCGAACACGGACTCATACAACAACAATGTCGTCAACGCCATTCGATCCCGCGACGTTGACCGATTGCGGGAACTCCTCAACGATCAAGACCAATGTTTTGATGTCTGCAACATCAATGGCGAGTATCTGATCCATTTGGCCTGTCGCCGTGGTGATCTCGAAACAATAAAGTTCTTGGTGCTGGAAGCTGGTGTCGATGTTCACGTTACCGATAACTTGGGACGCTCTATTCTGCACGACGCATGCTGGAGGCCCGAGTTGGAAACTGAAATCTTGCGATTTCTGCTTCAAGTGGTCGATCCAACCTATTTGGTCACGGAAGACGTGCGAGGACACACGCCCTTGGATTATACTCGTCATTGCGAGTGGCCGAGCTGGAATTCTTTTCTTTCCATGAATCGAGACCTCATTCTGAAGAGAATGATGAAAATGAGTTCTCCAACACAAGAAGCTTCCAACTGAAGCCAGGCCCAGGATGAACACCCATGAACATGCGATCCGGATCAGAAGAACTGGTCCACAAGAGAATAGCTAAAGCTTGCAAATAGAATAGAAAGACATATCCTTCGTTTGATCAATTTGTAGACTTCTCACTCTAGACTTTGAAGGACCCACACTTCTCGAGGAGTACCCCAACCCCAGGCCACGACACACGACATACACCTCTAGCTAGAGAGGAATAGCGGGGAACGTGAACCCATGTAAAGCATAGTGGGGGGCGACGCTTTACGTTCCCCCACCACAGCGCAATGCCTCTTCCCGGACACAATTTGAGCGTGCTATCTTTCCCTTTGTGACCATGACGGAACCCGATGATCTTTACACACTGCGCGCCCAATTCTGGCTAGGTCATTATCAAATGGCAATCGATGAGGCCAAATCGATAGCTCGGCGCCCAATGTCTCCGAATCTAAAGGCTGAACGAGAAGAATTCCTCTCTCGTGCTTATATTGCCGCGAACCAGCACGACAAGGCACTCAATCTCTCGGATACTCCAGGTACGTCGGAAGGGAGTTAAGCATTTATTATTCCCAACTCAGTGATGGATTGACTTGTGCATTGAAGGCGCATTTGTTACGTAAAATCACGTGAATTTTGTCGCATTCGATACTGACGCTATCGATTGGTCTTCCTCTCGGTGTAGCATTGCAGGCGTTGGTCTTAAAGGCCCAATTTGAACTGGCAAGTGGCAATGAAGCTGCTCAAACGGGATATGTCGACCAGCTGAAAACACTGGCGGCATCCAATCCAAATCCTTCGATTCAGTTGACCACGTCGCAAGTGCTTTTGGCTGCGGGTCAAACGAAAGAAGCTCTGCAGCAGGTGCATTTGGGTGCCACTATGGAACACATTGCGCAAGTTATGCAAATTTACCTCAAACTGGATCGATTGGACTTGGCCAAACAACAGTACAACTTGCTGCGTCAAGCGGACGAGGATGCTATTTTGACTCAACTTGCCAATGTTTATGTTAGCTTAGCGACGGGATCGAAGGGAGCACCGGATGCCGTTCATGGCCTAAATTCTCTGACGGAACAGTACGGTGCATCACCATTGTTGTTGAATCTCATGGCGGTTGGATTCATGTTGCAGGGGGATTACGACAATGCACAGAGCAAACTGGAAGAATGCATTCGCGACTTTAGCGATGTTGCAGTCATTCCGGATACCTTGGTGAACCTTATTGTTTGCAACGTGCAACAAAACAAACCGGCCGATGAATTGGTTGCGCAAATGAAGGATCAATTTCCCGCGCATCCATTCTGCGCCAACCTCGATCGTGTGGTTTCCGCCTTTGACCGAGAGGCCATCAAATACAAAGTCTGAGTGCACCGTTCGAGTTCTTTTAGATTCACTGAAGAGTGATAAATGTTGAGAGAAAAAACATTGCAGACTCTAACCATTTGACGAACTAGTGTCAATGCTTATCCATTTAGGATTATAACCTTACTTCTACTCCTAGCTAGGAGTAGAGTAGGAGTATTTTGATGCTACTACCTACTACCCCCAAACCCCGAACTACCTAACACGTCAACCTAAAGAGGAATACCCAGCGGCGACGAGATGAAAATGAATAAGCCCTCCAAGGGCATAAACCGAAAGCAGAAGGCTCATGGATTCAACGGACCATGGACGAACAACGACAGAGTGGAGTATGCGGGACGGAGACAAGTGAAAGAGAGAGAACACCTCAACGCAACAAAACAAACGAGGCAAACAAAAGAAGAATTCTATAGGCAGCACTTCACATTTTGACAATCGAAGACAAATCATTAGAGAAATGCAACCTGGTTCCTTGGTGAGTGATTGTTGTCAGGAAACAAAAGATTCAGACCGGTCGAAAGTCCGTCCTTGTGACTCTTGCGTATTGTGCATAAGAAAATCTTTCATCGCGAGAAGGGTCGTGCGAAACCTGCATCGTGTCAAAGCGATGTTTCCAGTGTGTTCTGCGAGACACTCTTAGCGTGAGCTCTTGGGTTTTCATTAAAATTTCTCGTTGAACGTTTCATTCGCTCGCGCCGGGATTTGTTTCTTTTGCCGGTATGATGAGAAAGGTTGGACGAGTTTTGGAACGACTGAACGATTTCTGTTGAGAACATCTCGTCGTCACAAAATCACAATCCAAACATATCCATTGACTTGCTTTGCAATCACAACACTATTACTACCAAAGTTTACTTCCCCCTGTATCGTCTCTTCGTCACGTTTCCACACTGACTTCGCACAAAGACGACCCAGGGTCGATCACTTCCAACAAAATGACAGTCGCAATCGCATCGAGTGCGCCTTCCCCTGTATATCCATCACCAAAAATGAGCTCTCCTCAACGTGACCCTTCGGGCCGAATCATTAGTTCGGCGAGAAAACACAAGTCTTCTAATACTTCTTCTTTTATGGATCGACAGAATGCCCATCGGAAGCGACAGAGACGACAAGCGGCTGGGGCCCTGGTCACAGGTTTGTTCGCTGGAGGCAACAACCCCTCTCCTGCCTCAGCTCCATCCTCATCGGAAGGAAAGACTGTCACGCCTTCATCTCAAGCCTCGACTTCAGGAAAAGCATCACCGGAGAAGAAAACCAAAAAGAAATCGACGGCCCAACCAAGACCAGAGATCCAGATCCCACCTCGTGGAATTGGCCCAATTCATGAACCAAACGATAATGATGTTCTTTGTGGCCGAGGAGGACGAATCAACGCTCACACGGGAAATGTTCGCTTCCGGGACATTGTCGTGCAAAGAAAGAAGGATTATCTGGCCCCCACGACCAAGAAATTGGAAAAGGCGCATATTGCGGCCGATATTGTCCGCGATATCCGAGCCAAGGAACCCCCTGGTCGCTTTTTGAAGGAGGACCCAGATGGCTCCTGGTACGACATTGGAGACGCCAAAGCAATAAAAAAGGTTGGCCAGGCTCTTCGTGAAGATGCTCCTGATATCCGTGACGAAATCGGGTCTGATGAGGAAAAAGAGGGTGGAGAACAAGCTGATTCAAAGAGTTCAGTGTCTCCAGCTGCCAAGAAGACGCCTTCTTCGGCTTCAAAGAGTAAGAAGCAAATACCTCCATCGTCAAGCTCGGCAGCAGTTCAACCATTGGCAACCGTGACGGTTGGCACTGCAACAGCTGTTTCAGGCCGTGGTGCTAAAGTTATCACGACACAATCCTCATCACAGAGATCTGTGACGTCACAGCAATCCAAGGGATCGTTTGGATCGTACCATGGAATGCATAGCGTAACACAAGACTCTTATCAGCCCATCTTACCACCCACACAAGAGAAAGGTCCCTCCAAGGCCATTTTTCCTGGTGTGAGGGGACGTGGTGCCAAAGGCGTCTCAGGAGCGGCAGCAGCGGCCATGCGACATACAGACGATGGCGAATTTCCTGCACCACCGACAAAAGATATTGCTTTTGGTCGCCAGTTCCATGTCCCTGATGCTGGTGGAGAATCTAGTATGCTCTCTGGAATGTCTGCCAACACCGGAGCGAACCCAAGTGCTCTGTCCGGTATGTCTGGGATCTCGGCGTTGACAGACCCCATTAGCGCGTTGAGCGGTGCCGAAAATCATGGAGGCCAGTCCGAATTCCAACAACCCATGGCAAGACCCCAATCCTACCAGCAATTCCAAGCAATGCGATACAATCAGTTGCAGCAGCTACGTCAACAATGGGCAAACGGAAGCCAGCGGACTTTGGAATCGGCTGATATGCGCTCCATTGGCGGCTCATCGCTTCAACGAACACGCTCTTGGCAAGAAGGCATGGCACAACATGCTGATAACATGAGCTGGGCGGATCATTCGCTTATAGGTGGAGGCATTCACGATGTGAACTCCGTCATGTCTGGTCAGCAGTCGTTCCATTCGTATTACCTACGTGATCAGGCAATGTCTGGCTCAATGCCAATGGGAGCTACTGCTGCTTTTGGAGCAGGAGCACCAAGTGGAGTTATGGAATCCACCATGATGCGTCAGTCATCGACTGGAATGAGCTCATCGCTGCATCAAAGACCTCAGGCCGCCGTCCCACCCGTACCATCTCCTGCGCAGTTGTACTACGGGTCTAGCAGTGGCGAAGACAGCAGCAGTAAGACAAACCGCATGGCGGGTGGAGGCGGTGGTGGAAATGCTTCGGTAGCAAGCATGTCCATTGCCTCGGCATCTCTCAGCGGCAGTATCATGTCCGACTTGTCCGAAAATCTCATTGCATTGGATTTGGCGGAACCAAAAATGCTCGATCGAATGGATTGAAACGTATGAAGAATCGTCAATCCAACCCAAAATTGAACTCAGATGGTAAAAGGGAAGGGATCAGGGGAATGCTCCCAATGCAACTGGCATTCATCGCACATCAAAGGAAACAACACGCCACAACAACCGGACAGGTTTTACGTGAAACAGAAAATGCAGTCTTCTCTACATTCTCATTGTTTGAACAGAAACGGGTTAATCCATCAACCCAAACTTAGTCAAATGTCTAGAACCAATTCTTTGTAATAATATTAAAGGTGCTATTTTGAATATCCACAAACAGAAGTATAATTTCTTGTCAGCCTCAATATGTTGACCTTTACATCTCTTTCAATGCGCGCGACGAGCGTATAACCAGTTTCTTGTCAAGCTCCCTCCGCTTCATGCCTTGTCTAGGAATTATGTGAAAACGGCTTCAGCCGAAACACTCGATTGGTATCCCTACACCACCATCGAAATCTTTCGTTCGCTTAGATTGTTTTTGTGATGATAGACTCTCGAGCTATGAGATACTTCCTTGACGACGTGCTCCTTAAGGAGCCAGCTAGACGCGGTTTCTGGACAATGAACTCATCAAGTGCCAAATTACTTTTGAGACGGCAAAGCAGGATTCATCATAAACATCATCCGCCGACCATCGGACGCACTGCCCAAGATGGGTACACCCACAGCCAAAGCCTTGGTATCGTTGACACGTTGAAAACGGTTCCGCAAAAACCGTGGGAGTATCCTGGCGGGTCCTTGTTTGTTGTGCATCGTCACGACTTGACTGGAGGAGGCCAGTGTCCCAGTGGCAGTTCGAAGACTGAGTGACCGTGCGCAAAAGCGGCGGCCAGAACCATTCATGTCGCGGTTGTAGTCGTTGTTTGTGGAAGAAGGAGTCGACTCCGTATGGGGGTCATCCAACTCTTCGAGAAGAGTTGCAAATGTGCCTGTTGTTCGGTCGTCCGCCATATCCGAGTGTTCCGAATCTTCTTCCACGATGGTGTGGACAAGTGATTCATTCCCAATCAAGGAATCATTCCCTATCAAAGACTCGTTTCCATCTTGGTACGCGGAATGTTGCCAAGCAGGATAATCCTCCAACATTTCACTGCCCAGTGTGGAAGATGATTCGCATCGCTTATGTAGAGGACCCGACATCTCAGGTATATCCCTGTTCACCCAAATATGTTTACTGTTTTCCTCCAGAAAATCACTCAACACGGAAAGTTCACTCATTCCCTTGACAGCGCTTCGTTCTTTAGAGGCATGGTTGTCTGCAGACGGCGTCACTTCTTTCTGTGTCGACGATGGTAACGCTTCAATCCTACGAGACTCTTCCTCAACAAGCTCTTTCAACAAGGACAACTCGCTGGATCGTCTACTGGCAGTGCCACCATTGCCCTCACCAGCAGCCGCACGACGTTCCCGAATGTTTTGAAAATCTTGCTCTACTTGAAACAAATGGTTCCGTAGTTCTTTGGACAGAGCATCCAATCGTTTCACTTCGGACGATATGCTACCAAGAGTCGATACCTCTTCTTTCTCATCGGCAACAGATGCTCCAGGTGTATCCTTATTCATTATGGACTGAGCTTCGATTAAAGCATCCACAATAAGACCTGTCACAGAGGATGATCCAGCTCCATCGTTGCGTCGAGTGGACGCAAGGCGCTGTTGATTCAGCACGTGATGGAGCGGTGGTGGTTGTCGCTGCCCTGGTTCCTCCAGCGCACGGTGGTTCGTAGGATTGCTTTTCCGGTTTGATTCCCCAGTACTGTGAATGGGAAGAGATTCCAAGCCATGCGCCGATTCATCCAACGACACAATACTGGCACCTCCAAGTGTTGATAACTCGTCGTAGTCCTTTCGATCGTCCACGGACAAGGTTGCATAGATTTCCTGATCCAACATTTTTTGGGCATGAATCAACGACTCCACAAGGCCGGTCACAGACGACGTACCAGACCCATCACTTCGACGCAGTTGCGGTCTTCCACCACTGCGCAGCAACTGTTGATGAAGAGCAGGCTGTGGGGGATTGTCCTCGGGCGTAGATCCATCATTTGAATGTCGTTCTTGAAGATTCAGTTCTTGCTCCGTCTCGGAAGGAACGATACCACCGTCGTCGCGACTGCGCACATCCAATGTCATTTTGATGCTTTCTTACGTTGTCTGGAACAAAGCTAATGTGATTGCCAAGGATCCAAGACGAGAACATCAAACACACGGAAGGAGTTGCACAGATGATTTGGGACATGAGATTATTGAGGAGGAGGTGCAGCAAAGAAACGTGTTGGTCTGCGTGTCTCCCGCCACCGCAGACACACAGATCGTTTGTAGGCAGTCTGTCTGTGGTCCGGATCGAAACCAATCCCCAATGGCGAAAAGGTACGCCGATTGCCCATCTCTAAAGTCTCAATGGCCAATATATTTGGTCTTTGTAATGGACCTGAAACACATGCTCTGTCCTTGTCATGCATTCTAGAGATCCAGAGAACTTTCCCAAGAAATCGAAACTCCCGATGTTCAATGGTTACTTGTCTTTCTCTCTTCCTTGATCGACAATTTTTCTCAACCACCATCGTGGCCCCCAACGATATCTCTCTATAGTTAGTCCCTACTCCAAGCTCACGTCTCTTGTCTTCTTGGTGCATGGCACCTACCTACCTCTAGCTAGAGGGGTAGCTCCAATTGACAATTGACAAATGACACCCAAAAAGTTGGGTGGGGGGTGGGGGCAAAATGTGAGGTCGTTGAGGAAAGATTATTTATTGGGTCAGTAAGCACGTGCCTTCGAGCTCACTCATCTAATCATCTATGGGCAATTGAGCATGGTCAACGGACATGGACATTTAATAGGACATGCCTCCTATCAAATTTTGACACTTTCAGTCACTCATGACCAAGACTAAACGACATGTGGGCTCTGTTGCAGCTACTCCCACCAGTTAGGCGTGCTTGTAAAAGAATGATTCCATGAGTACCTAAGCCCTCTAAAAAGCGAGCTGGTCGACGCTCAAGTCCACACTCTTACACGCCTTCCGTGCTGAAAACGCATGCTCCGAGAAAACCAAACCCGTTCAACGACACAATGAGTTCACGACGCATTGTTGCTCCTGTCGTTCTGCCTTTCCTTTGTCGATAAACGAGAGACGACCGGAACGTCGAATCGACAAGACGTTTGCCAATTCGTCTGCGCATCGCAACATCTCTCTTCAAGAACCAGCCACGACGACATCCGCCAAGGCTCCCCCCAGTATGATCGTCCGTTTGACAGTCCGGTGGATTCTGTTCAATATCGTCTTGGCTGCCGTCTTACCGTACTGGGCCAGTAAAAGTCTCATTCCTTTCTTGATCAGGACAAAACGGTTGCATCCATGGAACACAACATGGCTCGTCGGGGACCAAGTCTGTCAAGCTCCCGATTCCGAGGCGACGGCATTGGCACCCGACACGTCGCCGCCACCCGACAATTGCTGCACAGCAGTTCAGCTTCTCTTTAGTTTCGAAAAGCCTCTCGAAAAACGTACAGCTGTTTATGAGAAAGATATGGTCGATCATGTACAAACGGTGACTACACAGGTCGCTCGAGAGATGCAACTCGAACTTCTACCGGAATCAATGCAGTGCTCCGGAGGCGCGGTTGTGCGGTGTTTGGGTCTCTTGAATGGACGTGGTTATATTTCTGTGTACCATGTTCAAAGTCCACAAAGCAATCAAAGAGAAGATTCCATGTCTCCAAACCCTCTCTATATGATTGACTTTTACTTGCCATCTCAGTCACTCCTTGGTGAATCGGAAACATTGTCGACGACGGCAATTCAAGGAAAAGTCGACCGTCTCACCAACTACATGACGTCGTTGGGAACCAAACACGGAGTATTGTCGGCCCCCCTGTGGCACCAAGCCGAACGCGGCTTTCGTTATACCATGGACGAGGACAAGGGCGGTAATACCTATGAATTGGATCTTGCCTGGGTGGTGGATATGCCAAACCTGCACATGGAACAAAACAGATTTTACAAACAATACGTGGCCCATGTCGACACCAAGTTTCAACAAATGGATCTCTACGATTGCTACGACTTGCGCTTCAACAAGTATGAAACCGTTGCACCCTGTACTGGTTCTCATGCGGATTGCAATCCTGACGGCGTGGAACAACCGGATCGCATCGTCTATTTCGACAGCATTATGCAAAGCCGAAAACGTGGCTTGGAGGCCTACCATGAAGCCTTGGTGCATCCGCTCTTGTTGGCCCATCCCAATCCCCGCCGCGTTGCCATTTTTGGGGGCGGCGAAGGTGCGACCCTGCGAGAAGTGTTGAAACACAACACGGTCGACGAGTGTGTCATGATTGAGATTGACGAGGAGATTACACAAGCTGCACAAGACTATTTGCAAGACTGGAACGATTGCTCGGATCTGCTTTCTCCGCACACCAGTGAAGACAAAGAGCAGCAGCTGGGAGGAGACCAAAGTGGAACATATCAGTCATGTTTCGACGATCCTCGAGCTACCGTATACTATGAAGATGCCATTGGATGGTTTATCCAGCGGTTTTTCAACAAAACAAACATTCCCGAAGAAGAAAAGTTTGATGTTATTATCCTGGACTCACTGTAAGTTGAATTGCTGTTTGGGCGTTGGTAGTGCTTTCGAGGTCGACCGTTCTTACCTCAACTTGTTGTTGAACTAGGGATCCGGGGTCCATGTTGGAGTTTTCCGACTACATGTACGGCAACATTAACTTTGCCAAAGCAATTCACTCGGCCCTCCGAGAAGGTGGAATATTAGGCGGTCAAGTTGGCATTGAGCGTCAGCGCACTGTCTACGATGACCACGATTGGATCAGATTGATCAACAATCTAGAACGTGTAGGGTTCTTTGTTCTCCACGATTATATGGAGAGTGGATGCGGATTTGATGACGCCTGGAAATTCTTTATTGCCCCCTCCGATCGACACGGATTATCTCGGTGGTTTAATGGAGAGGCGATGACAGACTTGGACATTGCGCATCGAACGGTATTGACCAAGTCTGGCGACGGCGCTTTGAAGTTTCTCGACGGAGCCACAATGGCGTCGTACCAAACGCCCACCCGCAAAGCCGAGAATACTTATTGTTCGTATCTTTCCACGAAAGGGGAGGGTTATGGCTGTGTTGAAAGGCTCGACAGTGAACGACAAAATGTTCCCACATCCAAGTTTGAAATACGAACGGCAACTAATCCAAGTATCGGACGGGGAATATTTGCCGTGGAGGATATTCCGGCCCATGTGTACTTGGGGATTGACGAGGTTGTGCACAGCATGTTGGTCATGCCCGACACTGTTCGTCTGATTGAAAGAATGTATGATTTGAACGATTACGTGGAGGAACTATATTTCTACGTACATGGCTATGGGATGGAAACATTCCCATATGGTGAAACTTCGTTGTTCATTGACCCGGGAATAATGACATTTGTTAACCATGGATGCAATGGAACATATCATACAGACAACATCCTCCCTGTCACTGAAGTCAATGCTCAAGTTGACGAGCTTCCGAAAGTCCTTCGGAGGAGATTCTACGATCCGGCCAGACATCGACAGAACTGGTTGACATACGCGATAGACGCACTGGAAAAGCCAGTCCCAGCTGGAACGGAAATGTTTGATAACTATCTTTACATTTCCGAGGGGGCGTCATTATTCTCGTGGAAAGGTAAGTAGGAAACCGTTGACTGGAACGTGCATTGGTGCCGCACTCAATTCGGGTTTTCGTTTCAAATGCATGAACGTAAATATTTCTGCTCGTTCTCAAAGGCGCTGTTGAGGGACTAAGGGCCATTTGTCAAGGTTCTGCTTCGGAGTGGAATTATGTCGCCGACTATGAAAAACTGGATCGGAGCAATTCGGATAAAAGGAGCGGGGACACTTCAGACGCAAAGCAACGGTGAACCGACGAGAATTCGTTATGACGACAACTTTGACGCCGTGAAAAGGAAATATGCGACTTTGTGGACACGGCTTGTTTGCTTGCTCCAGACATCTGTTTCCCCCAAAGAAACGAATGGAGGGAACAGAGACCAGGGAGAATACAGCAATGCCATCGTTGCAGAACCGCGTCGATTGGAGGAAAGAATTTCATTTCCGTTTTGCAACATATCAACCCGTTTATCGAATCTTGCCGTCTTACCATGACGAGAGCCTGGTGTATGTGTAGATCCTTGTAGGATGCGCTGGAGGCGAGTTTCGCAGTGCTCTTCGGAAGACGACAAAGCATCCATAATTCATAATAGAAACCGTTAATCCCAACAACCACGATGCGATCATGCACGGGGACTGGAACCAAAGATTCCTAGACGACCAGTTGCGTAAGCTTCGAGTCCAGGCAGTCATGCTCTTGCTATTGTTGCTCTTTCATGGAACATTTCGACTCCACTCAGCCCGTGGTTGTACACCGTCTTCGACAAAGCCACCCAAAAGCTTGAGTTGGAGATCATCAGAAGCATGCTTCAAGACTACACCATAGAGAATAAGATTGGAGAGCAACCCTTCTCGACAACATCGGTTAAAGACACGTTCTATGACGGCATCCCGTTTGGGACTAGGCGGCATGAGATTGAAACAGGAGAGCAAAAACAATTGATAAATCTTGATTCGGTTTTCCTGTGTGAGAGTAATATCGTCACTGTCCTCGCCTTGTCGTTGATTGCTCTTGTCTTGTTCAGCATCAACTGATGACGTTTGATCGGACTCTTTTCGAGCCTGATTATAGACTTGAATTGCAATTTGAAAGGCGGCCCATCGGTCTCGAGTAGACCCTCGGGTATAGGCACAGGCATTGAGTACGTTCCGGAGCGTGGCAAAATTTGGTCGGGCCGTGTTCAAGCCCCATGGAATGTGCGACACAGTGTTTTTGTTGCCGTCATTGATTCGCTCCGTTTGGCAGTGATTGAGAGTTTGGATCATGGTATTCCACAAACGTTCCGCCCGAACCGCCTTTTGAGAATCATTGGTTCGGGATATAATGGAAATGGCCAGATTAAAGGTCCGGGTATCCGGAAGCCAGGACGCAGTCACGTCTTGACGACCACCTTCCATGGCAGTCGTGGCCAATCCAAGTTGCAGTTCCAACAGACGTTCCACCTTGTCGGCCATACTGGCCGACCTGGATCCTCGGTAGGACTGCAGTACGAAAAAGAAGGTTTCGCGATTGGGTCGAATTGTATCCTCATTGTATTCTGCCCCCGAGAATGACGACTCTGGATCATGCGGTGCGATTCTTTGCGCCTTTGGTGGCTTGTCGCTGGACGATTCCTCTAGGTTGCTTTCTTGTCTTCGTGATTGTTGAATCATATGGTACAGCACCTGTTCCACTTGAGCATGACAGGTTGTTTCTTTGACGTAGTTCTTGCTCTGGTTGGCGTGTTGCAGGATCATTGCCCGAATCAGTGCATTATAAGCATGTACCGTGGGCTTCCAATCATGACATTGATCCGGAAAGGATTGATACCCTCGTGTCATGACATGATGCATGTACTGGTGAATTTCGTCGACGCGTCCCTCCGTGGCCAAGGCTCTCAAGAGATGAATCCACGTTTTGCGATTGGGACGCAACCACCCCAATTTGTTGCTGTTCGTGTCCTTGGCCCGCATGCCATTCAAGAGACTCTGACATCCCGATGGTTCCAACAACTCTTCCTGTACAATTTGTTGGGCATGACGGGCTTGTCCCAACATGCCATGGGCTCGAATAAGTTTGTTGTAAATATCGACCGTGGGTTGCAGGGATAACTCGCGATTCCAAGACTGTCGTGGTTGCGAGGATGCTTGTTCTTTCAAGTGTTTGACCACAGCCTCAACATTGGACAAGTCCCCTCGTTGGGTATAGGCATCCATGAGTTTGGCGTAGGAATCGAGATTGGGCCAACACTGGGTTATCATGGATGGAATCGCAGCGTTGTTTGGTTGCTGTAGTTGCACATAGGCTTCCACCCGATCCGTCACTTGTTGAATTTGTCCATCAATGATGTCGGGTGCCTCCGGAAGATGTGTCGCGTACGCATAGACTTCCCACAAGAGATTGTACCAGTCAATCGTCAAAAACGGCAGCTGGTCGTCGTCGTCGGTGGCGGCATGACTGGAAGAATGGTGGGATTTCTCTTCCAGTTGGTCCATCAACACCTGGGCTTGATGGACCGCTTGTGTATCACGAGAGGTACGTTGGGCCAATCGTTGCAACTGTTCCCACTTGTCTGGATAAACTAATGGCCTGGACGACGTGGTGGTTGTCGTAGAACAGAGTGTGGCGTCGTCGTCGTCGTCGTCGTCGTTGTCCACTTTTATGCTAGATGCGACCGACTCATCCTTGTTGTCGTCCAAAGAAGAAGAAGAAGAAGAAGAAGAAGCAGCAAGCAAGCTCACCGCCACGGCCCTTCCAGGCTGGTTTCCGAAACCATGCGGCCAAGCCAAACGTGTTTCTGCTTCAAGGTGATGCCACATGGATGGTCTTTGTCGTTGCCCGTTTGGATGGAGTGCTCTTTCGCCAGTGGTCCTCCCGATCGTCCACGACGACACTGGTCTGACCAGATCGAAAAGAAGAATTCCTACAGCAGCCAACCACCACCCATGATGATTCCACAATAGGTCTCTCTTCCTCATGGCGGTGGTGCCATTGGGATGATGGATCTCATCGTTGATCGGAAGAGGAAAAGGATAGCTCTGCTAGCATGAATAGATCAAAGAGCTTACACGTGGCACTCAATTGAAAAACTCCCTGGGGTCTCGTTCCACAATTATAGGGATGATTTGTAAATGACTGAATACGTTCTCACGTCAGGTAGTATGATTGTATTTGAGGTTGAGGTGTGCCGCTATTACTTTGACAGAATGTATGCAATTTTGGAGCGCGAATGCGACTGGTTCGGCTCCCTCTACCAATAATAAAATAGCCCTTTCGCATTCTTAGCCGGAGGGCGAATTACAATTAAGGATTTCGTTTCGACAGTCGACAGGCCAACTCGCGAACATTACTCGTAGAGAGTGGGAACCACGTGGGACTGACTGGGCTTCTTTCTGGATGCACGATGGATCTCTTTTAAGTTTTGAAATTTGAACATCCAAGATTTCACACCCTAGCTGCATTATGTTGAATAGAATTAATCCACTTTATTCGTTGATCATTGAAGGAGCGCGGAGGTGTCACTTGTGGACACTTGACGTTGACACGATCAAGAAGTTGGTCTTTTCGTAGGTTGCAGTTGGTTGACTCTTGCTCCACGCCGTCCGGCCAATAAATTTAAAGTCGTCTCTCGGAGAAACTCTCGGTGTATCTTTTGGGAAGACAACAAAGGAAGAGCCTCTTTTTGGTCGTCGTAACCTTGGCATTGTTGTGACAACCATCACACATCTGCAATAATCTGCCAACGAGTTCACCATTGCAGTATATCGCTGTTGGTGGATCGCTTACAGGGTTGGACGCTATTGATTGTGACACAGACACTTTGTCCGTTGAGGCCGAACAAGATTTCTGAGATCTGTATGTTTTCGAAATTGTGAGCTTTAGAATACTTTGTTAAAACTAGTCGTACGTAATAAAGTTTGATACGGAACTTGATACGGAACATTTCACGTAAGATGATGCGGAACATAAATTGGAAGAATGAATCGTATGGAACGAGGAGGAATCTTGTGAATCGAGAGTAAGATGGAGAGTAGGTGATGTCAGCATAGGTGCATATACAACCTCACACTCCCTCGTGCTGCGGGACCGGATCGGAAGACCAATTAAGCAATCGATCCCGTAAACGGCAAAACGAATCCCGTGGCAAAGGTTTGGTAAAGATATCAGCCAATTGTTCCTGAGAAGGCACATGTTCGATGGTAATACGCCCATTCTCCACATGACTGCGGAAATGAAAAAGACGAACCGCAAGATGCTTGGTTCGTGGTCGGATCTTAGGCTCTGACGTAGCAACTTCAATACAAGCAGCGTTGTCTTCGAAAGTGCGACATTGAACCTGTGCCTTGGAGAAGGGAATTGGAAAACCAGAGTCACGTAATTCTTCTAAGAGATTCTGGAGATGAATGACTTCGCGTAGGGCTGTTGAGAGGGCAATAATTTCCGCTTCGGTCGTGCTGAGCGCTACCAATGACTGCATCTTGGATCCCCATACCAACGGACAACCAGCGTACATAATCACGTAGCCTGTGCGCGAGAGCGCACCAGCAGGATCGTTGGGCCTATTCTTATTCCAGTAACCAGCCCAATCAGCATCCACGTAGCACTTGAATCCTTCACGGACATTCGGTCGGAAGAACAGACCTTTATCACGGGTCGCACGTAGATAGCGGCAAATTCGTTTGACTGCCACCTCATGGGATAGCTTCGGATCGCTACAGAACCTAGCACATTGATGCACAGCATAGGATAGATCCGGGCGAGACAAGGCTTAAAGATAATTGAGGGAACCAATCACGGCACGGTAGTTCCAATCTTGCTTCCGAGTGGGGCCATCAGAGTCCGCGTGTAGGATCTTATTGGCTTCGGCTGGAGTGTCATGCATCTTGACATTTTCTTGAGAGAGGCCCAGACCAAGATGATTCAAGCAATTGTCGATCGACTTCTGTTGTTGCAACTCAACGCGCCCATCTTCATGCCAAATGAATCGGGCTCCAAGATAGTCCAACAGTGGACCATCGTCTGTCAGGTCAAAGGACTTTTGGAGCAGCGCTACTTCTCGGTCAATGGCTTTCGGATCCGGAGAGAAGAAGGCTGCGTCGTCGATATACAGGACGAGAAGAACGACGCCCTTTGAGAATAAACAGGGATCAACGTTGGATTGTTTGAAGCCTTGCTTGAGGAGTCCATCTTTTATGTGCTCATGCCAAGTCACTTGGCCGTCTTTCAAGCCATACAAGTTTTGTTGGAGCTTCAGCAAGTGTTTATTCGGGTCAAGGCCGGGCAATGTGGTACCTTTTGGCAATTGCATGAAGATATCGGTCTTCACCTTTGCTTGAGTGTACGCCATAATGAAGTCGATCGATCGCATGTCCCATCCCAAAATCAACGCCAGGATGAAGATGCACCGGACGGTTGGCCATGCAACAACAGGGGAAAAAGTGGACCAGTAGGTATCACCAAAAACCTGTCTGTGGCCTCCAGCACAGAGGCGAGCTTTCCATTTAATGATTGCTCCAGCTGGGTCGTTTTTGCGCATAAACGACCAAACCATGGGGATTGGTTTTGCGTTGGGTGGAACTTGAGCTTTATGCACGATCTTCCAATGCTTCAATTCGGCATGCTGTTTGAGTTCCTTCACCATGGCCTGAATGAACTTGTCGCTATCTTCTTGTTGGAGAGCGATATGCAAGGGTATAACATCTGGCTTGATGGCGGCGGTGCTCATCATCTGCAGCAGTGCCAAAGGATGATAGTCGGCCAAAGTCTTGGCCACATCCTGAGCCATAAAACAACAATGATAAGCAATCAACGACAATCGAGAAGGGGGACGCACTTGTCGACCGGTCCTGGTTTGCCCTGTGGGGGCAATGTCCACTAGGTATGGTTGTGGAGTCTCTTCTGGTGGAACAGGAGCTATCTGTGGCTCGGGTTCGGCATCAGGAAGAGGAGCTGGATCGTCAGCAGGCACTTGCGGAATTGCACCCGTCAAGAGATCGGGTAATTTGAGCAAGGCCTGTGGGATGTTGTTCCCAAAGTTGAGTAAGTTGGATTCTTGTTGTCGTTGTTGTTGTTGTGTAAGTGATCGTCGTGTCAAGGGACGCAAGATCAGATGGTCATGGCCACATCCTGAGCCATAAAACAACAATGATAAGCAATCAACGACAATCGAGAAGGGGGACGCACTTGTCGACCGGTCCTGGTTTGCCCTGTGGGGGCAATGTCCACTGGGTATGGTTGTGGAGTCTCTTCTGGTGGAACAGGAGCTATCTGTGGCTCGGGTTCGGCATTAGGAAGAGGAGCTGGATCGTCAGCAGGCACTTGCGGAATTGCACCCGTCAAGAGATCGGGTAATTTGAGCAAGGCCTGTGGGATGTTGTTCCCAAAGTTGAGTAAGTTGGATTCTTGTTGTCGTTGTTGTTGTTGTGTAAGTGATCGTCGTGTCAAGGGACGCGAGATCAGATGGTCAGATCTATTTTCATCTCCTTTGTGCACTAACGCCTTTTGCTTCCAAATGCTTGTGTCATGTTGTTCGTTCTTCACTGTCTCGAATTTGTCGTCATACACGCAATGGAATTGTGGGCTTACAAGACCAGTTTGCGTAGACAGGATGAGAGGAACAGAAGCAGCATGATGGGGCGAGTGACACAACAATACACCAACTCGAGATCGTTCTGCCCATTTGTGATGAGGGCTTCCTGTCTGGAGTGGAGCTTGGAGCACATAAACGGGGCAACCAAAAGGATGAAAGTGTTTGGTGTTTGGTTCCACATCGGAGTTGGAAAAGATGGAGATGGGAGATTTGGCTTTGTTGTTACGTGGGAGTGCATTGCGAATGTTCGTTGCATGCTTCACCGCTTGTGGCCACAAATTTGCTGTGATGGTTTTTGGCCATCTATGAGCAGCATGAAGGATCATCGTTCTTGCGCTTTCGGTAAGGTCTCGAATTCGCCTTTCCGCGATCCCATTCTGATGGTGGGCTCCCACGCCACAGAAAGAAATTGTTTGGAGTGCGTTTTTGACATCGTTCACAAACTCCTTGTCCGCAAATCGTCCATTGTCACAATGATAATGCTGGACGGTAACACCATGCCGTTGCGCGAATCTTTCGAACTCGTGTTTTGCCTCCAAGGTTTCTTCGGTGGTAATGGCGTGCATTAAATGCACGTAAGTCAAATCGGACGCGTGGTCAACAAACACTGTGGCACCTTTGAATCTTTTCTTGGTCGGTTGGCCCTTTCCTGTTGGTACGAGACCAGGAACTGGGGATTCCAACTGGTCCATGCTCACGACTGCGCCAGGGACTGTTGACGTGCGAATCTTCGGATCCACCTTGTGGGTGCGCCAAGGTTTCTTGTGCGCTTTCCCATAGAGGCAGCTGGGACATTTGGGAGGCGCAACCTTTGCTTACCGTTTCGGGATCACGCCCTTTTCTGCTAGTTGTTTCAGTTGTTGAAAGGAGCAGTGACCCAATCGCTCGTGATATTGCATCAAGAGGTCTTGGTCCGAACGCAACAATGGTTCATCTTCCACAATGGGTGGCAAGACATTGGGATCCGTGGTGAAATCGGTTGTCACTCCCTCGGATGGTGACGACCGGATTGGATGAATCGGCTGGGGCTCTTGGTCTTCATCATCGGGCGGAGGATCAGGAGGCGGACGCTCAGGATCATCTTCATCTTCTGAGTCAGAGACCGGGTTGGCAGGCATTGCAAGAGCCATGAATGCACGGAAACGACGGAAACCAGGGGCTGTAAAGCACATACCGACGTTGTTCTTGTTGAGCGGTACGTATTGCTCACTTTTTGATCCTTGGTACTGAGCCACTCTAACTCTATGCTCATATCGTCAATTGAACAGCGAGCTTTTGTGTCTCCTTCTTCTCGTCGTTGCCAAACAAAGACTTGGGGCACCATAATGTTGAGGGGGGCAGAAGGTAAGTGCCGCACATCTCGCAATTCGATGGTGTGAATTATGTTCAAGTCATCTTCTAACTTGATTGGAACGGTTCCTATGCCTAAGGGCATGACAGTTTCTCCATTTACGCCGAGCAAGGCTTCCTTCATTCTTTCTTCTTTGGTCAAGGGACGGTAGGATGTGAAGGCTCTACGGTACTTCCACAGGTGATGAGAGGCACCAGAGTCAATGAGAAACTTGTCGGCGTCAGAATCGAAGACGGCAGTACGAGGACGGTCATCCGAGCTTGTGGTGGACGTGCCATTCATAGCCAAATCGATCAATGGATTCTTGGTTGGGATGAACAAGTATGCCAATTGTTTGGCCTGGCGGAAGAATGACTTCTTTTTGGTCCTCCCTCGGGTGCGAGAGGTATCAACGCAACAATCAACGTCTTGGAAGTGAAACGTTTTGTTGGCTTGTTTGGAAAGATGACCCACTGCAATCCACCGAATCTTTTGGTCAATTTGCAGCGCCGCGAGACATAACAATATACGAGGCAATTTGATGGTGATGTCAACTGGGAGACGGCGGCCCACACTTGATCTGTGGATTCGAGTTCGGGGCGGACGACGTCGGAAAGGCTTGTTGACGACTTTGAATGGTTTGGTTCAAGCGGAGAAAAACTTCACAATCCGCTTGACCCATGACAGAACCTCATAGAACGCGACAATATTCATTTTGATCGTAAGAAAATCAACAAACGGCCAAAATGCCATGAATGCATCCCATGAGGGTAGCAGTCATTCACTGCCATTCTTGATGATGGCTGCAAGAGCATCGGCCAAATCATCAGTATCGAACTCGCCGCCAGGAAGGATTGCGGCCATTCCCTTTTTGAGCTTGTCCACATCGACAGCAACTTCGGCGGCCACACCAGAACCAATTTGCTTTTTAGGTGCTTCCTTTTTGCCATTGCCTCCGGCCTTCATCTTCTTGTTGGTGTTACAATCCTCTACCTTGTGCGTGTGCCAATGAGAGTATTTGTGGTTTGCCAGGCACCAGTAATAGGTTTTCCCATTCCACTCTTTTGAATCACCGAGTTTGCCATCCTTATGAGCAAAAGGAGGCTGTTTCTTATCTTTGTCGCCATCTGAGGCCTTGGATTCCGCTTTGCGCTTGTTCGACTTGGTACCAGAAGACGACTTGTTGGATTGTTGAGCAACCATGGCTAAGGTTTGCTCCTCTGGTGTCTTATCAGACGGTTTCCAGAGTCCAGAGTTCACCAAGTTGTTGTACTTGGCTTGCGCTTCGTTGTAGAGCGTATCTGGAGCATAGGTTGGAGTGCTGGATGCTTTAGCCTCCAAAAACAAAATGTGAGACGTCCATTCCGCAGGAGCCTTGATTTTCTTATAGGCCTTGAACTGGAAATACAAGATTTCTTGATCGGTAATGGATCCACCAGTCGCAGAAGCAGCCTTCAAGGTCTTGATAGCTGAACGGATGAATTTGTTCACCTGGGTAACGTCGTACTTAAAGCGTCGTGGGTGAAACTCGGACAATTTATCTCTCGTAGCTTGTGCGTTGGAGAATGTCGCAGTGAAAAGCTCGGACACCAGATGGTAGAAGAGCTTGGGTCCATCATTATTGAAATCGACGTCACCACGTGATGCAAGGGCGGACTTGGCTTCGTCGGTGATGGATGCCATGAGGCATTCATACATCATTTGGGCGTTTTGCTTGGTCCGGTGCGACGCAGCAGAACGCGTGATACGAGCAGCTTCAACTTGCGCTTCGGTTACTTTTCCATAATCATCTAGCAACTTGAAGGTCATACCTCCAACTGCAACATCCAAAATTCCGTGAGTCGCCGAATTCCAATGGCAGGTTTCAACGCGAGTGCGCAAGTCGGCTAGGAATAGGTGTAGATCTTCAACTTTCCCGGTGAACTTGCTATCCAGCGGGTCACATCCAGCGCGGAACAAGCCAGTGCCTGTGCGGGACGTTAGGTCAAGAGTGCCTCCCTTGTACGGGGAAACCATGTCGGGAGCAGCGGCCGCTGCAGGAGGAGGACCAGGAATCGCAGCCGCGAGAGCCTGAATGGCTTGAGCCAAAGCGTTAGCAGCTTCAGCGTCCACTGCTTGAGCTTGAAACCGAGTGGTAACAATGGTGAGAACTTAGCAATTTCAAAGACAAATTAAAACGAGGTTAATGCGTAGTTACTCAGTCAAACGGCCGTTCAAACACACTTGGGCTCATAACCTGAGATCTGTATGTTTTCGAAATTGTGAGCTTTAGACTACCGGTACTTTGTTAAAACTAGTCGTACGTAATACAAGCTGGTTCGAGACTGAACCTGCATGAGAGGATTAGAGTAAAAATACTGTAGTGACGGCATCCCTAATAAACTTCTCTCGATTCAACAGGGGTTAGACAGATAGGTAGGATAGGTAAAAGGCTCGCTGAGCCGACAATCGAATCACCAACCGATACAACAATCCTCCACGGGTCAGAGAAGAGTTGCAAGTCGAAGTCCGCCGTGGGTGGGGGCAGTCGGTCCACTGATAAGAGGTTAGTCTTAAGATGAGTGTTAAAATGGTGATATTAATGATTGTGAGACGATTACTAACTAAGGTGGTTGATGGTGCCGAAGTCCTGGCTCTCGTATACGGCCATGGATCTGGTGTGATAGGTCCTCACTGGTTGGAGTAGACCGGCATTGGTGTATATTGAATGTATAGGGTGATGGATAACATGTATGGGATGCAACAGCTCTTGCTTTGTCGTGGTATAAGTCTTGTCCTGGGCGCGTTGCTGTTTGCATTCTTGGATTTGTGGGAACAGAGATATGGTCTCGCGTGATCGTGATTCGTGCTTTGATTACATAGACCGTTAGGTCGAATCGTGGATGCGCGTACTCGGATAGTAGAGGCGCGCACTTGATAGTTTTGGGCGCGCACGTGTTGGGCCATAGTTAATATCCGAGCGGTCGCCGATAACGCGTGCACTGCGAGCATGCCGTGGCCAAATTTATAGTTTCGCGAGCATGCCGACATTCTTTTCTCACTTTTAGGAAAATGTCATCGGATGCCATAAAATACTAGCATCATTCGATGAGTTGTAGGTTTCGCCACCTAGTTTTCGGTGAGAATCCTAACACTCCCCACAATTCGTCAAATGAGGATTGTCAATTCCCTCATCACTTTCCTGGATTTTTCCTCTCCAGAATAACAAAGATCTGAGCATGGGCCAAACTGCGGCGAATTCCCAATGTTTACTGAGGATATCAGCTGGGTTTGTCTTTCCATCTTTCCAGTAGAATGCGACGTACTTTGCAGCGATAGCTTCACGGACTCGGTGATAGGATAGGAGATGGTGCCTCTTGGAGATGATTGAGTGTGGTGTGGTGCTATTGATAACGACAGAGCGGTTATCTCCAAACATGTAACTCTTCTCTCGCAGAGGGACTCCCAAGTATCGGAGTGTAAGGCGTAGCTCCGTGATCTGATCAACTGCAGTCCTTGCGGCAACAAATTCAGATCCATACGTGGCTGTTTCCACTGTGGCTTGTCGCTTACTGTACCAGTCCACGGGTGTACCATTTACAAAATGCAGGATAGCTGTAACTGCTTTCCCAGTAACCGTATCATGCATGAGATTTGCGTCGACATAATGTATAGTTGTCACAAAACGCCCAAGTGGGGTTGGACAGTCCTCAGGGATACGTTCCTTGGCGTCCATGTATACGGTACGACTCCAATCGTATTCTTGGATAGGTAAAGCTGATAAATCTGGCTCCCCAGTGCGGAATCTGATAGACCCATCAGGAAATGACATGAGGTATCCATAGATGCGTTTAGCTCGCTTCAAATGACCAATCCTTGGAGCAGCTCTGAACCTTGATAGAGTCATGGTAGCAGGAAAGACATCAAAACGGCCAATGGTAATTAGCCATTGCAGTTGTCCAATAAGAGTCTGGAAATGCTGGGTCCCTTCTTCATCTAAGAGCTCAGAGTCATTGAGTTCAGGATGATCGTTAGCAATGACTGGCGGCTTTGCTTTCTTGGGTTTCTCATTGAACAATCGTTCATAGGTATCCATCATTTTCTCGATGTACCTTCGTGGGTCAGACACAAGTGTACCGTCTGGATCTTTGGTATAACGACACCCCAAATGATACTCAATAGGTCCGACTCCTTTGAGTTTGAAGTTGTATTTTTCTATAAAGATCTTGCAGACAGCTTCAGGGTCCATGGCAACGATAGCTAAGTCATCAACATATACAGCGATATATTCATAACAGTCTTCTCCAGGAGCCTTCTTCATCCAAATATCAGGGTCAGCCTTGCTTGGAGAAAATCCCATATCAATGAGAACATCAAACAGTTTGTCATGCCAGCGAGCACCTGAGGATTTGAGACCATATAATGCCTTGTAGATGATCAAGATATGTCCTTCTAACTCCTTGAACTCTGGTCCTGCAATGATGAAAATCTTCTCTCCTGTCAATGCTTCTAGGTATGCGTTCCCAATATCTGCTCCCCATATTTCCATGTCGTTCATGGTTCCAAGAAATATGGCAATGCGAAGGTTGCGAATGGAGACAACCCCTGAATAGATGGTATCAACGGGTTCCTTGGTGAGATGTCCATCTGCGACAAGTCGTGCCTTGTGCCTTCCGTCATGCTTGACATCAAAGACCAGATGTACTCTTATCTTATGATATCCTTCTGGTGCATTGGCCAATTTTGAAGGTGTTATACGATTGGATCTGTGAGAGTTCCAATTCTGTTGCGTCTTGCCATTTCGTGTTCCCAAATTGCTTGTCTAGTTCCACTGCTTCTTCATAGGTGCGAGGTACTTGGAAACCAAACTTGTACTTGATAGAGCGACGAACTTGTTTGATCCTGGATTGTTTAGCTGCTCGAATGAGTCTTTTGCTTGTCTTGACGTATCGCTTGAGATGTTTCCATCCAGGTAGATCCAGCAAACCATTTTTCTTGGCATAGATGGCGACTGTGATGGGGTCATCATTTGCAATAAGAGATAGAGGTTCGTATGTCGTCTCCCCAGTCTCCCAATCAACAAGGACATTATATTTACTCCCTTTATAGTCTGGGTCGCTTGAGTTCAAAGGTCCTTGGTGTGCAATAACGTCTCTGAATCGGAAGAGACTATCCCCTGTCGTTTGGGCTTGATTATCCCTTTCAATGTATTCCATGAGCTGGTTGTAGGAGATCATCTCATCAACATTGGAGTTAGACTTGCGAAAGATATATTTGAGTCGATCTTCTTGTTTGGTTGCATCTTGTTCCAGGTCGACAACTTGTTTGATTACTCGTGCTCGGTGGCGCTCCCCATTCTCTTCAGTGTCACAAAGGAATGTGCGTCCAACTAAATCGTCGTAGTCAATTGTTGGCATAGGTGTGGATGGGTCTTCACTTCTGCTGCGAATAAAGACAGTGTCACCTTGCTTGTCAGTGGGTTTATGCGGCGACTCCTCCCCTGAAGAGATATCCACACGAAGGTTGGGGGTAGTGGAGGCAACGCGACGGACAGCGGAACGGTAGATGATGACGTTGTCGGCAGTGAGGATCTTCCAAGTAAAGGCATCACCAACATTGTGGGCAAAACCAACCCAGTGGCCAATCTTCTCGTCGGGAGACGAAGGGTAAGAACCGGAGGTAGGTTCAGAAGGGTCGACACGATAGTAGACCTCATCCCAGAAAGGAAAGAAAAGGAGATGGGTAATGTCGGGTGGGGTACCGGTAAGAGCCTCAAGAGGGGTGCGGCCAGAGTGGGTGGGAGAGGAAGTGTGATTGAGGAGGTCACACACATATTCTAAACAAAGTAACCATGCAGAAGCAGGGCAACCAGAGGCATTCATGATAGCATTGGTCATACGCTTAACGGTCTGGTAGCGGTTCTCAGCTTTGTTCTGGTGTTGATGATAGGGCTCGGAACGGTATTCACCAATCAGAAGGGTGCGAAGAATATCCTTGACCTTGTGGGAAATAAGTGACGAACCACCATCACTGATCAAAGTCTCCATGACACCACGTGTACGAATGTTATCCTGGAGGGTATTGACGAATTGCTTGGTAGACTTGATACCATAAATGTCAGTAACCAAAGTATCACGACCAACAAAAATCTGAGCAATCTTGCCACCATGGTTAACAGCCGGGGTGTCGGAGAAGATGGAGTCAGTGGCAACGGGTTCATGCCGTCGTGGTAGGTTAAGGATAGGATTCCGGGCCTTAAAGTGTTTCTTCAAGGTATCCTGGTCAAAGGAAATGTGTCCATGACGAGTTGTATGCTTGAACGTATCGGCGATTACGTCTTCCGATTGCCACCCAAAGAAAGGGCGAAATTTCTTCCAGTCGTATTGTTCCTTGTAGAGTTTGTGGACAGACGCATGAAGTGTGGGGTCGTTGCCATCTTGATCAGCATAGATGGAAAAGAAGGAAGGTGTATCGGGGCCATGATCATATGGGAGATCAAGGAGGAGGTTCAAAGTGCAGACAACGCGATCGGTATACTCCCCATATTGGTCATAGGGGTACGTTTCCATACTACCATCAGTCTCCACAGATGTCCAGTTCGGTGCAGGGTCTTGATGGGGGTCTGGATGGGTATGGTCAAGTACAGAAGGATCCCAGATATGGGGTGAAGTGAACACAATATGCGGATATTTATCCATATCGTCATCAGAAGGGATTCCCAGAGATTGAATGTATGCAAGGCCATCCTTGATTCGTAAGGGCAATGCGCGTCCATCAAGGGTAGTAATGCGTTGTTTGCCATCAACCTTGACGGATCGTTTGTCGACAGATAGGCCGAAATGTTCAAATTGCGCTGGGGCATGGATAGATAAACCCTTTCCATAGTGGGCATATTCATTGAAGATACCAATAATGGGTCCATCACTTGTATCAAACTTGGCAGCACAGGTAACAACTGGAAGGCCAGTCAATTCATGATTGTCAATACCTACGATGGTAATATGACATCCGGTTTTGGCAAGGATACGCATGTCAGATCCTGCAAGGCCTCCATTGGCACCTCGATCGATGAGTTGATTACCAGAAAAGGTGGATTTGCGGGAGAATAGATATCGTGACATATGAACCTTTTGCTTGTGATCAGCAGAAGACTTGAACTTGACTTTAGGACTTGACTTTGTCGTAGAAGTTGACAAGATGTTGCTGAGGTCAGATGCTGGATGATTGATATCTGTCGATGCAATAGCCTGGTGTACGAACTGGGTAACCGGATCAGAGGATGTATCGAATGGATCTTGTTCTGGTGCATCTTGATGGGTATCACCAATGTTGTTGGCATCAGGATCAGGGTCCGGTTCAGGATCAATGTCAAGAGAATGTGTTTGGACCTTGCGTGGAGTTGTCGGGGAATCTTGGACGGATTTATTGAAGTCGACAATGATTTGCCGATCCTCTTCAGAGAGTTTAAACCATACATCTCTTGGAAGGCTGATTTTCGACGAAGTTGGGGACTTTTCGGATTGGATATTCGTGTTGTTGATCTGGTAGTCAGGGGGCTCCACTGGTTCAAAAGGTTCATCCAACTGAAATTCATGTTGCTTTACATGACGACGGCGGTTAGACGCAGAAGTTCGGGTAGCTTGGTCATGGTCAAAAGCAGCATCAAGAAGCAGGCGGAAATATGATTGATAACAGAGAGACTTGGCTCCAGATTTTGTGTTGACAACGTTATCCAAGATCTTGACTCGTCTTAAGTCAGGTACCTTTTCAACAGCTTGCATAAGGAAGGTCATCCTTGTATGGTCATGGATACGATCCGACAGTGGTACAAGGTTATCCAGAAGTCGTAGCTGTTCTTGAAAATGTAGGAGAAACTGACGAGTTGTACCACGCCAAGAGTCATCCAGTCGAAGATTCGAAATGTAGCTTGTTAGGCGTAACACTTCTCGCTTAGCTAGATCAGATTCAGTGTGTAGAACATGGAGTTTCTTCAAGACGGCTCTTGCATCTTCATCATGTTCATGTTCTCGAACATATGCTCTTCCTTGGTCGGTTTGGATAATACGTACAAGTACAGAATAGACAAAGACTTGTTGTTCTCGGAAAAGTAACTCTGCGCATTCGTCATCCTTGGGTACCTTGTAATCGAAATCAAGAACATTCGACAATCCTTGTGCTTTCGCAGTTGATTTGAATACACGCCAAAACGAATCAAAGTATCGTTCGTCTTTGAATGATTCAAATGCTGTTGCATCTCTTTTGGTTCCTTTCTTGAAAGCAGAGAGATCTAACATGGATTGAGATGTTGTAGAGGATGTAGTGGGAGATCGGGATGATACGGAGTGTGCAGGTGATTTCAGAGGAGAAACTGGGTCTTGGTTCATACCAGACTTGGTAAAGTTGGTGTTGATCCTCCAATCGTCATATTGGTCCCTCGTGAGGTTCATCCATGTAGCACGGGGTAGTTTTCCATGTTGGAGTTGCCGTTGTTGTAGTAACCAATATGCCATTAGTTTGAGTTGTAATCTTGTACTTGTCTGTAGGTCGTTGACTTGTTTTCCAACCTTGTATTGCATGAGATCCTTGAGTGTCTCCTCGGGATCAGTTGCAACATGGTCGAGGACATGAAGGATATGTTCAAAACCATGATGTCGCATCCACTTTTGAAGTGATTGGGCTCGTTCATCATTACAACCAAAGATGCCTTTAGTTATATGGTCGAAGAGATCTTGGTTGGTTATATGACTTGACTTGTCCTCAGGAGGAGTAAACGGTGTCTTGGGAGGTGTCGCTTCCATGATGTTATTTGGTTGGTTCGATGTTTATTTAATGTGCGGTGTGATGTGGTTTATTTAATGTGTGATGTGATGTGAACCCGGATGTACCACGTGTGCCACGTATGTACCACGTATGTGATACCCGGATGTGTGTTGTGATGTGCGACTCCTGGAAATTTCCGTTGATTCCGACAAATTTTCGCCGAGTTTCAACAAATTTTCGCCGAATTTTCGCGATTTGACGGGAATGTGTGGCGTGTTGTGCGACCAAGGGTACCCGGATGTGCGGAACTCGGTTTTGTGTCTGGTTCGGTGTAGAAACTACGTAAAGTTACTTATTCTTGGTCACTTTCGGCTCGGTACTGAAGACGAGATGCGGAATCGGTCACTGTAGTGGCTAGTTCTTCAACGTCGTCGTCTTCCAACAAGTGGTTCACGTGTTGAGTGAAGAGAGGGTAGATAGTCGCACGGAAATCCTGGCAGAGATGGATCTCGTGAACAAAGGAGACGTACTCGTCGAGACGAGTAGTCGGGGTAGGTAGCGGATTCGTCGTCGAGTTGACGATCCAGATGGTGTGGAAGTAGTTGGTTGGACGTTCAAAGTAGATGAATCGAATACGGATGGGTTCCACAGGGTTGCCCAACAGGGCTTGGACAATGAAACGGCGTCTCGAGCACTGGTACAAGAGGTCGAGAAGTCGTTGGATGTCCTCAAGGTCAGTCACGGGTTGGACGGACTGGAAATCGATCTCGCGTTTGGTTGTGGAACGGATCACGTCGGGGTCGGTAGTCGACTCAGTCGGCTCGCGGAAGTGTCGGATATGCGCAGTAAGAAGACGGCTCGTACGTCGGGTGCGAGTAGGGTTCAAACGGCGAGGCGGAGTCGAAGGGTGAGTCGGAATCGAAGGAGGCTGGACCACTTGGTCCGGGGTCTGGAAGGGATTCGGAGCACTGGCCTGAGTCGGGGTCTGTTTCGGAGTTTCAATCAAGGGCTCGCCCGGATGGGACACGGGTGGATGGAGTTCCTCCCCGCTTTGTTGAAAGGAATGAAAGATGTGTCGAATAGAGAGGTTGGAATCGTCGTATGACATCGAAAGCTTCTCGGAAATAAACGATGAGACTGTTAATCTAATAAACTTCTCTCGATTCAACAGGGGTTAGACAGATAGGTAGGATAGGTAAAAGGCTCGCTGAGCCGACAATCGAATCACCAACCGATACAACAATCCTCCACGGGTCAGAGAAGAGTTGCAAGTCGAAGTCCGCCGTGGGTGGGGGCAGTCGGTCCACTGATAAGAGGTTAGTCTTAAGATGAGTGTTAAAATGGTGATATTAATGATTGTGAGACGATTACTAACTAAGGTGGTTGATGGTGCCGAAGTCCTGGCTCTCGTATACGGCCATGGATCTGGTGTGATAGGTCCTCACTGGTTGGAGTAGACCGGCATTGGTGTATATTGAATGTATAGGGTGATGGATAACATGTATGGGATGCAACAGCTCTTGCTTTGTCGTGGTATAAGTCTTGTCCTGGGCGCGTTGCTGTTTGCATTCTTGGATTTGTGGGAACAGAGATATGGTCTCGCGTGATCGTGATTCGTGCTTTGATTACATAGACCGTTAGGTCGAATCGTGGATGCGCGTACTCGGATAGTAGAGGCGCGCACTTGATAGTTTTGGGCGCGCACGTGTTGGGCCATAGTTAATATCCGAGCGGTCGCCGATAACGCGTGCACTGCGAGCATGCCGTGGCCAAATTTATAGTTTCGCGAGCATGCCGACATTCTTTTCTCACTTTTAGGAAAATGTCATCGGATGCCATAAAATACTAGCATCATTCGATGAGTTGTAGGTTTCGCCACCTAGTTTTCGGTGAGAATCCTAACAATCCCTACACAAAAATCTATAGTCACGACATAGGCCCCCTTCCTCTGTGGAGACGACGACCATGGCAAATGGCCATGGCAAAAACCCGATATTAGGATACCTGTAGCCGTAGCCTGTAAGGTATTCCAGAGGGACACGTCGATTCTTACGGGAGAGCGTGTGTGCACCACGAGACAGCGCCTGGATGCGACCAACGGCATCTGCACGAATAGCTCTTTCACAATCTCGATACCGACGATGACCAGTTTATCAAGAATGTTTACAAACTGGAACATCATTTCAAAGACATGCAAGATGTCGAATTCACTGTCGGGAACGAAAATCTATGGATGAATAAGTGCAGATCCGGAAAGCGTACTGGACAGGCCGCCTTCTTGGTTGCCGACGACATGGTCGACGAAGGACTTTTGACTTTGGAGGAAGCTCTCCTCAAGGTGGAACCTGATCATGTCCAACAGAACCTTCATCCGGCAATTGCCTCCGACGTTTTCTCCTCCCCTGTATACAAAGACAATATTGTGGTCGTCGGTTTGAAGGGTGGTCCTGGGGCCGCAGTGGGAAAGATTGTCTTTTCGACACACACGGCCGAAGAACGAACTGCCGAGGGAGTCATTTTGGTTCGAGAAAACACTTCACCCGAAGACGTGGGTGGCATGTGGAATTCGAAAGGAATCTTGACCAGCCGAGGAGGTATCACTTCCCATGCGGTCGTTGTGACTCGAGGATGGGGCAAACCATGTGTCTGTGGCTGCGATGATATTTTCATTGATGAAGAAGCAAGGACAATGGTGATCAAGGAAACCGGAGAAGTGTTCAAGGAAGGAGATGTCATTTCTTTGAACGGAAGTACGGGTGAAGTCATTCGAGGAAAGGTTCCGACCACCGCTCCGGAATTGAAGGGATCCTTCGGAAGGGTCTTGCAATGGGCGGATGACGTCCCCGACAGTCTCAAGGTCTGCCAGGAACATATATGTCGTTAATGCTCTTATGTAAGCTTGGTTACTATTCTATCTTCCAGAGGCATCCGCAAGTATTGAAAAGATTTTGCAAGAGATGACTTTCTATTCGTCCAATGGACGGACGGATTGTCAACCGGATGTGTATAGCTAGCGATACAGCAGCAATCTTCTCTCGAAGTCTAATGCATGACGGCGACTCTCTTCTTCTTCTTCGGCTGCTGTTGTTTCAGAGGAGGAGGAGGAGGATGATTGTTGTTACACGGGTGGGAGGATGACGGCGACTCTCTTCTTCTTCTTCGGGTGGTGCTGTTGTTTCAGAGGAGGAGGATGATGATGATTGTTGTTGCACGGGTGGGAGGATGACGGCGACTCTCTTCTTCTCCTTCGGGTGGTGCTGTTGTTTCAGATGATGACGATGATGATGGTTGTTGCAAGGGTTGGGAGGATGACGGCGACTCTCTTCTTCTTCTTCGGGTGCTGCTGCTGTTGTTTCAGATGATGACGACAATGATGGTTGTTGCAAGGGTTGGGAGGATGACGGCGACTCTCTTCTTCTTCTTCGGGTGGTGCTGTTGTTTCAGTGGAGGATGATCGTAAAGCACTAAGTACTAACTACTGGTATAACGCTAGATGTAGGTCGCTTGACCCGACACCACCATTCTGGTATTGTTCTATTACACCTATACTAAAAGTCTGGGGGGGTGGTGTCGGGTCGAAGGGCCTACGACGGCCATCGTCATGGGAAGCGGTCACTAATCGTTATCGATATTTGCTTTTTGAATGAAATGCGTGACAAAATGTGAGGGCAAGCTCGTAACCGAAAAACCCGAAGGCATACCAGAACGCTAGGGTACTGTGGGCTAAAGTGTAGTCCTACTTTATTGTAAGTTTTTCTTACACTAATACTGTCATGCAGGTTTCGTCTCGAACCAGCTTGTAAAGTTTGATACGGAACTTGATATGGAACATTTCACGTAAGATGATGCGGAACATAAATTGGAAGAATGAATCGTATGGAACGAGGAGGAATCTTTTGAATCGAGAGTAAGATGGAGAGTAGGTGATGTCAGCATAGGTGCATATACAACCTCACAATTTCCCTTTGAGGTTGACACATTTTTCGACGAGCATCAACAACGTTCTCTTCCAAAAACGAATTGAAAATGACCGAAGACGTCGAAGTTGGAGCTCCTCCCACTCCTACCAAAGAGGAAGAGCCTCGTGACGAAGCCATGGCGACGAGCATGAACATTACAGTGGTGGGAGATTTGGGCTCCTACGAAGGTTCGACGGTGGAAGAACAGGTGGACTCCATTATTCAGGCACATCCGGTGTTGATGATTAGCAAGACATGGTGTCCCTTTTCTCGTGATGCCAAAGATTTGTTGGGAAAGCAACTCGGAGTCAAGGTCTATGCCTTGGAAGTGAACACGCATCCTCAAGGTTCGGCCGTCTTTCGCTATTTGAGTGCCACGCATGACCATTACACCGTTCCAATCATCTTCTTGAATGGAGCCTTTGTCGGTGGTTGCGACGACCTCAAGGCTTTGCATCAGACGGGAGAACTCGAACGTGTGTACCTCAAGGGCCTCATTCATCGCAAGCAAACCACCAGTACGGACAAGGTCGAAACGGCCAAGCTGGTTCCCATGGAACGTTCCAAGGCCATGAATCCTCCCTTTTGGTTTCCCAATCATGTCAACAATTGGGTCATTCGTCTCACAGGCTTTCAAGTCTTTTGTCTCAGTGTCTTGTCGGCCGCCTTTCATTACGAAATCTGGGGCCGCTACTTGGCGGTGGGATTGTTGGTCGATTTTGGGTTGCGTCTCGTGGCTGGTGCGCATTTGTCGCCCTTGGGAATGACGTCGACCGTCTTGACCAGCTTTTTCAAGCCCGATTTCCGTCCCGGACCTCCCAAACAGTTTGCCGCCTTTTGTGGAGTCTTTTTCACCTTTATGGGAACCCTCTTTTACTTTTTGGACTTTCACTATCACGACGTGGTCGGAGCCGTCTGGATGGGCATGCTCGCCTTTGCTGCTGGATTGGAAGCCTTTCTCGACTTTTGTCTGGGCTGTCTCTTTTATGGGTAAGCGAATCGACAACCAACTGGTTCCACACGAACCTTTCATACTTCTTGAGTTGCTAACGACTGGTATCTTGTGAATCGTGCTGTTTTTTGTTCTTTTGTGGATCAGATATGGCATTCAGTTTGGTCTCATTCCCGATGCGGTCTACCGCATTTACACGTCCAGTCGTCAAGAAATTGTCGACAGTTGGAATTACAAGTTTAGTGACTCACAGGCCCCGGTTCCGACCCGTGTCGACTCAGATCCCTCCTCGGACATTTCACTCAAGTACCAAGTTAAAACCGACGAATGGACCAAGGATGACTTTGATGTCATTCGTCACATGCAAGTGGATTATTTTGGCATGCCATTGGCCATTGCTGGATTGGCCACGGCCTTTAAGTTGGCGAGTAACTTTTCGGACGAGTTTGAATTCCCTCGCTCGGGTGCCGTCGATGGACAAAAGCGATCGTTGGTGGTACAGGAAACCTGGCAACATGTCTTTTCCTTTATTGGAGCCTTTTTCTTTTGTGTCTTTCTCTTGTTGTACATGGCTCGTGCGGCTTTGTATCCCCAGAAGATTGCCAAAGAATGGGATGCCCCTCACAAATCTCCGGCGTTTGGATTGATTTCCATTACCATTACTCTCTATGCCTTCCTCGTCTTTGACGAAATCCATGGTCGCGACGACGACGAAGGCGAGTCGGCTGTGCACAAATTTGCTCGTGTCTTGTGGTGGGTGGGATCTGTTGTTCATGCTATCATGACGGTCTGCAAATTCGGCGAATGGATTGGTCGTAGTTTGGAACTGGAGCATGTGCATGCTCAATGGATGATTTTCCCGGTCGGTTTGGCCATTTCGGCCTTGGTTGCTCCCCTTGTCGGTGTCTTTCGTTCTGACAATGGAAATGCCGTTGCGGACGTCTTGGTGGCTCGTTTCTTTTTCTCCTTTGCCTGGCTCATGTGGATTACCTTGTTTGTCATCACATTCTTCAAGACTGTCACAACACACAACAGTGACGACCGCTTGCGTCATGGCGTTTGGATTTGGCTGGCAGCTCCCTGTGTTTTGGGTTTGGCCGAATACATTATTTGTGTCTTCGAGGCCGGTTCCGGAATCTTCGAATCCCCCGAATTCGTATCTGTCCGTCAGTGCTACACCGGTTGGATGGACAAGTATTTCATTGGACTCTTTATCTTTCTGGGACTCTTGTGGGCCACCATGCCCTATTTGGGATTCTTTGGCAAGGCTGGCTTTGGTATGGGATACTGGACCGAAGTATTTGCCTTGGATACCTTGGCGGCTGCCGCGGCTCACTTTTACACGTTGAATGGATACCAATTCAGTCAAACCCTGGAAGTCATTTTCTTGACAATTGCTGCGATTGCCAACTTGGCTGCCTTTTGGCACACGGTTGCCGCTGTAATTCGTGAACGTGGCGTGTTCACACCGGAAGTCAAATGGGGACCCTTGTCTTTCATGAAGTTGACTCATGAAGCCTTTCGTGGAAACTTGGCCACACTCAAGTTCTACGCAGAGAATATCACAGTCGACGATGATTCCGACGAAGCCAAGGAAACCTTGGCCTTGTTTGCCGCTCACTTCAACCGCTTTTGTATCGTCCACGAAGAACACGCCAAACACGAAGACGAAGTCATTTTCAAAACCTTTAATGACTACTTTTCCGATCACGCCCGTAAATGGAACGATGATCACACGGAAGACCACGAAAAGATGGCCGACTACCTTGCCAAGGCCAACATGGCCTTGGATACCAGTGTGGATGTGGAGGAGCGCAAGAATGCTCTCAAGCAACTTCAGTCCGAATTGCCAGGCTTTTTCGAACACTTTGAAGAGCATTTGCGTGGGGAAGAAGATCACCTCAACCCTATTGGCCGTAAATATCTTCCTATTGCAGTCATGGTGCAGTTGTCTCGTAAGGTTTGGGAAATCACTGATTCCAAGCGATGGGAGGTAAGTGGACTCATTCTCATATGCTTTGGCACGGAACATTCCAAGTTAATCACATCTCAATTGCACTATCAAATGTTTAAATCTTCCAGGTTATCATTCCGTACATTATCACGGGTTTGCCCCGCCATCCTCAACGCGTGCGCTACATCAAGGTTTTGACCTGGGCCATGCCGGAACGTGCTCAGCAGATTGGTGCCATTATCTACCGTAATGTCGATGCAGTCATGTGGGAACGTCTCCGTTCTGAAGTCCCTGCCATTATTCCCCGTACAGCACCAGGATACATGCGTTACTATTAGATCTACAAGCCAGGATCCCAGGATTGTGGGTTTGCACCTTGCGGCTGACTCGGTAGTTCATTCTTCGTTTTCTTGTGTGTTTACTGAGTGGGGTTCTCTCTTAGACTGTGTTCTAGACAGCAGTCTTTGGTGCCTTCAATATATTCGATTTCGTTTGGGACAATAAGAGTCGGAGTATGCATCATCGAGCCCCAATAATTCTAGGTTTGTGTTTCCCATATCTGGACTGGTCCCTCTATCTACAGCTTGTAGATTGTAGAGAAGCAACTCTAAAGAGTACCCGCTGCATGGAACAGTCATATGTTCGATGCTTCACGTCCCATTGTAATAACCCCAGCGCTGAGAGCCTCGTTCGACAACCCAGTGAGCCGAAATACAAAGGACCACTCACATTTTCGTTCCTCGTTTCTTCTTCCTTCTTGTACCAATGATGATGATGTTGTGGTTCAAAAGTTTGCGCATAGTTTGTGTGCACTGGTTGGAGCCGCCATGCTTGTGAGCGTTGGAGCACGTTCAAATACGATAAGTAATCCCATTCAACATCCATTGTATTTTTCTCAGTTCGTGAGGCATAAGTAATTGTCTCCCAGATTCCAAGCACGCCTCGTTGGCGATGGGAACAAGACTCTAACGTAATATGTAGTGATATTGAGAAATAAGTAGGGGTTAAATAGCGCTGTCCTGCCGTTCGTGGAGACAACAGACAAAGCAAGCGAGAAGCGACCAACCGATGATCACAAGACCAGGATTTGCATTTTTGTTTGTTCTGCAACATCGAGAGACAAACGAGTAAAGAGCGCCTTATGACTTATGAACCATCAGAGCAACGAACAATTCTAGTATAGGGAAAGAACAAGACTCGAGTACGAGTGGAGCATGAGCGGTTTGACCAAGGCCCCGTCAACCGAAAGAGAAGAGGACAACAAGGCCAAAGCAAGGTGAGCAAGGTGTCATTGAAAAAGATGAGACGACATCCTTCGCCATTCGCTGTTGTCGTCATGTCTCACGCGTTCTGTGATCTTTTCTTGCAGGAGAATCTTACGATGGGCGTCACTTTTCCTGGGCGATATTCGAGATGGTTTGACAATGATCAACATGCAGAATGCATTCCTCATTGTGTCGAAAGTACGTGGAGTCGTTTGTCGAGAAAAAATGGGACGGAATGCTGTCGTCAGTCGCTTTCTCTCATCGTGTCAAGGCGACGAACCAAAGCGCCCTTTTACATCAATCTGACAGTTCTACAATTTCATTTCAATAGGAATATACTGAGAAACAGGGAGGAATGTTATTTTTCGGTACGTGGGAATCTCGGTGGTTTGTCGCCCCATTTGTAGTTTGTGAATCAACCATCTTCTCATGACATCATCGCGATTATATTCTTAGTCTTTGGGGTAAGCCAATTTCTCTTTCAAGCACCAGCAGGATATTTGTATGACTACAGTGATGACAAAGTAACATGGTTTTCAGCGGCCGCCGTATCAACGACATGCTTGACTTTGGCAACCGCCGCGTTGGCCAAACCAGAGGGGCAAAACATGACATTAATGATCATTATTAAGATTCTTCAGGGAGCCGCAACGTCTTTTCTTCCTCCCGGATTGAACAGTATAACACAGGGTATTGTCGGAGTGGCTGGAATGACAAATCAAGTGGCAAACAATGAAATGATGAATCATCTGGGGACGGTCGTTCTTGCTCTGGCGAGCTCTCTTTTGTCCATGTGGCTCTTTCCCGATCTGGGACTTTTATTTTTGGTTGCACCTGTTGCCTGTGCAGGTCTTCTTTTCTTTCTCTGTAAACTTGATCCAAACTGGATTGACCACAACGAGGCACGCGGTTTGACAGCTATTCAGCGTGCAAAGACGGACGACCTTTCGTCATGCTTCAACAATGGCAAGAGAATCGAGTACATTCCTCCCACTCCATCAACAACAGAGAAAACTGGTCCTCTCAGTCCAGCTGAAATGCTCGAGGCTGCGCAACAAAATGTTCGGAAACCAGTCGAAAAAACTCCCAGTTTCAACTTTGGTTGTATGGATGGGACGGCACTCGAGGTGGTTGCACCGTGGGCCGATGGTTCTACCGTCACTTTTCTCAAAGCCGATTCTCCCCTGCGGGTGCTTTGCGATCCGGTGCTGTTAATTTTCATTCTCATTGTGTTTGGATTCAACTTGGCGAATGCGACTGTGCTTCCTCTGGTGATGCAAACATTGGCGATTGGGTCCGGGGCCGGTGGTATGTATCTGGCCGGAATGTGCATGGTGGTCTCTCAATCCTTCATGGCTCTGTCTGCCAAACTTTGTGGCAAATACTCGACAACCTACGGTCGCAAACCCTTGTTCTTGATTGGTCTCGTGTCATTGCCGGTCCGATGTTCCTTGTTGGCACTCTTGTTGAAGTTGCGTGGGGATGACAAGGACCAGAGTTTGGGACTGATGAATTGTTTAATCTTGTCAACGCAAGCGCTCGGAGGAATTGGACTTGGTGTCTTTGGGACCATGTACATTCTGGTCACTTCGGACATTTCGGGTGGGACGGGGCGATTTAGCATGACCTTGGGATTAACCACTGCCGCAATCTCCATTGGTTGCACCGTGTCTGGCTATGTTGGAGAAGCGCTGGCTCAAGATTTGGGCTATCAGCAAGTCTTTGGCATTTTGTCCGCCTTGTCCTGGGTACCTCCGCTACTCTATCTAGTCGCCATGCCCGAAACGCTGCCGCCCTTGCTACAGACCAAAAGTTGCGACGAGGCCGATGTCGACAGCAAAACAAGCCCCCTCAATCGACAGCTGGAAATTAATAGTACACCCACAATTGACGAAGAGGACGAGAATGAAGAAGAAGAAATGGCAAACCCTCAAAGTACGGATTATTGCCGACTATAAGTGGCGTCTGCCTGAATGTCATGTGATCAGTCGGGCGACCGGAAACGGCATCCCATGACACGGCTGGTATCACAACTAATTCTTCCTACGGACAAGAGTTTTGGTACGCGCCAAAAGCAACTTCTTGGGGGTCCATGCATTCACTCACGGAGAATCAGCTTGCCCCTTATGGCGATGAAAAGCTATTCTCTGACTTGATTGCAATGGATTGAAATAATGATGATTCTGTTATAATCATCATTTTGCTCGCTCATTTGCTTTGACATACGAGTTGTATTGGCAGTTATAAAGTTAGCTACACATCTCTCTTACCTTACGGTTCCATCATCAAGGCCCCGGGAGTTACCCGTCCACGAATTTTGTATTTTGTTAGGTAACGATCAAATCTGTTTCGATGGTTCGGCGACTTTTGTGTAATGTGGAGTTGAGGTCCCCCGGCGCGAAATAACGGTCAATCGCGGGCCTCGTTTGGCCCGCGCCTTTTCGTGTTGGAAGCATTTTTCATGGCTTTGATTGCTCTCAAATCTCTCTCATTGCATCGTCGATCGTCGCCCTATCCATTCTTCCAATGTCCAATGTTGAACCCGTACAATGAAGTCAATGGTCCAGCAACGAATCGGAGGGACCAGCCGTGGTGGTAGTGGTGGCGGTAGATCTGAGCCAGGACATGCGCAAGGACAAGTACGGATTCGTCGCAAGGTCAATCCAGCCTCTCCTCCTACGGCGGTGGAGCTGTGCAACGGAATTACCGTGCATTTCCCCTTTCGACCATACGAATGTCAAAAAGACTACATGACCAAAGTCTTGAAAGCTCTGGCACGATCCGAAAATGCCTTGTTGGAATCTCCCACTGGAACTGGTAAAACCTTGTGTTTGTTGTGTTCCACCTTGGCCTGGCAACGGTCGCAAGCCCAATTGCTCATGAACGGCAGCCAATTGCCAACAACCACGAGCTCTCAATCGACAGGGTCTGCGACAGGACAAACAAATCCACAACCACAACATTCCCAGCAGCAACAAACCAAAGTTCCCACCATTATTTACGCCAGTCGGACCCACTCGCAATTGTCCCAAGTGGTGCGTGAACTACGCAACACCCGCTATCGTCCCAGTCATGCCGTATTGGGGAGTCGAGAACACATGTGCGTGCATCCCAAAGTGAAAAAGCCACAGGCATCGGCCAGTGACATCAATCATGATTGCAACAAGTTAGGCAAGGAACGCAAATGTCGATTTCGCAATGCCTTGGATGGTGGATCCTTTGTGCCACCCTCCAATGAAGTTCTCGATGTTTCCGAGGTCCAATCCGGCTGTTGTGGCTCATCCTCGCAGCAACAGCATCAACCAGTCATGGATATGGAAGAGCTTGTTCAAATGGGCAAGACTATGAATGTTTGTCCCTTTTATTACACTCGAGGATTGGTAGAAAATGCCGAATTGATTCTGGTCCCCTACAATTACTTGTTTGACAAGGATGCACGGGAAACCACCTTGCAGGATGTCCCATGGAACAATGCCGTGGTAATTTTTGACGAAGCGCACAACTTGGAATCCTTTGCCAGTGATTCCGCCTCCTTTGATTTGTCCAACACCGACTTGGCCGGCTGTGTCCTGGAAGTGGATCGAGCTCTCAACTATTTACACGTCCTTTCGTCATCGGGGGAACAGTCCATGTTAAAGGCTGACAACTTGGTGCGTCTCAAGGCAATCTTTTTGAAATTAGAAGACTATTTGGTGCATCGAATTCCGGCCTCCAAGACGGCCTTTGGTGGAGAATTCATGATGCACTTTTTGCAACAAGCCGCTGGCATTACCCATGGCAATCACGAAATTTTATTGGAAGAAATTCGCAAAGTCAATGAAGTCATTTTGGATCTCAAGGGGACGGGTGCCATCCGAGGGTCGCCCCGACTCGAGCACTTTGCAACCTGTATGAAACGAGTGTTTGGACACAAACTCGAAAGCAAGTGTCTTGCCAAGGCTAGCTTTTATCGCGTGGTACGTTCCCCGAGGGCAATCGCTCCAGAACAAGAGATGTTTGCGCAAATTGTCCTTTTAACCTTATACTGTGCGCTGTTGTGCTTGTTTTCGTTGGCTTTGACGCAGCACGTTTCACCCAAAGAGACCGGACCTGTACGCGGAGGACCCAACAACAAAACAAATGGCGCAAACAGCAAAACCAATCCGAGTCCTGTCAGTCGAACCATATCGTACTGGTGTTTTGCCCCTGCCTTGGCCATGGAAGAATTGGCCAATCTCAATGTCCGTTCCATTCTGGTCACATCCGGGACATTGTCACCCTTGCCTTCTTACAGTATGGAATTGGGCCTGCCCTTTCCACATACCTTGGAGAATCCACACATTATTGATGCAAAGCAGCAACTCCATGTTCGAGTGATTGGTAGAGGCGTGAATAACCAAGTCTTGTCGAGTTCCTACGAAAACCGAAAGAATGCCGACTACTACAAAGATTTAGGCGCAACCCTTGTGAGGCTGACCAAAGTTATACCGGCTGGTGTCCTTGTCTTTTTCCCAAGTTATGGTGTCATGGATGCTTGTCTTGAAAAGTGGGGTGGACCGTCGGCGTCGTCTTCCTTTGGAGGCAACACCAAGAAAACAGACTTTTTTGCGCCCCAACAACGACGCAAGAAAAAAGCGTCTACCGGCGTCAATCAGTTTGTCTTTCCCCAAATCCCTTCGTCGTCATCCACACTGTCTCAATCCTTGTGGCACAAACTGCTGGAAGTGAAATCCGTGGTATTGGAACCCCGGTCCTCGGCCGATTTGAATGAGGCGATTGCGGAATTTCAAAGACTCTTGAACTTGCCACACTCGCCCGGTTGCATCTTGATGGGCGTTTGTCGGGGAAAGATTAGTGAGGGAATTGATTTTGCCAATGACATGAGTCGTGCGGTGATTATTACCGGTATTCCCTTTGCCCCCGCCATGGATGCCAAGGTCAAACTGAAACGAGAATACTTGGACGGGGCCGTACGAGTGGCCAGCCAAGCCAAGCAGCAACAACAACTCAAGATAAATGACGGTGGCTTTAGTTCGCCATCGGACGAAGACAAGAAACGACTTTCCGTGTCGTCTTCCCTGGTCAAGCTTTCCGGAAATGAATGGTACACGCAACAAGCACACCGCGCCGTCAATCAAGCTGTTGGTCGAGTGATTCGAAGTCGCACCGACTATGGTGCAGTCTTGCTGCTGGATTCACGATTTGACCAAGACCGCAATCTACTGGGGTTAAGCAAATGGATTCGGCCACACGTGCTCAAGGACCAAGGCTTTGCTTTGGCTGAGAAAGACTTGAGGCAATTTTACAAAGCCGTTCAGGCGAAATCATTTGAACTTGTTCCCGCAATACCAGCCGCACCAGCCTGCCCGCCATTGTTTGAGAAGGATGATGAAGAGAATACGGAAAATTGTGCCAAGGTTGCCTTGATTCGTCGCATGGAGGCCAAACCGTCGGCCAATTCTCTTGAACAGTCACAAGTAGATTCCATGGTGTCGGGTTCGTATATTCCACCGGATCAAGTCATAGCCACAGTGAGTTCAAACACTCTTCTTGGATCAATGAACCAGCCATCATCGCATCCAAGTTCCCGACCCAGTCAAGGGAGCAACACTACCAAAAAGCCAGTCTCGTATGACAGTGTGTTTGCAAAGTCCGCTCTATCTACCCGTCCTCCGAAGGTCAAGGCCCAAGCTCGTGATAAGTCCGCCGTCCGATTCATGGAAGGAACCAAATCCCTCTCCACTGCTGATCAAGCCAAGATACGCAAGGCAATTGTCACCATGAAGAAGTCCAGTGATGCTCATGATGGACGAACCTATCATCAGAACGCGCACCAGGTTCTCGACATTTTGATTCGGCACAGCGGTGACAAACTGACTCAAGCGCCTCAGGAAAGTCTATTATCAATTTTCTTTCAGCTTTTACCGCAAGCATACAAAAAAGATACGGAAAGTTTGGCCTACCGCATGATTTTTGAAGCCTCGCCTCTCAATGACATTGCCAAAAAATGCATTGCCCCTGCCGACCACAGTCGTTTGAAATGCTGCGTGTTGCGTGTGATCCAAAAGCTATGGGTGACAGATGCAGATGACTCGTCTTCACTGGTGACCTCTTCTGATCCTCGGCCATTGATAGAAGACATTCATGAAGCACTGTCCATCTTGCACGGGAAAAGCACCGACAAGAGTCAATCACGCCCCATGTGTGCCGCCTTTGTCCGTATGATCCCTCTGCGTTACAAGGAACAAGCCCAAACCATTGTGGATGACATGACGGCCCGAGAGAAAATGGATGAGTTGAAACAACGGGATCGAGCACGCGTCGGTGCGGCAGGCATGGATATGCGTCGCTTTGCCTTGCCGAAACGAAGCAGTCATTTCCCGCCCGCGACGACCAACACCACCCCGAAGGAACCTCTGGTTGGAACGAAACCAGAACCATGCAAGAATCCATACATTCGCAAACGTCCAAGTTCCATGTCATCAACATCCTCCTCGTCGACAGTGCCCAAGAACCCTTATCTTCGCCCATCGGAGAGCAAAAAGCCGTCCTCATCCATTGCCGATTCTGCCTCATTCAAAACTGGTGCGGAACAAAATCCTCGAAAGATACCTCGGTTGGAACAACAACAACAACAACAACAACAAGTCCAGCCTCTGCAACCATCTATACCACCCCCAAACCATTCGGAACCAACCAAGCCTGTAACGGCACCAAAGGATCCTCCTCCATCTACCAAGGCGACGACTGCGCCGTTACGCATAACCAACCCGTATAAAAAGAATTCCAAGTCAACAAAGGCCCCACAAGTTCCTCAACGTCATTCGCTTGGTTCTGTGCTGGGCAAGGCGGAATCTCAAGTCTTTGTGCGGTCCTGGTCCAAAAACACAAGGGGACCCGATTCCAATGCCCCCAAGGGTCTGTCCTGTCCCTTGTGTGATCAAGCCAATCCGAAACCATTCATGGCACCCTGTGGCCATGTGGCATGTCAGTCGTGTTGGAGCCAATGGATGACGAAATCCTCCACCTGTCCCACCTGTCGAGCCTCGTGTACACGGTCCGATTTGGTGCAAGCCGTCTTTGTGGCTTCGTCCAATGAGTATCGCAAATCGTAAGTAGGACGACACCCACGTAACGATTGGCCCCGGTGTGACTCTTTAATCTCTTCACAAACTGTTACTGTGAGATAGATGATACTCCTATGTTGTTTTCTCTGGAGCGTAGGCCATTCGATCTTATTGCTATCAAGGGTAGTATGAAACTCTTTTAATTCTATTGCAACAAGCGGCTAGCTAAAATAGTTTTGCGAATCGGACACTACAAACACAATACGTAGTGCAGTCGTTCTGGTTGCGCGTTGGTTAGGGACCAAAGATGCTGTCCAGTTCATGAATCACGTTCCAGGCGGTGGCCGCCAACGTTCGTCGGTGTTCGCTGATAGGAGCTGTGGGTTCCTCATCGACCGGAACGTCAAAGACCTCTTTGGGTGCTGGCGATACAATCAAAGGAGTGTCCATCCATCGGTCTTGCCGCAAGAGTCGGGGAATTTCATCGTCAATGGACGTATAGCTCCAACGTGCCTGGTCGTCGTGGTGGTCCTCCTCTTCGGAAAAGACTTCGAGACTGCCACATGTGGCAATCTCCTGGCTTGTCGTGGTGCTGCCATGATCCATTTCACTCGTCGTGTCCTTGTCTTCGGTCCATTCACTGCTACTACTGCCCAGACTACTCGTTTGCTGCAAATCCAACAAGGCGGGAACGGGTTCTTCGGGCAAGAGCTGTCGTCGTTGGTGGCGACGACGGAATACCGACGGTCGTTGTTTGCGGCCTTCGTGAGAAGGATGAGATCGATAATGCATCCACAATTGTTCTTGTCGATCCGTCAAGGAAGCGGACGACGAGGAGGAAGGAGATTCTTCCAGTGATTGCACAACAACAACATCTTCGGGAGAATCGCTTTGTGGAACTACAGCGGCGGCGGCATGTTCGGGATGTGACAACGAATGCCATGGTTCACAGAGGCTGCGGGAGAAACGGTCCGTAGTCTCGCGCAGCGGGGAGGGACACTCGCTGCTGCTGGTGTGAAACGTTTCCGGTTGTCGGGCTCGTATTTTGCCTCTTCGAAATGGAGTCATGCTCGAAAACGTTCGACTATTGTTGTTGGTTGTGCTTGTGGTTGATAGAGAAGTCATGATACTCGAAACTGGGTGTAGTGTGTCGTTTTGTTTGTGGTTTCAATGAGACGGTGTGGTGTGGTGATTGCTAAAAGAAAAGAGAGACTCGGGTGCAAAACCCAACTACAACAAGCTACAAACCAGAACGAGACGAGATGGATTTCGATGGCGGTGGTGGGGCGAAAGTTCGGTGACCCGAAAGCAAGTTTCGGCGCCAAAGTGTAAGTAGAGCCAAAAAAGAGTAGTGTGGGATGTGGGATGGCGAAGTCTCTTGTAAATTGGTAGGAAAAGCGCGCGCCCATGTCCGTTGGGCCCCCAAACTTTGGGTGGATCGCAAACGCAACTCTTGGGTTCGTTTTCGTTCTCGTCTACGAATACGATTGCGTGGCCACGGCGTGACATTCGCCAACTGGCAGGTGTTGTGGGGGATTGGGCCATTCCGAACCCCCAAACAAGAATGGAAATCACAACCTATCGTGATAATGTAAATATTTCATTACAACTTCAAACTATTAATCACGTTATCACGCTTGAGCGTAGGAAGGAATTCGTGTTCGGCGTTCGGCGACCATGTCTTTTTTCGAGACACACTAGTCCGAAGTTTGGACGTGCCAGACGACAGACGATTGATGCTCAAACGTGCGGGAGACACGTACTCTTTGGTAAACAAAGAGGTTTAGTCTTGTGTCTCGTGGTCGGCGGTCGGCGAGGCTGATCTTGGTCTTGGACCCCATCCTCGAACGACTGGTGATGGGCGGCGGAGTCCACCAACCATCGTAGCAACGGCAGAAACTTGGAGAGAAAGAAAGGAACGGATCGAGAGGTCATGTCCGTTGCTCCGTTCAAGAAATCAAGACTTGGACTGTTGGATGTTGGATCTTGGAAGAGAGCTGTTGAAAGTGGAGAAAAGTCGTTGAAAGGAGTGACCATGTCTCCGTTGCACATGCTCTCGTTCCACGGTGTCGGTCGTTCCTTTGATGTCACTTTGGTAAAAGAAATAATAATAATCGAGCGTGTTGGATAGACTCCTCTATCTCTCAGTCGGTTGGCATATTTCCTATTGCCCAGCGTTTGATATCCATCACGCTGAATGTCTTGTAAATCATGCACGTTTGTTTGTTTGCAAGAGTCCGCTAACAACCATGAGAGACTTCTTCCGACACGGATTGGAATGCAACAAAAATATAGTTTGAATTTTGAATGGGCAGCACATCCAAAAGGCAACCATCGTCGGAATCTAACCAGTGGTATGGATAGACGCATCTCCGACACTTGAACCGGCATTCATGTCACATGAAGTAAACAACAAAAAGCGATATGACGTGTTTCTGAGCTTTCATGGAGGTGAAGATGCGGTGGAGAGTTTAGGAATCCCTCTCTCGGATTCCGACCAGGATCGATCGGTTCGACAGTTGGCTCGCCTGGTAGAATCCTCGATTCACCAGCGATGCCGTCAACAGTTCCGGGTCGCCAGTGTCTTTCTCGATGAGCGACTGGAAGGCCATCTCCACAATGGTCTCGCCGACGCCATTTTGCAACTCCGCGGCAATGGCGTGGCGCTGTGCCTCTTGACACGACGCTACTTTCAGCGCACCGCGTGTGTGGCCGAGCTACAAAGCTTTCGGGAAATGGATCGAGCCGCCGTAGGTGGAGTGGAAGGGCCCCGAATCAAGGTTCGATTCATTTGTTTGGAAGAGACTGTGGATACACTGTTGGATGATCATACGGTTCAATCCTTTTTGGAAAATACCACCGAGTACAAAGTCCATCAAATTCAGAGAAGGACCTTCTTGGAAATGGCCCATCAAATTGCAGATATAGCGTGCAAGGCCTTGACGGACCCAAGTCAACCAACCATTTTGGGCCCTACGTTGGGGGTGAGTTTCTTGGATTTGGCCCAAAACTACTTTGTGGCGGCAGATTACCGTACGGCCAAGGAGTTTCTCGAGCGAGACGAAGATTCGATTCTCGACGTTTTGCTGGCATGGAAGAAGCAACATTCCTTGTCCAATTTCGATGCCTTGGAAAACTTGGCGACCCTTTTGCGCCGTGACAGTGTGCGACTGGCCGTCCAAGCCTTTCAACAGAAATGGATTCGATCCGACCAATGGGATTGGAGCCCCTCCTACCGGGTAAAGTTCCAGGAACGAATGGAAGAGGCACGACAACGGATCCAGACAGTCGCACGAAACAAACGGCGCAAAGTAGACTTGTCGATTGATGAGTCGGTACTCAAGGTCTTTGACGTTACAAGAAACGCCCTTTGGACTCATCAACATGTAGCACGCCTTCATGAACGAGTCGATGCGTTATTCATGGACTTTCTTGGTAGATTTCTGAGACGGACGACCAGAATTGCCACCTTCTTTCTCTTTACGCCTCCAACGGGGGTGAACTCCACGCAAGAAACATCAACCCCTCTGGTCATGTGCCTGTTTGCCGTGGGTAAAGACTCGAGCACGGGCCGAATGTTTCGAGATTGGGCGGGTTCCAAATCGCCTTCCAAACCGTTTCTCTCCTTTCCCTGCAGTGGGGAACGTGGCAAGATATCGTATTTATCGGAAGCGATTTTTGTGAATGGCAAGCACACTCCATTTGCAATGAAGGATCCAAAGTCGACCAACCATGTCAACCTGCTGATTGTCCCGCTTTTACGAAAGGATGTACCGTTCGGAGCGATCCAGCTAACAAGTTATCCAAACGAAGACTATAAAGACTCTGAAATTGAAGAAGTTTCCAAGATGGCACACTCGGTCGATATTGTTGAAAATCTACGTGTCTTTGATTGCCATCCTCCTCCCTTGAGCAATGCTGATTTCCTAACGCGATTGGAAGACCAAGGGTGCTTCTGGCGTGATATGTCAAATCTTGATTTTGAGTTTTTGGTCATTCTCGATATTGACAACTTTAAAGATTTCAACAAGACATCTCTACTCTATGGCGATCACGTCTTGCGGCAAGTTGGTCAAAAACTACAAAGTGTCGTCCAGTATCCAAACAAGGTGTACCGATATGGAGGGGATGAATTTTGTTTACTCATACGAGCAAGTGTCGATGAGGAGATCCAAAAAGTGATCCTAGCCATATCTAGCTCGTTGAATGGGATCCTGGACATGGAAAATCGCCCCGTTCAAACTACGGCGTCTTTTGGATACGCCAAACACAGACAAGGAATGACGGCTGTCGAATTTTTTCAAGAAGCCGAACAGTCATTGAAACATGCCAAGCATCGAAAAGCCAAGTACTAGTTCGTTAGTGGAACCCCTCGTCGGGATGAATCCACAGTTCTTGCGCCACTGGTGAAGCGATGAACGAGGAGTCATATTCTAACAATCCACGATGAGCTCCCGTCCATCCGTTTTGCGGGCTTGAGTATCTAATCGAAGAGCATGACATTGGATTGATCTCTAGAAAAGAAAATAACGAGAATGGGCCACGAGAGTTCCCTTTAATGCGATACCAATTGGATTTTCTGAAGATACGCGAGTAGGGGGAGTATCTTTTGTTTCTTCTTTCAAAACATAAAGCCACTCCTATAGCTGTCGGCTAGCGTGAATCGCACTGCCTTTGTAGCATTGGAACTCTACTACTCTAGTAGATGATTTCCTTCCTAGAGCTCTGTGCGTTTGAAGTCAATGTATTCAAAGATGTTATGTAGCAAAATTACAGGTGGGCATCGTAGTTTTCGTTGCTCTAAACCATCATCAATCGACTGGCCCGCATGGAGTTATAACGCAAGGAAGGCAAGTGCAAGTCCAGTTGGACCACTTTTTGTGTCTCCTCGATCAATTGTCGGTGTTCCTGGCGATAGGGACTGCTTTAGGGTATCACGCTTCGAATGCTCGTGTGCTTGTTTGTTTTGAGCATGACGGATTCTGGAAAGGCCTTGAGCATGCTGGCCACTGTGGTGGGTGGTGCACACACATTGAGGGCCACATGGACCGGTGTCCAGCCCGAGTAGTCGCAGCCACGCACCGATGCTGGATCCGCCTTGACCAAGATGGATACCACTTGAGGGTTGGCTCCATTGGTCAATGCATAATGCACCGGAAGGCGTTGAAGGGAATCTTCCTCCAAACATGCTTTCTTATTCTTTTTCACCAGATAGGCAATGACGGCAGGATCGGCATTCTTGCGACAGGCGCAGTGCAATGGCAATCGATGAAACGAGGACTCTTTTTTGGTGAGACTGGCCGGATAAGCTTCCACCAGGGCCTTGATACAACTGAGGGGAGCATTTGCCACCAGAGCTTCATGAATCGGATATACTTTGGCGTTGGTCCGTCCATCGAACAACCCTTCACGGTTGGACGTTTTTCGGGCTTGTTCGGGAAATTGTTTGGCCAATTTCGATGCCAAGGACCACTTTCCACGGGTGATTGCTCGGCTGAGATCTGAAGGTGCTGCGAACATGGTGAATGAATTGGTTTGGCGTTTGTTTGGTTAATGTTTTTGTGAGAGGACGAGAGGATTGCTCCTCCATTTTCGTTTTCGAGGAGCATTGTTGTTTGAAAAGTTTCCGTCACAAAAAAAATGAGCACAGACTGCAGAAAGTTGAAAAATGCATAGGAGAAGCACCTTGTCCCCAGCGGTAAATATCGTGTAGATGTTGCTCAAAGATTCTTATAATCAAAATATGAAAATACTCCCTGCTGGTCAATATCACATAGGATCTCTGGGGTGTATTCTGCACAAGAAATGATGACTATAGCGTGAAGTGTACAAAGGTAAGATTCCTCTACTTTTGCTGTCGCACTTACACGGCAGATGCACAAAAATGAGATAGGCATTGGCTTCAATTTTGACTGAACATGCTGACGTAGATCGCATGATCATCGGTAGATCGATAGCTATTTCGCTACGATATATGTTGAGTGTTGAGGAGTTCAATTACTCTGTCAAACAAAATCCAGAGCTCGTTGCTTGCCGTGGGAAGTCGTGGGAATAGACTTGTGCTTGGAGAGTACCGACCGAGGTTTTGCTAGAGGATCATGAATTCATTGTTAGAGCAGCCAGTGGATATTCCTCGCCATGCCCGACATCGACCACCGGGGTCCTCCTGGTCGGATTTTGTGGCCACGGCCACCATGCTTCCTGTCTTGTCTGTGACGGCCTTGCCCCTTTCGGTGGCGTATCAAAGTGGCAAGGCCTTGTGGAATGCTGTCCAACCATCTTCGGACCGCAAACAGAAGGACCAGTCGTCTCGACGACGACCACCACCATTGGATTCCGGTCACGTTCCAAGCAAGGTGATTCCTCGACCGAAACGACGTTATGATGTGGTACTCTTGGGAGTGACGGGTTTTACGGGTCGACTGGCAGCTCGTTATCTGGCACAAACCTACAATCAACGGAATTCTCGTTCGCAACGACGCAGAGTCAAGTGGGCCATGGCCGGTCGTTCTCGATCCAAGTTGGAAGCATTGCAACGAGAATTGATTCGTGACTTTGGTGGACAGTGGCAAAACAATGACGAGGCTGTCCCCGAACTTGTGGTGGTGGATACCTTGGTCCCCGAAACCTTGCCACAGTTGGTGGCCCATGCCCGCGTCGTGGCGACCACGGCTGGACCCTATGGCTTGTACGGGTCTCATGTGGTGGAATTTTGTGCCAAGTATGGAACCCATTATGTAGACATTACCGGTACGTCCGTAACGAAGAGTGATCCCGCAGCTCTGTTATTGTGAGAGATGAGTGTTTGATTTGGTCCACGACAAAACTAAGTATTGCCACGATCACTCCCTCTCTCTCTCTACAGGTGAAGCCGACTGGGTTCGTTCCATGATTGCGCAATGGCAAAGTACGGCCGAACAAACGGGTGCAATCTTGGTTCCCTTTTGTGGTCACGATTCCGTGCCCTGGGATTATTTGGTGTGGAAGATGCAACAATTGCTACGTCGTGACTGCCAGGATGATTTGGAGTCGGTCACATTTTGGGATGAATTCCGACTCACCGCTCCAGGTGGGACCCTGGCCACCCTCAATGCCTCGGCCGAGGGCAAATTGGACACGCCACCCATGTCATCATCATCATCTTCTTCTCCGTCGGCAGAGACGATTTCAATTGATCCCCTATTGCGTGTACCGGTAGAACAAGATGATGTCAATCGTGCTGACATTCCCAAACGAACAATACGACGACGAAAAAGCAAATACCGTCTCAAAGCCAATTTGCCCACCTTTATTGCGCCGTCCAATTCTCCATGGGATCGTCATGGTGACAAACGTGGTCGTTGGACGCTTCCGTTTGTCATGGCGGGTGTCAATGCCAAGGTGGTACAATGGAGTCATGCCCTCCGACAAGTTGGACACACCCACTTGACGTACTCGGAACAGCAAGTGGTTCCCAATTTCCGGACCGCCTTTTGCAATTATTTTGGTGGAGCCGTCTCCATGATGATCCTCATGGGCAATCCCCTAACCCATGACTTGCTGAAACGATTTGTATTTTTCCAACCCGGTCAAGGGCCTAGTCAAGAACGTATGGAAACCAAAAACTATCAATACATTACGGGAGAGGGTGTGGGTGTCCATGGAAATCGGGTACAAGTGGCCTTGTACTTTACCAAAGACGTGGGATGTTTGGAAACGGCACGCATGATGGTCGAAGCGGCCCTGTGTTTGGCCCATACAAATGAATGCGACTTGCCCATTTCCGCCTCCAACCAAACGAGCGGTTCTTGTGGTGGATTCTACCCTCCCTCTGTCGCATTTGGTGACTTGTTGTTTGATCGGATCCTCAATGAAGACACACATTATGCGTGCAAAACATTTCCCTCCAAAGATACAAAACCGACCCCAAGATCAACGTTGCGATCTCGATTGTAAAGCGGTCCGAAAGGTATTTCGCAAAAAAGCGTGGCTTTGGTGGTGTCCAATTTTCCTCGAAAACAGAATCTACAATCTGGGTCGACCTCTCTGAAAGATTTCATGGTCGTCTTCATCTTCATCATCATGAAAATCTTTCCATTCCTCATTGTCGTGATCAACATCTCCTTCCGCTTTTTCGTCATGATCCAGAAACTGGTCCTCCTGGTCCATGCCATAGATTCGACGTTGCCGTCGCTCAAAAAAGGCCTCCCCACGCTTTTGTAATTTCTTGATCCGTGCAAGGTCCAAGGCCTTACTGTAGGGATCCTTGTACTTCATATCTTTGAGGAGCCATCTCCGTTGTTGCTCACCGTTGCGAAGATGATGCACAAAGCGGTTCAAGTTGGTTTGATCCAAGCCTTCTGTTCGAGTATCCGAGCTAAAGGAAAAGCAATCCGTTTCGGCCCGAAACAAATCACGCGTATATTGACAATAGTATTCGTATCGTGAGGCCAGTTCCTTTTCTCGATTGACGGGTGGTAACATGGACAAGAATGTGAGTCTGGAATCGGCGGCACGATCGCGAAGCAATTGTTCTTGATCGGCCAAATCTTTTTCTTCGCGTTGTTGAAATTCCTTTTCATCATTCTCGTTCGCCACCCGTAACAACCGAGTGGAACGAAAACACAACCGACACAAGGATCGTGCCAAGTACGCCGTCTCTTGTAGAATTTCACGTTCTTCTTGTTGTTCGTCCCACTCGTTGGCCGAGGAGGACGGCGGACTGTCGGACGAAAGGAATCTCAGTTGCTTTGGAAATTGATCAAGAACAATGGGGAATGAGCCAAGACGATTGTAGCTCTTTGGACGACACCACTGACGAATCGTCAACATGTTGTTGCATAAAGACAATAGATGACTGTCTAATACCTGATACCCAAAGATCGACTTCTCTTCCGCTCCCGCTGCAGAATATGCGATATGCGATGACAACAGAGTGGCAAACCCGATGGATCGTTCTTCGGGTCTAATACGTCACGACGCGTCTGTCCGTTGCCCCTCTGACCGCCTGTGCTTGCGCGCGCGTGAGTCAGTCGCAAGATGAGTCAGTCGCATACAGCGCATCATTCCAACACAACAATGAGATCAGAAAAGTTCGACGATTGGTATCTCGGTGTTGATGTGCAGTCGCTTTCTCGATCTCTCTTGATCGACGCCGCCGTCAACCCAGAAGTCAACCAACGACTGACTGAGCTATCGACGTGTCTCGTGCTCGTGTGCAAGGTCCAACAGCCATCACACAAGATACTTGTATTTCCATTCCTCTCACGCTTTTCCTGCGCTGGCGGTGTGAAAGTTGTTGTCAAACGTCTAACCCCCGCTCTGTTGCCATAAATCTTTATCATACACAACCATCCTTAATATCATCATCACCATCATCATGTTCAAGGCCTTTTTGCTTCTCCTCTCGACGGTCTCTGTGACAGCCTTTGTCCCTTCCAGCCGATCGACTTCTACATCGAGCGCGGTCCAACGCTATGCTCTCTTTGACGAAGACGAACAAGGCTCGTCCTCGCAAAAATCCATGTCTCCCTCCCTTCCCTTTTTGCCCAGACCAAAGTTGTTGGATGGTACCATGGCCGGAGATGTTGGCTTTGAGTAAGTTGTCTGGATCGCACATACCGACATTTCTGTTGTGTTGTCTCCCTTCTAATGCGAGGCATTGTTTCTTGTTTCATCACCAAAGTCCCTTTAACTTTGCGGGTGCCGACAAGGCCAGTCTCATGTACATGCGCGAGGCGGAATTGAAACATTCTCGTTTGGCCATGTTGGCTGTTGTGGGCTGGCCCTTGGCCGAATTGTTTGACAAGCCCTTGGCCGATGCCATGGGCATGTCCACCTTGTTGACCAAGACCGGTGCCAGTCCTTCCTTGTTGAATGGTGGATTGGGCAAGGTTGACACCTTGTACTGGGTCTTGGTCATTCTCTTGGCTGGCATTGTCGAAATTGAAAATGACAAGGTCCGAGAAAGCAAGGGTAAGGATTACACGGCCGGTGATTGTGGCTTTGATCCCCTTGGCTTTTTCCCTCGAGATTCGGCTGGTCAAATGGCCATGAGGACCAAGGAAATCAAACATGGTCGTTTGGCCATGATGGCCATTTTGGGCTTTGTCGTCCAAGAAGCCCTCTACCGATCTCCCGTCGTGGCCGAAACTCCCTACTTTTTCAAGCCCCTCTTCTAAACGAAAATGAGGCAAGGAAACGACGGTGAGCGGCTAGTAGAGGAGACACACAATTCGGACATTCTCTCGAACTGGTTATAAGTAACTCTGTAGATAATTTTCCTAGACAAACTGCAATTGAAGACTCCAACGAAAAGATGTATTTGGATGAGATAGACTCGTCAATCCCTGGCCAATGTCCCGTCGTTTGTAGGGAGAGGTCCATCGACATTCCAATCAATGGGCGTCTGGCACATGCGTTGCAGGGCGAAATTGCACATGCCAAAACATTGGCTGCCAATAAAGGGCGTAGAGGTTTTGCGCGCTCCCAGAGGACTGGGATGCGAACTGGACAAAATGACGGCACGGGAAAGATCGGCCTGTAACTTTTGCACACGTTCCAACGCCGGTTTGCCCCACAACAAAAAGACCACCTTGTCGTCCTTCTTGCCCTTGCGACGGGAGGCCAAGACGGTTCGTAAAATAGCCGAAGTCACTTGTTCCCATCCCTGCTTTTGGTGAGACTGAGGCTTTCCTCGTCGAACCGACCAGACAGTATTGATCAGCAAGACTCCTTGTTGTGCCCAACGAATCAAATGGCCATGAGGCGGAATGGCATTATTGGAATAGGTTTGGGGAGGCGTTTCGCCCTTGGCCGGATCAAAGTGAACATTGGGGTCCGTGGCCAATTCCAAATAAATATTCTTGAGAGAGGGTGGAAGGGGTCGGACCTGAGGACGGACGGAAAAGCACAATCCATGCGCTTGACCGGGACCATGATAGGGATCTTGACCCACAATGACGACCTTGACTTGATCCAGGGGACAGGAATTCAAGGAGGTCCACAAGTCGGCCGCGGGTGGGTAAATGGTTTGCGAGGCTCGTTCGCGAGCGACAAATTCGGCCAACTTGGCAAAGTCTCGCGATTCCCAAGTGGAACGCAAGGCCGACTTCCATCCACCGGTATCGTTCAAGGAGGACAACAATTCTTGGACAGCTTCGGGAGCGTACGGATTGTCAATCACAACCTCCGTGGATTCTTCTTCTTCTTCTTCTTCGTTTGGATCTTCTGGTTCCATGGTTCTCCTACGTTTCACGCGGTCTGTACTGCCTGTTGGTTGCTCCGGCATGGTACTGGATGTTTGCTCTGCAGAGGCTGGTTCTTCTTCGCCTGGTCCGTTCTCTGCGGTTTGCGAACGCTTCTTTTTGGTCTTGAAAAAGGAGGTAATCAATCCAGGGGCCATGACGACGGCAACAAAGACAACCAATGTCAAGATGAATCCGAAGCTATTGAGCTTTTCGAGAAGGGATCGATGACAACACCACTCGAAGGATGGATCGAATATGAAACGAGAATTGCAATGGGATTTTGGATTTTTGGCGCGGAACACGCCGTCAGATATAATGAGTCGCATATAAGTCGTATTTGTGTCGCATCAATTAGTAGACACAAAATGCTAACTCCGGCCAATAGTCTCTTTTGAAGTAGGAGTAGGTAACTTCGATCAGCACCTACTCTACCTAGAAGAGAAAGACATGGGAGTAAGGTAGACGATGAATTACACGTACTTTTATTCCAAGGATGTAGTGAAGTGCAATTGCGATTGGAAATCGCTATCGGTAATAGCGTACTTGCTTTTTCCAATGGTCCTGAGGCAATGGATCATGTCCTCCTTCAAAGTTGTTTTCGTACTTGGGAATGTTCTCATCGACTAATCGAAGCGACTTTGTTGGGTGACAATAGGTTTCGCATCAATGCTTTTTGCGCATCTCCTTTGCTTTCGTACCACCAGATACCCGTTTGGGGACATTGGACACCTGTTACTTGTTTGCCACTCCAGCCCCAGACAAAGTAATATCCATTGCCGTGCACATAACCACTGGTGTACCACTCGGTACCGTCCTTGCTGGGACAATGACAATATTGGATTTTGTCAAACTCAAACTCTCGAGTCACCTCTTCTGGAACACCAAAGGTACCGTTCTTGTACACATGACCATAACGACATGGAATTCCATTGGAGCTGCATTCGGCAGTTCCAGTAAAGCGACGACACTTTTCGAACCGACGAGGCTGCGCTTCACGAGACGATTGAGCACCTCTGCGGCCCTTGTCCCTCATTCGACGTGAAAATGCAGTCCACAGAAGCCAATCAGGATCAATGTCGGGAAGTGCGGGCAACGATCTTCTCGCCCCCATGTCCTCTCGTTTGGTTGTGGTGAATGGAACGTTGTGGGCTAAAGAGTTTCTTTTACGGGGACGTTCCATGGAGGGATCGGGACTGTGATCGGCATGGCGTTTGGGATGTGGGTCGTTTCGGTGGTCACTCTGTTGGATCAGTTGCAGCAGACCATCGTCCGTCGTCCAGCTTGCCAAAACACCCCACAGAGCTTCTTTGGCCAGGTGACTGGTCGGGTACCACCACAGATCACTTTCCACGTGATAGACTCCCTCATCTCCACCTGCTGCATAATAAAATCGATTGCGAACAATGCATCCAGCTGTACACCAATTTCTTTTCTTGGTATCACGGGCACCCACCACATGCACTTGGGCTTTTTGAATAACTTGTGCATTCTCCAGATCTTTTTGGTCAACCAAGTCTTCTAGATTCTCCACGGATCGTTTGTCACGCTTGTAGTTTCCGGCATGTTTACACACGTGTCCAAAATGACAATGCTTTCCCCGCCTACACGTGCCGGTGCGGTCAAAATGCAGACATCGTCGGGAAATTGATGGACGACCATGGCAGTCCACGGGCGAATGAGAAAAGAGCCAGTTTTTGTATTTCGTGGAAAAGTGCATGGGATCTTCCTCATTCCTATGGGTGCTGCTGCCTAGGGAGGAACGTCGCCGTGATGCAGGACTTGTGGGAGGACTTGATTCAGAAGATGATGAAGACGACGATGAAGATGATGAAGAGGAGGATGAAGATGAAGATGACGAAGAAGAAGAAGAAGAAGATGAGGAGGAGGAGGAGGACTCTTCGGTCGTCGTCGTAGGTGACGTCAGGTTGCGAGGAGCTTGTAGGGGGGCATTTCGGATGAGTTGTCTTTCTGGTTGCATCTCTTCGTTTTTTTCTGCCACGGCCGAACGTTGGGGGTCCATGGAGTTGGGGGTTTGAGTTTTTTGGACGAATGCCGTCTTGGTCTTGGCGGGGGCGCTCCTTCGTGGGGAGGGGAGTGCGGTAAACAGCAATGGCTGCGATGTGTTGGATTCGTTTGTGCTTGAGGGATCGCTATTTCCCGTGTGAGTAGCGTGGTTCTTGCGAGCATTTGCAGATAATAGACCTTGATGTTGGGTAGGGCGAGGGTGACAGAGAGGAAAGTTGCTGTTTTCGAGATTATGTTGGGTCGATACGGAGGGAGAATCGGTGTGATTCTCTTGGTCTTGGGCTAATGGTGGATTTTTACGAAGTTGGGTCGTTTGAGAAGAAGAAGGATCGTTGCGGTTCTGGCGATTGTTCGTTTGATTCAATTGGTGGTCTTGTCGTTGGGTTGGAGGAAGAGCTTGGTAGAGTTGGGTTGATGTAAGGGTGTTTGATTGGCTAGACTTCTGGTCTTGGCGTTGGGTTGATGGAGCATGTTGTTTTTGCTGAACTGCTGGAATGTTAGGATGAGAGTCCTTACCGGTCTGGTAATTCGACTTCTGGTCTTGGTGTTGGCTTGGTGGAGGAGACAGAAGAGGGAAGTTTCCTTTCCTGTCTATTTGATTGGTCATTCTCAGATCGTGAGGCAGGATAGATGGAGAGGCAGAGGGGGGTTGGAGTGTTGCTGGACTAGGAACGTCCATAGCATCGTCTTCTTGTTTGATAGGAGTTGGTCGTTTGGGTTGGGGTAGAGAAGCTAGGTTGGAATACCATCTTTCGGGTAGCGAAAGAATGATAGAGGCCGCTTGGTGATCTTGTCGTTGGGTTGGAGGAGGGGCTTGGTAGAGTTGGGTTGATGTAAGGGTATTTGATTGACTAGACTTCTGGTCTTGGCGTTGGGTTGATGGAGCATTTTGGTTGTGCTGGGTTGATCGAAGGGTAGGATGAGAGTCCTTACCGGTCTGGTGATTGTTTGCTTGATTTGACTTCTGGTCTTTGTGTTGGCTTGGTGGAGGGGGCTGAAGAGGGATGCTTCCTTTCGTGTCTATTTGATTGGTCGTTCTCAGATCGTGAGACTGAGTAGGTGGTGAGGCAGAGGGAGTTTGGGGCTTTGCTGGACTGGGAAAGTCCGTAACATCGTCTTCCTGTTTGATAGGAGTTGGTCGTTTGGGTTGGGGTAAAGAAGCTAGGTTGGAATACCATCTTTCCGGCGGCGAAAGAATGATAGAGGCGTTGGTGTCTGTGACTGGAGGGGGTCGTGAAGATGGGGGAGCTTTCGCTGGAGGCAGCGATTGAGTTGGTCTTTTCAGTGTGGACGTTTTGTTCACTGATTGAGCTGGTGTTGTATTATTTGCGGGTTTGTTAGTTTTTACTTGTTGGTTGGCTTGGGCTTGTTGCCCGGCTTGGGCTTGTTGGTTGCTGATATTATTGATGTTGTTGTTGTTATTCTTATGATTCTTTGCGCTGTTGTTGGTGTTCTGATCCAACAGCGAGGACTCGGAGTAGAAGCCAATCGCATCTAATTTGTCCATTCGATCGGCCGCAACCTCTACAGAACAGCCAAGGTCTATCGTACCTCCACTGTTCATCCATTGGTTCCATTGATTCCGCTGTTGCTTGACCCATGTTTCCAATAATTTGTGTTGCCCGTTGGGACCTTGTTGCACTTGCGTATGACCGTGTTTTTCAAAGTATGCCTTCAAGATGCGATACATGACATCCCATCCCGTGGTCCCAGTATTCTCCGATTCCTTCTTTTCCTCCGTTGTCGGTGGTTCGCCATCCGGTTCGAGCTTGACGCTCACCCCCGGAGGCATGATGATACGCAGCTTGTCTTGTTCACTCTATACACGTCAGCCCTTGAGAACTGCAAAATGAGGAACGAGCAAAAGGAAGAAAATCACGCCGCCGTCCCTGTCTCAGGCCGACCGACTGCGTGTGGATTGCTTATATGCTGGATGTGTTGTTGTGGTAGCTAGTTTGTTCGGTTATTGCCTTCAGTGATCTTCTTGCTCAATCAACTTCTTTCTCTCTTATCTGTTTTTTTTTTGAAACAAGCGAACGCGCCACAGAGCGTCGCAGTCGCGGTTAATGGATTGCAATATGCAATACCCAGAGTTCAGAGTTCTCGCCCATTCCACATCCGGGTTTGGTCTTGCTCTTCTTCGCATGAAAACTTGAAACCGGCGTCAAGCGAATCACACAAACAACAAAACGACACCAATTCCAAAACTCGTTTTTCACACGTCGTTGTTGGACGTTCCATCTCCAATCTTCCTCTCAGAAGACGGTACGCGACCTAATAATGGATTCTTTGCCAGAAGCCGTCGCAGAGAAGTTAGTATATCCAGTTTTCAGCCCCGTCCGTTCATCTGCATTGGGAGACCAGTCGACTCCTGCCGTTGTTCAATTGCAAAACGGCCATGCGGGCGCCTATGAGAGCAGGTACAGAAATGTGGATGTTATTTCGATGATTGAAAACATGCAAAATCAACTGACGGAACAAAACAACCGAATCACGGCACAGAACGACCGAATCACGGTGCTGGAAAAGACAGTTGGACATTTAGCTCGGCACAGTCATTGCGTGCGATCAGACTTAACCGAATGCCCGATATGTCAAACCCGAACCAGGCTGAAATAACTCTTCTGTGGTCACACCATGTGTGAGACTTGCATGTCCAACGTGAGCTCCAATCAATGTCCATTCTGTCGTGATGGCCATCCATGTGGCTTTGTGAGGAACCCAGAAACGCTCAGTCCACCCAAGAATCTTGACGATTTTCTACGTTCAACCATGTCCTATCGCTAGTTCTGGAGAGCCGAGGAATTCTCGCTTGTTGATCAAGGGAAATCAATCAAGACAGAGGCTGTGTGGTGCCGTCTGCAAATGGAGAGAAGTCAGAATTTCTGATCAAGGGAAGTTTTTTTATAGATAGAGAGCTTCTGACTTTCTGACGACGGAAACGAGTCAGAGATAAAGCATAAAACCACATAGCACAGATTCATTATTATATTCATGATCAATCATCTCAAATGGTTTAGGCACACAGTCGACCTACCTCTCATAGACGAATCTTTGATCTTGTGTCCATTCTAATCCTGAGACATTGGGCCTGGGAGCTATCAAAACGTACAGTAACACTTGTTCTGGAAAAAACATGGAGTGTAGTTGTGCAAAAACAAGCAAACAGATATTCCACTTCTCAGAAATTGTTCCAGAGTCTGCAATCATCAACCTTTCCAAGATTTTGCTGAATGAACTCATGCATCCTGGTGTGCTGGATTTGCAACTTGATCGCATGATTTGAGAGGGGAGTGCAAGGGCTGCAGCATCGAGCATCAATCATTCGAGGTCGCGTTGGACCTTCTTCAATAAAGTCGACTATAACAGTTGCGATTGACATTTTGTTCCAATCGAGCGCAACTGTTGGAGAAACATGAAAATGACGTAAGAAAGGGATAAATTGGAGATTTGGTAGGGTCAATTGGGAGCGGTCATGGTCTGGTCATGATGACAAGTGGTCATAGAAAAGAGAGGTAAGAAGATGACCGTGAGTTGAGAAGAAGGACAAAACTCATTCTTTTTCTCTTCCTCCAAGAGGATTACTCACAATTAATGTTATGGGTTCTGGCGAGCTAGAGGAGTCTTCAGCCCATACATACCCACTCATGATACTTGCTTTAACCTTCCTTTCTTTCAAACAGGAGAACAGAACAACAGGAATCTTGAAAGGTTTCGTTCGGGCCGTCCGTCCTACAGGGGTGGTCCTGCTTCCTGAGACTACATCACATACTATTGTATGTTGGGCTGCCCGTCCACTCACACTTTTATTTACAGTGTCATGGCATTCCTAGGTTCGCTGTTACGATTGCCGGCGTCGTCCCGGCGACCGTAGGTTTCGAATCAAAGCGCCAATGGCCTTTTCCTTGGTTTTGTACCACCACAGCCCCGTTTGAGGACATTTCATGCCCGTCCCCTGTCGGTCCTGTCCCACACCCCACACAAAGAAATAGCCATTGCCATCTACGTAGCCACTCGTATAGCAATGAGTTGGACGTGGCGACGATGAAGACGTGGCGACGATGAAGACTTGTCGCTGGAAAGATTCTCGGTCTGGTGACACCATACTTGAATTTCCGAACGGTCCAAGGCCTTGGTAACATGTTCGGGGACACCAAATCTCCCATGTTTGTACACGTGCGCATGGATACATTTAAATCCATAGGGGCATTCACCTGTTGTTTCAAATCGACGGCACTTTTGGAAACAACGCGGTTTTGATTTATTCGTGCCACTGGAAGACGGTTTCGCCGTGTCCTCGTCTCGGAGTCGTCGTGAAGTATGGGTCCAAAGAAGCCAGTCTGGTTTTATATTGAGCGGAAATACGGGTGGTCCTTCTGCGACCACTGTGGTGGGTTCCTCACTTTGTGTTATGGATTGGACCGACGGACTCATGGAGGCCCTTCGTTTGCGAGGACGTTCTGTGGAGGGATCTGGCAGATGATCAGCACTTCGTTTGCCATGATTTTGTTTGAGCAATTCCAAAAGACCGTCATCCTCAGCCGTCCAGCTCGCCAGTACATGCCAAAGAGCTTCCTTGGCAAGCTGCCGCGACGGATACCACCAAAGGTCACTGTCTACATGGTACACTCCTTGTTTTCCCCCGGCTGCATAGTAATAGTAACGATTTCCAACACTGTAGCCCGCTGTAATCCATTTGTTTCTCACGCTATCTTGGCCACCACTGAACAGAATCTGTTTGTTACTAAAAAATTCTTGTTTGGTCATGATTTGCTCCAGATCATCCTGCTTCTCTGCGCATTTGGGCTTGCCTTGACTGATGTGTTTCAAGTTTTGACCTCGACGGATGATACATGGATGGTCCGCGTCTTTTTCGTTGGGCGAACGCGACAGGAGCCAGTCCTTAAACTTGATGGAAAATTTCATTTGTTTCTGTTGTTCATCATCCGTACTACTGTTGCCACGAATAGAAGAACGTCGTTGTGTGGGGTTGGTGGTAAGAGTTGATTCCGAAAAGCCAGAAGAAAAAGAAGACGCTTCTGTCGTAGTGACGGGAGACGTGACCTTGGGAGGAGCTTGAAGTGGCGCGGTTTGAAGAAGTTTTTTCGTTCGAACCATAACCCTAAGGCCATTCTCTTGGTGCTTGTCGATATCCAAGGGCAGGGACTCGGAGTAGAAGCCAATCGCATCTAATTTGTCCATTCGATCGGCCGCAACCTCTACAGAACAGCCAAGGTCTATCGTACCTCCACTGTTCATCCATTGGTTCCATTAATTCCGCTGTTGCTTGACCCATGTTTCCAATAATTTGTGTTGCCCGTTGGGACCTTGTTGCACTTGCGTATGACCGTGTTTTTCAAAGTATGCCTTCAAGATGCGATACATGACATCCCATCCCGTGGTCCCAGTATCTCCTTTGTCGGTGGTTCGCCATCCGGTTCGAGCTTGACGCTCACCCCCGGAGGCATGATGATACGCAGCTTCTCTTGTTCACTAGACACGTCAGCAGTTGAGAACTGCAAAATGAGCAACGAGCAAAAGAAAATCACGCCGCCGTCCCTGTCTCAGGCCGACCGGCTGCGTGTGGATTGCTTTTATGCTGGATGTGTTGTTGTGGTAGCTAGTTTGTTCGGTTATTCCCTTCAGTGATCTTCTTGCTCAATCAACTTCTTTCTCTTTTCTGTTTTTTTTTTTGAAACAAGTGAACGCGCCACAGGCAGGAGGTGAGCGTCGCAGTCGCGGTTAATGGATTGCAATATGCAATACCCAGAGTTCAGAGTTCTCGCCCATTCCACATCCGGGTTTGGTCTTGCTCTTCGCATGAAAACTTGAAACCGGTGTCAAGCGAATGAATCACACAAACAACAAAACGACACCAACTCCAAAACTCGTTTTTCGGACGTTCCATCTCCAAATCTTCCTCTCAGAAGAAGGTACGCGATCTAATTATGGAGTCTTTGCCAGAAGCCGTCGCAGAGAAGTTAGTATATCCAGCTTTCAGCCCCGTCCGTTCATCTGCATTGGGAGACCAGTCGACTCCTGCCGTTGTTCAATTGCAAAACGGCCATGCGGGCGCCTATGAGAGCAGGTACAGAAATGTGGATGTTATTTCGATGATTGAAAACATGCAAAATCAACTGACGGAACAAAACAACCGAATCACGGCACAGAACGACCGAATCACGGCACAGAACGACCGAATCACGGCACAGAACGACCGAATCACGGTGCTGGAAAAGACAGTTGGACATTTAGCTCGGCACAGTCATTGCGTGCAATTAGACTTACCCGAATGCCCGACATGTCACACCCGAACCAAGCTGAAATAACTCTTCTGTGGTCACACCATGTGTGAGACTTGCATGTCCAACGTGATCTCCAATCAATGTCCATTCTGTCGTGATGACCATCCATGTGGCTATGTGAGGAACCCAGAAACGCACAGTCCACCCAAGAATCTTGACGATTTTCTACGTTCAACCATTATCGCTAGTTCTGGAGAGCCGAGGAATTCTCGCTTGTTGATCAAGGGAAATCAATCAAGACAAAGGCTGTGTGGTGCCGTCTGCAAATGGGGAGAAGTCAGAATTTCTGATGAAGGGAAGTTTTTATAGATAGAGAGCTTCTGACTCTCTGACGACGGAAACGAGTAAGAGATAAAGCATAAAACCACATAGCACAGATTCATTATTATATTCATGATCAATCATCTCAAATGGTTTAGGCACACAGTCGACCTACCTCTCATAGACGAATCTTTGATCTTGAGTCCATTCTACTCCTGAGACATTGGGCCTGGGAGCTATCAAAACGTACAGTAACACTTGTTCTGGAAAAAAACATGGAGTGTAGTTGTGCAAAAACAAGCAAACAGATATTCCACTTCTCAGAAATTGTTCCAGAGTCTGCAATCATCAACCTTTCCAAGATTTTGCTGAATGAACTCTTGCATCCTGGTGTGCTGGATTTGCAACTTGATCGCATGATTTGAGAGGGGAGTGCAAGGGCTGCAGCATCGAGCATCAATCATTCGAGGTCGCGTTGGACCTTCTTCAATAAAGTCGACTATAACAGTTGCGATTGACATTTTGTTCCAATCGAGCGCAACTGTTGGAGAAACATGAAAATGACGTAAGAAAGGGATAAATTGGAGATTTGGTAGGGTCAATTGGGAGCGATCATGGTCTGGTCATGATGACAAGTGGTCATAGAAAAGAGAGGTAAGAAGATGACCGTGAGTTGAGAAGAAGGACAAAACTCATTCTTTTTCTCTTTCTCCAAGAGGATTACTCACAATTAATGTTATGGGTTCTGGCAAGCTAGAGGAGTCTTCAGCCCATACATACCCACTCATGATACTTGCTTTAACCTTCCTTTCTTTCAAACAGGAAAACAGAACAACAGGAATCTTGAAAGGTTTCGTTCCGGCCGTCCGTCCTACAGGGGTGGTCCTGCTTCCTGAGACTACATCACATACTATTGTATGTTGGGCTGCCCGTCCATTCACACTTTTATTTACAGTGTCAAGGCGTTCCTTGGTTCGCCCTTACGATTGCTGCCGTCGTCCCGACGACCGTAGGTTTCGAATCAAAGCCCCAATGGCCTTTTCCTTGGTTTTGTACCACCACAGCCCCGTTTGAGGACATTTCATGCCCGTCCCCTGTCGGTCCTGTCCCACACCCCACACAAAGAAATAGCCATTGCCATCTACGTAGCCACTCGTATAGCAATGAGTTGGACGTGGCGACGATGAAGACTTGTCGCTGGAAAGATTCTCGGTCTGGTGACACCATACTTGAATTTCCGAACGGTCCAAGGCCTTGGTAACATGTTCGGGGACACCAAATCTCCCATGTTTGTGCACGTGCGCATGGATACATTTAAATCCATAGGGGCATTCACCTGTTGTTTCAAATCGACGGCACTTTTGGAAACAACGCGGTTTTGATTCATTCGTGCCACTGGAAGACGGTTTCGTCGTGTCCTCGTCTCGGAGTCGTCGTGAAGTATGGGTCCAAAGAATCCAGTCTGGTTTTATATTGAGCGGAAATACGGGTGGTCCTTCTGCGACCACTGTGGTGGGTTCCTCACTTTGTGTTATGGATTGGACCGACGGACTCATGGAGGCCCTCCGTTTGCTAGGACGTTCTGTGGAGGGATCTGGCAGATGATCAGCACTTCGTTTGCCATGATTTTGTTTGAGCAATTCCAAAAGACCGTCATCCTCAGCCGTCCAGCTCGCCAGTACATACCAAAGAGCTTCCTTGGCAAGCTGCCGCGACGGATACCACCAAAGGTCACTGTTGACATGGTAAACTCCTTGTTTTCCCCCGGCTGCATAGTAATAGTAACGATTTCCAACACTGTAGCCCGCTGTAATCCATTTGTTTCTCACGCTATCTTGGCCACCACTGAACAGAATCTGTTCGTTACTAAAGAATTCTTGTTTGGTCATGATTTGCTCCAGATCATCCTGCTTCTCTGCGCATTTGGGTTTGCCTTGACGGGTGTGTTTCAAGTTTTGACCTCGACGGATGATACATGGATGGTCCGCGTCTTTTTCGTTGGGCGAACGCGACAGGAGCCAGTCTTTAAACTTGATGGAAAGTTTCATTTGTTTCTGTTGTTCATCATCCGTACTACTGTTGCCACGAATAGAAGAACGTCGTTGTGTGGGGTTGGTGGAAAGAGTTGATTCCGAAAAGCCAGAAGAAAAAGAAGACGCTTCGGTCGTAGTGACGGGAGACGTGACCTTGCGAGGAGCTTGAAGTGGCGCGGTTTGAAGAAGTTTTTACGTTCGAACCATATCCAGCTGGTCTGCCATGGCAGGCTTTGGTTCGAAGCAAAGTCGTGGGCTCTTTGGTGATGAGCTGGTTGTATCTTGACCATGTTGCAGCGGTGAGTAGTGGGACGGAACCATCGTTGATGCCAAACTGGAAGAGGGCGCATGAGTTTTCAGTGGACTAGAAACGTGAGACGGGACTTTGTTGGTGAAAAGGAACACGACATCGTCATTGTCGTCATCATCTTCTTGCTTGACAGCTTGATCTAGCTTTGAACCCCATTGTTGTGGTGGAGAGACAGTCGCAGTTGCGGGGACATGGGTATGACTACTTTTCCCTTGAGCTGGAAGCGAGGAAGCATCAGTTCTAGTCGATGGTACAGACAAGAACGTTTGTCCGATGTCGTTTGGGGGATGGTCAACCGACGATGGAGAACATGGTTTTGTGAGGCCATTCTCTTGGTGGTTGTCGATATCCAAGGGCAGGGACTCGGAGTAGAAGCCAATCGCATCTAATTTGTCCATGCGATCGGCCGCAACCAACCAAGGTCTATCGTACCTCCACTACCCATCCACTCGTTCCATTGATGCCGTTGTTGCTTGACCCATGTTTCCAATAATTTGTGCTGCCCATTGGGACCTTGTTGCACTTGAGTATGACCGTGTTTGTCAAAGTACGCCTTCAAGATGCGATACATGACATCCCATCCCGTGGTCCCACTTTTTCCTGCTGCCTTGTTGTCCTTGTCTGGTGCGGTGCTGCTTGTTCTATTAGTACCGGCAAGGTTGGGTTCCGACGATCGACGACGACAAGACAAAGTTGAAGACGACAATGATGAGACCGCCTCGTTGCCTTGCTCCATTGTCTTGTCTTCGTTGTCCACCTCGCGCTTGATGTTGACAGGTGACATGATGATGTATGCTGGGTAGTCCAAGCCAGGAGGGAAGAAGAGAAAAAGAGTTACGCTCGACAGTAGAGCGATTACGCCTTCACCGTCGCTGTCGTGTTGCAATCACGTGACTGCGGGATGGCTTATTCTGGTTCTGCTGTCGTTGTCGGTTGCTTCTTTCTTAGATGTCTCTGGAGTTTCAGGTCTTGTCGCCAATGTTTCTAACATATCTGTGGGTCAAATGAGGGCGGAAGGAGCGGTCAGTCGCGGTTAATGCTTCCAATTGAAACCGCCAAGGCGGTAAAGGACGGCTGAGTTCAGTATCAGTAGTACAGTGGACAGGACTATTCTATTTATCATTGGCAGCACTTCCTAGAAATGAAAGTTAATTATGTCTTTCATCGAGCTGAACCGCGGGTGGCGGACGTTTAGTTGTCCGGAAATGTACATGAAACTCTTTACATTCATCAGACATTCCACGACATTTGTCGGCTATAAGTGGTTTTGCAAGGAAAAGGCCTTTGAGCTGGCAAACTCTCGACAAACAAACATAGTTCCAATTGCCCGTGTAGTCCCAGTTCAATATGTAAAGAAATTCGATTGATCTCCCTTGTAGCTTATGAACAGTCCTTGCATTGGACACATTGAGAGGAAGCTGCGTCATTTTCATCGTTTTCCTCACTCGTTTCATGCCAAACATGGGGAGTGGGAACTGCACTTGTTGAGTAACAGTCTGAGGCTTCAAAAGAACAACATGGTTCTAATTTCCATCAACAATTTTCACCTTGATTCCCTCAATTTGAGTGACCTTAAGACTCCAAACATAATATCCATCAATCAATATTTTCTCCAAATCAGTTAATGTCACCCCTTGCTTAAGGAGAACGCCATTGAATTCACACATGGCTCCATTAGCAATACATGACTCAACGTCTTTGTTTTCATTGATACACAATGGTCTTCCATAATACAGTTTCAAAAGTGGATCATATCTCTTGTTGTCTCGTCCTTGCAAGTGACCCTCACCACAGGTGGCATATAGGATATCTTCACTTGCCTTGTTGAAATCAACATAGTCATTTCTTGTTCCCGCTTTTTTCCACTTCAAGTTGGACGCTTTGATACAGATTGTGTGCATGGGAGGGTCAACATTAGGATCTTTTGAATGGGTATTTTCCAGATGTTTAGCAAAAATGGCATCATTGATTGCTGCTCGATCAAGATTAGTTTTTGTTGCATAAACCACATTTGGAGGAATGTCTTTCTCTGTTGGTCCATGTTTAGATCCAACAACACGAGTATTGATTGTCGCCACATCACCATTGCTTGGTCCCTCATCTCGAAATGTCTCAAGAATTGTCCCCCATGGTGGATCAAGGCGAAACCTGTGATTTGTCTTAAGTTCAAGGAATGTGTGTACCCAGTCATACCATTTCACGAAGTCCTTAAAAAGGAATAATGGTTGGGCTTTGACTGGTTTCAGTTGTGTGAAATCACCTGCAAAGACAAGAGCAATTCCACCAAAGGCTGCATCCGGCTGCAATATTTGTCGCAATTTGTGATCAAGAGTATCAACGACTTCTTTTGAGGCAAATGAAATTTCATCAACGATCAACAGATAAGCATTTTTCCATTGCTCTGGTTCCTCGGTAATTGCTCTGTTTAGTGCACAAGCCATAGCAGTTGTTTCTCCGTTTATCCCAACTGCTGCAGCACCTGTAAGAGCAGTAACGACAATAGTTCTCTTGTCATACCTGATGTGGAGGTTGTAGCACAAATTTTTGGCGTATTGTACAATTGTTTTGATAACGTGGCTTTTCCCAGACCCCCCTGCTCCTGATAGAAATGCAATGAATTGGTTTCCCCTGTTGACTTTTTGCAATGTCTTTTGAATGTTGTCAAGTTTCCGTCGTTTCCGTGTAGGCATTGCTTCAGGATTTGTATTTGAATTTCGGTTTGCCTCATCATACAAACGCAATATAAAAGCAGAAATGATTGCTTCGAATGCATAGCGCTGATCCATATCGTCTCTGAAGTGGTGGGCTGCATATTCGCGTATATTTTTCAATGTCCCAATCGCTTTGATATCTTGCTGTCCATCACCAGCTGTAATTCTCTCTGTCCGTGAAATTGCCAATTCATGAAGAGCTGCTTTGGTTACATGATGAGAAAAGGACGTTTCAGGGGTGGACTCAAGACCCACATTTGAAGCTGAGGTGTCTTCCAGGAGCTGTAGAGCATTTCCTGTAAAGCCGTTGTCTTCATCTATAACAGGTGTAACAATGTTTTGAATGCCACAGTTTGACGTTCCACATTTGCAAATGATACATGATGGAATCTGATAAATGTTGGTTGGCGACCTCAAGTCAAGTCCTGTCTCATTCATGTCATTGACCGTCTCAATAAGCTCCTCAAAGGCACTGTCAAAATCTTTGTGAAGAGCACTATCCTCATCATTTTCATTATCATATTCATCATGGACACAACAGTTGTCAGTTGGCTTTTGTGTTTCTTTTTCCAGAGGATCCACTGGTCTTCCAGAATTTAGACTGTTCCGACAATCTTGAATGTTAGCAAGAATTTGCCGATGCTCAGCTGTGATCATTCCACTCCGAAGTGCTGCTTGGAAACATTTAACAAATGAACCATCCTTTGTCAAATCTCCTGGAAAGGATCTGAATGAATGGAACAAGATGTTTGCTTTTTTTCCATAAAGTTCCATGTAATGATGTTCCTCGTGCAAGATATCATCCGGCATTTCTTCTGTTTCAATGTTTCGATTCCCAAAATATTTGGTGTCAACAAAATCTTTGTAAGTCACAAGTGGTATCTTTGTATGTTTTGCGGCTGTTACACCAAGATGGTCTTTTGAAGGGTGTTCCTTGATCCATTCCAAGCTTTTTGATGTTTTCCTGGTCACTGTGAAGTTGGACAGAAAATCATACAAACAAACATCTTCAAGTTCTTCTGGGCGGAACAAGTAATTTGCAACATCTGACGTCAGAAAGGTGTTTCCATCAATCGAATCAAGGGACAAATCTTGCAAGGTTGCTTTTTCAAAATTTTTGAGATTCACATAAGCAAAATCATGTGAATAACGAAACCTTGAGCCATTATTTTGCACCAAGTAAGAAGCCATCGGTGCACTGCATATATGTGCAGAAGTGGACAGCAACATTGCCCCAATTAATGCCCTCATTCCAGAAGTTTCACGGTCTTGCTCAACTGTCTCAATTTCTGTCGAATTGGTAGTCTGCTCAAGTTCAAGCAATCTTTCCCGCATTTTTCGTATCATTTGTTTAGCTGCATTTGTAAACAGTGAACTGTCTTCTTCTTGAGTATTCTTAGAAATGTAACATGTCATATACATGACACTTCCTCCGTCAACAGCTGTCACAACATTAGTATTGCAACCAAAAAACTGGCTTGCATGACAATTGTGAATATTGACAAATGCATCATGGTGTTTTTGATTTGCTTCCAGTGTGAACAAGTGTCTGGATTGATCATTGCCTTTCCAATCAAACCACTTTGTTGAATTTTCTGAAAACTTCAACTCTGTTTTTTCACACTCTGCACACGGAATATGCATACGACACTCGTCTCCTTTCTTGAAACAAGAAATAGCATGTTTTGAGCGATGCAAATTGCGTAATACTGTCAGAACAAAGGTGCCATCAGTTGTCATTCTCTTGGGATGTAAGATCTGCTGACGCATCAGGAACAATTCCATTGAATTTGTGAGTGGAACATTGAAGGATGAAGCTTGTGCCATTGGGTCATTCTGTGGTTGTTGTTCTTGAAAAGCCATGGCTGGGAGAATGTTTTTCAATCTGGAAAGAACAAGAGCTTCACTTGTCATTGCTGTGTTGCAGTTTGCGCATCTGACAATTGATTTCCCACCAAGGGATGTTACACAAATCTTTGTTCGCAAATTCCGAATGTCTTGTTTGGAACATGGGTGGAAGGCACGTGAGACACAAGCATCATTTACACAAGGCGGAATAGTCTCGCCATGCATATGTGTGCTCATGACCTTTGATGCATAGTCAACTAAGAGCTTCGAAAAGTGTTCTCTTGTTGCCTGATTGGCAAGTCCTTTCAATAACTTTGACCACTTTAACAACCATAAGAGAAAATGATCATGAAGTGTTTTTCTTCTTTGCTCCTCAACTGCATCACACCACGCAAGCAAATCACCAAATAAACCTTCATCAATTTTGTTCATTCTCTTTTTCATATCCCAGCCAAGGAGATGCTCAATCGTTATTGCAATCACATTTTCAAAGTCAATACCACACATTCCCGGGTGAATCTGTCTAATGCGAGCACAGTCAAGGATGAATTCTTGTTGATCCAAAGTTGAAGTTGTAGCTGGGTTAGGTGGAATTGCTTCACCAACCTTTTTGTTCACCATTACACGCAGTCTGAAATTTACGGCATCTTCTGGTGTAATTGTAAACATCACACTTGGCAAACCAAATTTTGCAATCATTGCTAGCATATTTTGTCGTGCTTTTCTGGCAGCTCCTGCAGTGTGTCCCATAGAAGATGCGACAGCTTTCATCTTTCTCAAAAACTGGTCACTAGGACCTGATCCCTGGGCATTTTCAAGATGGCGCTTGATGGCATCTTGAATCTGTTCGTCAGTGATTGTAGCAAATGATTCTGCTTGTGTATCACTGGTTCGCAAATATGAATTTGAGACCATTCTTTGAAGCTCAAACATATTGTGTACGACACATACAAAATCAGCATGGTGAAAAAACTTGCTTGAGTGTCGCATCAGATGCCCAAAGTAACTCATTCCGACATGGGGATTTCCATCTTTATCATAGGCACCAATCCCATAAGGAAACTGTAAAGGAAATGCCTTCAGGAGATTAGAACCTTGATAGTCTTTCAACAAGGTTTTCGAAGGTCATGAAATCGATGTTGCATCTTTATTGTCATGGTCTGCCAAAAGACGATCAAGCGTCATTTGCTTCAAATCATCCTGGGAGGAGAACCCTCCATTTTTCTGCTGAGGTTCATCAGAATCAGGAAAGACCGCCGTGATTTCAAAAACTTGCTCAACATTGGACGTTGAGGCAGGTGCGTCATCACTTTTGTCAATGACAATTGGTTTTACAAGATGTTCTGGTGGCAAATCAAAGTCATGGTACAAATGATTGTGTTGTTTCAACCATTGTAGCGCTTTTTTGACCAAATTCCATCGAACGTTTGTGCGCTGACGAGTCAAAGCTTTCTGTGTAGGTGTGAAAGGACCTGTTAAAACAACAGCAATTTGAGGCAGAAGAGGCGATTCATTGCTATTAAGTGGCGGTTGATCTGTGTCATCATTTTCATTCATATTGTCGCTGATGCCACTATTATTGTCTTGAATGTCATTTACAACATCACTGACATTGTCATCATCACTATCATCCATGTCGTGATCAAAAAGTTCTGTCCATCGAGCAGCAATGTTTTGGCCAGTATCTTCACTTTGTTGTTCGCCATGATTAGGAAGTGCACTGTCAGCTTGTCCTGTTGCTGACAGACACCAATTTATAACCCCATTGACAGCTTTGAGGTCATTGTAATACAAGGAGTGCCAACCCTTAATTGATTTATGTGATCCTGCCGTGAATGAAAAAACGTGTTTGTTTGTCCTCGCCGGCGAAATGAGTGCGAGTTCGACCTCATTCAGAGTTTGCAAGCAAAGAGGTGTAGGACCAATCATATAGCCATTGATGATAGCATTTTTGGGAATTTTATCAGGTTCACTATTCCTTTTTTCATGTAAATGATGCAATGGTAACATTCTGAGCAACATCCAAATCCTTCAGATTGTCCCTTTTTGATTGCATAAGAGGACGGTGAAAGAACCAAGCTTTGCAGCGGACGATACTCTCTGTTGGAATGAGAGGAATCGTAACACGTTTGTGTGTAATGTTTCTTGATCTGTTTCTGGCTCTCTAGTCCGGTACCATAGTGTGAAAAGTCAAGATTAGACTTCATGAATTTTGGTTTTATTTTCTCATGAAGAATATCATCAATCTTCAAGCATTTCTCTGACCCAACCTTGATGAATTGATCACAGACACAACATACTTTTGGGAAAAACAAGTCTCCTTTCTTAGTCAATAGAGAATCCCGACTTGCCACTGCTCTGGCTATTCCTTTTTGGATCGAGGTGTCTCTAGCTAACATTTCTTGGTAATGCAGATCTTGCTGGTTACAACTGGTGACAACTTAGGCCAAATGAGTATTGTGAGAAGAGAAGTCAAAGGTAAGTGACACAGTCAGTAGATAGGTCTTCTACCTAACTGTCACGAACCAACTGACAACTACATGTGGTTTCTGTGCTAAGGCAGCTATGCATACTCTTTGGAACATGTGGTTCGTATATTAACAAGCTCCAAAATTTTCTGCGACCTAACTGGCGATACGAGATTCAGAGGAATGTCTACCAACTGACCTGCATATGGGTTCTGTGCTAACGGAGCTATGCATACTCTCTGTGACATGTGGTTTGTGTATTAGGCTGTGAAATTGTTCTGCGACCAAACTGTTGATCCGAGATTCCAAGGAATTAGTTTCATTGGATCACTTTTGAATGATCGCAATATTTCCTTACTTATCATTTGCGCTCAATTCATTCGATTGCATGGAATCTGAACTTTGTGGCACCACCACCATAGCATTAGGTTAATTTGAATGTGCTGCAGAAAAGAACGAAATGATGTAGGAAGTTGCTGTGTTTGTTCGACTTCTGTTATAGTTTTGTCGAAACCTTTGCGAAGAAAGCATAATGCCCCGTCGTCGTGTAGGTCTCCGTTATCGTGCCGGGTTTTTCCCTCATCCAGGCATGCCTGGTTATCCGGTACGGACTATCATCGAGGCAGGCTGTGCGTTTAAACCTGTTGATTGTATCGTTTATTTCAGTGAGCATGATTTTTACATCCGTCTGTGTGTCATCCAAAAGTATTCGAAGGCAATTGATGTGTTGCGATGTATCGCAGAAAGGCTTCGATCACGACTCTGTGATATTCGACTTTGTCAGGAAAATGGGAAACGTATTGCTATGAAGGCTTACGTCTATGACAACGATGATGATCTCATTGACGGGGTTGTTAAATTAAGTTTGGTGGAGGAACGTCACGAATTTAGCAAACCTGATCTTCCTGAGAATTATGTGCTTTCTTCGTCAACTGAAAATTGCAAACAAGAGAGTGACAATGGTGACGACTGGGAAGACGATGAGAATTCTTATGAGAACGACGACTCAGAAGAAGAGGAACATGAGGAATTCAGTGAGTTGGAGGTCAATCAAGAGGAAAGCGATTCCTATGAGAACGACGACTCAGAAGAAGAGGAAGATGAGGAATTCAGTGAGTTGGAGGTCAATCAAGAGGAAAGCGATGGAGGCGACGACTGGCAAGAGGAAGAGGATGACACTGAGGAAGACGATTCAGACGGACAAGATGAAGAGGATGGCTGTTATGGCAATTGGAATGGTGATTCAGATGAGAATGATGATTCAGATGAGAATGATGATTCAGAAGAAGAGGAACATGAATACAAGGTTAATGAAGAGAGCGACGAAGGGAGCGACGAGCAAGACGAGGAGGATGATGTGGAATATATGTTATGAACGAGATATGTAAGTATCTTGGTTATTTGTAATACCAAGAGAGTAAAACTAATAGTCTATTGATTGTCTAGCGCAAGCACACATACGGTTTGGACTCATGTTATAATGGCAGACGCATGGACGCGCAGTCTTAGTATAGTTGCTAGTGTTGTGGAATCGATGAACCAAACGAGAACCATACGTTCTTGTCTCATCCATGATTTAAAGCTAGTAACGGATCATGGCGGAGTGGGTATTGTCGTGTGACTACTAGCGAATAGCATCCACAGTCTGTTTGGCGGGGTTTGTGGTGGCGGTTAGTTTGCGATGGCCTCGGCTCCTGGATCGAGAGGAGCTTTCCTCTTACGTACCAGAGGAATTCCCTACTCCGTTTTTGCGTTGCCCCACCGACAATACTGATGATATTGACAATGACAAGACTCTGGTTTTTTTAAAGAGTGGTGCCAAACCAAGGAAGACATTTCTTGGACAATTTCTGCTTGGCCACTCGTTTCGTGTCTTTCTCGTGTTGTCGTCTTGGTGAATTGGGGCGGTGTTGGTTTTGGCTTGGAGGATCATGGTGGAGTGGGTATTGTCGTGTGATTACAGCCAATATTCGTGGTGGCGGTTGGTTTGCAATGGCCCCGGCTGCCGGGTCGAGGGGAGCTTTCCTCTTTCGTATCAGAGGAACCCTACTCCGTTTTTGCGTTGCCCCACCGACAATACTGTTGATGTTGATAATGGCAAGACTGTGGACGATTGCGAGCATCCTTGGGACGAGGCAACCACTGTGGTAATCGTTGTTGAACCAGTGTGCCTCGTGACGACGGACGACCAAAGACGGATTCATCCTCATTGCCATCCATTTAATCAAAGTCCAATTCATCTCAAGCCATCAGTTTCTGGTCCAAGTCCATTCGTTGCTTGGGAGGTGCATCCAAACTTGCTTGTTTTGTTCTAGTTTCTTTCAAGAGTAGTTCCAAACGACTGGTTGTGGTTCCTGTGAAAGATTGACGAAGAAATTTCTTGGACGGATTCTGCTTTGCCACTCGTTTCGTATCCTTCTCGTGTTGTCGTCTTGGTGAATTGGGCTGGTGCTACTACTCGTCCTCCTCGTTGGCGTTAGGATAGGCTTGTACCAAAATGCCAATCCAAATGAGCCAAAATGCGTCCATGCGGTTGGATTCCGTACAAACTCATGAATCGTAGAATGCTTCACGGCCGTTCCTTCACGGTTGTTCGGTAGGAGTGGATACTTCCGAACTAAAGTTCCGCCTCTGTCGTGCTCACCAAATTTACGATAAAGAGAAGCGCCTCCTTACACGAACAAAAGAAATGCAACGAACGTTCGCCATGGGAGCACTTTTTGCGCGCCCATGATGTTGGTCGTCGTTGGGTGTTGGGTGTGATCGTTGGCTACGTGATTGGGCACTTGCTAAATAGAAGAGAAAAGTAGGGTAGAGTATGAATCAAAAAGACAAAACCGTGTCACCGGCCGGCCCAGTGGAATCAAACATCAGCAGAGCTCACAGCAAGGACTTCCACTCTACCAGCGGGGATACGTCTATGGCCATGAACCCCAAACATGGCGAATCTTAACTTTGTGCTGAAGTGGGGGGAATCGAACCCCTGATCTGTTCGATCAAGTGTGGATTTAAGACCCGAACCACTATCTCACCCAAGGTGCACTACACGCTGGGTTTTTTTGTAATATTAAGATCCAAAGTGCACTAAAATCGTACTCCTACCTAGTTCTTGCTATTAGGAGCTCTATTGTGCCTAACATAGAGGCACTACCTGCGTGCACCAATTGAAACCTTAACCCTAATGATACTATTCCATAGTGCTGACCAGCAGTTTTCTCCAACCTGTTGCGGTGTATAACCAACCACCCACATCTGGATGTGGTTCTGGATGTGATGCCGCATACAAGGCGGCCGAATCATCCAGTCGTTGCATGAAATTGTCGTGGACGTCATCTGGATTGCTCGTGGGAGGAGGAGCATAATCATTGTTGTTGTCGGTTGATGGGCCCTCGTTTCGTTCACAATTCCTCCAACAAGATGGAGTGCTCTGATTTCCAACGATTGGTATCTCTGTGTTGCTGTGCAGTCGCTCTCTCGATCTCTTGGTCGAACAGAAGTCAACCAACCTCTGACTGAGCTATTGACGTCTCTCGTGTTTGTGTGCAAAGTCCAACAGCCAACAGCCATCACACAAGATCCTTGTCTGTCCTTGTTCACGCTTTTCCTGCACCGGCGGTGTCAAAGTTGTTGTCAAACGTCGAACCGCCTCTCTTGCCATAAATCTTTATCTTCGAAGATCCCACTATTATCATCACCATCATGTTCAAGGCCTTTTTGCTGCACAAAACTCGACCGATGATTGATCCATTCCAAAGCAGAACTGACACAACAAATTTCGTTTCTCCGAGTTGGCCAAGGGAAACAAACCAGACATGTGCACGGTGCACTTTCCTCATTGTGATCATCCTCGTGCTTACAAACGAGATCATCCCGACAAAAAGGTGACCAATGGAGTATTTTCTTGTCCAGAAGCCGTCGAAATTTTATTCCTTCTCCCTTTGCCCTCATTGTGCGAGCCATGGTAAATTCTGGGGAAGGGCGTGATTGGGCTCATTACCAGAGTGCAAGATGCTCATATCCATCGACGAGAGTAGTTACGATCGTGTGCGTCTACAGAGCCTGCTTTCATTGGCGGGAAAGTGATACTCCTATGTGCATCTGAATCTTAGAATGTAGAGAGCCCGCCAACAAGAAAGAGTACTCTGAGACCATAGACAAGAGCCAAAACAAGTAAGAGTAGTATCGGTCTGTTGAGTCCTAGTTCGAAAGCGGAAGTTCCCTTAATAGAGGAAATTTCTACTCCTATATCCATTTGAATCTTAGCATGTAGAGAGCCAGCCAACAAGATGGACTTCTCTGATTTCCATACACAAGAGGCAAACAGATGCTCATATCCATCGACGAGAGTAGTTACGATCGTGTGCGTCTGCGGAGCCTGCTTTCATTGGCGGGAAAGTGATACTCCTATGTGCATCTGAATCTTAGAATGTAGAGAGCCCGCCAACAAGAAAGAGTACTTTGAGACCATAGACAAGAGGGAAAACAAGTAAGAGTAGTATCGGTCTGTTGAGTCCTAGTTCGAAAGCGGAAGTTCCCTTAATAGAGGAAATTTCTACTCCTATATCCATTTGAATCTTAGCATGTAGAGAGCCCGCCAACAAGATGGACTTCTCTGATTTCCATACACAAGAGGCAAACCAGTGAGAGTATTGGTCTGTCGAGTGCTGCTTCCAAGGCCAAACATCCCGTAATAGAGGAAATTTATACTCCCATGCAGAAGAATGACAAAGAACACGGATACAATTGCACTTACAGCTACAACACTCCTGACTTGGATCACACCGGCAATATTCCTCGCCCTTTGGATAATCTGTTTCAAGATGAAGAAGTCAATGCTCTTGTTCAAAACTACTTCGAACTCGGTGATGACAATGATCTGTTCACCTATCTTGGTGGCGAAGACGATGGTGTGGCAGACCAGGCTTTTTCGCGTGATGAATACGGCATGTACTCCAGAAGTGCAGTGAATCGCTGGAAATACCCGACTGGTAGGCTCCAAGACAACAAAGTCGACGAGAAGGAGTCCGAAGAAACGACCTTTGAGAATTGAGCGATTGTGATATGTGTACTGAAATACAATATGAGTGCCAATCGAGAGATATAAGGGCTTCTGCTTTTATCGTATACCAATATGTTATTATCAATACCACATGCATCCTGGTCAGCAGAACGAACGAAGAAAAACAAAATTCATAATACATGCTTTCCTAGTCAATTTATAATTCCTTGTTGCTGTATGATGATAATATGAATTTAACTCTGCCGTTGTAGCGATTCATGCCCGTTATCGAACACAGCAATTCTCTCTAACGTCTTGCTACCTGTTCCTACGAGCTTTCAAACAAAAAGTCTTGTTTCAGTCATTCCAGAACGGTTGGGCGTCTTACATTACTACTAGAAATTCGTCAAGGGTAAGTCCCCACTCACATTTTACGCGGTTGGAGGTGCACCTCCAAATCATACCATGACTGACCATTAAAATATTCATTGCTATATCATTGCCATATATATTTAACCGTTTCATCAACCGCCATGTTTGCTCAATTGTACTTTTTACTCTAGTGTCCGTCCGTTTTCGGAACAGCTGGTCTTTCTGGAAATTCCCACCCCAGACCCCAAGCCTTCCGGCCCACCCGTCCCGTTCATACTGAACTCAGACGAACAACTTTCTACACCGCATAGCTTTCCATAGTCCACAAAGTATCTTTCCTCGAAACGGAAAAGCAAAGCAAAGGGAATCACTACAACTTGCCACATCCAATGTATCACGAGGACATCATCCGACTGCAAGAGCGGGAGCACGCTACTCGAGATTCGAGATACGAAACCGTTTGAATTTTCGTCTCTTACGGTGTAGTCCCGCAATAGTTGGAATGTTCACGTGGCAGTACAAAGATACAGGAAATCGATCTAACAATCTACCTATTAGTGCTCAACTGCAAGAGCCCAGACGAAGAAATGAATCTCCAGAAACGTTTAGTCTTTGCCATGGTGAGTGCAGTTGGGGGCTTCGCCCCAATATCGTGGATAAGATAGACTAGACTACCATATATTGTGGTGTGCGTGTGTGCGGTAAATCTTAGGGTGGCAATGTGGATGGAGCCTAAAAGGGTCTCCGGAAGTCATTCTGATGTACTTCTAAGCGGGAATTCGATAAATCAACTAGAGGTTTAATTGATAACTATGGGGATCGAACCGCTTTAGGGCGAATGTGGCGCCCACACACCATCCCAGGTAGATGTAGCCACATCCTTTATTCTCCTTGCTTTGATGACCTCTCGTGCTTTCAAACTGGAGAACAGAACAAACAGGAGTCTTGAAAGGCTTCGTTCGGGTTGTTCTTCCTACAGGGTGGTCCTGCTTCCTGAGACTAACAAGCTATGGGCCACACACCATGTTTCCACCCACATTCTTATTTATAGTGTCAAGGCATTCCTTGGTTCGCCCTTACGATTGCTGCCGTCGTCCCGACGACCGTAGGTTTCGAATCAAAGCCCCAATGGCCTTTTCCTTGGTTTTATACCACCAAAGCCCCGTTTGAGGACATTTCATGCCCGTCCCTTGTCGGTCCTGTCCCACACCCCACACAAAGAAATAACCATTGCCATCGACGTAGCCACTCGTATAGCAATGAGTTGGACGTCGTGGCGACAATGACGTCTTGTCGCCGGAAAGATTGTCGGTCTGGTGACACCATACTTGAATTTCCGAACGGTCCAAGTCCTTGGTCACATGTTCGGGAACACCAAACCTCCCATGTTTGTACACATGCGCATGGATACATTCAAAGCCATAGGAACATTCACCTGTTTTTTGAAATCGACGGCACTTTTGGAAACAACGCTGCTTTGATTCATTCGTGCCGCTGGACGACGCTTTCGCCGTGTCCTCACCTCGAAGTTGTCGTGAAGCATGGGTCCAAAGAAGCCAATCCGGTTTTATATTGAGAGGAAATACGGGTGATACTTCGACGACCCTTTGAGATGTCTCTTGCGCTCGTGTTTGTGTCGATTGGGTCGAAGGAGTCATGGAAGCCCTTCGTTTCCAAGGACGTTCTGTGGAAGGCTCAGGGTTCTGGTCGGCTCTCCGCTTGTGAGGTTGACCGTTGTGGTGGGTCTTTTGCTTGAGCACTGCCAACAAGTCGTCATCCTCCGTAACCCAACTCACCAGTGAGTCCCAAAGGGCTTCTTTGGCCATCTGAACATTCGAGTACCACCACAGGTCACTTTCATCATGATAAACTCCTTGGTCTCCACCCACAGCGTAGTAGTAGTATCGATTTTCGATTATGTATCCAGCCGTACACCATTTCTTACGATATCTGTCTCGTGCGGTCAACACAGAGACAAATGTGTCATTTAAAAAGTCGTCTTTGCTCATGAGTTGCTCTAACTTGTCCCCTGCTCCATGAAGGGTGCGTTTCATGTTTCGACATCTTCGAACAACGGATGGCTGGTCTATGGTGAAATCGTTGGACGAACGCAAAAAGAGCCATTCTTTGAGTTTGGAGGAAAATCGCATTCTTTCGTCTTGATCATTGTTTGGATTGTTTGTCGTAGGACTTGATTCCGATAAGCCAGACGCGGAAGAAAAGGAAGATGCCTCTGTATGGTTGCTGTTGTTGGGGGATGGGATCTTTCGAGGAGCTTCCAGTGGAGCAATTTGAAGGAGTTGTTTCGTTCGAATCATGTCCTGGTACTGGTCTGCCATAGCAGGAGCTGGCTCAAAGCAGAGTCGGGAACTCCTCGGTGGAGATTCCAAGGCTGGCGTTGTCGGCGATGGGTTGGCTGTGGATCGATCTCCTTATCCAGCAGTAGGAAGAGGATTATTTTGCGCGCTCATTGTATCATCATCTTGATGAGGACTCCATGGAACAAGGGAAGGAACCACCTTCTTTGGCGTACCAGTGGAAGAGGGTGCATGGATTGTCCGTGGGCAAGAAACATGAGCCGGGGCTTTGTTTGTGAATAGGAAAACGACATCATTATTGTCATCGTCCTCTTCTTCCTTGACCAGTACAGAAGGTGGTGGAGGATGAAGCTGAGACGGATCTAGATTCGATTCCCGCCCTTGTGGTGGGGAAACAAGAGCAGTTGCAGTGTTACTCGCGTGAGATCTATTGGTTGCAGAAACAGGCAGCAAAGAAACGTTATCGGTTGTGGATGGAGCGTGTGTTGTCTGATCATGGTTGTGGTTGGTCTGAGGATCACTAGGATTACTCGTGTTACCTTCCGCTGGTGAGACCTCGGCGAAAAAGCCAATGGCATCGAGCTTGAGCATTTGATCCGCAGTGCTCTCCAAGTTAAGCGCACCTCCACCATTCATTACCGTATTCCATTGATCCCGTTGCTGCTGGACCCATTTCTCCAGTAGTTGGTGCTCCCCTTTGGGACCTCGTTTCACTCGTGTGTGACCGTGTTTGTCAAAATATCCCTTCAAGATGCGATACATGACATACCATTCGGTGGTCTCTGTTGGTGCGGTACTACTGGTACTAGTATCGGTGGGTTCCGAGGATTGACGACACGACGAACTTGAAGACAATGACGGGACGATCTCATTGCCTTTCTCGATTGTCTTGCTTTCGTTGTCCACCTCCAGCTTGACGCTCACTGGAGACATGATGATGATAGATTCTTGTGCAAGTCCCAAAGAGGAAAAAGAGGTGCGCTCAAAAATAGAAGAGAGGGATTACGCCCTCGTCGTTGTGTTGCTCTTCAACGCAATGGCTTGGACTCTGTCGGGATTCCTGTGTATTCTTGTTGTGGTTGTGGTTGTCACTTGGTTCGTTGCTGGTCTTGTCGCCAATGTCGATCATGTGTGTGTGTGGGCAGGGAGGCGGAAGAAAAGAAAAACAAATAGACCAGTCGCGGTTAATGCTCCCAACTTTCAACATTTCCAAAGTGCCCATCGAAAAATCGAAACGTCTCAAAGCAAAGAGCAAAGGGAATCACTTCAATTTGCTACATTCAACGTATCATGGAAACATAGTTCGACTACAATCCAGTTGAGAGGGAGCCCGCTTCTTGAGATTCTACTACAGATACGAAAAGGTGTGTAGAGTCCCGCACTAGTTGGAATTTGAACGTGGCAGTAAAAAGATACAGAGAAAGAACGATGAACAGTCTAGAGCAGCTGATCTGCAAGAAGCCAGACGTAGAATGAATATCCTGAAACGTTAGATCTTGGTGAATGGTGAGTGCAGTTAGAGGCTGATGGATAAGATTAAGATAGAGTCTATATGAGATGTGTGCGGCAGACCTTAAAGTGGCAATGTGGATGGAGCCTAATAGGGTCTCTGGAACATTTGTCAATATGTACTTCTAAGCGGGAGTTTGATCATTTCCATAAGAGGCTTTATTGGAGGTAAAAACTAGGGGGATCAAACCGCTCGAGGTAGAATGTATGTGCTGACACGCTGACACCACATCACCATCGAGGTGCTACGCCCCAGCGGGGGTGGCTTTGAGGGTGTAATTTCGTGTAGCCACCCCCATCTCTAAGAGCAAATAATAACCTATTTCTTGACGGTAGGCATATCTCATTTCCTCCACCATGATAACAACACGGGCCATGGTGTTGCACAGGTTGTTGTGCACCTATTTGGACTCTTGAAACCTGTCTTCCCAGTCATAGACCTCAAACCAATAGTGTAGAATGCATCTGCATCACCAAAATTTAAAGGTTAAGGCTATTATGCGTCAGACTCATAGGCGCCATGCCTCGTGGCACAGGCACGGAAGCGACGTCTCACAATTTCGAACGAAGCAACTCAAAGGGACAATATTATGGCTCTTATCTTGCATTGTTTGAGCACCTATTGATACACAATACACATAGCAGTAGTAGTTACGCACAGCATTGATAACAAAACATCAACTCTCATGTATTTTCATGCCATCATTGTCTCGTATTGTGCCCGTATTACGCGTCACTGTATTGGTCATTTCCTAGAGTGGCCCGTATCCACTGTGTCCCTCACAATGCACTGCCATGGTACCATTATGAAGCATGTGATGGTCGGATCATGATGGGGTGGCCATTGGAGGTCACCAGCAACAACAAAGTTTGATTGTCGTGTTGTTATCGTGGTGGAGGAAATGAGATGTGCCTACCGTCAAGATCCAGCGAAAAGAGAAGGGGGTGTTTCAACGAAATTACTCCCTCAAAAACACCCCCGCTGGGGGGTAATCGAGGTGCGAACATCAAAGATCCAACACCCAAGACAAGATTCTCGTCAGAGGCCAGCAAAAGAGGACAATATTATGGTTCTCTTGCATCCGACCTTTGCTTCACCCTTGTGGACCGCTCGACGTGTGTGGAGTGTATCGGTCTTGACAGCCGCGGTGGTATCCTTCTCTTCTTCGCACAGTGGAATGGCAACCGCCATGAGTACCGGGTCCGTTCCGAGTCGGATGGAACTTTCCGAATCGGTACAATCCTACGTGTCGCAAAACGTGCTGTACAAGGCGAGTTTGATTCCCTTGGACTTTCAATCCAAGGCAGTCGAGTCCGAGGATGGCGAGGGCAGTACGACGGTCGTCGAAGAACGAGTGAATGCCAAACTCTCCCTCCAAGAAGCAGCGTTAAAGCATGCCGGCAAGGCGGGTACTGTAGCCTTTGTCGTGCGTCGTCCAGGATGAGTCTTGTGCCGTGAGCATGGGGTAAGAGTTTGAATCTATGGAGCGAATGATTTGGCATGTAGACATCTTTTGATCTCATTCATGTACATGATATTTTTTCTTCTTTTTTGTTTCCTTCTTGTTTCTCGGATCCAGCAACAATTGTCTGTGCTTGCGGCAAGGCAGGGAAAGTTTGGATTTTGGGGCATGGTCAAGGAAACAGGTGTCGACGATGAAGGATTGGCCGAATTTTACAATAATCACTATACCTTCCCCTTGTACCGGGACGAAGAACGGGTAGCCTATCAGGCCTTGGGCAATCGCAAAATTGGTCTCACCACATGGAATCCCTGGAGATTGTGGAAGGGATACAACGATATGAATCAACGATTAAAGGAAAAGAATTTGGAGGGAAATCTGGTCGGAGAGGGACTTGTACAAGGAGGAGTTTTTATCTTTGATGCCAAGGGTGTCTTGCGATATGCGTACGAAGAAGAAACGGGGAGTCCTTTGAAAATGGCCGATTTGCAAGCTGCCATGGATCACGTTGCAAGTGGCTCTTCCTCCTCGCAGGGTGAATTGTAAATTCAACACAATGATACCATATTGATCGCAAATGACATTTGGGAATCCGAATGGAGGAAAACTCGAGAGGTTGAATGTTGCCATAAAACTGTTCCTGGGATACTGAGGTGTGGGAATGACGGTGTTCTTCTGGGATGAAGAATACCTGATACCATCCAACCTTTGTGGACCGCAATAGTTTCCAGTGTAACACATCTAATCTCTCGCGTCTTCCAACCACTCGTCGTTCAACCGTGAATCAATCTACCTAGTCGTCGTCCTTCTACTCTAGAATAGTCATGGGCGATAGGATCACTGATCTACAATGGTGTCGTCTATGGCCAAGACAGTGGCCTCGAAGCGATTGAATTTGTTTTCCCGATTAATAAGAAAAGGTCGACAAACTTTGGTTTCAAAGGCAAGCAATGTGAGCTGAAGACCAGGCATCTCTCGTCCGGCATCTCTATCCTGCAGTACCGGAGAGGTCAAGGAGCACAAAAAGACGTAGGGAATCTCTACCAGCTCACTTGTTTCTCTTGTCTAAAATGGCTCCAAGAGACGTTGCTTGTGGATTGTACAACTTGGAACGAATAAACTACAAAGGGTCTTCTTAGGCGAAGTGCCTAGGAATCACGTCTATCGTGCTCCCTATCTTTTAAGGGGATACTTTTCCTGACCGGAGACTGAAGGACTCACGTGAACCGGCCCATACAACATGTCTGTCTAGCCAGTCTAAGCTTCCAATTCGGTCTGCTTGTTCAACGACGGTAGGGAGAGCACGTGATTCTTTAGAAACCAAAAGACTGGAGTACCCTCTTTTACATTTGATCCAAGAGTAGCCAACATTCGTGGCCATACAACGAGGGGTATATCGCCATGCAAAAACGTTGTGTTTTTGGCAACTCTCACATACATGTTCCGTAACAGGACCATTTGGATCAGAAAGTACTGCATAGACAAGGGGGAATCTCGCTCCAAAAGAGATTTCACTTGGCGCTTTCCGATTCCTGTAACACTCAGAGTTTTGTGAACCCACAATGCGAACATGTTCACTCTCGCGTCATCCATGTCGGCCAAAGGGAGCAAAAGTTCTTCCACGTGCTGTGCTCCCTCCAGCAGTTCCGGCAGTGTGGTCTGAAATCCTCTAGCAGTATGACTCAGGTCCAGTTCCTTGATCGTTGTATTGTGAGGGAGTGCGGCCGACAGCGCCAATGCCACCGCTTGTGACACACGTTCGGATCCATTTCCCCATGTAAGGGAATGTAAAGAAGGATGGTTTTGCAATGCATATGCCAGGTGACGTATTGCCGATTGAGTCGATGGGTCGAATTCCAATGGACCATACCCGACTGGGCCCGGGTTCATGGCAGCGTACATTCGACGGGCGAACTCCTCATCGTCCCATACAGCGTCAGGGTCTTCATCGTCGAGAGACTTGGCGTGATACCGATAAACCTGCAAGATTTTAAGTTTTGGTTGTGCAATCAACAAGTCAGCCACTCCGTTCAACATCTGGGGTGCTGTATCACCTTGATCAGTGTCCTTGGTAGAAATGTGACAAATTGCCAAGTGCTCCAACTGACTTAATGGGAACAAAGAATGCAAATCATCAGCATACATAAACTCTACGTATAGTTCCGTCAATTTGGTGTAGTTGTGAAATTGCTCAAGATGTTGCATGTTCAGCCGTGTAGGAGGGTGCCTGCTGCTATCGCATGTTGAAAAATCTAGTTTTGAAATATTGCATATTGGGTTGTCCTTGAACTTGTTGAATATGGGAATGGCAAGGCGCCCTCCCTCGAAGGATGTGATATTGGGCATTTCGATCAACTTTTCCACCACCTTGGTCGCAATAGTGTCATTGTCATCTTCTTTTTTGATAAACAGAAAGATTCCAGGGGGGTGAGAGGATGTGGCATATTCGGATTTATAAATCCAAGACCCAGGTCCAGGGTCATCCATTTAGGGCTCTGGGAAAAATGAGTGAAAATTCTCCCCATAAACTCAATTGGAACCCAAGAAGACGGGATAGTGATTGTCCTCAAGGTCGGATGAACTTGCATGGTCTCCATCAAGCGATCCATCTCGTCGCGAGGCCTACTGTCGCGTATATCACCCCTTATGTCCAAAAACTTCAGAGACTCAACGTCTGAGAGCATCGTCGTCAAGGTATCCAGGGAAGGTTCTTCATAACGCCAATTGAAATACCATTCTCGATCGCCATCTTCCGTCATGGTTCTCTGGGATCGAACCAACGGGGCTGACGAGAGATGAAAGGAGAAAGGAGATGTTCAATGATGTGTGGTTGCATGGTTGTAACCTTACACGAAACTATCTGGGTCACCGAAACTTTTGTCGGGGTAGCTAGAGAGGGGTAGGGTACATTCACTATAGAGAAACCAAAACATCTGACTCCTCTCGAGCGTTCAAGATGTCTCATACCTCAAAGGAGTAATCGTAATCAATATATTGTAAATACGCGATCTAAAAGCGATTTGAAAGTATCTGATGAGGAGTGAAACGAATCTTTCCAACCCATTGTGACAATCGTCTCAACGAGAGTGCTTCGCCCGTAGATGCATCCTTGACTGGAGGTGCGTAACGGACGCGAGAAGACCTTCGTTCGGGGCAACGAAACGAGACGCCATTGGTGCGGGCTGTGCCGTCAGAGGGAGATCACTCCGACGACAAAAGGTCCGAAGAAAAAAGGCACGGACCTTGAGACTCCCTTCACGACGGAACGCACCAGCGAGCGAAGCCGTCGTCTCCGATACACTTGGATAGAGTGGTCGATCGAGATATGAACCTCCTCCGCACATGGGCGAGAACAACTCTAACATCCACATGAACACATATAGGTAGTTTGGTCCATCACCAAAGCTCTCTTGTGGAGCAACGAGTATTCATCTCACAAGCTTCTCATTGGAAAGACAAGCAGTGACGGGAGTTGTCCTTGATTGCGGCTCCTTGCTCTACTGCTTCCATCGTTGTGGATCATCTCGTTGGTTTCGGATCCGTCCATCAAGAGCCAGAACCGAGTGATTGTTTAGGAGGGCCCTCTCTCATTGATCCAGAATTCAACTCCTTGTGATTCTGGTATCTGAATCCAACCAAATTTTTGAGGACGTCGGTCTCTCCTTGCTTGCCATCCAGCTCAGACTCAGAGCCTTGAGAAAATGCGTCTCTACAATCTCCACAAAACATCCGCCTCCACAGTTCATGGAAGTAGTGGTGGTATCCAGCATTTCAATCAAAGAAACCCAGTTCCTAGTACCAAGCCTACAACGTCGTGGAGGTTGAAACAGAATACCACGGCGTCCACGACCAACCTTCGATCCAATACCAAACCAAACAACAACGACGAGACGCGAACGGCATCTGTCATGAAGAACCCCGTCGACGTTCTCCCAAACGGGTCAAAAAACTACATGCCATTTGGCCTCCACCCGCCAAGACCATGCTGGTGGAAGGGGCCGATGTTGTTCCTGTACAGACCAGTAGCTAGACTACGAACCATCATCGATGCCGACTTTAACCTTGACGACACGAATTGTCGGTCGTAAGCACTCCTCCGTCCACAGGGTAACATCTTCATTACAATTCTCGACAGCCATCAAAACCCGTTCAGCTGCAGATTGCGAGCCCCCCGAGTTCAAGCAGGCCTTCTCAACTTCATCTACTGACTGTGGCACCACCAATTTTTGAATCCATATTTTCCGACGCAATACCTTTGTTTCGAATGTCAGCGGCAACTCTTTGCACCAATTGCAAGACGTACGAACGACAATAGTTTGCCTTTTTGCTATCTTTGTTTTCTGACCAACCAACGGTATGGAACCAATCATCGCGAAAGTTGTCTTTGAAATTGGTGAAATTCTTGCACTGGTACAGGTCCAGAATGAGACGCGAAATACATTCTTCAGAGAATTCTGCGGTCAAAACCATGAGATCTGGGCCCTCCGCATTGACACAGCTTTGGCGAAGAATTAAGTGAACAAAACCTTTCTCTCTTTTCTTCTCCACGATATGCGAGGCAAGTTTACGGATGTCTTCAAGATGATCCTGATGGCCATCAAGAGAATATATGGGTGACTTTTCCGTGGAAGCAGGGGCCCAAGCAGCGGAGAGAGAGATCACTTCTTGTTCTTCTTGCTCTCTGGAGTAATAATATTTCTTCAAGTGTAGCTCGAGCGCATCTTCTAGACCAATACCATCCCCAATATGTAGGGGCAAGTGCTCGCCATGGCAAGCAAGGTATTCCATAGCTCGATTCGGTGGCATAGTAGGGTCTTCCAAAGCTAGACCCCAGGCCAAGATATTTGTCATTTTTTCGCTGGGAATTGAAATGGAAAACTGCTTCATACTGTCAAGTTGGCTTTGCTTTTTGAAAAAGCCATTTATCGCCCATTTCGACAAAGATCGCTGCCAAAATACAGCAAAGAGACAGGAGAAAAAATTGTACAGTTCTCCAGGGTCGGAGCGTAGATCTGAAACACCATTGAGAACACAATATAAACGAGCTGAATACTTCATCAAAATATTCGAAGATCCAGCAGCAATTCTGTCTTCTTGTCGATAATCCTCGCCAGTCTTGTCCCCATGATTATAGTAATAATCTGTGAGTGCTGCCGTGCAAAGTGTTGGTATAACTCCACGCATCAACATTCGTGTGTTTTCGGCAAGGATTGTGGAATACCATCCACTCAAATCTCCTGGCGAGATAGAATTTGGCAACTTATTCAAATCAGGCTTGGTCATTATCACCAGTTCAAATTTGCTTGGGTCTGTTCCATGGGCTTTCCTTTGAACAACATTTTGCGCCCAAGAATCAAGTCGAGTACCAGCCAGAACAAGTTTTGTCGAGTGTGCTATTTTCTTTTCAGCCAATTCACCGCGAATTGTTCGGCAGACATCGATGATACCTCGAGAAAAAGTGAGGCTCTTGCCACACTCGTCCAGAACGACAACTAAGTTCTTTACAGTTGGCCCTCTCCCATTCCACCACTCATTCAATTTTACATTATTCTTGATTTCGTCCTTACAAAACGTATAGAACATAGTCTTCGCTCTCTGATTTCGGTCCTTATTCAGTTCCATTGCTGATGTGGAGACTCTTCCATAGAGTGATCCCTCGTCTGAATTCTGCGGAGGCGTTCCAATCGCGTCAAATAGGAACGACATGGCTCGTGACACCCAGATGGGAACATCTCGTGTCACCGAGTTAAAGTTCTCCTCTGTGTCGTCTGGAAGAGAGCAATACAAGAAGCAGGACTCTGGACTATCAAGGGGTAGCCCATAATAAGTAAGCCAAGATTTGCCACTGCCACTAACTCCCGAAATGAGCAACGTTTGGCTCTTGGATACAGGCACCTGGTCCGCCAAAAGAGAATCCTTGAAGCGAAAATCCTCCGGTTGTGTCTCTACCAATCCCGGAACATAGTCTTCGATTGGTTGCTCTTTTGTATTACGCAGAGAGGTCAAATGGGTCTGAATAACTCTTTCTTGATTCATTGCGTACAAGGGCGCAACCTTGCAACGAAAAGAGGACCAGCAGTAAGAAGCTTCCCTCTCGATTCCTATGTACTTTCTATCTCGGTCATTCTTTGTTTTGTATTTGTAAAGTACAGTATCGCAATGTTCTGCGAATTCGAAAACTTCTGCAATCGATTTGCCGTTGGCGGAAGTGCATCTGTTTCGATAGTAGGTTTTATTACGGCCCCGATTTGAATCAGTTGCAGTAATAACGAGGTTCTCGATGTCTGACCCCATACTGGAACTACCCGATACGGCGTCCTCTTCCATTTTTTTTAGCATTTTTCCATAAGTCAGCCCAAGATAGATATTCTTCAGTGGCTTCGTCTTGATTCGTAGAGACCGATGCAATATCGGAAGCATTGCCAAAACCTTCCTCAGGATCTTTTGACGAAGAACGATATTTATCATGCTTACGAACGAATTCTTCAATTGTAGTTTTGATGTCATTTTCAGTCATGTCCTCGTTCAGTTTCGTGAATAGATCACGGATTTCATCGTCGGAAATACGCAGAGTCCAAGCGACATCGTTAGTCGCACAAGTCGGTAGCGCCATTGTTCTTTTCCTCTTCTTCTTGCCACTTTCGTCACTTCTATCAGCACACTTCTCTTGTTTCTTCTGATCCATATCAAAGTGTACGATGTACACATACAACGAATGCTCTTCTTACTCTCTCAAAACCAACTTGATTGGCCGCGCTGTCAGATTTGCTGCGTCTCGAGTCTCGATTCTCGATGAACAATGAACAATAACACTCGATACTCGACGTGTTCGACATATTATAGGGTATCTTGATGGAGATGGAGTTACTCCTACGAATTTTTCTGCCACTACACGCCTACAACACCGTGTATACGGCGCGCGTGTACCCCCAAGCGGGGGTCGTTTTGAGGTATTTAGATCGCACTTAACGACGGACGCGAGAGAAGAGGAGTTCGTTGGGGGATAACGAAGGAACTGCCACCGAGACCCCCCATTGCCATTGGTGCGAGAGCTAATGGGAGTATAGATCACTCCGACGACGAGGTCCGCAGAAAAAAAAAACAGCACGGACCGTGAGACTCCTTCACGATGGAACGCACCAGCGAGCGAAGTCGCCGTCTCCGTCTCCGATACTTGGATAGAGTGGTCGATCGAGATATGAACCTCTTCCGAACATGCCTGCTTCCCACAGCGAGATCAACTCCAACATCCACATGAACACATATAGGTAGTTGGGTCGATCACCAAAGCTCTCTCCTGTGGAGCAACGAGTGTTCATCTCACAAGCTTCTCATTGGAGAGAAAACCAGCAGTGGTGGGAGTTGTCCTTGATTGCTGCTCCTTGCTCTACTTTTTCCTTACGTCGTTGTGGATCATCTCGTTGGTTTCGGATCCGTCCATCAAGAGCCAGAACCGAGTGATTGTTTAGGAGGGCCCTCTCTCATTGATCCAGAATTCAACTCCTTGTGATTCTGGTATCTGAATCCAACCAAATTTTTGAGGACGTCGCTCTCTCCAAGCGTGCCATCCAACTCAAGGTGTTTGGACGATGCGTCTCTACAATCTCCACAAAACATCCGCCTCCACAGTCCATGGAAGTAGTGGTGGTATCCAGCATTTCAATCAACGAAACCCCGTTCCTTGTACCAAGCCCACAACTTCGTGGAGGTTGAAACAGAATTCTGCGGCGTCCAACCTTGCCAGTTTGCGATCCAATACTACCAAACCAAACAACGAGACGCGAACGGCGGCATCTGTCATGATGAAGAACCCCCGTCGACGCTCCCCGAAACGGGTCCAAAAACTACATGCCATTTGGCCTCCACCCGCCAAGACCACCATGCTGGTGGAAGGGGCCGATGTCGTTCCCGTACAGACCAGTAGCACAGTGTCCACGTCCTCCGAAACACCGCTCAATCCTGTACCAAAGCCATCCAGCGCTTTGAATCCAACGGCAAGACAAGAATCCAAAAAGGTTCTCGACCCCGCATGGGAAGGTGAAGAAAAGAAGCACGACGATTTCGAGGGCAGCCGTGACAAGATCCAAGAAGGAGAAGAACCGCGACCTGTCAAAACACTTCAGAAGAAGTTTAGTTCGGCATTTCAAAGTCCCCTTCGTCTGGCAAAGATTCAGTTTCGTTCGTCACCAGGCCATCGACTCTTGCAACGATTTCAAGGCGGCGGAAAGAAGGAACATCAGCCAGAGGTCTCTGCCACGGCCTTATTGGAGGAAAATGAAGATCACAGTCGCTACAGTTCGGTTCGTCGAATGCCGGAAACACCCGTGGAATGTGACCCGGCCCATTCTTCCAATGAGGATGCGCGTGACGATCAAGTCACTCCTGGATTACAAGATCGAATCTCGTTGCGAACCTTTCAAAGTCCCTTGAAGAAATTCCAATTGTCGCACAAACAAGTCCGACAGTTGCAACACCCGTTCCACAGTCCACAATTGTCCAAAAATGAAACCAACACCACAGCTACCAGTGAAACAATGGATGCGTTGAATGGTCGCGTTTCCTCCGAGTCGTTTCATTTCGATCTGGAGTTGGTGAAATCGACGGATGAAGCTGCCGTGGAAAACCTGGGACATGAATTGGAACCACCGGAATTCGGTCACGACCATGGCAATCTGTTTGGTGATCATGCCAGTGTCGTTTCCAAGAGTTCCTCATCGACGCTCACTTCGAATTGGTTTGACGAACACCAGATGAACACTGGTCGTATCGAGAACAAGTCGGTGTTGGATAATGCAGTGGTTGGCAATCCTGCTCCTTCGTTTGGCACTACTACAGTGCGTGATCGACCCATGGCCCCTACCCCATGGGCATCTGCTGTCCATGGGTTTGTCATGCGTCCCGAAGAAGACTTTGTCCGTCCCCCTGTTGCGGATCCACGCCTACCAGCCCCCATTGATGTGGAACGACGACGCGTTTCAGAAGTCCGTCCACAGACAAGTGCCTTGGAACCGTCCTTTTCGGGTGACACTTGGTCCGATGGTGATTCATGGATTGATTTTACCGCTGATCCCTTCAAGACGACCAAGCCGGATCTAGTGGCGAGACCGTCGGCAACCAAACCCTTCACTGGACACTTGGCACCATCGAAGATTAGGTCATCGGGGTTTGTGTCGGAAGCACCCCGAAGTAAAGACATGTTTCAAGGTAGTTTCCAAGAAAACGGTTCTCGTGTTGAATGGAATGCACAGAGCAGAGAGGACGTGTCCGGGTCAGTGGCACCTCAGCTAAAGTCACAACCTCCTTTTGACTGGAATAATGAGTTCAGAAAGAACACTCAAGCACCAAAACCGCTACAGCGAAAAACCCAAACACAACGGAAAATTGGGAGCGATAGTTCGTCGTCAGGAAACAACAAACCAAGTATCGAAAAACCAGGTGGACATGAGGCGGCGGAGAGCAAACGACACGCGCCTTTATTGCTTGGACCGTTGTTGCAAAGTCGATACCAAATGGTACACCAGCAACAGAGCAAGCCTATACTAAGCGAAATCACTCCTACAAAACCCAAAGTTGCAGTCAAGAATACCCTCTCGACGCCCGTGAGCGCTCTTACCACAGACATGGAAAGTCCACTTCCAGAAAAATACACCAAAATGTTGAAAATGGGGCTCCCCGAAGGAGCAGTCCTAAATGCCATGATCCGCGATGGAATTGACCCTGGTGCTCTGGACAAATCGTCAAGCCCTCCGATAAAATCGAGACCTTCAAGTTCTCCAGGTGCCACGAAACCCGAGGTTGATCCATACCGCCGTTTCCGCGTTCATTGGGAACCTCATGACAATGTCAGGTCGAACACTGTTTGGGCAATGGTACAGCGTGAAAATCGTTGGACCAGCGGAAACATGCAATTGGATCTTGAAGAATACAATCGCCTGTTTCAAGAAGCAAAGGACCCATTGCTTAAGAGGCATGTGAAGAAAGAGGGCAAGCTCGGAGCGACAGTAATCGACGCCAAAAGAGCAAACAACGGAGGAATTGTCCTTGCCCGAATCAAGCTGTCGCACCATGATATTGCCAAGGCAATTGATGGGTTTGACTATGATGCGCTTACAGCAGACCAGATCCGAGCTTTACTGCCTTTACTTCCAACTGCCGAGGAAGAGGAGAAGCTGAGGAACAACATTTCAAAAGCCGGAGGGAAGCATATGTTGAAGTCAGAATGCGAAAAGTTCATGGCAGCTATGCTTGGAGTGCGACAAGCGAAGCAAAAGCTTGATGCAATGCTGTTTATGAAGCAGTTTACCGTGGTGATTGATGGATTGAAAAATGGTAAGTCTTTTGAAGTTTGTCTTAAGTGTTTTTCCCGGTGTAAGCTCACTACAAACTCCCTCAGATTCTCGGCTTGTTCAAAAGTCATGCGAGGAATTGATGAGCTCCACTCGTCTTCGTGCGTTGCTTGGCTTGTTGTTGGAACTTGGCAATCGTTTGAACACGGCAGGACAGTCTCCAAAGCCTAGAGCTTCTGCGATCCGGCTCCAGTCTCTTTCGCGATTGAGCCAAGGAAAGGCATTTGATCGGAAGACTACATTTCTCGAGTATGTGGCCCGGATCTTACATCGCAACTCGCCGGATTCGGTGCAGCTTCGAGACGAACTCCCATCGTTGCGAAGGGCCCAAAAAGTTGATATGGAACAGATGAAGGAGGATGTGGCCAGTATGGATGCACGCATCACTGATATTCGTCAAATGGCGTTGCGGATTGGAGGCAATGCGTCGTCAACAGAGGTCGAAGTAGAACTAATGCAATCTTCACCCATTGGGAGGTTCGCGTTGGATGCCTGTTTGAAGATGGCGTCAGTTTATCGCGAAATGGAAGAGCTGAAGCAGTCGTATTCGACTTTGTTGAACTTTTTTGGCGAAGAACAACAGGATGAAATACAAGCTCCAGACGTATTCCGAATCTTGTCCGCGTTTTGCGACCAATGGGAAACATCCGTCGAACAATCAATAGCGCAAGATCGTGCAGCCCGACGACGCATGAATCGAAACCACAACGGACATAGAGTTTCACATAACCAGTTTTCTCCCAGGCGTCCATCAACAGAGCCGCGTTCTGGAATCGGCAGCGTACTGAATTCAATTCGCTGTAAATCGTTAAACGCAACGGCATTGGATGTATAGTTCGGTGTTGGTCATTTCGTGTTGGGATCATGTCTGGCGATCAATTGTTAACTGCTCCAGGTCTGCAATACAGACATTGAATAATATTTGTAGTATTCCTAATGAGATCCACGGTTGTTTGGTTAATAAGAACTGACTTTATCAGACTTGCTCCTCTTAAACACTAGATAAATGCAATCAATAGACTAGCATCCCCAACGTAACCGACCGAGCTCCCTCACCCATGAGGGAGAAACAATCCAGACCTTCATTGGATGTAGCAAGTTGAGTCGTTGCAACAATGAAGGGCCTCGTTTGAGTCCCAAAATTGATTTTTTAGCTTCTTTTCTGTCCGTGTCGTCATTTGTAGTATCGAACATGAAGTGTACATGACCTGGAAGGTCACAAACAAGATGTGTTACAGAGGAGCTGAGCTGCGTAGCAACAGTTGCGCCGTAAACTCTGATAAGAGGAATAATGGCGAGAATCTGTTCACATCTAGGTAGGACCGTTTTCCATACATCGGTCGAGCTTTCTGTTTCTTGTGCACGCAGAGGAAATATGTCAGGGTAGATCACAAGCCGTCCACTGTTCAAAGGATCATCCGTGGGATAGCGCACCACGAGTGGATTGTTTGAATGACCGTGTCCAGCAAATAAAACCCAGATGTCCTTTTGTTCCATAGCGGACAAAGTTGCTGTGTACCAGGGGAAGCTCTTATTTCGCTTGCCATCAGGCAACAACTCTCCGGTGAATTCCAGTGCTTGTTCCATCATGACAACATTGTCCATTCTTCCGAGACTAAGAAGCAGGTCGGCTTGATGCTGCGGAGACGGCTGTGACAGATAGTCCAGAGTGTTCGTGACGAGAAGCTGAGGAGCAACCGTCTTTATTGTTCCTTCACTTGAGAGAGTACTCCACTTTGACAGCAGCGAGAAAGGGAAAGTCCACCGCAGAACTCCCCGATGACTCGCCATCTTACGGTATTTCAGTGCCTTCTGTGTTGTTGCTTTCTCATTGTGCTTTGTTAGTTCCCGTGCCGACTCAATACCCCGAATGTGTAGTCGAACACTGACATCATTCTTTCTCCCACCAAGAACGAAACACTCTTCATCGGGCGAAATCTTTACTTTCCCACCATGCTCCTTGACGAAACTTTCCACATCTACCTTGCTTCTGACAGCAGAAGCAGATTTAATCCATCCCTCTTCCGTAGACACCAAAGCTTTCATCGAAGATTCCAGAGAGAAGTTTCCATTGAGTACACAGAATGACAATCCTAGAAAAGCATTGCTTTTCCGATGCTGTGGATTCGCCGCGATTGCTACGGAGAGGCTCTTTTTCTGGTGGACCCGTGTAGCACTGCTCCTCTTGTGTTTGGAGTACTGTGATTCAGTAAGGAATCTCTTGAACTTGGCTTTTGAACCTGTATCTCCGCTCAATGGAGCAAACGAATTGGCTCCTTGAGCACGTTCTGCTTCGACCTTGTTGTAGAGGTCCCATAAACTCGTATCGCTTTCAATCTCATCAGGATCTTTGTCGAATCGAAGGCGTGTTATTCGAGGAAAGCGAAGCGTAACTCCGACGGGAAACGCGGAACTGAAAACGATTTCTCCAGCGTTCAGTGTAACAACAGCAGAGTTACGAGGGTCTATCCAGAGGTCCGGGGTATCCTTCTTTCCAGGTCGCCATGGTTTCCCTTCTCCTACATTGCTATGAGTGGTGACAAAGGGTGGTAGCTCATCAATACTTTCGATACGAAACCATTTCCCGTAGTCGATGGCAGAGTCCGACGTCGCAGCTTTGAACTCAGTCCTCTCAAGGAAAGCATTCAAATCGTTGAAATCAAGTGAGCCGCCGTTCACCTTGCAGAACGGATAAAACAGATTATCGTCGTTTGAATCGATGCAAGCGCAGAGAAAAGATGACGGTCGACCCGAATGCCTCAGTCCAGTCTTTGTACGGAAGTTAGATGGCGAGAATGATCAAATTGACGGCTAAAGACAAGATTAGGTTCAGCTTACCGCAAAATATGCACCAATGACAACAAGGTCAAGGTCTGACGCTGCTGCGCCGTTGAAATAATCAGGCTTGAACTTCCGCCAGTAAGAAAGCAACCTTGATATGTTGTCCAAAACGTAAGGAGTGGATAGATCTTTGAACAGTAGCCCTTCCAAGAACAAATTTTCGACAATGTACGAGTAGTGTTCATTGATCAAATCAGCACGGGCTTGACTTATTTCTTCGTCTGACAATGCTCCCCTTCTCGTAACGTCAATCTCAGAAAGGTTTGGAATGTGCCGATGGAAGGCACCTGTGATTGAGTCGAGAGCATGGGCTGGATGGCCCAACTCCTTCAAAGGATTTTCAAACGAGAAGTAAGATTCTCCATCGGCAGACTTTCCGTTTGGCCGCACGATCGTGGTCAACACAACTTCGACTTCGTTTACTTGTTTCTTGATGAGTCGGTAGAGAATCTTTTTCCGCTCCAAGCCATCTAGACTAATAATTGATCCAGGTGCCACCTTCAGGAAAGGCGAAACCGTAGTTGCGAGGAACTCTTGAGCTCTCGGTCCATCTACATAAAGAACATCGAATACGATAAACTGCAGCCAACAATCACGTCCTGCAAGGTCAGGAAAGAGTGCATCTTTGTTTGCAAAGTCCATTTTCATTGGATATTCCCTTATGTCCACTTCTCCCTGGTGAACATTTTGATCGCGTTCATCGAGAAGTCCTTGTGATCCCATCCACTGGCGCCTGAGTTTAGCAACTGTCCGGTTGTTTCCGAAAGGTACTGTTTCTTTCTTTGCATTATCCCAGGCCAACACTTCTCCATCTAGAATAATGTCCATGTCCCATTCCTCCATCGCGCGCCGAATTGCGGGCCCGAGAACTGGGCTATAAAGGTTGCTGGAATGATGAAGGGTAAAGTCAGGACATATTGAAAGACTTGGTTTATTGTCTGTTGAAGCCCTGCTGTAACATTACTTACCTGAACCAAATTCCTTGTCTCGAGTGGAACTTGACAAGTGTGCCGTTTCGGTGGTAATGCAGCAACATTCTTTCTCCATCTAGTTTTGTCTCGATAGAGAAGACAGGATGCTTCATTGCCAATGACTTCAGTGCAGGGGAGCTTTGTCCTCTCGCACCTAGCCGACCAAAGTCGGGGTTCTTGAGGTATTCATTGTGTCTGCCTGATACGTCGGTCATAACTCTGCACAATCAAACGGGTGATAAGAACTAATTAGAAAGGCATCTCCACGAGACAAATTTCATGTCATTCACAGACCTTTGGAAGCTCGTTCGTTGTGAGAACATGGGTGTAAAGTTCTTGCCCAGTTGGACGCCACTAGCCGACATTGTCAAGTAAGGAGCAACAGTGAGATCTCGGTCCTCCTCTTTCTTCTCAGATTCGGCTGCCGCCTTGATCTTTTCCGCCACCGCGGGTTGGCACAATGCGTTACACACAGCCTTGAGAGAGTTGTGCCCACTCCACATGGCAGGACCCAAAGGATTGTACCATGTTAGCAACTTGTCGAATCCGATTCCAAACTGCATTCGTTCCATAAGGATACGCGCCAGCCACTTATGTTCCAAGGGCGACAGTCTCAAATCCCCGACGTTTAAGAACCGCCGAACCCAGTTGGCACGGAGATCACCGATTTTCAGGGGTTTATCCTGGGATTTCTTTCCTTTGTCACGGGACTGTCTCCAATCATGGTTTGTCTTTCGGCTTGTTTTATCTGCTAAACTGCCCAAATCATCCAATGCTTGATTGATCTGAGTAAGCGTGACTTTGGACGGTTCATTCGACACACGAGCAAGATTAGGATCGTCTCCGGACAAGACCTGTTGCAAAACGACTGAAAAATCTCCGGCACCAACAGTCCCCACGAATGCTGGGTCTGTGTAGTTGAGCAGTTTCCTAGATTCCTTCTTGTCAGTGGACCAACCAAATGCTTTGATGTAGGCCCTGGCGAGGGTCATTTCTTTGACAAACGTACGACGCGCACCATCCTTTTCTGGACAAAGCAAGCGAAGTAAGGGGAAAATGGATTCGGGCAATTCCCCCGGTGCATGCTGGGAATACGTATGTAACATTTTCGGGGGTAAAAGGTTCAGAAGCATATCTTGCAATGTAATTGGTTTTTTGTTCCGTTTGTTCCCTTTCTTCATCGTTTTTCTTTGCCACAGCTGCTCCAAACGCTTCGTCAACAAGGCAAACGGGATGGATCCAAACTTTTTGTACGAAGGCTCCACAGTTTCTGCCGGAGCAGTTCCAGATCCTGGTTGCTGCTGATCTGAGGGCTCATCGCGCGCCTCATCTTCTTTCTCAAAATCCGACAATTCTTCATCCACCACGACATTGGTATCCTTCAGATCTTCCCAATCTTCTGCGTCGTCTTCATCATCCTCTTGTTCTTTCATGTCGTCGTTTGACACTCCGCCGCTTTTGTCTGTTGGATCCATGAAAGCGGTCGCGGATTTCGGGTTGTCACTGTTGTCATTGGATTCGCCATCGTGACCAGCAGACGATCGATCACGTTTCCGATTCACGGGAAGTCCTTGCACATCGGGAGACTCTTTCTCTTGGTCCATTGCATGATCTGTTCACGGAAAATTTCATTGCGTCGCATCAAAACATCCGAAACTGTCGCTCGAAAATCTCGTTCCGAGGAATGGGAAACTTTCGCGTTTCTGACAAGATCAAAAGTTTGAGAAAGTCTTTCTAAGAGATGTACGTAACTGATGAGTATTAAATGCAGCTACCTACTCCTGTGTTGAATACTCCTCCCTAGAGAGCTACTAGAGGAGCATCCCAGTCGCCTGTCACTTTAGAGAGGAGTCTGGGTAACGGGAACGAAAGAAGAAACTCAGAAAGCACGATGACCAAGCAACCCTATTCATGGATCAAAGACTGCCCTCGTCGGAGACAGTGGTTCTAAAGAGACGCGGATTTAGAGGGGATCTCATCATGAAGCACTAGGTTTTCATCTTTTTCTGACGGGCTTGTTCACGCTTCCCTGCTTCTCTGTACTTTCGTTTCTTGTTCATCATGTGAACCTCCAGTTTCGCTTGATCGATCTTCGCTTGTTCCTTGCCCTTGGCCTCAGCGCGTTCTTCCTTCTTCGATTTACGTTTGGACACTTTTTCGTTTCGAATTGTGTTGAGTGCTTGTACAAAGGTCAACTTTTTACGCTCATCTTTCTCCATAACAACGGCACGCTTTTTCAAGTATCCATCCTTTCGTCGTTTCTTTTCAACCTTTGGTTTTGAGGCAAATGGCAGTGACTCTTCCAATCTCTTCGGGATCTTGAGCTTCTTGACACGCCGCTCGGGTCGTTCAATTGGTTTGTAGATGGAGTCAGGGTTCACTTCAATGGGTGTATTGGTCTCCAGTTGCAACTGGGCTTTTGGCCTCACGCCCTTCCATCCGTCCACTCCTTCTTTCCAAAGATGGTTGGATACAGGGTTGAAATATCTGGGGATATCCACTGGCATCCATGTCCGACATATCACAATATCGGATACCATGATCTTGTCTTCAAACGTGGCCCGAAACGTGCCAGGTTGACCTTCCCGAATAGCCTTTTTCACCTGTCCTCGTATTCCACTCACTGTTTTAATGCTGGCACCTTCGAAACGGCTAACCTCGAGTTCTGAATTAAACATACCAGTCACAAACGCAGTATTCTTAAAGATTTTGCTGGGCGTACCGACCAACTTGAGCTTTTTCACGACTGGGAATGACGCATCGAGCTCCAAGACGACTCCGGTTGCAGCAATGCGGAAACCGGCAGAGTTACCAGAGAGCTTTTGTATGGCGACAAAACCTGTATTGGGAGGGGTCTGTGGTCCGTAGAAGGTCGCCAAACAATGCATATGTTCAGGCGTATATTTTAGGTATCGCAAACGACCATTTTGATCCTCAGTGGAGAACACTGGTATTGACTGAAACCTTCTCCATCCAATTGAAAACACCAATGGATCCTTGCACTTCAAGATCTTCTTGTGCCATCTGTGTTTCTTTAATCGGCACCGTGTGAGGCCAAGATTTGTTTCCTGTGGAGTGAGTCCTCCCAGAACGAGGGGCTTATTCGGATCAAACGACGACACGAATGATGCTGCAACTGAGTTAATCACCACGCGGCAATACATTCCTTGTCGATATCCTTCGTGTCGAATTCTCGAGCGATCCCCATCTTCTCCAAACTCCGCCTGATTCCGGGCCAACCTAGCTTCCTTCTCTCGTTTCAACGCCTCAAGGTATTCGTTTTCGGCGTCTGGCTTGTTGCTTTTCGTCACCCCAGATTGCTTCTTCGTCTCGTCATATTCCGCATCAAAGTTTCCCTTCTTGCCTGCTTTCTGTTCAGCGATGTACATGCGGCGTTCTTCGTCCGTCATCCCCCTAGTTGCATTATCGGCATCGTCTTTCAACATTGTTCCTTCTTCAGGCATACCGAACTTTTCGCCTGTTTCTAGATCTTCAAACTCTCCATTATTTTCCTCCTCTGAATCGTTTGTGTCCCAATTCCCTGTCACAAACTTGTCACGGATTGATTCAAGCAAACAGTCCTCACCTTCCTCGAGCCACGGAGCGACATCAAACTCGTTTACGACATTTGAGTGGATGGTTCTGGAAGAGTCATTCTCGTCCAAGTTGAAGGAGTGGCCGGGCGATGACGAAGATTGCGATCCTGACAACCTTTCCCTCCTATGCTGTGGTTGTTTCAATTTAAAGAATTCGTCATCGTCATCATCATCGGTACCAGAAGATTCTTGGCCGTCGCCCTCATCATCTTCAGTGATAGTATTTACCCCTGGTTTCCCATAAACAAGTTGCTGTAATGTCACTGATGCTGATTGTCGCTCAAGAAAAGATTCCCTAGCTCGCTCTGATATTCCAAGTTTCCAATTTTGTCCCGAGTCTTTGCCCTTGCCATGAGAGCTCGTCGCCGTTTCTCGGGCATTGACGTTGTCATTGTTTTCACCTTCCTCGCTACTCTGTGAGTCAGAATCATCGGACGAATCATTTGCATCGTTGTCGTTGTCGTCGTCATCGTCATCATCATCGTCGTCGCTGCTTGAATCTGATTCAGATGCTTCCCTGTTTTGGTCTGGTTCCAGAACCATCTTCCTTCCGATACGACCGGGAGCATTCTGCGCTCTATCATTTTCGATTGCATCTTCCTCCTCGGAGGCACTTTCATCCCCCGCTGAGTCAACAGATTCGTCGTCCGAATCAGCATCATCACTGTCATCACTATCACTTTCATCTCGCAAGCTACCCTTCACAGCTTTACTCCCTTTGAATATTCGCAAGGAAGATTTGTCCATCATTTCATCAACACTCGCATTAACATCTTGTAGGCTCTTCAAGAGGCCTGAAGGGGTGTTGAGATCAGGCTCGGATTCTTCTTCGTCATTCTGGACTTTGCCCTCCTCTCCATCACCCTCATTCTCGCGTTGCTCACCCGCACGAGCCGTCAAGGCCAGGTTTTCCTTCTTGGTATAGTTGACCCGTCCAATATCAATATACACAGCATCCTTGTCAAATGCCACCATACCAACATTAGAAAGGGGGGCAAATATGAGGGAGTCCTTCTTGTCGAGTGACGTGCGTTCCTGTTCTTTTTGGGGCATGGGACAGGGATCTGGCAAAAGACTCATTTCGGCAATATCGAAATCACCGACCCCAATCAGGTGTACTTTGGCAGATGGTTTTAGTGATGTTCCTCGAACATACCCATAAAAAGCAATCGTTCGAGTGCAATCGACATTTTCTTCAATGTCGTTGGGATTGGTCAAATCCTCGTGACGATCGACCAAAATGTATGGATGCGTATTCCGCCATATCAACGGACGAAACTGGGTGACAAAAACAGATACGAAATAAAGTTAGATCGCTGCATAGGTGGAAGCCAAGCATCAGGTCGTCCCACCGACAAAGATTCAGACTTGCTCCAAAAGAACACGACATTGTCATTCAGAGTGTTTCCAAGAAACCTCAGACAGAAGTCACCAAAATCGTAAACGTCCTCACAACCTTCATCGGATCACATGTTCTGCATAAACAATCTTACCTTTGCTCGAGATATATAAAGCTGGAGTTGCTTGACTTCATTTCGAAGATATTTGCCGTTGATCACACCAGAAAAATAAAACATTTTGGCTCCTTGATAGATTTCCGTCCAAAATCGTTGTTTCATTAGTTTCTTGGTTTTTCTCAAGTTCTTTGCCGTACGAAACTGATCTAAATGAGTAAAGACCCCCATCACTTTGGGAAACCCATGCGTTTGTAATATGTTTAGAAATTCAAACGTTTCCATTTCAAATCCAAACTTGGCATCCACCACCAGCAGAACCAAGTCGGCAATCTTGGCACAGTCCAACATGGAGGCCGTATCGTTGGGACATTCAATCAGTGTGATTCGCTTGTTCTTCCCTGTAATGATTGTGATGGGCCCAGTTATTGTGGTAAGATTGTGATTGGTATAGAGCTTGACAAGAGACCGGATCAAGGTTGATTTCCCAACTCCTGCTGGTCCCATCACAACTACCACAGCAGGAGGAGTTTCATGGGTAACTGTGGATCGCTTATCCACCAGAGGGACATATTCCTTTTTCTGGGATCGATCCAGATTCCTCTGGATCGTGCGCTTGGTCCGTGTTACATTGGACACGCCAAAGGCTCGTGAATTATGACGCTCAACACGTGTGCCCTGCTGTTTGGCTCGTTTGTCCTTCTTCTTCTCCTTGGCACCCCTGCCACTCTTTCGTTCCTTATGCTTGTGATGGTCTTGTTGATGAGTAGCATCCTCCATTCTTTGTCATCCTCTTCTCTATAGTTGTCGTCGTCAAGTCTGTCGAAATAGATGTTGGTGGGAGACCTGAAAAATAAATGGACGGCAAGAAGCCAGCATGATATCGGCGACCGACCAAAAGCTACCCATAAGCGACCCGAGTGCAGATGATTCGGAAGAAGACTGTGAACTGTGAAAGTGAACTGTGATTGCATACAACGAAGAACAAGCGACTTTTCTTGCATGAAACAAAGAGCAAGGCATGGCTTGGTCTAATAGGTGATACCATGACATATTACATATATCTTCTCACGGTCGAAATGCGGCAATGTCAAGTGTCGACGCTAAAGACGGCCCTCCATGAACTATGATGGATTTCGACTCTTTCCGGGCGTGGTCCTTGTGACAAGAACGACACACAGGACGCACGGCGTCTTTTGCCGCCAAGAAGGACTCTGGCCGAGTTTCACGAAATCCAAATAAGACGCTGACTCCTTTATGGCAAAGTTTTCGAGGATGGTTTGGCTATGGTCGTTGGACGAGTTTCAGGATTCACGACAACAGGAGCGCGTGTACACAAGAAGTGAAGCATTGATTCAAGGATCGCTATCAACATTATACTATCCTCCAAGGACAGAACGGTTTCCACGAACCGCCTTTAGAAGAAACTGGAGCAATGTGGTCCCAAGTCAGAAGGTTGAAGCAAAAATCTCTGGCTTACAGCTCAACATGGTCAGAAGAGCCACCGAAAAAGTTGAACTCGTCAGCTGTAAGAATGTCAGCAACTTCAGCAGAATCTAGATCCAAAGGCTCCATCAACGACGGCGACATCATCTTTTCTGATTGGTTCATTCCAGGGTCCTCTTGACAAGATGCTGAATGCTCTTCTGTAGTTCTCTCATCCACGTGGTTGCTGAACGCGAGAAGAAGCTCTTGCTGTCGCTTGAAAATGAGATCGAGATTCCCTCGTGCAGTCTCGATTCTGTCAATACTTAGACCAGACGAGAGAAGACTGGAATTTCCCTTGGTGCTTGGACGGATGCTAGCAATGGTGGAGGAACATGAAGTGCGTGTGATGCTGCTTCTTTGATCCTCGCTTGACTTACTCCTGTGGGCCATTTTTGTGGCCGAAGATCGTCGTCGTCGTGTAAGACTCTTCTTCGGAGCTCCTTTGATGGCGAAGCGTAGGGCATGGCCGACCTTGTCTCTTGATTCAATACGACTTAGTTCCACCCAGAACGCCAAGTCTGTGTCAAACTTGACAAATCGACACCCATAATCATTGTGCAGCCGATCTACAATGTTTTTCGTTATCTTCATCTTGGTAGCCTTATCAATCGCCTTTTTATAGGGCGCCTTCGCTTCCTCGATTAGTTCACGAAACAAACGGTTGCCAGGATGAGTGGAAAGAGACTTGTCCTTGCTGCACAGAATATCGAGTTCACCTAGTTCATGATTTTGCACAGTCATCTTTTGCGGGATGATATAGGATCGTCTCGATCTCTTCTTGGTGGTATTTCTTGTCGTTCTGGTTCGTGGCTACGGTGGCAAAGCACGTTTGTGTTCATCGCAGGGCAAAAAGAAATTTTGCTCTGGAGATTTTGTGGCAGGTCTCAACTTTTTGCTTGTGTCGAAGTTCATCGGACGGCTCCAATGCAGCCTTGAGGTTGTTCAATCTGGGGAATGGGGGAACATGACGACATTCTAAATCTTGCCCCGATCATGTTGTCTTAAAAGTAGCGACAGACGGTTCGAGAGGTTAGATTCATCGATATCAAGACTCTTGCAAACAACTTGGGAGTGCCTCTAGTGATAAATAAAATGGCGACAAGCTTACCTACCTAGAGTACCTAGTTTCTCCGCTGTGGCCGTTCATCTAACTTCTTCGTTACGTGTCTCATCATGATGCGGAAGTAAGAAAGTGTTCCAACGAAACTTCATATAGATATAGCATGTCGTACGTCGTTGGTTGTGGGCATAAAAGTTTATGATGAATGAGGACATCAATGCAGACGTCTTTTTCTATATCTTTACTCTTTACTTGATGGTCCAAGGAGTAGACATAGAGTAGGGCGTGAATACTCGTAATCTATCTCGGTTCATGATAGTTTTCGGACCTTCATGTTCATTCTGGTTCGATTGGGGGAAAGAGAAGACCCAAGGACCACGAAGGAAGAGCAACGAGAACAAAAACAGATCAAACTGGAAACTCACTGAAACGTTCTAGTGTTCTAGTCTTCCACTTTGTATCTATGTTATGCTTGGGGGACAAGAATAAGATTTTTGCGAGAATCATCATCTGCTTACTGACATGGATGAGAGGTTTCAGGTTTCACCATTCACGAAGGCTACAAACATTGCGAATTCTTAAAGTTGTTGTGACAGGAGAGGGACAAGATGCAATCAGTTGCATTGAGCACTAGCATCCGTGTGTGCCGTATTATTTCATGTAGGGGCCTAGGTCCTACTGTAGATTGACAGGCTTCTTCGGTCTCGCGGTGAACCGCTCGTTATGAGACGGCCAGACGGACTGGTGAGAAACAACTTCGCGACTTCGCGAACGTTGTGATTCCTTCTTGGTGTTGACAACCTCGTGCGAGTACAAGTATAACCGAGCTTGTTCGAATAGAAATCTCTGCAGTAGTAACGATACTGTTCAGCATGGGAAACACTCAAGCCAGTGTTCAATTTGAAGACGGTGATGCCGTGAACTTCGAGCATGGCGAAAAGCTGTCGGATATTATTCAATTCTACGGTCCTGGGTATCTGCGAAACTTAGAAGACAATTCCGTCGTTTTTGCGCAGGATAAAGTTATTCCTAAAGGCAGGTACAGGTTCATTAAAAAGAAGGTTGCGGCTGTTGGATACGAGGTCAGAGCCTCCGTCTTTGGAGCCTTGTCCTGTGCGGGTGCCAGAGGGAACGTTTACAAGTTGCTTGAGCGTCACCATGGAGGCTACTCCGAAGCGGAGGGTCATGGTGCAAGCGTGACTTACTCGAACAACGATCTGACAATCAAGGCCTATTTTAAAAACTACGACAAGGCGTGCGATTTTCAAAACGAATTGAACTCCTGGGAAATGCACAAGGAGCTGGTGAATCTTGCTGGTGTCAACGTTGCCCCAAAAGAGCCCCTAGAGGTTGTTTTGCCCCGTGATTTTCAACGGTTCACTCTGCTGGACTACGACCCCAGCGCGTCAGAGTCTCCATGTGGTGATCTCAACATGCTGAGATCTTATCGCGTATCTGTCCCAATCACGGAGGCGGTTGAGGACAACTCGCCTCTTGTTATGTATCAATCGGTCGACATCCGGCAACTTGGTTTGAAACACTACAAATGTCATCTTCACGACAAAGCAAAGAACAAAGCGTACCAAAACGACGAAAACAACATGATCGCAGCTTCTTGGCCATTCCATCAAATGTTGGACGGTCTCAACACCGATGAAAAAATCCCTTTGCTTCGACTAAGTTTCAAATCGTCCTCAGCGCGCAGACAAGCAGACAATGACAACCGGTATGCAGTCACACTGGGAATTGAGTTCAAGGACGAAGCTTTAGCCCGAAACTATCAATGCTTAGAGGGAGGGATTCAAGTTGACAACAAGAATTGGGAAGTTACAGTTCATGTGCGAAACAAGGAGATATTTGAAGAGTGTGTCAATTGGAAATACGAAGATACGACAAAAAAGTGGGAATTATACGATGAGCAGCTGGACATTGAATGAGTGAGTATAAAACCTCTCTCTCTCTTTTCTTCAATCACGACCTGGAAAAGGCACCAATGATCAAAGTCTTGTTTCTATCCAGGGTGTTCTGATTTTGTCTCTCCTGTCCTCTTTCAATGCACTTCACAAGAAAGAATGGAGGGATGGTACAAAGGCAGACTTCTTCGTTGCTCTTGCCAAGGGACTTCCCAAGGGACTTCTCACCGGACGGAGAACCATCCCATGTACTACTACTCCCTGTTGAAATCTAAATAAGTCCTAAAATGGATAAATACCGCACAGTTCAGTTCTGATTTGAGTCGTGTCCCTTCTCCCGAAACGGATTAAATTTCTTTAAATCACCCTCATCAATCTGTTCCCTTTATCCTACATGCCGGATGCCGGCACAAACACAAACCCTCGCTATCAGTGCCAGCTATCAGGGTCATGGAGAATGAAGGAACTTGTTTGGGTCTCGTCTATGGATTTCCAAAGTCCTCCAGCTCGACTCGAAATATGAAGTTTTCGAGACAAAAAGCGTCCGGCATTCATATAACCATCATTACCTCGGTTTTGTTAGCCAAGTCGCGGTAAAATCGCACCTTCTGATGGCCATTTGACCGACAATTTTGCCATGACTAGAAATAGTCGACCTGGGTAGCTCTGTAGTAATTGGCAATGATCAGCGTCTTGAAAGTTATGTTGGCCGAATGGCCATCAGAATTTCTGGTAGGTTGACTACGTACAGACCAGATGCGGCAATGGAATCATGGTAGTCAGGAGTAGCTACGACAGATCATACATAGAGTCTCTAGGAGTACCTACTTGAGTGTAGCAATTTGCAATAGAAGTGGATACGACCATGAATAATAGGGATCTCTCTTCGGATTAATACTACAGTGTGTACAACAAAGAAGAGGACAAACGATGAGGAGCAGAGCTTTTATCATGTATGGAGTTGGAGTCGAGGATGCAAGCGAAAAAGGGACATCCGGCCAGCCCAATGATACCTTTTCAGCACCACCCATGCACCAGTGCAAGAACAACCATCCATGGAGTTGGTGCAGTGAGTATCCAATAATGCAATGGTGCAGTCCAATTTGAAACTGTTCTACGGATAGCCCGACTATATGCTTCCAAGTTGGGTGTTAACTAGCCATGTTGATTGATCAAGATTTGTCCACTGCCAAGCAACGGAAATAGCAATACGTGAACAAGACTTATACTATAGCTATACATGACACTGGGAGTAGGCAGAGAAGGTTTACTCCTCTCATGCTTTCAGCTACCACAAACACTCTTGTTTCCCGTCTTGTTCAAGGATCTCCCGGAACTCAAAGAATTTCGATTGCCGCCACTGAATGGCAAAGTGGGTGGCAAAATTGATGAATACTATGCTTCTACCTAGTGTTATAGAGACTAAGAGAGTTGTTCATGCAAAAAACACATAAGGACCATCCCACGATTCCACCACTGGGTCACCAGAAGGTGAACAGTAGCCACTGTAGACATTTTGGTTCGAAAGTACAGAACCCAGAGTGGTGCAAGGGCCGTGATCCACAGAAGACCTTCCAATGCATCCACAACCTTTGCCATGTTGATTTTATAGCCAACATCGATTTAGATACGCGCTTTGCTTCACTCAAAAACTTGAAATCTCCTTTGTGAAGACGGGTAGTTTTCACGCAACTAAGCCATAGTCTCCCTATTCTTCAGAAATCCTCATGAGCAAGATTCCAAATTCCATGCCCTACATACTTGTCCGGTACATTTCCCTACATACGTATATCTACGTAGACTAGTACTGGATGGTCAGAGCGGCCATCAATTCTTCTACAAGACACATCATTGAAGCAACCTCGTCAAATGCTAGCTACTTATGCTACCCTTGCGAGTATAAGTGTACGTTTGGAATTTCAAACACGTCTGCGAGTCGCGAGCGGGTCAATCTCCAAACGTGTACGGAGGGACGCGGATGCGACTGCGCGAGAGATCTGATCATATCTTTTTGCACTTTTCATTGAAAGAACAGACAGAATGCCAAGAGGATACCTGAAACACGCTCAAGGACAGAGCCGAAAGCTCTCACGCGGAGGAGGAAGCCATCGATCCTCGGCTCGCACCCATGTCCATCGAACGCACGATCGAAAACGAGCTACAAGCTGTGCTTCTCACGTTCCACAGAACTGGAACACTACTTCCGAGTACTTTCATGAAATGGATTGGGAGGATGACGATATCATGGAAATGTACAATGATCAATGCGATGAATCTATCAGCGAACTCAAAGGATGTGATGCCGCGAAAGAATATACTTCTCATGAATGGAATAAACATTTGCCCAGTACCACGTCCACTTCTAGAGAATCAACTGAAAAAGAGGAGGAGGGACCAATGCGAGAGTGCCCCATTTGTTTTGAATGCCGCCCCGTAGTCCGACTCATGAAGAGCTGCTATTGGCATGAGGCTGCTTGCATCGATTGCATGCGCCAAGTCTACGTGGTCCAAGCACAGAAGAGTGCGCGAAACTATCCGTTGCAATGCTTTCATCCACAATGTCGACGACCGATTCGAGAATCGCAATTGATCAAACGTGGATTGATCCATTCCAAAGCAGAACTGACACAACACTTTCGTCTCTCCGAGTTGGCCAAGGGAAACAAACCAGACATGTGCACGGTACACTGTCCTCATTGCGATCATCCTCGTGCTTACAAACGAGATCATCCCGACAAGAAGGTGACCAATCGAGTCTTTTCCTGTCGAGAATGCCGACGAAATTTTATGGTTTCTCCCTTTGCCCAAATTGTGCGAGCCATGGAAAATTCTGGGGAAGGGAGTGATTGGGCTCAATGTCCCGAGTGCAAGATGCTCATTTCCAAAGAAGAGAGTGGTTACGATGACGAACAAGTCGTGTGCGTCTGTGGAGCCTGCTTTGATTGGCGGGCGGCACAGCGTCAGTCTGGGTTCCGATACCCCTTTGGTCGACCGTCTGGTGACTTGGATCCGTACGACGTCTTGTATTTGTATTGGTGAAGACGAGCCAGTGGGACTGGACTAGAATCGAGAAGGACAGGAATGACTGTTCGATCGATTCTTGTCGAAGCACGGTTCCCAGGATTCTTGTCGAAGCAACCTTCACAAAAGTTCGCAATGGACTGTTTCTGGTTTCTCGTGGCACGAGTGATGCCGCGGGAACAGGAGTACATTTTGGCCTGTTGTTCTTTACTAGACTTCTCAGGAAACCTTTATATTCCACCGTGCAGTGAAAACGAACCTCGAACTCATGTTCCTTGTTTCTGTGGCCAGCTTATGAACGTAACTAAGAGACTCATGAACATAAATAAGAGACTCTAAGCTGAAATGCCAAGCAAGACTGCTAGCTTCCCCGTGTTCGACGTAGTTGCTCTCCCCCTTGCTCTCACTCAAGCTTTCCGAGTTTGGTCATATAGCGGCATGTTTGTATAAGCTATTGTACATGGACAACTTCTTTTCTGATTTGAGGAAAGAGTGGTTCGGATACACCCATGCTTCCGGTTTCTGTTGAGTGCAGTCTTGGCGGCCTTGTCATGCGCGCTCCTACTCTCCAGAGCAGTGACATGAGAATTCGACTGGAAGAACTTGGGGAAGCTAAGTAAAGAGATGGATCAAGCAAACATGTAAGACCGAAATGCCTTGGTTTCCCTGGTTGTTAAAGATATGGTGGTTGGGGCTACCTAGGTCCGTTTGTTGTGTTGCGTTTCTCCACGATTATAGCCAAAGCTTACAGCGACCTCAAGTCGTGGTCCCGCAACATAAGCAAACTGAATGAGTCGCGCATCTTTCTACTGAGTCGCGTTTTATTCCTGGTGCACCTGTGGTTCTTTCGACTTTCAATGCAACAAACAAACAAGAATTCATCCGAACCACTATCATCATCATGCCCACAAGGATTGTCTTGAATACCAATCCGGTCCCTTCGCAGTTATCGCCACGGCGACCCAATCAGTTTCCTCATGTGCAGTTGAATCGAGCCAGAGATTCCAATGAAGGAATGCCCTGGAGTTTCGATGATGGTGGCAGTACGAGCAGTCGACCAGGACAACAGCATCCCAACCACAATGAGACTTCCGAACAACAACAACAGGGTCAAAACCGATCAAACAATGCGTTGAGACCCAGTCCAAATGGTGGGGGAGGAATGTTCTTTCGAAAGCGTCCTTCCAACCAAAACGGCGGCATGCCCAGCAGCAAAACCATGGCCACAGCCACCACTTCGGCGCCCTTTACTTCCCCGTCGCGACGAACGAGTGGTTTTCGATCTTCGATTTTGCGGGAGTTGTCGGTACGACAAGATTCTCCGGCCGTATCACCAGCGCGAGACACTGCCACCACCAACAACAACAATGGAGGAGGAGAAAATAATGATCCTCCTCCTTCATCTTCGTTTGCGGATCGACACCGTAGTTTGTCAGGAGCCGACATTCGAGCATCCCCACGCTTTCTGGGATATTTGTTTTCTGCCATTGCGGGATCTGTCTTGCTGGTGTCGGCGTTACAGTGAGTTGACAATGCACTTGAATCTGTTTGGTTGCATGTGGCATTTAAATGCGATTCTTACATTGCTTCCATATGAATGAATGCTCTCCCTGTTCGCTCTAGATTCTTTGAGAAGGAAGTGCTAACGGGAGAAGATCGGGACGAGTTCTTTAACACCAGCACCACACTGCCGGACGATGCTCGTGATCGTTTTTTTGCCACCAACGAAGGCGACTTGATTTATCAATGGAAACTCTGGGGTGCCATTTATGCATCGGCCGGCTTGGTTGGTGTTTGTTTCCTCATCATGTTGGTCCATTACGATACTGTCTTTTTGCCCAAACTGTGGGTGACCATTTTTCGCGATGGGAGTTCGGGAGAACGGAATTTGACACTCTGTCTCATTGTCATGTGGATGGGAGCCTTGCATATCTGTACCTCTTCCCTCTCGGTGGGTACCGTACAAGCCAATGTGTATTTTACGAGCTGGATCGGTACGTTTCGTTCTTTTGTGGCCTTCTTGGATTGAAAAAGGGACGTCTTGTTCACGCTAATGGATGATTTTTTTTTGTGTTTTCATTATAAAGCCTTTGGTTCCATTTGTTTGACCTATGGTGTTTGGAGAGAATCGGCTGGCTTACCAACTCTAATGGACATGATGAATCAGCACAAGCGTGAGACAACCTACAATTGGTTTTGGATCATGATTTTTTCCATTGTCTTTGCCGGTGCCGCCACGGATCTATACAACAACCGGAACGAAATTGATGAACGGTTCGAAGGAGAGATTGGCTACCTCCAAACGGGTCGGTGGCTGTGGGTGACGGCCGTCTTTTGGTTCGAAGTCTTGAATTGTATGGTGGCCATTATTCTCAATGACCTTTCGACCGAACCTCGGAAACTTCCCTGCACCTGTACACGAGCATCGGGGACCTATCGCTGTGTGTTTGGATGGAGACAAATGGAAGGCTTTGTCATGATTGCCTGGATTGCGGCCAAATTTTGGGTTATCTGGGAGTACACGGTGAGTTTTGGACTTGAGCACATTTATCGTGTCTCTTTCTTTTTCTTTGGCCTCACTCGTACTGTCGTTTGATTTCGGAACCATCATGTCCAACTCAGGGTGTTGATGGTGTGATTAACGGCCTTTCCAATGCCTATTTTGGTATTTGGGGATCCTTTTTCAGTACGTTGGACACGAAACCCCGTTGCTATTCCGCGCTGTTCACCAGGACCATTCTCACCCATGACCCTTTATTGTTTTCTCTCGAAACGTTGTTTGTCAGACTCGGTCTTTGCTCTGGGGACATGGCTTCGAGAAAACCGTAATTTGGAATACCTAGTTCGCGATGATCCTCCAGGATCCTAATGTCGAATCCTCTTTGTTTTTTGGAATCTCGCGTTGTGGCCACTTTGAATCCAGAAGGCCTTACTATCAAACGCTTGGTATGACGAGCATGTGGACTATAGATTCAATGAATAAACGAACAAGTTACTTGTGACACTTGATGAGGCCTGGTTGCAACATGTACTACCTAGGTAGCCGCATCGCCAGTGGAAAGTCTCTGTTTTCACATGTTGTCTTTGGAAGTCTATCGATACCACGATACTTTGCTTTTTCATGGTCCGGCTGTTCACCTCTTTATCCGTGTTGAGAATGGGTACTACTCCTATAGCTCGACCAAAGTGCATTGAACCCTGACCCGGTAGGTTTCAAAGTTGGTCAACCAGTTCCTTGTCAATATCTTCATCCTTCATCAACTTACAGAAGGGCAGATTTAGATCATACGTCGTTCGTTGATGAGCACATTGCGTCGTTCACAAGAAAGACCGAACCTTAGCATATCATAGCAGTCATTGTATCATTGAACTCTAGAAGTCCATTCACGGAAACGGTGCTGGCAGCTTCCCAAGATCGACACTTCTAAGGCAAATGGATACTCCGGGGTGCATCCTGATACAGACTTTGTAAGGTAAGGTTGTGTGAAGTGTTGTGTGTTTCTTGTTTTGAGTCGTCGTTTTCCAAGTTGTGGGATAGCTAGTTTTGTGACCAGACTCGGTAGCTCGTATGTGTGAGCGCGCAAGTCTTGTTGGGGGAATCAACGGTCGAACGGCGCATTATTTTGCGCTCACAAAACTTGTGGTTGCAACCTCTTTCCCAACGCATCATTTGGCAATTCTTGTTGTGGGCACCACGGCCTTGTTCATCACGATCCACCAAGACGAAAACAAGAAACGACGAAACGAAGAACGATCCAGTGATAAAAGACTGCGATAGGAGCATTCATCTCCATTCTGGCACTGGAGGAAACAACAGCGCCATCAGCCAATATTCAACAACCAGAATACAACAAACCATGAGGCACCACGCAACGACAAGGCCTCGTTGTCGGCTCGGCTGGTATAGGTTGTCTGTAGTTGTTATATGGATACTCTACCTGTCGGTATTGGTCTTGGCGACGGAGGAGCAACAACATGTATCGCCGCGCACCAATCGGGAGCAGGAGTTGCTACTCGACAACGACGATCCACAACCACCACAAAAGACTGGAGGAGAGCGATCGCGACGACATGTCTTTTCGAAAAGCTCCCACCCGATTGCATCGCCAACAGTCACCCAAAACAACTATAGGAATGACCTGCAAGGCAGTGACGCTGCCACAAAAAGTCACACAAACAGCGAAAGTCTATCATCCACAAGACAACGGTCCTCGCCATCACGGGTCGAGGACACGAACAAAGCATTCTTTGGTACTACCAAGAGCTCGAAATCATCACACTCCAGTGTCTTGTTTTCGATACGACAAAACCGTGGCAAGAAGAATCGACGTGCACCCACAAGTCATCGAATGAGTGCAGCACCAGCAGTGCCAACAGTCGTTTCTGGAATGGAAAGCCATGTAGAGGGGCTCCCACCCGACCTGGACGCGTTTGACGGTTCTCAAATCAGTCCAGAACAAAAGCAAGTTGTTCGCCAAGCGGTTGGATATGGCAACTACTACAATCAGTATGCCAACGCATACCTCAATCCCCGCCGACGCTATTCGTCGGGGAAAAAGTCCAAAAAGGGCAAGAAACGAGGAGGTAAGGGCAAAAAGGACGCCTTTCGGGCCGTTGCGCCTCGAGCGTACCGGGAGTGGATCCGATGTCCTCCTGCGGTACGAGGGAAAACAGTGGCTCTGAGTGACGATGGGCAAATCATGGTGGTGGGCCTTCCAGCGCGCATTCCGTCGGCTCAGGATCCCAAGTCCCACTATCCACGCGTCAACAGCATTGTGCGGGTGTACGAGTCATTTTCCTGGGGGCAATGGAAACAACTCGGACAAGATATTTTCTCTCCCGACATTTACGGGAGGTTTGGGGCTGACGTAGATATCACGGGATCCTATCCGTTCCCTTCCATTGTTGTGGGGTGTCCGCAATGCAATGGTGGACGCGGAGGATTCTTTACCTACTTTTTGAACAACTCGACGAAATGGGTCCAGTACGGAGGTGTCTTTTCTGATTTTGGCGTCTTTGGCCGTGCGGGTACATCGGTGAATATTGGATTGGAAGGGTACCAAGTGTTGGTTGGTGCACCGGGTGGTGACGGTGGTATTGTGTTCAATATGAACAGCCAGTTTCTTTGGGAACCATCGTTCTTTACACACAATAACACCAATTTTGATCATTGCGGAAAAAGTACATCCATGTCGGAAGATGGCAATGTGCTAGCTATTGGGTGTCCGGCGCGGAACAACAACGCTGGAGGAGTCGACACATTTCGGTTTTCGGAAGACGCCAACAACTTCTTGCCAATAGTGGGAGAAGAGATTTTACAAGGTCATTTTCACGGCGATCGTTGTGGAACAACGGTAGAGCTTGACGAAAGTGGTCGAAGGTTGGCAACGGGCTGTCCGGGAGTAACAGTCGTGGGTGTCGGAGCCCATGCCGGAGTTGTTCGAATATTCGATCTCGCTGTCTCACAGGATGAAGCACAATGGGAAAAACGGATCCCTGATATTACAGGGAAAACACGGGGGACAAAGCTGGGCTCGTCTCTGGCATTATCAGGAACTGGCTTCACAGTGGCTGTGGGCCAGGTGTCAAAGAACCAAGTTACGCGAGTGGCTACGTATTCGATTGTCGAGAATCACTACTACGTCATTGGACCTGGTGTCCCAGTTTCAAAATTGCCCTGCCGTCAACTGGAGTTATCGTTATCAAGAAGTGGCGGGAAGCTTGCGGTCGGTGCAAGAAATCATATCAAAGTGTACAAGCGAAAGAATTTCAAGACAGAAGCTCCGTCTGCTGCTCCTTCGACAGCACCATCGGTTTCCCCAGCACCAAGTACTTCGTCACAGCCATCCGTGGCTCCAACAAGGTCCCCTGCACCATCGGTGTCACCATCGGATGCCCCATCCACAGCGCCGAGTGTACCTCCTTCGGAGTTTCCTTCTCTTACTCCAAGTGTGTCACCGACCCGCGTTCCTAGCGCAACGCCAAGTGAACCTCCAAGTCGACTTCCAAGCAGCTCTCCCACGAATGTTCCAACACCTATTCGAACCGATCCCCCGTCCCAAATCCCAAGCGTATCTCCTTCCGATGCACCTTCCAGAGCCCCAAGTGTATCGCCTTCTCGGTTTCCAAGTGCATCTCCTTCAGAAAGGCCATCGGATTCTCCATCGGAAATGCCCTCAAGTGCTCCTTCAAGTACACCTTCTAGCGCAACAGACTCTCCAAGTACCGCTCCATCACTTTCATCGGCACCTTCGAGCAATCCTACCGATGCTCCATCGAACAGTCCAACTGACCCAGACAATTCTCCGACTGACACCCCGTCCAGTAGTCCAAGCACAAGTGCAGCGCCGTCACTATCAAGCGCTCCTAGTTCCCAACCAAGCAGTGCTCCATCGAACAGTCCAACCGACTCAGACAATACTCCGACTGATACCCCGTCCAGTAGTCCAAGCACAAGTGCAGCGCCGTCACTATCAAGCGCTCCTAGTTCCCAACCAAGCACTTCGAGTGCTCCATCAGATTCGTCTGCTCCATCGAACAGTCCATCCGAAACAGCTCCGACTGATACCCCGTCCAGTAGCCCAAGTACAAGTTCAGCACCGTCACTATCAAGCGCTCCTAGTTCCCAACCAAGTTCTTCGAGTGCTCCATCAGATTCGTCTGCTCCATCGAACAGTCCATCCGAAACAGCTCCGACTGAGAATCCGTCTAGTAGTCCAAGCACAAGTACAGCGCCATCACTATCAAGCGCTCCCAGCTCGGCACCAAGTGGATCTGCCGCTCCATCCGTGTCTTCTGCGCCTTCGGATAATCCATCGGTGAGCCCTTCATTGTCACCGTCGGATGCCCCATCAAATTCGCCGAGCTCAAGTACAGCACCGTCACTATCAAGCGCTCCCAGCTCTGCACCAAGTGGATCTGCCGCTCCATCCGTGTCTTCTGCGCCTTCGGATAATCCATCGGTGAGCCCTTCATTGTCACCGTCGGATGCCCCATCAAATTCGCCGAGTGTGAGTGTTGCACCGTCCCTATCCAGTGCTCCTAGTTCCCAACCGAGCTCGTCGAGTGCTCCATCCGTGTCATCTGCACCTTCTGATAGTCCATCGACGAACCCTTCATCGTCTCCATCCGACAACCCATCAAATTCGCCAAGTGTGAGTGTTGCACCGTCCCTATCCAGTGCTCCCAGTTCCAATCCGTCTTTGTCGAATGCTCCATCCGTGTCATCTGCACCTTCTGATAGTCCATCGACGAACCCTTCATCGTCTCCATCCGACAACCCATCAAATTCGCCAAGTGTGAGTGTTGCACCGTCCCTATCCAGTGCTCCCAGTTCCAATCCGTCTTTGTCGAATGCTCCATCCGTGTCATCGGCACCATCTGACAATCCATCGGAGAGTCCTTCCGATGCTCCATCGGATGCTCCCTCGAATGAACCCAGCATTGCTTCTGTACCAGGCCCAGCTACCATTGCTACGGTGGTTCAAGGCATTAGTGTCACCCTAGACATTGACAATGAACTGGATGACAATGCTCAAGCCATTTTTGCTGCCGAGTTTGCTGCTACCTATACTGCTTTTTTCACCGGCGACCAACAGGACACCAACAATGGTCGAATCCTCGCCGAAGCCGCTGTCCTTAACTTTGTCACAAACATTGAGAACTTGGAGCAAGAGCTTGTCCCTGGTAAAAATGGTGGATTGAAATTGGAGTTTGATCAGTTTCTGTTTGTCACACAAACAGGTGGATCTAACCTTGGGCCACAAGCTTTGGTGACCATCCCCTTGGAAGATGAAACGGTTACAGACAATTTGGTGAATCGACTACAGAACAGTGGGAATCCGGCCTTTCAAGAATTGACCAAAATATCGGAACCTGTCCTTCCTCCGACCGACGCGCCAAGCAATTCCCCCAGCATTTCCAGTGCTCCCTCTACGTCGGCGAATCCCAGTACCAGTACCGCTCCTTCGACACAACCAAGTCCGATGCCGTCTGTTTCTGGAATGCCAAGTACGACGCCATCTCTGTCCAATGCTCCCAGTACTTCTGCGCAACCATCTACCAATCCGTCCTCCGAGCCATCGGAATCGAGTCGTCCAAGTCTGTCACCGTCCACAATGCCCAGCGAAGCTCCCAGTGTGTCTGCCCAACCAAGTAACAAACCATCCCTTTCGACGGCTCCTTCCGGCAATCCATCGGTTCAACCATCCAATGAACCATCCTTGAGCGTAGCTCCCAGTACCATGCCATCGATGCTGCCCTCCAATGTGCCTTCGAACGAGCCATCTGTTTCCAATGCCCCCTCGACATCCAGTGAACCGAGTGACGAACCAAGTCAAGCTCCCAGTGTTTCCAGTCAGCCGAGTTCGAATCCTTCCTTGTCCAGTGCTCCATCCAATGCACCATCGGATGTTCCCAGTACCGAACCCAGTCTGTCGAGTATTCCCAGTACCAATCCTTCCCTGTCCAATGCACCGTCCGTGGAACAACCATCGAAAAAAGGGAGAAGCGGTCGGCGCAAGAATGACAATGACATTGGGCAGGGGGAATCGGATGGTTCCGAATAACCGAGAAAACTGGGGAACGATTCTCCCTTCCAGAGTCATTACGACCCGTCCTCTCCACGCAAAGTGCGTTCGGCAAGAACATGGACTTGGACCGGGTAACAGGTCCACTCTGTCGTCCCATGCAACCACTGCAGCAAAACGCCTTATCCCTCTCTGGCTCAGTCCACTCTTGGTCGATGATCGTACCGAGGGACTGTGTGCTGGATGGTTTTGAATAGTCATGACTGGCAGTGTTGGTGACCCGGTTGGGAGATTCAGGGACATGTAATGGTTGGTGGTGGCGGGGAAACGCCATACAATAGGATTCGTATCGAGTGACGAATCATCACACTATTATCCAGTCCTGTACATGGAAGAACCAAACGAAAATGGACGGATTCGACTACAGCAACAGCAGCAACAGCAACAACAACACCCAATGAAAGTTGGCTCCAACAAGGAGCCTTGCCGCCCAGAGTGCCATTGTATGGAGCGCAGCCAAGAACGTTTTTGTTTTGTGGATCTCAATCGTGTTACAACAAAAAAGAAATCAACCCTGTAATTATTCTAATCCTCCACACATTCCTCCCAACAAACAACCATGCGTGTGTATACTCGTAGTACGAGCCATTGTCGTTCCACCACACATCGTGGGAGCCAGTTCGTTTGTGCCACACACACACACACACACACACACACACACACACACACACACACACACACACACGAGAGATTGTAGCCGAATGAAAGACCGAGCCTCTAGAGCTCTATTCGGTAGAGCGCACTACATGTAGGTCCATCCCACAACAATATGGGTAGACCATGGTCAAGCACCAACCTATACTTACCTACTCGACTCGCTACTACCTAGTAGACTAGAGGTAGTAGTGAGTTGGTAGGTACCAGAGAGAACGCTTTCGTCGCTCTACGAAGAATCGCAGCAGCACCATAATACATATCTCTTGGAGCTTGGAGCAAACTCATCCTCTGAGTTCGCGCTGTCGTGGAACTCCCGCGTCGTTATCGATCGTGTTCTCTGTTGGTGGATATCTCGCTGGTCTCTTGTGTCGCACACTGCGAAAGAAGAAGAATGGAGGAAAAAATGATGTGGTTGGCAGTTGTCGAACGAGACGCACACATGGTTTGACCAATAGGAGTTCTTCGTAGTTTCCGTAGAGTGGCACGCCTCCATCCAGAATGAATGTGAACGGCTGGTCCCCCAATGACACAAGTTCCGTCTCGTTTTGGTGGTTCCGAATGCGAAAGAGAACTCGGGAACGAGGGTTCAACCACGCCCCCCAACCCCCAACGCGCATCCTCTGCTCCGCGCAGCGCACCGGCTGTACACATTCTGCCATACCAGGGAGGCGGGAGGAAGGTAAAATTTTCCGACTGTACTTTTTGTTCGTCTCGCTACCGGCCGTGGTCCCGCAGCACTCGCTCATTTGGTGGTGGCGCGCCTCCTCCCTTCCCACATTTCACAATAAATTTGACGATACGGAGTACAGTCTTTGTGGCAAAGCACATTTTTTCAAAGCGCCTTCACTCTTCCAAAGTAAGAAGTGATTGGCGGTTGCTTTCCAAGATTTGAAGTGCAACGACACATACAAACACACACAAAAGCAAGCATTGTTGCGGAAGCATCCGACGGATCCGGAGCAAGTCCCACATTCCCAATAAGCAAGCAGAAGGAACAAGCACAATCGGGAACGAGCCATTCTTCTTACCACTACAAACACCACCACAAACACCACAACTGTTTTCTACAAGAGAACCTCATTTGTTCCTACCACCACAACCACAACTACAACCACTACTACTGCAACAGCAACCACCACCATGTCGGGCCAGTTTTCCATTGACGATGCCGAAGATAGTTTGTTGGTCGATGCCGTCGAATTGTCCACCATCCTGCTCCAGGATGACGATGACGAGGATGACGATATTCGTGACTCCCACCACCACGACGACAACGACAACGATGCGATGGAGGCCACCCACCAGAAATTCCCAGACGACGACAAGGACAAGGACATGACCACCCGGATCCAAGAAACAGACGAGCAAACCAAAGTCGTGGCAGCACGGGAGCCACACGACCAGGATGACGAGCAAAACAATACGGGGTCCTTGACTCCCGCCATCTCAGAGACACCGACCGCCATGGCTGATCCCGTCGTCGTGGGAACAAGCCTGGCAACCACAAGGACTCCCATGGCTCCTCCACCTGTCCTGGCACCCATGCCTACGCCTTCTCCGACGACTGCAATGGATCCCCAAAACTTGCAGTATCATCCAGACGTGATGGAATTGAAGCTGCGTCGGCATCGTCGATCGGCCGCCTGGGGCATTGTCGGTGGTGTCACGGGATGCTTGGTGGGTGGACCCTTGGGAGGCATTGCCGCCGGTGCCTGTGCTGCCATTAGTTCCCAAGCCGTGGGCAAGGGTCGGGAACGACGCAAGGTCCGACATTTGCATCGACACCGTCAACAAGTCCAACAGGCCATGGATCAAGCCGAATGGGACTTTCAACAACAACAACAAAAGCAGCAACCAAAACGACACTCTCGACGAAAAGGAAGGGGTGCCTTGCCACCCAATCTTGCTTCGTCATCGGCTTCCTTGTCCTCTTCCACATCGTCCCTGTCGTCATCCGACGATCCCTTGGACGATTCCACCATTACCACAGCTTCGACCACTGCCTCGTGGTCTCCCAAACGTCATCCGGTCCGAACCACGGTCGTTCCCGCCTCGGCCGCCGTGTCGGCCCTCCTCTAAGGCACCCAACCAAGAAGTACTTGGACCGCCTGGACTACCTCTTCTCTGCGGCATCGAGATTCTCTCGTTCTATTCTTTACATGATTCCCGTTTGTATCAGTACCGTCCTGTGGACCACGAGATTTTTCTCCAGTGTCGTTCATGTTACACATCTATCCTATATATCACACACACGGTCCTCGCTTCACTCTTGTTATACTTACAAATCACTGATCTCGTTTCGATTCCTATTCGTTGTTGACTTGGAAGTACTCCATCCTCTTTTTTATTTATACACATGACACAAAATAGACTGCCTTCTTACTGCATATAGTCGTTGTCCGACCGGATGCCAATACTCGTAGCCTATGCACATGCCTATACACATGGGAGTCCGTACTCGTGTCCTGTCTGCAACGTTCGTAGTCTACCGTGTCCGTTCGGGACGCAAATACACACTTGTGCGCGCACAGGAGAGATGGTACTCCCGCGACCACGACCATGGCGGTCGTGTCGTTTGTGCTCTGTGGTGGTGGTGGTGATTGGTTGGGTCCAGAGGCAGAATGTGTGCGGACGGGATGATGGATGGATGGACAAATCACACCGTAGATGTTCACAAAGAGAGAGAGAGAGAGAGGGGGGGAGAGAGAGTTAGATGAACCACACGAGGGCCAAAAGGCAGCACATTCTAGGGATGGTGGGGTAGCTCTATCTATGGATAGGGAGGAGTCACTATTTCGAGGATACTCTCCCATGCGAGAATCCCTGAAAGTCCATTCTTTCAATTCTGGGGCTTCCGAAAGACGGCATCGAGTCTCGTTCCAGTTTTCTAGCCAAGACATGGCAACAACGTAACACTACCTACCTAGGGTTGCTCCCTCATTACTACTAGCAACTGGACACTTTTCGATCAAGCATTGATCAAAGTCATGAACGATACTATGCAACAACATGCATCTCAACGTCATCCTAGACTAGATCTACTGGATTGGTACAAGGTTCTGGTATTTGCAAACTAGGTAGTATCATGGAATTACTCCTTCTTTTTGCGGTTCTCCACCGCCACACGGTATCCTTGTACTTTGGTTTCTTGTCGTGCCAATCGCATGGTCGTAAAGGCCTTGAATTCCTTCATTTCATCCGAAATCGTTTCCAGGACAATCTCCTTGGATTTGGCCGGCACGGGTTGGACGACTTGGCTGGTCACAACATTGGCCGGTGGTTCTTGACCCTTTTTCAAAATCACCAGCTTGTCCTTGTATTCCTTCAATCGGGCCACATTGGTTTGTAAACTTTCATTGCTACGATTTTTTCTTCGAGCATCGACGGCAATCCCAATGGTGCGGGCATACGAGGGATGCAAGCCGGCTTCCTTCAATTCTTCCAAGGTAAAGCCACGTCCCAAACGAATCTTGGCCGAATACTTTTGAGTCGGACAATGCACGAGCGGCTTTAACTTGTGCATGGGTGCCGGAGCAATGGCCGCCGCCTTGGCCGCCCGACGCAAGCGACGAGCCTTTTTGCGCGTGGCTTGGTTCAAGGCCAACTTGACCTTGAGCGGACCACGAGACGATTGCAAATACTTCTTTTTGCAATGAATGTTCGGGATCTGGTTATTGTGCTTCACCATCTTGTTGCTGTCGTTGTTGTTGTATGATTATAAGCAGAGAGAAACGACGGAATAAAACAGGAGGATGAGACGATCACAGAGGCGACTTCCGGAATCCAAGTCTTCGATCTGCCAAGGCGTTGCTTCCATCCACCGCAAAGTTTCAGTAAGGCGAAAGAGGGTAAATCCAACGAAAGTGAAACACGAACATGACGTCATACCGGGATGTCGCTCTCAATCGCTGAGGGGTCGCGTATCGCAGATGACGTATGTTCCTCCGGCATGACGACAGATGACATGACACATGACACCGGCTGTTGGCTTCAACCAAACAACGCCAAAGTTCTTTCGAGAAAAAACAAACCACCGACAAACCAAAACAGATTGTGGTGGGTACGTTTGTGGCGTGTCTTTTGTCGGGTTGGCACCATTCATTCCATACAATCGTTGTCGTCGCCCCATATATTGATTCAACGTATTACTCTCGTTGGATCCATTGTCTCACAGCAGATTGGCGTTTGGGTGCAGGATTTGTTTCGAACCGACATTGTTCCAGTCATTGCTTTTACTTTCACGAGGTGGAGTTCCTTTCATTCTGTCTTTTTGCGGCTGTCATGATGATGAAGCAGCAGCAGCAGCCGATCCAAATGACCCATACGCTTTCCGTTGTGGCCAAGGGCATGATTCGAGGATCCATTCTGGCCTTGGTGTTGTTGGGATCAACCATTCAAGCCAATGCCTTTCACAATCGCAAAGTCCCACAACAGTATTCTCGTCGACAGCATCACCAGCATCATGTTCATCACATGTCTTCGCCCGGTGCCGTCGACGAACAAGACCTGGCTTCGATTTATCCACCGCACAGTACCTCCAAGATGCACAACTATGTGATGGAACACAAACGCTCCGTGCAAGATCCGAATGCCTATTGGCACGACAAGGCCTATGAATTTTTGGATTGGGAACAAGACTTTGACACGGTCCTGGATGGATCCTTGCAAGACGGTGATGTCACTTGGTTTGCCGGTGGCAAGCTCAATGTGGCCTACAATGCCATTGACCGCCACGTGTATTCCAGTGACGGCAGTATGGATCACGACAAGGCCAACCAAGTGGCCTTGTTGTGGGAAGGCGACGAACCGGACCAAATTCGTCGCATCACGTACCGGGAATTGTTGCAACGCGTGTCGCAAATTGCCAATGCGCTCAAGGCCCGTGGTGTGCAAAAGGGCGATGTGGTAACCTTGTACATGCCCATGATTCCTGAATTGGCCATGACCATGTTGGCCTGTGCCCGCATTGGCGCCGTCCATTCCGTCGTCTTTGCCGGCTTTAGTGCCGAAGCCTTGGCCCAACGCGTCGTGGCGGCCCAATCCAAAACCATTGTCACGGCCGATATTGGCAAACGGGGTGGCAAGACGATTCAATTGAAACAAATTGTCGAACAATCGCGACAACGCGAAAATTCTGACAACGTGGTGGAACAAATTTTGGTGTGGGATCATGGAAACTTGTTGCCCCATGGTCCCACGAATGGTTCCGCCAATGGAGCCAATGGCGACAGTACTACACAAGACGACGAGCCCTCGTTTGAATTGGGCGACAAGGATGTCTACATGAACGCCTTGGTGGATGCCCAACGTCCCTATTGTCCTCCCGTTACCATGGATGCCGAAGACAATTTGTTCATCTTGTACACCTCGGGATCGACCGGTCAACCCAAGGGATTGGTCCACACCACGGCGGGCTATGCCCTGTACGCCGCCTTTACCTCCAAAAACACGTTTGATTTGACCCCGGGCGATTTGTTTGCCTGTGTGGCCGATTGTGGATGGATTACCGGACATACCTACGTCGTGTACGGTCCTCTCTTGAATGGATGTACCACCTTTTTGTTTGAATCCACACCCGTCTATCCCAATGCCGGTCGGTATTGGGACATGGTCCAACGGCACAAAATTACGCAATTTTATACCGCTCCCACCGCCATTCGTCTACTCATGGGACAAGGCGATGCCATTCCCCAACAATACGATTTGAGTTCCCTCAAAATTTTGGGCAGTGTCGGAGAACCCATCAACCCCGAAGCCTGGCGATGGTACTATTCCGTCGTGGGAAAAGAACGTTGTACCATTGTCGATACGTATTGGCAAACAGAAACGGGTGGTCATATCATTACTAACTTGCCGGGTATTACGCCCATGAAACCAGGATCCTGTACCTTGCCGTGTTATGGAATTGATGCCGTCGTGTTGGATCCCGTCAGTGGACACGTGTTGGGCGAAGAAGCGCCGAATGGTGCCCATGGAGATGCCAATGGAGATGCCGACGATGCAAGGACGACCAAGGAAGATATTGAAGGTGTCTTGGCCATTCGTCAACCCTGGCCCGGCATGGCCCGAACCTGTTTGGGCGATCACAAACGATACATGACGACCTATTTGAAACCCTATCCCGGCTATTACTTTACCGGTGATTCCGTCGTTCGCAGTGGTACCAATGGGTATCATACCATTACGGGTCGGGTCGACGATGTGTTGAATGTTTCGGGTCATCGATTGGGCACGGCCGAAGTAGAATCGGCCTTGGTCTTGCATCCCGCCGTAGCACAAGCCGCCGTCGTGGGCAAACCTCATCCCATCAAGGGTCAAGCTGTGACGGCCTTTGTCATGTTGGATGTGGAATCATCGCGGGAGGCCTTGGACAATGCCGACCAAGAACAAGCCTTGGTCAAGGAATTGAAGAATCAAGTCCGTTCGGAAATTGGACGCTTTGCGGCACCTGATCAAGTTTATGTGGCACCCTCCTTGCCCATGACGCGATCGGGCAAGATTATGCGACGCATTTTGCGCAAAATTGTTGCGGGAGAGATTGATACCTTGGGCGATACCAGTACCTTGGCCGATCCCTCCATTGTTGGAACCCTGATTGATAAAGTGCAAGGCACTGGCAAAACCGAACCGGCTGCTGCTGCTGCGGCCACGACTCCAGCGGCCTCGAGCGCCTCCAAGTAAAGGATACTGCCGATGAAACCTCTCGTCGTAGTATACAAATCAAGATCCTTGGTACCACACCCTGCTGACACACTATGTTCTGTTGGCGTTCGGATACAAACATGACACAGAAAAAAAAGAAATAAGAACCCTCCTTCTATCTAAATTGAACAAAGATGTTATCCGACAACAAAGCTTATCATTAGAGACAGCAGGGAGATGAATAGATTCGTCCTCTCTAATATGGCTTTGGTGTCTCGCGATCGGCACATAGCATTTCCATCCATATTCCGCGACCCTTGCCACGAAATGCGCGACTGGATCGCTCCACATCCAAGTCACCGCGCATCCAAACATCCAATCTCGTCGTCGCAATCTTCTTTTGTGTTGATGTTTGCTCATGGCCCATGTCTTTAGCTCGTTTGTCAACGAGGCGACATTCTAGAAATGCCAACAGACAAGCAGGGTGTAGAAGATGAGGCAAAGGATGAGGCAGAAACCGAAGAACACGTTGCTAATAGTACAACGACGCCCTTTCGTATTTTGACGGTGGGCGACGGAGATTTGTCCTTATCCTTGGCGTTGGTGCGAGCCTATGGTGGTCGGAATGACCCAACGACGACTCGATTCTACAACTGGGAATTGACGGCCACGACCCTGTTGAAAAGTGCCGAGGAATTGATTCAAACCTACCCAGATACGGCACCACACATTTTGCGCGAACTTGCTCCATATTGCGAATCACCAAAAGAAGAAGAAGAAGACGACGACGACGACGACGACGACGACGTAAATCAGGATCATGCTGATGGAAAGGATGATTGTAAAGTAACGACAAGAAGAAGAAGAACTCCCAGGGTGGAAATTTTGTACCACATCGACGCAACTCAATTGCATCGTCACTGTGCGACACGAGCACAAACGTGGAATGCCATTTTGTTTCATCATCCTCATTTGGGCGTCTTCGAGTCAGAACAGGAACAAGCGTTACAACACCAACGACTCCTGGCTCATTACTTGTGGTCAGCCTCCCAGTGCCTTGTAGCCCATACTGATGGGATTCTTCATTTATGCTTGTGTGGCAATCAAGCCCATACATGGCAGTTGGAAGAAACGTGTCGTCGACTGGGATTGCAACTCCACATGTCCCATGATGTCCATCAACCCTTTCATGTGGCTGTCCTGGATCAGCCGCACTGGACGCCGCATCCACCACCACCAAATTCCCATGGTCATCGACGACGCTATCAAAAACATGGTCATCACACACATTGGTTGACTCGTTATGGATATCACCATCAACGAACCTGGGGACACTTGCAAAAACGGTCGCAAAAGCATGTCAATTTGGAAGGATCCTTTCATTGTCGTATCCTTGTTCGTGGTGACAACAACGACGACAGCAATGCCAACATCACCCCCCAAGCCCAAGTCACCTCTCATGATACAAGCATGGGCAAGCCGTTTGCCTGTACCATTTGCAATGCCCAGTTTGACTCTGAAACGGACTTGCAGACTCATTTCCAACAACCAGCCATTCCTCAACCTCCCTCGGTGGACCCGATTGTGCCACCAACGGACACACGGGTCCCTGATTCAACGCCGCATCCCAACAATGACGTAGGCACTTCACTCCACCACCCGACAGACCAATCTCAGCCAAACGACAACCATCATGATAAAGACGACCACCACAATCCCGACCCTCTCGTTGGCGCCCAACGATTGCGTAAATATGTCCAACAACACTTTGCCGTGTCCAAACAACATGCCAATCGACTCATTGCGCAAGGACGAATTTGTATCAATCAAACGGTTGTGACAGATTCGGCGCGATGGGTTCTACCCAATGGGTCGGGCGAGATAACTCTTGTGGATCCTCCTCCTGCAGATGCCACTACCAACTACTTCTACGACAACAGTAATCACAAGGACCCATCGGTGGTGTCCCAGTCTCCTGAGGCACCCTCGGCATCTACTGAACAAGGCTGGGACACGTCCTTGACAGCAGAGCAGCCTCGTTCATCCAACACGGTCCGTTCTCAACTTGCTGTTCCGATTGGTGGTTCCCCTGTCGATCTAGTGGACCAATGGTGCTGGTCCCGCATTCCTGTCACCACCAGCAGCAGCAGCAATGTGGCTGCAACGACGAAACTGACCATGGTCGTTGCGTGGAAACCCGTGGGGATGCGTACCTTGGGTAAATATGGCGACAAGTCCAAGGCTGCTAACCCACGAATGGCTGCCACACAAACCCTCGAAGAACGCATCTCCCATCAACAGCAGCAGCAGCAACAACAACAAAATGACTGTGAGGAACAGACCAACCACCAGTGGTTTCATTCATGGACACGCTTGGACACGGGGTGCAGTGGACTCTGCGTATTAGGTTCCTTGCCACTCCTGGAAACCACAACGATCATTCCAGTGACACACTGTTTTACCGTCTTGGTTCACGGATGGGCTCCCGATGAGTGGTCCAAGGGTTGTGGATATCCACTGGACTTGCTCGTCCAACGAGTCCGTCGATGGAAACATCGGGCACGCCCGCCAAACTCGAACCAGCCTCTATTGACCTCCACGGTAAACGAGGATGACAACAAGCAAAACATCGACGAGGATCATGTGGATTCCGACAACTCCAACGACAATCTCCAGTCCATGGCAAACCAAGATGTCTTGACCGTCCGAGTGGTATTGTTGGAGAAGACCACCGATCCAACCGTCCCACGTCTGTCAACGTTGCGTGTGGAAACCACACGAACCGTTTCTGGCATGGCAAGTCTCATTTCTCATGGACTGCGTCACTGTTCCCAACCAACACTGGAAGAAGATGCAACGAATGATAGAGGTTTCCCCGTGGTGGGAGATCGACATTCGCGATTGTGGGATGCCAAACGGTTGCCTCGGCCCATGAAAAATCGAATCAAACACCGATTGTGCATGGCTTGCACATCGGTTTCGATTGGCCACGATCCCGCTAGTTCGACAAGGACATGTATGGGCAATGAACAAACCAACACGCTCTCGTTGGACGGCGCATCATGGCAAGCGGAGGACAAGTCGCAATTGTTTCCTTATCGTTCTTATTCCAAACCGATTCCAGACAAGTGGAAAGCACTGTACTGGCAAACATTTTTGTCGCAAGGAAGGAGTAGGGATTCAGAAAATTAATCGACCAAAAATTATTTTATTCTATGGTTGTCTGTTCGTCTTTTACTCACTTACATAAAACACACAGGACAAACTCAACTATATGACGTGCCAATGTTTTCACATGGAACGTCGCATTGAGACAAACCAGAATGTTGTCATCATGGCAACGACCGTCGGTAGGTCGACAAAGAGCCCACAAGTGGGTGGAAGAGATAGATCTAGGCAGTGCAACAAATCGGACAGGTCGTTGTCGGCTCTTTGCCCTTTGTGGTCCGCTTGTCCTTCCAACTCTCCCAGCAATCGTCATGAAACACATGTTGACAACCAGAGGGAGTTGTATGACCGTAATAGCCCTGCACTTCTTTTAGGCATATAGAGCAAGGAACGGGAGAAACACGAGGTTTTTTAGGCCGGTAGGGTGAGTCGTGGTGGTTCTTCATGTGGAGTGGACGCACAAATATCTGGAGACGGGTAAACACACTCATTCCAGCTGCTGCTTCATCATAGGTCGTATATTCATCTCCCGTTCGTTTCCATGGAGTGTGAAACACGGATTCTGGAGACGACTTTTTGACTGCACTGATTTTCCAGAAACAATGGTTGAAACCGGGCTTGATTGGTTGAAATTGATGGCGACACATGGGACAACAGACCTTTGGTTTCTTGGCCAAGTCAAGATTTTGGAATTCCATATTGGCAACAACCATTTCACGGTAGGCACAGCATGCAGGGTTTCGGCAAATGCCTTCGAGACAAAGACCCGGTTCCACCTCTCTCCAACGGGGCGCATCCTCGTTCCATGAATCAGTACGGAGTGCGGACGACTGTGTGACATCGACAAACGCACAACCCCCACCAGTTTGCTCCTGCATTACATGAAGCGTACATCCCGATTCAATTTCATACCTGGACAGGGTGTCAGCGTCAGGTAGGCGTTCTTCAAAGTCGTTACAGAGGCGTTGTGCATCCGGTGAAATGTGGAGCGACGACCAAATCTCGTTCTTGATATCAAGGATTGGCGAGTTCTGGAACATCAAGGGCAAGCGTATGGTTCGCATGGATGTATCGTAGTATCTTAAATTCAAGATCACCGGTTGACTTGTCGCCTCGAATCGAACCACAATGGGTCGATCGTGACAAAGATAGTTTCTCAAAAAGTCCTTGTCAGAAGTCTTGTTGTCGTCGTCATCGTTGTCCAAGATTGTTCGGAATTCTCGACTGTGACCCCGGGCTTGGTAGATGTGGCGACCGTAATCTCCCAACAGAAGGGAGACTTGGGCAAAATAATGCCGGGGACGTTGAATTTGGTCCGAGATCCAGTTGGCACAGTCGGAAATTGTGGTCGTCTCGAGGTCTACTTCCATCAAGAGTGTATCGCCTGTGCTTTTGTGAGCCAGGTAGCGATTGCCACCATCCAAACGTACATGAACTAGAACGAATTCCACAAGAATGGTTGTCATGTTGCTTTGTTTCACCAATTGGAACAGGGAGATGAGTTCATGGTGCTTCTCTTTGGAAGGTCGAGAAATGCGCACATGCATTTTCTTGGGAGGGGGTGTCACGCTTGGCAAAGTACCCATCGGAGCTCCAAGTTCATTGCCATGCCCGAAAAGATCCAAAAGATCCTGAGTGCGACTGGAAAAGATCGATGAGTGGGTTTCGGTGCCATGTTGTAGGCTGTAGGTTCTCACATAAATCGTTCGGTAGGTAGGCGATGACACGAATATTGTGGTACTTCATCTCAATGGCAATGGAGGAGTTCCCGCAAAATATCTGGAATTGACTGGAATGAGGAGGGGCAGGGGATGGAGCCGGCTTGTAGAGGACAAAAAACTAGGCGGTGATGCCGTTTCAGTCATAGCGGCTGTTGTCTTGATTGCAAGGCATGCGTTTCTCGCATGGAACTGACTGCTATGAGTCGCTCTGTCGTCGTGGATGTGGCTGTTGCTGTTGGGTGGTTCGACAGGTAGCTCTCCTACCCCAAGAGCAAACGTAGTGTGGATTCCTTTCCTTTTAGGACGAAGCTGGTTTGGGAACTCCCCAAGCCGACATGAGAGACGTTGTTGGGAGCGGATCAGAAAAGATCGATTTAGTTTCTACGAGTAGGAGCAAATAAATGAAGTGGAAGTCAAACGGAGTGCCTACTCCTAGTTCCAATTCTACTTGCTATTGATGCTCTCGATCTCGACCTGGGGAAAGCGCCTGTCCGTCGAAAAAGGTATCTTTTTCTCCGATAGGGAGCAGGTTCAAAGGTACAACCCATTTCTGTTGCATTCCGAGTCATTCGTAGAACCATCGATTAAATATTTTTATTTAGACGATGAGGTGTGGAAAGGGTATCCAAATCAGCGCGTCATGGATCCATTGACACCCATTAGGTGACGTGGACAATGACTCGACTTTCCATCGTTCTTACGCTTTCACCAACCGAGCACCTCGTCATGTGTTTGGGGGAAGATGATGAGATTTGGTGCGCTGGGAAATGTCATGCACCTGCGAAATGTCATGGACCATCCGGTCGAATGGTGTCAATGATGCGCACGTTTCAAGAGTCCCAAAGAACGCGTGGGTCATCCAACTGGTGAAGCGAGTGCTTTTGATTCGTTTTCGGTTCCTCCAACCGTCTGGCGGAGGAATCTTCCGGATGGAATCTTTCCAATTGTAGTTGCGCCGTGTTTGTGCCCGGGCTTGTCACCGAACTCGGACATTTACGCGAGGCGCAAATTAAACCAATGTGGTACTGCAAACGAAAGAATACCAAAGAGCGCAGCCAGTACTCGTAGTGGCAGTGGGTCCCTTTCATCACTCAACTCAAATTCCATAAAACTTACGGCCATTGTTGTTGCTGGTGCCCCTCAACCCTCAACCAACACACAATTTCCTTCTCTCTGACACGGTGTTGTCGATTGGCTTCGGGTGAGAGAAGAGAGATCAATCAAGATTCATTCTTTCGGTCACAATATTCCATTGTAGTCTTTCGCGTTGGACTGACATCCCATCACCGAAGTGAAGTTGGGTGTCGTTTCTTCTCAATGAAAATCTTATCATCAAACATGCATCACCCTTCGATCGAAAGACCAGCAGCACCCCTCCACCAATACACGGCCATGAGATATCGGCTCTTTTATTGTTGCGCCCTGGCTGCTGCGGCGGCCACGGCTGTCCTGTTGGAGCCGGTATCCGGTTTCACCGCGTCTCCTGTAGTGCATCCTCGTGCTACCACTCGCTTATCCGCCTCCACCGTGTTGCCTCCCGCTCTCTTGCAACTGCACGATGAACAAGAAATAACCAGCAAACGACGACAACGCCACAGACCATCCAACAACCCTCATCATCCTACAACACGCTTGTCGGCTTCCACTACGATTCCCCCTCCTCCTCATCACATGGCCTGGTTGCGATGGCAAGATGAACAAGAACGAATGTTGGCACGAAAACACAAACAACAACAACTGTCCAAACAATTTCAGTCGCAAGCTTCCTCCTTTACGAATCATCCCTGGCGAACAGCGTCTCCCTCGCTCGGAGTTCTCCCCATGACCTTGCTGGCCAACGCCACCACCTCGGCCAAGGAAGCCTGGGCCGCCTGTTTTACCACCGTGGAAGGCCTTCGCGATACCTTTGGGCGGAATCGGAATGCGCTGTGGGGCGATTTGGATGCTTCTACGACCCGCCGGTTGTACAAGACCTTGTTGCCGCGAGCCTTGTTGGAACTCTATCATTGTCACGGTGTGAGCAGTGAAGACTTGGCGCCCCTGGCCTATCGGGCTCGAGTGGCAGCCAAAAAGTATGCTCGGGAACGCAGTGTCTTGCCAGCCCGGATTGCCGCCTCGGTCTTTGATGGCGTTCGGCAATTTTGCAAGTATGGAACCTTTCAAGCCTCGGGTATGAGTTATCGACAGTTGTGGGACAAGTATGCCACGCAAATTTTGCAAGAAACTTCAGATTTTGGGCAAGACGATGAGGAGGATGAAGAGCATGACTTGACGAGCCGGGTGTGTTACCGGATTTTGCAAAAGTCGTGCGAAACCAACAAACGGATTGATTCCGTCTTGGCATCCGCACCTTCTGCCCAGCACGATTTGCAAGATATTACGCGACGATTGGAACAAGACGTTTACGATTTGTTGGATCATGGCAAGGCGGAAGAAGATCATAGCAAATGGGCGATTCGCCGCTACAAAATTCTACGAACCTTGTTACGAATCCGAAGACAAATGGAAGGATTGGCCTACAATGAAGAAAAGGACAATGATTTGGCCATGCAAGCCATTATTGAAGATGCCTTGGTGGAAAGCAAGGATTAACACATTCTATTTGTATTATTATGTGATGCATGAAACGAACCAACGCTATATTCTGGACAAGTGTGTCTGCATATTGTATTTTACTTTTGTACATAACAACGCATAAGATAAACCTTTAAAGGATTAGAATTCCTAATGGTACATTTCTAGGTAGAGTTGTCTGGCATTGATGCATCTGGTCAAGTTTTTGAAGAGAGAAGGTTTGAGGGTAAGGGGAGTAAACTTTTGTGTCGGTGGACTTGGCGATTTCATGGATTTCAAACGAGAGATCGACACGTACCTGAAGTGTCCTTGAAAGGGACACACACCTTCTTCGACAAAGCGGAGAGCGCATAGCGCTTTGAAGCATTACGACTGTCCAAGATTGGGACAGGGGGGTCTTGGCACAAGGCCAAAAACTTGCCATGACATCGATGGCGAATGAAAGAGGGGATAGGTTGGGTAGAAAATTGCAATCCCGTTGTGGTAGTCGTGCGAGAGAACACTGACCCACCTTCCTCGTCACTGGTCACTGCGCTTGCGCGTTCGCAATTTTCGTTTGGGTTCTCTTTTCCGATGCCCGATGATGTGTCCTTCTTCGCGACTGACGTCCGTCGACTTGGGGGAACGAGAACACATACGAGCCTTTCTGGCTCATGAAACCAGAAAGTGATCAGAAAGTAGACCCAACACCAAGATAGAAATTATGAAAAACAAAAAGACCATAAACTGATATAAAAGTCTCAGAGAGTTTATATCGGAGAAGGACGAGAAGGCGACAAGAAGACATCTTTGACTTGCTTCGCGTATTGATAAAACGTCATCCATCAAAGACCCGACCGAGACGCGCGTTCTATTGCGTGTGTTGGAGAGATGTCAATGTCGGAGAAGGATGATCGCATTACAGTCACTTGACGTCACTTTCCACTTTCACTTTATGGTTCTCTCATAGATGCAAGTGCAGAAGTCGATGGAACCAGTTCCATTCCAGAAGGGTATTGAGAACATCTGAACATATCGCAATTGCACTTGAGAGACCAGCGACACGAAGATGCATTCGCCATCAACTAAACGAGAACAACAAGCGCGTTCGGTCGTGCCACATGGTACTTGTTCCTTACCTTTCAGCTTTCAGGAGCAGTTCCAGGTCGTCGCTCTCGGGACAGCTCGGGGCCCTTCCAACAGGAATGAGACAAGGAGCAACTAGCAAGAGCTGTCCCCCACTGTAAAGGTACTAGGAGTATTTTGTTCGAAAAGAGTCTCAACGCGTCCAGCATGGAATGAGACAAGGAACGACTAGGAGTAGCAAGAGCTACCCTCCGCCATAAAGCACCCCCTAGCGGGAGCGTTTTTGAGGTTGTAATTTCGTTGAAACACCCTTTCTCTGGTAGAAAAATAACCTGTTTCTAGTCGGCAGGCATATCTCATTCCATCCATCGCTATAACAACACGGACCTCGGTGTTGCACCTGTTGTTGTGCACCTATTTTGACACTTGGTACCTGTCGGGCGAGTCATAGGCCTCTAACCAAAAGCGTAGGATACATCTGCATGGCCAAAATATGAAGGTTGAGTCTATTGTGGAGCTGGTTCACAGGCACCATGCCTCGTGGCACGGCCATACGGAAGCAACGCCTCACCATTTCGAACGAAGCATCTCAGAGGGATGTATGGCTCTTATCATTCATTGTTTCGACACCTAATGGTACACAATATACATAACAGTAGTAACGGAGTGTATCGACAGCAGGACCTCTATTCCCATGTGTTTTTGGGGCCATCATGGTCTCGTGTCGTGCCATAATGCTAGGCCACTATTTACATGCCATAAAGGGACTACTTTGTTCGAGATAATGCAAAGCTCCTTTTGACCAGTCTCAGTACATATCCGTACTGGCTCATCATTCATGCACCTGGTCCCAACGCGGCGAGAAATTCAACCTGAAAGATACTGCTTCTATTGAAAAATGCGAGTCTTTGGCATAGGAGTCTCATCACTTAACGGTCGTGCACCTGGTCCCTATGAAGTCGAGGAACTGATGTTTTTCACGTTTGTCGTTGTGTTTTGTTGTCTGCCTTGCAAGGAATCAATTGCTCCTTAAAGCTCTTGTGATAATGCAAAAAAAAAGACACAATCTATTTTAACGCTGCCGCGCGCACCCGCTAGGGTAGCGTCGACCGACGCGCCCGGCTCCACACAAGATGTGAAGCGAGGACTAAACAAGGAATGGAACTGGGAGTACTGGTGGGTGAAAAGAAGAAAGTCGGTTAAGAGAGTGGAGCAGTCCTGAGAATAACAGGACGCCAGGTGTTGATCCAAGAGCGGAGTGAGAATGCAGTCGTTTCCGCCTCGAAATGGGCGGTGGTAGAGGAATAAAAGATGTCCCGGTCAGAGGGGGGAAGTTGGTGGCGGTACTCGTAAAGAGCAATAACTTCGCGTTGGGCTTGAGCGTAGGACGCAGCTTCGATAGTTTGTGGGGTATCGCCGTGTAGATTATGGTTCCGCTTGAGCCAAAGGGCGTGGACATGTGTCCATAGAACCTTTATAGAACCAGTGACAAAGTGGGAGCCCGATACCGAACGAGATTTCTGGTTTGTTGAGGAAAGATACGAGTCTTGAAGAACTTGCCATTGAGTAGAAAAGCGTCCAAAGAAAAGTTGATCTAATCCAATTCGACGTTGTTGAGTAATCAGAAGTTGGTATGATGGGGAAAGAGTAGGAAACGTCGGTGAGACATTGCCGAGCCATGACTGTAGGATTTCCACCAACAATAGTCGGAGGAAGGGGTCGAGATATTGGAGGCGCCAAAATTTATCAAGATCGTCGAAGAGGGGACCTTTCCAAGGGCGATGTGGGCAGCGGAGAAAGTGGGTACGCGTCTCGATAACAGGTGGAGTGCATAGCGGGCAAGAGTCAGAGTAATACACAGCGTAACGGGATCGAAGGTAGCCGAGGGGGAGCCAGTCATGAAGAAACTTGATATGAAATTGGCGGCGATGGAAAGAAGCTCGGAGAGCGCGGCCGTGAGAAGTCCAATCCACAGACTCAAAAGTATCGATATCCCAGTCATACTTATTGCAAAGATAGTGTCGCAGCGGTTGCCAAGTTGCTAAATAGCGCAAGGTCGTCCGATAATTGGAATTGACTGTACCTTGAGGGGTGTGAAGTAGGGCGCAACAACCAGTAATCAACGGAACTCGGATCGGAGAAATATCAGGAGGATAGTCGTACAAATTGGCCAGGCGGTCTGCGTCGACATTCAGCTGAGCGGTAAGAGGTAACGTAGAGTATGCATGAAAACGGTCTTGGTGTCCTCTGACGTGAAGAAATTGTGGAATCTCAGGAAATTGCTGTAAGGAAGTAGTAATCGATTGTTGGATGTCCCAATCAGCTTCCATGGTAGAATACGGGAAGTCGTATGTCCACTCTAATCGTTTCTCCACCGTCTTGATCAAACTCTGAGAGTCGGTGTAGAAAATGCAATGGGGGGGGGAAAACTCAGTCGGTAATAGGTAGTAAGATGTAGTATGGTCCGGAAGAGAGCAAGCATTCCGTAGCTTTCAGAGCGAAACGACGAGGTGCGGAATCCTGGTGCAGGTCCATGTAGTTTGAAAAGCCGTTGTCCAGTATCAGTACTACAGATACAACCAAATTTTCCTCTGAACAAAGCGGCGGAGCCATCACTGCAGAGAAAAAGACGAACTGTCGAGGACTGAAAGTATTGTTGTATTGTTTCCACGGTTTGGATAAGGTCGACTTTGGCGAGAAGATGCTGATCCCATTGTTTCAGAGTTTGGACGTAAGCGGAGAAGCTTTGTGGAGGAGGCGGACTCTGCGGAATGAGTTGGGGGCGACATGGTGACAAGACAAGGGCCGGTCCGGACTGAGCAACATGAACAGGAACAGATGTTGACGGTGGTCGTGGGGAGACTTGAGATGTGGGTAAAAAGAAAGGATGCTGGTACCAGTAATGGCAAAAAGAGTTGTCGCCGTTAGCGACGAATAGAGTGGAACTCTGGCAATCAACGAAGTAAAACCAACGGCGGTATGTCTCGTGTCCATGAACTATCCAGTGTCCGAGTGGTGGAATGGACAGATGTTGTTCTCCTGGTTCCCGGATAAGGTTAAGCATCTTGTTCCATTGAGTCCAAGCGCGAGGTCCAGGTAGTTCTTGGTAAGGTAGAAGTCCGTTGTGAGTAGAGAAGGTGTCCTGTCGGTGTTCGAGCACAAACTTGGAAAGTTTAGTCCCGTCAGGAGTAGTAATATCACTTAGGAGAGTGACGCCCATGTATATGCGGCATGCATTCACCAGCAAAAGTTCGGCCTTGGTAAAGATTTGTGACTCGAGTACAATATCCATCAGATAGCGGTCGTTGTCGCGTTGTAAAGGGGGGAGAAATTTGGTCTCTAGTTCAATCTGGCAGCTTGTAGAGTGGAGAAACTTGCGAACCTGTGGGATCCATTGCATTGGCGCGAGATGAGGAAGTGAAGTGGTGACGTCTTCGAAAATCGACACACTTGTGCCAGCTAAGAACTGTGCCCATGAGATGGCAATGTTAGCAAGCTTTGCGGGGACGCCTGGGGATCGAAGACACGCCAACAATAGGTATGTTTGCGAGATGCCTCGTTCAACGGATAACGTTCTTAAGCCAATTCCACCAAGTTCGTTAGGACCGTAGACTACGGCATTAGGCATATGCCGATTGAAGCCATATTTTGGAAGGAAAGCTTTCTTGAATTGAACTTGAAGCGCGTCGCAATGTGCGTCCGACAAGGTAGATGAGGGCATTGGGTAGCAAATACTGGGTAAGTATATGGCATGGTAATAAGCCCATGCGTCGGTTCGCGAGAAGGGACTCGTAGCCATAACGGAGGTGTGTGCTCGGTTCTTTTTTGCCAGAGCGAGAAAGAGTCCCTTGTCTGTGCAGTGAGGGGATTTCTGGACTCCCAAAGTTTTGTGACTGCGATACGAAGAAAGTTGTTTGATGGGTGTATTTTGCTCGGAACCGTGAAATTGAATTGAAATTTGGGGGCCAAAGGTGCCTGATTGTAAAGAGGCTAGTCCGTCCACATTGAAGGTGTAGTGCATGAAATGATAAGAGCATTTCTCCACATTGAGGGCTCCACCTGACAAACTAAGTAGATTGTTCCATCGCTGTGCATCCTCTTGTGCCTTTGCAATATAGTAATCTGGTGTAGCAGGTTGTTCTCGGAGAAAGTCATTCACGCTGCCGCTTGTGTCATCCACAAATCCAACCATATGGAGGGCTGTCGTAACGGAACCATCGGGACTGCTGAAAATAGCTCCATGAGCCTTGTCTTCGTAGGTGTCGAAAAGAATAGTAGAAATTACACACCAAATCGCAGGAGAGTTGCCGGCTCCTTGACCGGATCCGTAAATTGGGTACAGTTGACAATGTTGGTAGTGTCTTTCGGAGACGCCGAGCTTTGTCTTCAAATAATACTTTGCTTCTTCCAAGGTGGTGGCGTTGATGAAGACAATAGATCTGTTCTGTCCGAAACTGCGTGACGCAAGACTCCCAAAGGATAGCACAATCCGATCGTAGCAAGCAGTGGCGTCGTAGTCCAAATGGACTAGAGGGCGCTTACTAGCTCGGGAAATTTCGTATTGTAGTTCTTCACAAAGCGTTGGTATAACTGCGTCTCTGCCTGGAACTCCTCCAAATTGCATAGGATGCAGAGTTCGTTGATTGGTGTTTAGTTGGATCATTTGTCTCCACTTAATGGCTAAGACCAGATTGTAGTCTTGCTCGTAAAGGTGTATCACACGAAGACGATGGATCTTCAGATTATTTGGCTCTTTCAAAATCATTACATTGACGATGTGCTTCCATCTGTCGAACGAGTATTTGTTGGATAAGGCACAGTTGAGCAGACCGACTTGCCATTCAATTAGTTGTTCACGTTTTCCCTCTAGTTCTTGTCCGTCGTCGGTAGAAGTGTCCAGATCATGAGGAGCTACCAAGGCTTTGCTATGGCCCAGATGAAAGCCAGAAGGAGAAGTTGTGGTGGATTCCGGCCACGATTTAATCTTCCCGATCCATTCTTCGGTCGTGATTGGAGCAGGAATAGCGTCAAGAGTCACGCGTGCTTTCATGTGGTTGATCAACGATTGTTGCATGTCGTCGAGTTCGTCGCTTTGCCAGTTGCCTTCTAGGATGAGCTCGGCTGTGTGGGTAGATGCCCCCCAATCGCACCATTCGGAGAAGGGCGGTTTGGTGGGGAATGTGTTGTGAGCTTGACCAAAATGACGTTGGTTTCTCGTTAACAGTCTTTCTTCTATTTCTGCCGGTGTATCAATAGTGATCCATTCAGTGCAGCCTGTGTAGTCTGTAGTGGTCGGATCAGCTGGGACATCCAATCGAGTGATGCCTGTTTTCAAGTTCCCGCGACATTGTCTCAATTTAGTATACATGGCCTTGGTACGTTCAGCCGCGATTCTATGTTTGAGCGCTTTTGATTGTTGTTTGTTGCCTTCTGCAAGTGCTTGCTGCAATTCTGTTTGTAATGCGTTGTGGCGTCGTTGAACTGCATCTTTTGTCATCTCTCGTATTTGTCGCTGTACTATTCTGCATTCTTGTTGGCATGCCTCCAGTGTGCTGGGAATGTTGATCACTGATTGATGTCGTGTAGTATAAGCGATTCCGGATTCGAATGATTTGCCCCATTTCTCGGCCGAGATGAGTTTCAGAAGAAGATTCTTACGGCTCCTGAGACTTGCCAGTTGTTTAACAAAGGGAATGCTTCGTGGTTTCTTTATGCATTTGCGACTAGCGTGTTCTCCTGCCCGTTGAAAGTCTTTGTCGAGTCGTTCTGCCAAACGTGGATTCCAGTTTTGTTTGAGCGATTCTAAGCGTTGTGCGAAACTGTGCTGCACACAGAACTTGTGCTTGTGTTCAATGTAGCGTCTGTTCGAGCTCCTGTCCTTGCTGGTAAAGTCTCGACTCGCGATGGGACCAAGTTGTTGAGTACTGTTGCCGAAAAGTCTTTGAATATCGAAGTCAATCACCATGTTTCTGTGATCGTTGGGGATGTCTCTGTGTTGAAAAGGCTCGTAGCAAGCATGAGTAACTGCAGCAGCGACATGGCTAGTACCAAGTGCGTAGTCAATTCGTTCTCGGCCGTTGATATACGTTGCAAATGTTGTATTTCCGATCTGCTCTCCCATAATATCATGAAGTTCCAATTCCAAACACAATTTGGACATTCCTTCATTGTTGTCATTAAGTGCCTCGTTAAAATCACCAAGAAGTAAGATTTCCGAGTTGCGAGCACGGCATTGCCTGATGAAATCTGTTAAATCGATAATAAACGCTTCTCGCGGGGAGACGGGTCGATTTACTTGACGAAGCATTGATATTTGTTGGGCAGAGGCTGTGAAGGATCGGACGCGATTCGTTTCCTCCGTGAGAAGAGACTGACGACACACTTGATACGCTGAGATGACCGTAATAGTTTTGTTTCCTCGACCTGAAAAGACCTGATATGACCACCTGCCCATTCGATCAGTACCTTGAGTGGTGATTCTACCTGTTGACTTGCCTTGTTATGCGATGAGGGTTCCACCTGGCTTGTAAGGTGTTGGTCTCGGTGATGGAATATTAGTGCTGCCAAAAGTGATACGAGAGTGTTCACAATGACGTTGAACAGTGGTGTGAAGAACATTGCGAACTTGAGCTTGAGTGGTGTCGATGTTGGTTTCGTAGAAGCACCATGTGTCGGCGTCCAGCCTGCACATTTCTTCACAGTATTCCGCAAAAGTTCCTCCACTCGAGAGCAAAGTTTTAAAACCGTTCGGGTTGCAGCCAAACACGCGATAGGTGTCTGGCGGCTTAACATCTCGAGTTTTAACACCAATGAACTCGTCCGAGTCATATGTTTGATCTTCTCTTTCTATTTGTATTCCGTTCTCTATTTGTTGTGAGTCTTCGGTGACACTCGTAGCGTCGTCGCTGTTCTGGGTGCCTGGAATAGTTGTGTTGATGGTGGATGTGGTTGTTGTGGTATTGTTTGTGTTTCGATCGTCGACGCTCGGGGCATCGTCGTTGTTATGGTTATCCTGATCGGTAGTTTGGGGAATTGGGTCGTCGTCGCTCGCGGCGTCGTCGTTGTTATGGTTATCCTGATCGGAAGTGTCTAATTCGCGTATTAATCGTGCAAGAGGATGTGGTTGTAGGTTTGTATTGTTGGTTATAGTTACGAGTCTACCGTTCAGTGACTCACTCATTTCTGCATGCTTGAGTCGGCCAAGGACTCGTCCGCGTGCAAGGGCGAGTTTGCTCGGGCCATGCTCACATCAATTCGCGATGCGGCCTGTTGTTCTGAGTCCTGATTGCGCTCATCATTTGCGCTGCGACTCTGTGCTTTTGGATTTGTTATATCATGCTCCGTGCATTGATATTGGTTGTTGTACTGGGGATGATTCTGGTAGTTGTGGTTTGTTGGCATCTGGTGGTTTGTTGGGGTCTGTGGGAGTGGCATCTGATTTGGTGGTAAGCGATGATTGGAAACAGGAGTAGTCTGATGAGCTGGGAACAAGTTGTTGGGTAACTGTTGCAGCTGTTGCGCGTTAATGGGGCTCATACCAAATTGTGGTTGTTGTTGATAAGGGTGAGCGTAGTTTGGAGGAGGCATATAATTCTGCTGCATCATCATGGCGGACATTTGTTGTTGCATCGCCTGCATCATTGAACGCATCATCTTCTCTTGTCTCGATTCACTTTCTTCTTCTTGTTTCGATACAAAAGACTTGAAAGCATCTTTCAATTCCCGTAGCTCGCTCTTCAATTCAGCATTCTCATTCTTCATTCGTTCGTATTCTTCGTTGGTTACCTGACTCGTAGTTGTCTCGGTAGTTGTTGATGCGACGACGGTTTGGACGGGTGCCATAGTCTTCCATACCTGTGTTGTTGGTCCTATCATCTTCGGAGGACGTGAATAACTGTTGTTTGAGTCATCTTGAAACTCATTCTCTCTGGTGGTGTACAAAGAATTTAGCGCAGAGACGTAAGTTGCATAAGAACCGCCGTGGTCCGTTGAGTCATCGTCGTCTTCTCCTGTGCCTTGTCGTCCGTAGCTTTCGTGTCGAAATGCGAGCCTTGGAGGATCGTCGTAACCTTTAAGATGATGTAGGTTTCGTGCATCTTTTTCGAGCATAACCAATGTTGGCAGACTCATTCTAAGAGCGCTCCTGAGTACATCAAAGTGTTCTTCTGTGGTATGAATGTTGTGGCGACCAATACGATCCGTATCTTTATGGCCGGTAATTCTGATGACTCCTTCATAATCACGTGCAATTCTGTCTTTCAAACTCCACATTACGCTCGGGTGAATTCCTGCAACCGGTAAAATCTTGCTCTCTCTCAGGTATGTATTTTGCTCAATCATAGAGGAGCTGTACAAGTACTTGTTTGTGTGTCGGAACTTGTGGAAGATGAACTTCGGGTCTTCAACGTATGTCTTCTGAAGAAGTTCCAGCAATTCTTTAGCGTCGTGTTGGCGACACTGCAAGTCAAATGCTTTTGTTTTGAAGGTGTCATCTCCGTTCTTGAAGAAGGGCGAAGAGTAATTACACTTGAACTTCGGAATTTTCTTCCTCGGTTTATTCGTTTTCTTGATAATTTCTTGTACAACATCTTCAATCATTTCGTCCGGAGGAATATTACTGGGGTCGAAACCGACGAAGAAGCCCAAGTTGGAAATTCGTGTTTCGTTCTCGTTCCAAAGATGTTGCGTCATTTTTGCTTTCCCTAACAATAGCTTCTCATGCACTGATTCGTGGCGGCGGATCTCGCTTATTGAAATTTTAGACTGAAATCGGTGAATTACAATATACATCGGTTTCCTCTGTTTCTTTTCGTTGCCCTTGGAGTAGTGTAGGTCGAAGTGTCGTAGGTAAACTGAGACCGCCTTGAAGGACTCCAACTTTTTCCTGTTAAGTTTTGCACCTTTATTATCAAAAATTTTTACCTCTGGAAATACTTGTGAGATAGAATAAAGAATATCATAGTGGAGCAAGGCGATACTCTTGTTCGTATCGTCATCCGGACTGAACACAAACTTGATCGTATACTCTTTTTCGTCGCCTTCGTAGGGGATAGGGCGGTATACTGCTGTAACTGCAGTGGCGGCGTCGCTCGCATCATCTTGATTATTGGTATCATTATTATTATTTGCAGCATAACTAGTGTTGTCGTCTTGTTGGGCTTCAGCCATAGGAGAGTCATAGTCCGAACGGGGGGGATCCGCCATGGTCGACGTGGTTCGCTCGCCGGTGGCCTGAATGCGTTTCAGATTACTTTCTGGGAAAAACTTTCGCGGTAAACTACGAGAAACCAGAAACTATCGGACAGATAACACGAGGCACTACGCCTTTCAATTTCGTCTGTCCACGAAATTATAAGGCTCTTGTGATAATGCAATTGAGCAACCTGACACCGACTTTGCCCACCCGAATCTTGTAGAAGTGAGAGACATCCTCCGACCGACATGCACATAACCACCTAGCATAGAGTCATCTCTGTTTACATAGAACCAGGCTCTACCTACTCTCATGCTTATGTCACAAAAGTGGCCCATGGTCATCCAATAAAATCTGGCGCGACCAAAAACCACAACAAGCTTTCGCGCAGTCGCGCAAAGAATCTTTGGATCTTTGCAAGAACGGCTTGGAGCTTGGAGCTACGGTGGGTACTTTGCCTGCGGCCATGGCCATGGATGGGTGATGCCATGGTGCTACATGTCGCATTTGCCTTCAATGGAGAGACATCACAGTGCCACAAGTCACCCGAAGTGTCAGCATGTATTCCATCACACGTCCTGGGACAGCTGGAGTGATATCCTTGGCTGCACTGTGTTAATGCCTAAGCGTTTTGGCAAGAAATCATCTCGAACGAAACCATCAACTCTATCGCGTGTGCCATCTCGATGGTCTTCTCGAAAGATGAAGCACAGTTCCGCTTGGTGAAGTGGAGGCTCTAAATTCTGCAGGTACATAAATCTTCTTTCCAGCTTTTCCATCGTCATGTCATGGTGACGTCCCTTGTCATCTTTCTACATCTCTCATCTCCCAGGAACTCAAATGTCTCTGGAAAAGTCGCACTGTCATGAAGTTTTTTCTGAATTGGTCTTCATACTCCAAGGAAATGAGCGAGAATGAACGTCTGACTTTTGATGATGAATCAGCTTGAAAAGAAATCTGCGACCCAAAGATTTTGGATGTGACCTGGATTTTCGTGCAATCAGGTCACAGTCTTCCCCCATTTTAGTTCCTCAAGTAGCTCTAACAATGGCGTCGATTGTGGCCGAGTTTGTTCTGGTCCATGTCCACATCAATGGCCACAATCAAAGCCGCAGTCATTTGGCGAATGTTGGCGATACATTCTTCATGGATATATCGCTCGAGACAACCACCATTTCGGATTGTGCAAACTGGATCTCACATCAGACCCGCTGCCGAGAGAAATGGTTCAAGAGGGTGTCCTTTCTATTGGGTGACTACGGTCGGAAGACGTATGAAACTCGTGCCAACGATGAACATTTCACGTGGGTTCCGTTTTCTTCTGTCCGCAAGAAGACTCCCGACAAGGATTTGTTGAGCGAGTATCTATGCCATGATCGGCCAATTCTGGTTCGTTTGGAAGCATCATCTCAACCGTTGAGGCTGCTCTTTGTGAAGACACTTACAGGCAAAACTTCGAAGTTGACGATGAATTGCTTTGATACAGTTGAGCATTTGAAATACTGTATTCAATCCATGGAAGGGTTACCCCCTGATCAGCAACGTATTATTTTTAATGGAAATTTTCTTGAAGACAAGTATAGACTGGTGGATTACAATATTTCGACAGAGTATACCGTCCATCTGGTCCTGCGTTTGCGTGGTGGTGGTCGCAACTTTGCGGATGTCACAGAGTTACATGCACTCCATAATCGACGGTGGAACAGAAATGCGCCCGACTGGAGATTGGCCGCTCCAGGTCTTTGCCTGGAAGGGATTTGCAGGAACCGTGACTGTTGTGCATACGGTCACATGGCTATTGCCAACAAGCATTTTCAAAACTTTGATCTTTCCAGAACAAACGAGTTTCTTTGTCACTGTCCCATGTGTGACCAGACATTCCGGCCTATCAAACCCGGTTTCAATAATTGCTTTTGGAAAATTTGTGCTGTCAAGCAGTCCTCTCCAGAGGCGATCGTTCATACGCCATGGATACGGACCGAGGATGAATATACAACGTACGATGAATCAAAGACTGGGATGTGTCTTTTTACGCGTCTTCAAATCTTTGTGCGCCCAATTGTGCACAGTCGGCCTCCTCCAAAAGATCCTAGCCCTCGCATTAGCCCAGAACCCTGTCCAATTTGTTTTCTCGAAGTCATGGATGAAGACGAGGCCGAAACTGCCCCTGATTGCAGCCACGTGTTTCATCGTGAATGCTGGGAGAGTTGGAAAGACCAGCAAACGAGGAATGGAACTCAACGACCAACCTGTCCGCATTGTTCCACGAATGTTATCGCTCTGGTTGATGAATGAGCTCGGTGGATGGAACTTGGTCAGTGGTATCTAACGTGCTTGCTTATTTAATCTTTTGTGTATCCGTTTCCTCACGAATTGTAGGTAGTGTATTGAAAGGAAAAGTCGTGCGTACGATTGAATCCGCCCAAAGAACTACAACCTTGTGACATGCATCATTGGCGTTATTGCAATTCTAGAAGCTGTATCAACGGCGAAATCTTGTCTGGTATGATCCTAGGAGCCTTCTTGGACGAGGTCAACAGAACAAGGGCACAATACCCTAACCCTCGGAGTCGTGCGCTGCTTCGATCGAATGGGTTGGCACATTGTCCAGTTTTGAATACCTCGTACGTTTCGTGATCCTTGTTCAATCAAATGCTGAAGACCAACGAAGAATCCGATTAGGAGCCTTTGGGGAACAATCTAGCCCCATGCCTTGGAGTAGATCGATGCCTGTCAAATATTCCAGTCTTGTAAACCCACGACCTCTTTCTATTCGTGACCCATCGATCAGCAGCGGGTCGCGCTTACTCCTATATCTTTCACATGCGTCTGCCATCTGTCGTCGTCAACCACCACAGGATGGAGTTTGTATATGTCGAATGTGTACCGTGGATTGCTTTGGCCGAACTGTCAATGTGCGCGCAAGAGTACTGCGTCCTCGTGGTGGTGGCCACTGACTGACGCTGTTTGATCGACGTACGTCACCCGTATGGAACGATTGTTGTCTTTCGCCGCTTTTTTCGTCGTTCGAACGACAACACAAATTCAAGTGTGAAGAATTCATCACATCAAAATGGTAAGTCATGGCTAACGAAAAGAGACGAGTTATCCTGAAGTATGAGACGGGTGGATGAATAAGCAGATCCAGAGTGATAGAATAGTGGGCTGTGATGGCGCTTTGCGGGTTCTGTTGATGGAAACAAGTTGAAAGATCTCTTTCTCACTGGTCATTACGTATCTTTTTGGATCTTGTGTTAATGACAGAACAAGTTCCTCGTCCTCGCCGCTCTTTTCGCCAGTGCTTCGGCCTTTGCCCCTGCCGCCAAGCCTGCTTTCAAGACCGCCGTCTACAACGAAAAGGCTGACTGGGAACAAGCCGCCGAAATGGGCTGGTCCATGGGTGGTGAAGACTACACCCGTGAAGTCGGACCTGCCTTTGAACACGAAGACTCCCGCAAATCCATCCACGAAGCTCCTTCTTTCGAAGAATACATGAAGCAACGTGCCGCTGGCAACTAAGCGTTCAAGTCTGGCTTGGAACTCTTGGTGCATGGATGGGACATTGTATCTGCGCGTAACACTTTAAAACACACTTTCTGAAATAGCACTTGATTACTTCGTATGAACGTAGATCCAAACGAATAGTTCCTGGTATCTCCAACGGCGCTATCGCAACCATCATCATTTCACTCGTAGGAAAGAGGCCGGGGGAACCATATCTTTTGACGTACGAGGACTGACATTTTAGATCTTGATTTCGGGTGATGGAGAATGACGTCGTTTTGTTCTGCTCAAGAGGTGCCGTCACAGTCGCGACAATACAAATTTCCAAAAGTGTTCAACTCTCTCGCCATCCGGACGGTGGTGGTACATCAATGTCAAATACTCCTAGAAGAAATGGACCATGAGTATCATTGTCAACACGAGACAAAGCGCAAGTGTTGAGGAAATGTGCAGGATCATCATGCGCGGTAGTTTCCAAGTCCCACTTCCCACTGCGAAGAATCGCCTCATGTATCACGAAGAAGAAGGAGGACAGGCTGTGTGTGGACTAGTAGACCATTTGACCGTACCACAAAGCCCATGTCGCGAGGAATGGTTGGATGCGAAACACAGTCGTTTGGAACCTTTTTCAAGATGGCGTACACAGAAATGGTGAAATGTTGAAGCCTTCCTCAACATCACAAGATGGTGTCATCCGCTGTTCCTTGCGAGAATAAGTGAGGAAGGTTTGCCATACATTCTTTTGTGAGTTTCGGACAAGAGCAGTAAGATCAAGCAAAAGCAGGCGAAGGAAGAATCCTGATTGCATGTCATGGTTGGATGAATCATCGGACGAGGACAGCAAGATGCAAGAGAGAGAAGCATGGTTTCTGTCGAATGGCATCAAGAGGCGTTGCGTCATGTGATTGTGAGAGTTCACCTTTTTTCCTCGAGCATGCCATTGAATGCCTTTCAATGCCAAGTTCCCTCTCATCAGTTGCGCCTCGACCAGAGAATAGTGGACACGGAACAGGTGATGTGGTAAGGTTGCAAGGACATGGGAGGAGTGGGTGACCTCATCTCGTTACTCAAGTATATGTGCCATTCTCTGGAGAAGCGACAATCAAAGGAGAACACATCAGGTCTTGATTTGCCATGTCATCTTTGCGCAGAGCAAGACAATTGGGAATCGATAGTGGATCTGCAAACAGCGGGAGTCCTCCAAACACGTTCTGCCCATGGTCGGACTGTATACATTCGATGACACACATCCAGTGAGGAGGAGGACTCTTTGTGAAAACACATAATAATCCAACAGTCCGAAAATGGGAGGGAGTTTGGTAGGAGGGTCTCGAAGAGGACAGGTGAAATCCGTGTCACGGTTTGGACGTCGAACAAAGACGACTCTTTGTTTTGCCACGACGGAAAGGACAATGGTTCTCGTTGAGGGCGGGGTGGAGAGCGCATCTATTCTATTCTCTAGTAGGAATGGGATACGATACGGCCGCAACTACCACAAGTCCAACCACACACACACACGGTTCGTCCTCCACGAGGAGGAGGACAGGATCCATGGATGCTCTATGATCGTTGCAAAGAAAAAGGCATGCCGCACCGATATGGTTTCACGTTCTGTGACACCCCATACGAGTCGTTGTCGTCGTCGTTGGAATGCGGGAGTGGCTCGACTGTCCTATGATAGTTGCCGCCGCCGCCAAGACTTTTTTTGTCATTCAGTGACCAATCCGAAAAACAGCAAGAGAGGAATGACGAAACACGAAACAGAAGCGACACTGTGATGATTGTCGCGAGAGAGAAAGACCACCCCAAATGGACTACCTAGACTGCCAACAGGAATCGAACACAACCAAGAGGAGGATACGTCGAGTCGAGCCATCCATACACCAGGAGACAAGCTGGTAGAATGCAGGGGCTCGTCACTACCTCCAGCAACAACAGCAACAGCAACAACATTTTCTAATTGAAAGGGGCAAACAAATGTCGAGCGGGTAGACATTTGGACAACAAGAACAATCCTCATCCTACTACTTGGTCTTTCTCTGGCTCTAGACTCCTTGGAGAAAAAGACCAATCTCGTCATCCCCCCAGAAGACGCAGGGATCACAATATACAAGGCATCCGTTGGTTCCTTCCACGATTTCCTCCCCTCTCGCTCCAACGCCCGTGGCATTTACTCTACTAGAGGCAGATGGTTGTATGCTGTCCCCGTTTGACAGGAGGAGCGCTGTTTCGGTTGGTTCGGCCCCACAGCGACTGTGACAAACTACCTAGGCAGGTAGGAGCATGTCAGCGATAATCCTGCAATCGCTCTGGCGCACCCCGAAAGAGCATGAGTGTGGTACTCTCATAGGTGTAGTAGTTTGTGTTATCTCTCTACTAGAGACCAAGCAAGAAGGTGGATGAACACAACATGTTGTCTGTTGCTAGAGAGAGAGAGAAGTCAGGCCTATTGCTAGCGAGGCCCTCCACTATTCTAGAGATCCCATTGGAAAGGCCTTTCAACACGTAGCTCGAGATAAATCCGATCTTCCAATGCCATTGAATCGCCCAAGAAATCAACCCTAAAATTCGTGCAAGAACTCGCGGGTGTACCACCGAACCAATGACGGGAAACATCTCTGAGCGTGGCATGTTCCAACAAACCATAAATTTACAATTGTGACAACGAATACAAGGACGCCAGGGATTTTGAACCAGACAAGATCTTGCGTCCGCAACTCGCGCTCTCGCTTCTGGTGAGCTTTATTCTAGATTTGTATGTCTTTCCCCATGGCTGTCTTTGCTGCCACATTAGGTTATTATCCCTAGAGTACTGGGTACTGAGATCCTACGTGCATTTCTTCCCAAATGTACTAAGGCTACGAGGATCTACTGGGTCATATCTTCCGCATTCCCCTCTTCTGTATCGCTGCTTTCTTGAATTCTGTTTTGCCTTCATTGAGTTTCTTTGGTTGTATCAGACTCTCGTCTGTCCATAGAGAGAGACACCTCTTGAAGAAACAGAGTGAGCGGAAGCAAGATCCAAGCTTGTTCCGAACCGACAGCGACAGCAATCGCAACCACACGAAGCGTCGTCGTGTGTGCCACAAAAATCGTTTGGAGACCAGTGTTGGTGCTCGTTTCGCAGAGCGTTGCCAATCCTTTAAGACTTTTTTGTTCCTTTCTATTGGGATTCTGGGAGAGCTGAGTGCCACGCCACCCTCGTCCTTTCTAGCAGAACAAACAAACGCCACCAAGAATCCAGTCGACAGAACCACAATTGCAGGATGCAAGAAATTACCTTGACGGGCGGAACGCTCTTGTCGTCCAACAAGAACAAGAACAACAACTCTAGTGAGTGCGACAAGGGATGTTGCTCGCACGAAGATACCGCAGGCGATGTGGAATTGGGTGCCACCAAGAACAAGAACAACAACAACAATAGCGACGCCAACAACAAGCCGAACCAACCCATGCCGGTTTCCACGCAATTGGATGCCTTGAGTCAATATCATGCCGTTCTCAGTCAACAACAACATCAGCATCAACATCAGCATCGTCCCTGTTGTCATCAACATGCCGGTCCAGCTCGCATGCCCGTGGTGGGCTTTCAAATGCCGCCGGCCGACTATGTGCGTCAACAACCGGTGGAAAACATACTCGGTGCCATGACCCTCTTGACCAAAATGGGTCGCTATGGGACCTTGATGGAATTGCATACCGCCTGGCAAGACTTTGCGGGCAAAGCTGTTGTGCACGAAACCTTGGAACGCTTGGCTCCGCAACCGACCCGAGAAGGTCATACCCTGTTGCATTGGGCGGCCAAACGAACCGAGGATTTGCGCTTTGTCCAATTGTGGTTGCCCTACATTGATCCACTCACCAAAACGACGGACAATACCGGCATGACACCCTTGCATTGGGCCTGTACCGAACCGGAATCCTTTCCCATTATTCAATACATGCTCACCTATCAACCACCCATTTCCGAAGGAGGTACTACGACCAGCAACAACAGCAGTAGTGCGTCCTCTCCACCCCACAATGTCGCCTTGTTGGAAGCCCGCGATGCCAGTGGATGTACGCCCCTCTTGTTGGCCGCGCAACATGGTCATGTCGAAACTGTGGCCTTTTTGGTCCATCAATTCCAGGCGCGCTTGGATGCGGTCGATGACAGTGGCGACAGTGCCACGCATTGGGCCGCCTACAAGGGATCGGCGGCCGTTTTGGGATTGTTGGCCTATTACGAAAAACAACATGATTCGTCGAATCATACGAATACGCCCGCCGTGAGCATGTTGCAAAAACCCGATGCCTATGGGCAAACGCCCTTGCATTTGGCGGCCTTGCGCGGTCATTCGGTCGCGTGTCAATACATTTTGAATCAAATTGTCGGTCCCAATAATGGCCTCATCCAAAAGGAAGAACAAGGTCGTCGTCGCCGTCAAGCCTTGGCTCTCTTGGCCTTGCCCGACAAGAATGGTCGTACACCGTACGAATTGGCCGTACACAAAAAGAAGCAGCATACCGCGACACGATTGCAACAAACGGAACGAACCTTGCAACTCTTGGCGGCCTCGTCGTCTCCCACTTCGGCCGGTTCCAGTGTGGGTCGCTTGGCCGGCAACAAGGCGGCCTGGCGTCTCTTGTTTCAAACCGTCGTGGTCGATTGGTTGTGTTCCCGTCATCGATGGAAAACCTGGTTGGGCATTCCCACTGGATTGGATGATCCCATGGAAGTCGCACCGGCCTTTCCCAATTACTACGTCTTTGCCCAAGTGATCTTGAATGTGTGGTTCCACTTTGCCGTGTATTGTCCCGTGTTTGATTTGGGACATGGCCTCTTGTGGGATTGTACCACCCTGCACGTCTTGCAAACCACCCTCATTGTCACGTGTATCTATGCCCTGTACAAGTGTCAAACGACCAATCCCGGACGATTGGATGATTCCTGTCCCGAAATTGATCATTGGCGACGCTTGTATGGAGAAACCTTGGCCAGTTATGCCATGACCACTGGTAGTAGTGGACGGTCCAAGTTGCAATTGTGTCATACCTGTCACATTGCCCGTCCTCCGCGATCCAAACACGATCGTGCCACGGGTACTTGTGTCTTGCTGTTTGATCACAATTGTCCCTTTGTGGGCAATACGATTGGCTTGTACAATTACAAGTGGTTTTACCTGTTCCTCTTGACCATGACCTGGTACTTTGTGCAACATATTGTTTTGTGGTGCAAATATGTGGGACGGTCCGACACGACCACCATTTCGACTGGATTGTGGATTTTGGCCTTGTACTTGCCCCTTCACATTCTCATGACCGGGTCCCTCTTGATTTATCATACCCAATTGACCTTGCTCAATCTCACGACCAATGAACACTTGAATTTGCAAAAATACGATTATCTGTGGACCACGTCTTCTTCCACGACGTCGTCGTCGTCGTCCATGTTTGGCGACGACCCCGAGGCGGCCGATTCCAATGGAACGACCGACCCACAACCAGCCAATCCTCGCATTCCTTCGGCCAACGTCTTGAATCGCAAATACAAGAATCCCTGGTACAAGGGATTTGTGGGCAATACCTGGGATCGGTTCAATCCGTCGCATTCCTCCTATTTGTTGCCCGAAGTGGGTGAACGCTTATTGGCCAGCTTGTCGTCGTCATCGGGTAGCAGCAGCAATACGAATGGACCGTACACGGGCAGTCGCCATTCTCCCTACACGGCACTTTCCAATCACAGCAGCCATGCATCCAACAAGACTGCCGCTCTTTCCATGGTCTAAGATCGAGAGAAAGAGGAAATTTCCTCGTGGCAGCAGAGGCTTCGTGGTATCGAGGAATCCTGCCACTCACACGCACACGTACAACAAACGAACAAAACACACACCTTCATGTTACAGTCCCCCAAAAGAACACATAATCCAATGATGAACCGAACCAAATCCCAGTTAGAACCATAAGAAGAATCGTAATGATATAGTGTCCATGTGAAACCCCAACTTTGGTCCTAAAAGTACTACGGCACTGTCGGTCCTATCAAGAGGGGTTCTTTTTTTAACATTTATACGACACTCAAATAAAACTTGGACGTTGTGAGTGGTTGCTCGGAAGCCGACGCACAAGCACAGCTCGAAAGCTCTATTATTAGAGTCCAACGGAGTACTTTCTGAGCTGTTCCAAAACTTGTATGGGGACGGTGTTGTCATGCATCTCCTGGGCAACTTGGCGCGAAACTTGAAGGATTACTTTAACATCGGCATTACTGAGCAAAAACGATGGCTCGACCCGCAGGACTTGATGGTTGACACCAAAGTAGCCAAAGTACACTCCCAGCGAAACACCGCGGGCGGCAAAGATCTGGCCCCCCGACAAGGCAAAGGAATTCTTGTAGTCGTGGATCTCTACCCCAATCATGAGGCCCTGTCCTCGTACCTCTGCAATGACACCAGGAAAGTCGTTTTGGATGGCGGCAAAGCCGTCGAGGAGCTCTTGACCAACCTGGGAATTACGTTCCAGGTATTGTTCTTTCTGGATCACACCAATTGTCGTGAGTGCTGCTCGTGCACTGAGGGTATGACCCGCCAGGCTAAAAGCCTGTTGTCCCGGTTGCAGAGCCTGTACTAGGTCGACCCGCCCAATGGCTGCCGAAATGGGTGCATATCCTGCCGCGAGGCCCTTGCCACAGACCAAGATATCCGGTACAATACCAACATGGTCACAGGCCCACCAGTGAGTACCCGTACGTCCCATTCCACTTTGGACTTCATCGGCAATCAAATAGGCACCAACGTCATGAAGCACTTGAATGAGGGACGGAAAGAAACTTGCCGGTGGCATTTGGACGCCTGGTAGATTTCGGCAATAAAGCCGCCGTACAATCCCGTGGAGAGAAGTGCTTGTACCTGAGCGAGAACTGTAGCCGCTGTTTCTTCTGTGGTGGGGAATGGTACTTGTTCAAACAGAATGTTATCACTCGGGTAGATACCATCATCAAGATTTCCGTATTGAGAAGCCGGCTGCGAGAGGCCAGTGGAACCATGATAGGCATTCTCAAAGTGAATGATACCCAACTTTTGTGTTTTGCGACGGACGGCTTCAATCGCTCCGTCGTTGCTCGAGGACCCGCTTTCGCCAAACATGACTCGTTGGGGCCCTTTTCCTGGAGCAATCTCAATCAGTGCTTCGGCGAGAGCAGCTGCCGTTGGAGATGGCCCATAAATGAGACCTTCATTGTGCATAATGTTCATTTACTCCGAGATGGCGGATATCATTTCGGAATGTTTGTATCCCAGAATATTGACGGATGCTGCTCCCAGGCAGTCAATGTACTCGTTGCCATCGGCATCTTGGACATAGGGCCCACTTCCTCCTGTCAACGCAATGCCATACAAGCCGGCATAGGTAGTTTGGGCAACCGTTTTGCGGGTTGCTTCTATGAGCTTGACGGATTCTGGACCGGGTGGATATGGTATCTTGTTTCCATTCGAGGAATCTTCGTTTTTGCTGGTCATGGCGGCGCTGGCTTCTAGGAACGAGAAATCGTTAGACACTCCGGACGCTGTCTTGGTGGTCTCTTGTCAAGTTCTGTGGGAACGTTTGTCGAAAGGGTTGGAGGAACATCTTGTCTCTATTCACGTGACTTCGATCCATCATCATTCCTCTAATCACGAAACTCATGGCACGATTTTTATCCGCGACCAATGAAAAGAGAGGTCTGTTGTGTCTGTTACCCTTTGGCACGACGTTATGGCCACTGACTGTCTCTCTATGGATAAAATGTGAGATAAAGCGCGATTTTTCGGAAAACTCGTAGAGACGTGGAGGTGGTATTCTTATCTAGTCTACCGGTAGACATGGTTGTTTCCATCAACATGCGCCGCAGTTGACCCATCATCAAGGGACTCAGAACGTTGTGTCAGTGCATAGTCTTTGGTGGATTCGGTACTCCCGTAGACTTGCGTTGCATTGACGATGAGAGTATGAACGAAGCAAAACAGGAATAGCTCCCCGTCCAGTAAAAACACATGTTTCACAGTTCACAACCACATTCATCTGAAGTCCTTGCGTTTGTGGATTTGTGGCCGGAGTGCGAACCTCGCAAAAAGTAAGGTCCGAATGCGCGCATAATTATGGGCGCGCGTTGGGCATTTTGTCTAAGTATTCTTTACGTTGATAATCGTACTTCATCGCCAGTTCCCTATATAAATTTAACGCGCGATTGTTTTGGTCCTTCCAGAACGATTTCTTAGACACTTGTATTTATTCGGGCACCTCTGGCATAAGTTGTACGCGTGTAGGGGGACTTTGGGGGACCAGACCTACCAGAAGATTGGCGGAACGCGAGTTGCGCCATCGCCAGATTAGGTAGATCCGTTGAACACTCGAGGGTCCTACAAGCCAAATTGCTCGGTCCGTTTAGTGGTCTGAATGAATTTTCTTACATATTGCAAGTGCTTCATTACGATAGACCCATCGTCCCCCTTCTGGTTCTTGTCCATCATCAACGACAACAGTCGCCATGATTACGCAATATGTTAACAGGGCGTTTCTCGTCCTCGCTTTGCTTGGTGTTACGGCCGAAGCAATGAGACGTGGTCGCAACAGCATTCACAACAGTGCGCAGTCACATCGTCGGCGGTTGCAAAACGATATGAATATGCGCATGGGGATGGACACGATCGCACCAACTTCGGTGCCAACTGTTTCTCCAACAACAGGATTTCCATCGAGCTCTCCCAGTGATTACCCGTCTGTGACACCGTCGTCGTCCCCATCGAGGACTCCCAGTACCTCTCCATCGACCAGTCCATCCACTTCACCATCCAGCATGCCGAGTGATGTACCGTCCTCCAGTCCGACGCCTCTCGATGTTATCCCCTGTGGTACACGTATTGAATCTCCTTCACCAAAAGAGGATAGCATAACCAGATTTCGGGTCCAACTGAGCCCGACTGCCGGTACCATCAATGTCCCCTATTACTTGTTCAAGTACGGTGGAGAGATCTCCTTTGATGCCCCCGACGGAACTCCAATTACCTCAACAGGACCAATCACAGAGGGTCTTGGATCCATTTCCTTTTCTGTCAATGGACTTAGTTCAGTGGAAGTAACAGTCGAAACCGACAGTGAAAAGGCCTACTGGCTTTTGAGGGTGGAATGCGCCATTTGAGGAGTCTTCTATGTCCAAATCGGCATTCCTTTGACAAGCTACTCCTTTTACCAGGATTAAGACCTAGTCAGATCCTTGTACATGTATGTCCATCCGAGAGAAGCAAGCAGATGTAAGAACCGAAAAACGAAGAAGAAGGAAACAGCAGAATTCATACCCACAGCACTCGTTGAAAAACCTTGTGAAAGTATTTACTACATAGATATCAGTCGTCATCATCATCATCAACAACAACACACAATGAATTCATAACACCACATTTTTATCACTCAATGTCGTCTTTTTGAATGATCGTTCCGATAGGGAAGATCTCAGATTGGTTCATTGGAAGGCAACGGAGCGGCATTTGCTCAATAAGTAGTACTTGAAAGTTCGCCCTATACTTGTATTGGAAGTAATTTGAGCCACTATTGCAATTGTGTGATACTTCCTGTAACGCTTTAGAGCGATTCATTCTTTTCTTGGAAAAGATGCAACAATCACGTTTGCAACAGACTGTCGAATATTGTGATTTTCGGTGTTGCCAATGCCCATTCTGCTAACCACCAAAACATGTCGTGCTATACAGAGGTCATGAAAGTATGGCCCTGACTTTCCTTTATTCACACCCTTGACCAAAACGACTATTCCACCTCATTTGTATCCTTGTTGTTTTGTGGTGGCTACAACTTGCTTCGAAACTGAGGCGCTCGTTTTTCCAAATAGGCATTGTGTCCTTCTTGTCCTTCGGCGCTTTGATAAAATAATCGGGTCAATTCTCCACCCATGACACTAATACCAGCATCTCCATCGACGGCAGCTTGACAAGCTGCCTTGCAACACGCCAAAGCCGTGGGCGAATGTCCGGCCATGCGTCGAACCCATTGGGCGACACCCTGTTCCAATTGGTCATCGGGGAAAACGGCATTGATGAGTCCCATTTGCAAGGCTTGTTGAGCCGAGTAATAGCGACAAAGGAACCAGAGTTCCTTGGCCCGTTTCATCCCCATGAGATTGACGGCTGCCGTCGATCCGTATCCGGCATCAAAGGAGCCCATGCGGGGTCCCGTTTGTCCAAATACGGCATTGTCACTGGCCAGCGTTAAATCGGCCACCATGTGCAATATATGACCACCTCCAATGGCATACCCTCGTACGACGGCCACAATGGGTTTGGGACACCGACGCATTTGAATTTGCAAATCCAAGACGCGTAATTTGGCCGGGGCCGATTCGGTTCCATCTTGGTATCCGCCGGCAACACCCCGTCGCACACGTTGATCGCCACCAGCACAAAAGGCGGGTGTTGCCTTTCCATCAAACGGGCGTGATATACTGGTCAATACAATCACAGCCACATTGGCATCGTCGGTGGCATCCTCCAAAGCGCGTTGAATTTCTCGAATGGTTGTGGGACGAAAGGCATGCAAGACTTGAGGACGGCAAAAGGCAATTTGAGCCACATGATCCTGGCTGGATTTTTGGTAGACAATGTCGGTGAATTGAAAGGTGGAGGTACAGTCGACATCCCAGACAATGGGATGCTGCTGCGAATAATCCCACAACAAATGAAAGCCATCGCGTTCGACACGAGGTGGTGCCGTAGGACTCGGATCGCGTGTCGCCGCCATATTATGCACACGGTCTTTCCAATCCTCATCCTGGTGGGAATCTTGTTGTTTCTTGTGCGACCCAGACATGGTGTTGTTTGCGTTGTGGTTGCGGTTCATGGTCTCTCGAGAGTTTTGGGGGAAAGAAACACGTATGCAAAAAGTTCCACGTGTACAGGTAGTAGGCCATGCTATGTGTCATAGCTACAGCTAGGTACTCCTAGGAGCACATGGGAGTAGGAAAGCATTGATGGATGAACACATGGTAGGAGTAAGTTGGCCTAGAACAACAAATAATATAGAACTGTTATCTGTTTGAGCACAGTCCTGAAGCCTTCTGTCTGGTAATCGTCAAGGAGTGGTCGGAATTCACAATTCAAACAAAACCTTCATCCGTACGACGTTGTTCTCCTCTTTGTCAAGTTTGGACGTCTTGTTGTCCTTGTTGGCTTCTTGTACACGCTGTCTCATAAATGGGAAGCGATGTTCTTGGCACGTTACTTAAATCTGCCAGTGGAATCTCTTCTCAAATTCGGCCCCCTGAATGTCCCGATGGGCGTCGTGTTGTTTCGGAGGAACACAAAGACAGGAGTGCCCTCGTGTCCATTCGATCCAAGTTTGGCCAACAACTGTGGCCAAACAGTGATGGAGATGGCCGGATGTGCATAAGTTGCATTGTTGACATGTTGCGCAAGCTTGTTTCGGGTCAGGACCTTGCGAATTTGATTGTACTCTTTAGTCAAAGCTTCAGTCAAAGGACGAGGATAGCGGCGCGTACGAGGAGGACGGTGCAAAAGAGACCACTCTAAATCATTGCGCGTAATTCTGATTATACTCATATTTTTGTCCACCCATGATGCGATATCTTTCACCTGGTCCATGTCCATGCGATTCAGATCAAGCAACAACTCCTGGAGGTGTACGCCTGCTGGTAACAGATCAGGCCGCGCCTTCAAATCCCAGGGACAAAGACTAAGGTCCAGTTTCTTGACCCTGCTATTGTGAGGCAATGCCGCTGACAATGCCAAATAAATTGCATGCGACACTTGCTTTCCAAATTCAAATGGGGGATGCAACTTCAGCGAATGCAAGGATTCATGGGTTTTCACCGCTTGGGTGAGGTGAGGGATTGCGGACTTGGTAGACTCGTGCAGTGCAAATGGGTCCTCGTAAGAAGTAACGACATATTCCGCGAGCCGTAAGAGTTTTAACTTTGGTTGTGCAATCAAAAACTCTGCCAATCCATTCAAGATGTGGGATGTCTGATCCCTGGGAACAATACCCGTTGAAGTGATACAATGAAATGTTACTTTCTCCAGCTGACTCAAGGGGAACAAGAAACGTAATTGATCAGCATTGACATATGCCATGGATAGTTCCGTCAACTTTGCGTAGTTGCTCACATTTTTAAGATCTTGGTGGCTCAGTTTCGTGGCAAAGGACATTTGCGAAATATTGCACAGTGGGTCGTTCGTCAAATTGATCAATGTGCGAAGGGTATTACGGTGTCCCTCTGAGGACATGGGAGGAGTGGGTATTTTTAAGGAAATGAGATTGGGCATTTTTGCAAGTTCTTGGTACACCTCCAACCGAATGTTGACATTGTCATACAAATCCAAACGGATGCCAGGAGAGGGCATGCCGGATCTCGACAAAATAAACCCTAGTTGTAGGTTCAGGAGCACCAATTTGGGGCTAGCTGAGAAATGCCGGATCATTCTCGTGTCCGTTTCGGTTGAGGCCCAACAACGCGGGAGGGACATCTTCGTAAAGTTTGAATGTCCTTCAATGGCCTCCATCAAACGACCAATCTCGGCGTGGCTGATGGGTCTCCTGTCCAATTCATCCCCCATGATGCACAACTTGTCCAGGGACTCGTGTTCCGACAGGACTCTTGCCAGGTCATCCAGCGAATGTTCCGCATCAAATTTATTTATATCAATGACTTGTTTCCCTTCTATGCTTCTAATGATTGAACCTTCGACCTCGTTGGAATTCATGGTCGCTGTTCGCCTGTTCCAATTTTTCTGTGAAAGTTAAAAAGAAAAGGCACAGACACGTATTACGTCCCAGCGGAGGTGGAAATTTCGTGGAGGAATTATCAATTTGCCGTAAAATACTCGCCCGCGCTGGGGATAAGGCACTTTTCTCCCAGCAGCGTACTAGTCCCCAGCGGGGGTGTTTCATCGAAATCGAAATCACACCCTCAAAGCCACCCCCACTGGGGAGTAGTAGCGGAGCAGAACAGCAGGGTGGCCGTTTAGAGTGTCTAATTTTTGCTTAATAAAAAGCAAAACAGACGAATCACTTTCCAGTGAACAACATCAGGGACGATACCAACGAAGCGAGCCGCAAGTCGATCCCTTAAAACAAACTGTATCCGCCAGACAAGGGCACGCTGCCGATGGGGCGCGACGCGGACCCGCCATGGGCCATTCCGGCTGAGAACATGATTCCCATGGCCAAACCACGACCCAACTGCCAACCGAACGCCGATCCACCCCCGCCCATCGGTTGGAAACACATACAACGCACGGCGGCCACAACATGGACCATGGAATCTCTCCATGGTCTTCGAAAAAACAAACAAAGCAAACAACGGCAGCCCTCACCCCTTTCAACCCGTCACCATGGTAAACCCCAGAGCCCAAAAAAAGCCAAAAACACAGAACCCAACGGATACCCCGACTCGCCGAACGTGCTACGGAGTAAGGGCCCCAATCCCCCACGCAGCCACCGATGCAGCAAACCAAACAAGAGAATGACCAAGACAAGCCCACAAATGACCCTACCAGACAGCCGATCAACAACAACAGGCCATCGACACGAAACCAACATTAAAGAACAAATGCACGTCGACAACTCCACCGTCAACGTTTCACTCCCCCGCTCAGGCACACACCCGCCACCAACGACGAACCAAGAAACAACAACCAGGGCCACCGCCAAACAAATCGACGACATGGCCAGCAAGACACCAAACACCAAGCCCTCCATCTGCCCACCCATCTGCCCACCACCGACAAGAATGACCGGTCAACTAGATCAAGCCCTTCAACGAGTCATTGCTCAGTTACAAATGACCCGGCCAACAAACCAACCAAAAGGACTCGGCCACAAAACCAGTGAAAACCGAGTTTTTCACCCCAAGCTCTCAGCCGAAGCACCAACCGACCAGCCAAACTACCACCAACACCCGAAGATGCAAGTCCATTCGAAGCCCTCCTCCGGCCGCCGCCAGACCCGCTCCAAAAGCAACTTGACCGCCCTCAGTCCGCTCCCCCTCGTAGACACCAAACAGCACAGCACCACCGCCGTCACCCCCGACCGCCACAACATCAACAAAGAAAACAAAAAAACAAACAAAAAAACCACCGAAGAACCCACCACCGACATCCACACCGAGAAAACAACAGTCACCACCCACGACACCAACGAGAAAAACACCAAAAACAACACCAACAACAACAACGACAAAACCACGGAGAAAACTAACACCAACAACAACCAAGACGGAAACAAACAAAACACGTACGGACACACGGAAGAGGAGACTCAGCCAACAACAAAGAACAAAACCAACCACGACGATACCACCACCACCGTCAACAACGAACCAGGATCCAACAGCGAAGCAGGCACTCCAACAGCCAAGAATCCATACCTCCAACCCAAAACCGGAACAAAACGTCCCCCGTCGTCGGAACCAAAGACGCTGATTCACCTCCATGTGGCGGTGAACCACCACCAAAACCCCCAAATTGAGTCTACCCTTCCTAGACTTACGGAACAAGCCATAAAGACGCATCTCAACGAAGTCTTTTTCCATCATAGCAAACGGGAAGAGCCCATGTGGCTCCAGGTCCACTCCGTGGACTTTCTCGAGACCAAGCAATCTGGATCACGCCAATTCAGGTCGGACAACCAGACGAGATCCACCAAAGGAAGCGGACACACCTCCACCTTCCATGTCACCCTTTCCCCGGCTCCAGCAAACGACGTCTTTGACACCGAGATTTTTACCGAGCAAGGCCTACGTTTTGTTCTCCAAATGTGGCACAAACACCACAACGACGATTTTGTGTACGACGAGTTCGACTCACAAACCGTTCTCCGGCCAGGCACCAAACAATCCAATCCTACGATTAACCCCCGTTGGGACCAAATCAACGTGTACCAACCTGCATGCAACAACAGGACGAGCGACACCTTCGGCATTGTCGTCGGTGTGCCAGCTCAAACAATCAAACATTGACGGGCGGCCCTGGATCTGACTGGCGACATCCAGAACACCCTAACCCCCCATCTACCGCGCAAACTGAACTATCTGGATTTCTTCAACCACGTGGGATGCCGCACAGGAACGTTCAGCGGGGAACTGAAAAACAAACAACGGGGCCAAGTCCCGGCCATTTACATCACGGCTTCGTCGCGAAACAACTTCGACGCCCTGCTTCGAAGCTACAACGCCTATCAGGCAGCAAATCGAAACACCGAAATCAAGTGGAACCACAACAACATCCAAATCATCCCTATGCCAACAAGCCAAGCCAATCGGACGGCAACATTGGAAGCACTGAAGGATATCGATCAATTTTTCGGGGCCTGCGTTCGGATCAAACTGAAACCGATAAACCCAGAAGCTACCGACGGCGACTGGAAGCGACTACGACACCTACGTGAATTCGTGGCCGTCTTTCCTGAATTCAACAATGAGGACCCAGACACGCAGTATTACACGCTATATTTGCGGAAGACGCCTGATACTCATTTGCTCACCACCAACACGATTAGACAACACCCCGACTTCCCGGAAAACATCTTGCTCCCCACCCTGGCAGCAGTAGCAGCGACACCTCCGAGACAACAAATCACCAACCAAGACCCGACAACTCCTTCCTCATCAAGTCACACAAACAAACTCCTGGCCTTCACGAACCGGCTGCTACGCCAAAAACACAACAACTTGGAAGACAACACGGATGAGACCGACGCCGACGTTCTCACAACACCAACAACCAAACCAAAGAATCCCAATAGCCCACCGACCAACAAACGTAGCGCCTCCGCTATGCAACCAACCGACGAAGAAGCAAGCGACCCCTACGACGACGGAACCGATTGGACACCAGTGGCAGCCCAAACAAACCAAAACCACTTCGCGGACCGAACTTCCCAAAACGACGACTCGAAACCTCCGGCCAAACGGAACCAATTCGCCGCACTAGCGGAACACACCGAAGACGAACAAAACAACGACGACCTGATGGACACTGAAGAATCAGACGACCACTCGCGGGCACTCATTGGTAGCGACGACAACCTCGACCCAGGAGAGGGCGACAACGAATTCTCTGCAACGACCATGCAAGAAATCGAACTCATTTTCAAGTACGTTGCACACAACAACCCTTCCCGCATCGAAGAAATGCGACAATTTTTAGAAAGAACAAAGTCATTTACGAATGACACAGACGCGCAAGATGCTTGGAGGTTTGCGCAGACTTTGGTACAGTCTGACAACCCCAACATCGCCGACTCGCGCACCGGCCATGTGGTCCCGCATGAAGATAGGGCCAAAGGGCCACATGAGTAATCCAACCACAAAACCACCCAAACACTGTCCCGTGCCAGATTGCCCGTGGAAAGTGCCCCCATTGACAACCAACCCCCAAGCATCACTCAAACAACACCTCATCACCGAACACAATGAAACCCATCCATCGGATTACCTCACCCCAACCCTATGCACCCAATACGGCCTCCATCCATGTCCGACATGCGACACTCCCACTGCCATCTTCGCCACCGAAGGCCACCTTAGAAAACACGTAACAAAAAAACATAGTAGGTCAAAGACGAACATCGACTTAGTCCTACAAACCTACCGACATTCTACACCAGAAACAACGGCAAACTGGAAAAACAGCCTAGCTTATATCCACAAACTACAAATATCCCCACCGCCCTTCCGTCGGAGCCTCTGGCACAAGCTTAAGCCACCGCTCAGGGCTGAATTTTATGCCACCTACAACAACGTGACCAATTGGACACTTGAAGCCACATCGCCGCTTGCGCCAACCATTCTGAAAGACGAACGGCCACCCGCCTATGACGTCGACGCCACCCCATTCTGGAAACTGCTCATCCTCCTAGAGCCGTTGCTCCTTGCACCTATACAGGGCACAGTGCACCTCACCCATTCGAACGCGTTCAGAGCAAGACTTTCGCTGCTGAAAGCAGGCAGGATTGAGGAACTCCATAACATGATATGGAACCCAACACCTTTGCCAAACACAAGAACAACAAACAACAAAAAAAAGCGGCAAAACCAAAAAAACAAACAACAACATCAGCCGACTGACCCATTGCCTTCATGGCGGCTAGCCTCCGCGCAACAACTGGCAGACTTAGGCAACTACCGAGCAGCAGTGAAAAGACTCACAACCAACACACCACCTGCAACCTTGACAACGGCACGAATCGACAGATGCCAAAAACAACTCTTCCCTGAAAGACGACAGCCACCGCCGGCGACAAGAGCTCACGGTCACACAAATATGCCTCCACCGGCAGCACAATACCTGAAACTACAAGATAAACAGTTTGAGTCAGCACTCCGACAAATGAAACCAGGCACGGCCTCAGGACCGTTCGCCACGTGCACAGACATCCTCGTGTCTATGGCAACATACAAAACAACTAGCGCACCCGACGCAACACGGCCATACTTTCACAACATAAAAGCCCTGATCCAACTTGTGGTGACAGGACAAATACCAACCTCTGTACAACAAATCCTCGCAAGCAATTATTTCCTTGCCTTACACAAGGACATGGCAAACCTGGAAAGACTGCGACCGATCGGCATCGGCACAGCCATACGAAGAGTAGCGGCCAAAGCCGCTCTGGTGCATCTCACCGACGACATTCGCCCCCTCCTCTTGAAAGGAGGCCAATACGGGATACAAGTCCCCGGGGGGGTTGATTTTGTGGCCCAAACAACCGCAATGGCGGTTAAACAATACATTTACAAGACTCATGATCTGGAAAACGATCTGGAAAACAACACAACAGAAAACAACACAACCGAAAACAACCAGCCAACAACATCTCCAAGCCGGGCTCTCGTCATGCTAGACCTGGCAAACATGTTCAACAATGTCAGCCGAACCGAAGCAAGAAAGATTTTGTTAGAGAACGAAGCGACAACACAATTGGTCCCCCTTTTCGACCTACTAACCAAACATACCTGTAACCAATGGTACTTTGATGACAACAAAGCGGCCAACTACCTCACACAAACTGAAGGGTTTCCACAAGGCTGCCCACTCAGCCCTCTCTTCTCATGCCTGGTATTACTGGCGCTGACGAACAAACTCAACAACGAACAAGCAAAAAGAGCACAACTCAGACTGCGCAACAACGACCCCAACGACGACGGAATGGGCGGCATCGGCCACACCGCATCCATCATGGATGATACATCGGTATGCCTGCCACACTGTGACATACCATGGTTTCTTCAACGCTTCGAAGAGCTTGGCAATCCCTTAGGAATTGTTTTAAACAAATCAAAAACGACCATCCTCACCTCCACCAACGGACACTCCCCGTCCAACCTGAACGACAACCAAACACACTGCCTCAATCAAGCACTATCGTTTCTGTCGCCCGATGACCCCTCAAAAGCAGAAATAACAAGCGGTGTGAGATTCCTCGGTCAACCAATCGGATCCACTGCCTTTGCACGACAATACATCAACAACAAATTACAAGGCATGCAACACAAAATGAACTGCATTCTCCAACTCGACGACCTCCAAACACAGCACAATCTCTGTAAATTTACGCTGGTCTCCGCAATCCTGCACCTGCTACCGACCGATGTCAACCTAGCATACAAGCAGACCAACCCAAGAACGACCCTCTGGTCCAGTCCAACAACAACACAGACAGAACAACTGATCACAAATTTCCTGGCAAAACTCACCTCCCTACCGGAAAATGAAATCTCCACGACCTCAGCACTCATCGCCACGATCCCTCAACGACTAGGGGGACTCGGATACCAACAGGCAGCGGTGGCGGCCTATCCTCGTCTGCTGACACAAACAGCCCGGGCGATAGCTCTGGCAACATCAACCGACACTCCAATCCCACTCGTTCACCAACGAGAACTGTCGAACTGGAAAGAAAGTACCAACGAATACATGACAACCTTCCGTAAGACTCTGTCACTTTTCGCAAACGAATACGCAGAAGAGAGCTTATACGTACCAACGAGGTATGATCACACAACACACAATCGCCTTTTGAACCACACTGTGCAAGAACACACAATCCCAAAACTATTCACAGAGACCGACCCAAAGCAGCGAATCTTTTTGCCCGGCTTACTTTCGCCCCTAACGAGTATGGCTCTCTCTCTTCCCCTCACCGCAACCAAATTCCGTTTCCCAAACAGTGTCTTCCGAACCGCCATCAAACGGAAATTAAGATTGCCTTTGTTCGTCCGAGACCCCACACAATCCTGGCCCCAACGATGTCGCTGCTCAGCCACAAAAGAGATCGACCCAATGGGTGACCATCTGTACTCCTGCACCTCTGCTTCCAAAACACCTCTTTCAAATGCCATCAGAGACACACTCTACGACATTCTCCGCCAAGTCGCTCCAGCAGCCGAAGCCGTCGACACTCCCCATGATGTCCACATCGAACCCCCAGGTTTGACACCACAACACCAAAGAAACATTAGACCAGCAGACGTCGGTATGCTCCTGTCCAAGCCGCACAAAAACTCACCGTTTCAATACGTCGCGATTGACATTACTATCCCACCTCCCCAGCAACCCCAAACCATTCTTGACCCGTCCGACCACAACACACTCGCCACTTTGGCATCTAGGACGCATCAAGAAGCGGCAAGGGCCAAGTTTTGCCGAGACCCCGAGACATCAAAACACCTTCTCCACAACGGCATATACCTTCTACCTTTTACGGTAGACCATCTTGGAGCGCTTGGTTCATTCGCCGACCGTCTCCTTTTTCCATCAATTTCTCAACCACATTTGTTCTCAACGACACAACCACCACCTTGGACCAACGCCTTCTTCGGCAAAGACGAAAAACGAAGCAAAGCACATCCTGCGGCATACAGACTCTTTCAAGAAGCGTCAGACGCACCAAGCAACCTCTTTACCGCCGCCAACAGCAAAACAAAAAAATTCTCTTACCCAGAAGCCCATATCTACTCAATCGGGCACTATGCAAAAGCCTCCCTTGGCCATGCAATCGTTTCGGCACTGGCAACTCATGCCAATACCAACATCGCCGCAATACGACAACACCAAACAACACGAAAAACGAGAACCACTCAGTTGCAAAATCTGGCTACACCATGTTTTGCTCCGGTCACTCCCATCTACTCCCCCGCACCTCTGGCACAGTTCCTCAGTGTTACGGACGAAACACCCCTCCTTTGCATACCCACCGCTTAGGAGTCCATTTGTTATAGACCGTAAAATAGTACTCCTACAAAAAAAACTAAGGAGAGAATAGTACTTGACTCGCTATAGGTCTTCATAGGTACAATTGCAACGAGGAGGCTGCTACCACCATGGCTGAATACTCAGAAACGGCATTTATCACAGACACCAATAATGGAAAGGTCTTGAATGAGGACCGATCGAGGACAATTGAGACCAGTCGTCTGACTCTGACGAGGGAGGAAATAGAAGAGCGAAGAGCCTGGAATAATTTGCGCTCAAGTCTAATGCCGACGTTTGAGGCTATGGCAGCACCAATGTGCACAACAGTTGACCAAGTTTTGAATCATCGGGTGCCTCCTCCTTTGATGGGAATTGACGATGCGTCTCAGAGAACCGCGGCGAGTGGACAAAGGAACCGCTATTATTTTCCGCAGCTGAGCGCGTGGGCTGATTTCGAAACGGGCGTCGAGAACTTTCAAGTAGATCGAGATTTGCGCTTGACCCCTTCAAGGGTCCCACCGTTGCCCTTTTTTCTTCTGAATGAATTTGAGCGTATGGTAACTGAATCCGACGAAATGCAGTACCTTGTACGTGTGATTCGTTATTTGCAAAACTTGGATGTTCACTTGGAACATCGCACCAGTACGAATGCCATTGGTGACATGGATCGGGCCCTTTCCTACATTAATGGTACAGACGCTGATGGTGCAGTTCGGCGCCATTTGATTGCACCTATCGAATGCAAATCTACGCAAAATCTTCTGCTTCCCCTGGGTGCCACCGAAATTGCGGATGCATACAACGAAGGATACATGAACATGACGACACAAGGGTTCCGGAGTGCAACATGGTGTCACGTATGCCGCCCTTTGGCACAGCTTTTTCGGCAACTGAAGAACAACAGCATTCGATTCGGAGTGCTGACCAGTGCTACACGAACCTACTTTGTAAGGGTCTGCGATACAAGTCGTACTGATACAACGCCTCGTGTTTATGTCAGCAGGTCGTATCTGCTTGGCGAACAGAACTATTTGCGGGCGTGGGCCCATTTTGCGCATCTCGCGAGAACTGCGGCAGATGGACAATTCACGTGCCCCGAAAATTGGGGTCTCGCCTCAACTCCGTCTCGGGCAGTGAATGAAATTGATGAGCATAATGACAACGAATCAGATTACGTCTCTTCGGAAGTGATCAGCAGTCAGACCCTTCGTCTTGCTTCCTGGTTGCCATTTGTTTCTGTTGGTGACCTAGTTATAATGGACCCAATCGGGTATGGAAGAAATGGAGCCGTGTTTCGTGTTCGATGGGAAGGCCAGGAATATGCATTGAAGCAGTTCGATACGGCCACCGCAATTGGACTTAGAAGTTTCATCCGAGAAAGCCAAGCCTACGCCTTGTTGCAAGATGTATGGGGCGTCCTCGTGCCAAAGCCCATGTTCCTTTCCGAGCTTGGCGACGCCACGATTAAGTTTCTTGGGCTTCAACTCGGACGAGCACCGACTGCTATCGAGTGTGACAGTACATCTTTTGCGACCGATAGTCGCAAGGTTATACAGAAACTTTACCATAAATTTGGCTTTGAACACCTCGATGCTGAAGTCCTTCGAAACTGGCTTTATGTCCCGACGGGAGAGATTGCGAAGCCGGAACGACTGGTAGTGACTGACCTTGAAGACTACCGAAGCGTGCCAACACGTTCAATGAGCTCGAAGAAGAGGCCACGTTCCGCACCAAAAAGCCTCCATAGGCCAGAGACTGTACTTTAGATTACTTTTCAGGTGCGAAATGAATCGGGTACTTTCAGGATATTGCTTGTTTGGACCTACGCAACCGGATTAGACCACACAGTTCGAGAGAAAAGCTGGTGATGCACCGCGCACGGGGCGTTAGACGGGAAGTACTCCTTCTTCCCTATATGGTTGACTACTCAACGCTGGTCACTGCAGCCTATCATCAAATGGCCATAAGATGACCCACAACGAAATCAAGTCGATGGAACAACGCAACAATTACAAGAACCAAACCGCATTTGTCGTTGTCACACTGGACAAAACAACAACAGTACACTCAACGACACCTTTCATCGCAACAAGCAGTAAATCATACCACGATCTGCACCTGGAGATATAATGTAACAATCACCCTTCGAGGACTACATGCTTCACAATCAACTTCTCTTTCTCGGGACGACAATCCTCCATCAGTATCGACCGACCAATGAGTCCAATGGCTCTTCTGGGTGCTTCTTGTTGTTAATGAGGATTGCAGCAAATCGTTGGCATCAATCCGTTCGATTCTTGTTGTGACAAGAGAGTTTTCGGGTCGTGTTGTGATTGATAATGGTGCAACGGCAATTGGTCGATGCCGATGGAGGACTTCTTGTTGTCGTCGTTTCAAGAACGGGATGGCAATCAGCAGCAGGATCGGGGAGCAGCCACAATGGTGTCATTGGCAGACAGAAACGTCTCTGTCGAGACTCCACAACACTCAACGGACAGGATGGCTTTTTCCAGTACGTGCATGCGGGCTCCTTCTTTGAAATCCTTGGGCAAAGACTTGGAAGGGCGATACTACCCTTTCCGATGATCAATTCTTCACTACTCCAATCGCATGCGCAGGGAGTGGAACTGTGTTCCGAACTTCGATCTTTACTACTGGGAACCTCGTCATGGGCGCGACTTCGCTCTTGGTCAGACTTGGAGCATTCGATGCGACCATGACGTTCCCATTTCATCGGAAATACTGTCGCTGTCGTCAGATCCACCAGCCATGGTCATACTTGAGGTGATAAATTGGGCACTGGATTGCTCCTCTACTCCTTTGTCTTGGTTGTTGACCATGCTGGGTGCAAGTTGTGTCGGATTCGCTGAAGTGTTAGGTCCTTTTTCAAGCTTCCACATTTTTTCATGCTGTGTCATAGCTACAGCCATAGCTCCAAAGGACCCAAAAGCATTGATGGATGAACACTATGGTAGGAGTAAGTTGGCCTAGACCAACAAATAATATAGAACTGTTATCTGTTTGAGCACAGTCCTGAAGCCTTCTGTCTGGTAATCGTCAAGGAGTGGTCGGAATTCACAATTCAAACAAAACCTTCATCCGTACGACGTTGTTCTCCTCTTTGTCAAGTTTGGACGTCTTGTTGTCCTTGTTGGCTTCTTGTACACGCTGTCTCATAAATGGGAAGCGATGTTCTTGGCACGTTACTTAAATCTGCCAGTGGAATCTCTTCTCAAATTCGGCCCCCTGAATGTCCCGATGGGCGTCGTGTTGTTTCGGAGGAACACAAAGACAGGAGTGCCCTCGTGTCCATTCGATCCAAGTTTGGCCAACAACTGTGGCCAAACAGTGATGGAGATGGCCGGATGTGCATAAGTTGCATTGTTGACATGTTGCGCAAGCTTGTTTCGGGTCAGGACCTTGCGAATTTGATTGTACTCTTTAGTCAAAGCTTCAGTCAAAGGACGAGGATAGCGGCGCGTACGAGGAGGGCGGTGCAAAAGAGACCACTCTAAATCATTGCGCGTAATTCTGATTATACTCATATTTTTGTCCACCCATGATGCGATATCTTTCACCTGGTCCATGTCCATGCGATTCAGATCAAGCAACAACTCCTGGAGGTGTACGCCTGCTGGTAACAGATCAGGCCGCGCCTTCAAATCCCAGGGACGAAGACTAAGGTCCAGTTTCTTGACCCTGCTATTGTGAGGCAATGCCGCTGACAATGCCACATAAATTGCATGCGACACTTGCTTTCCAAATTCAAATGGGGGATGCAACTTCAGCGAATGCAAGGATTCATGGGTTTTCACCGCTTGGGTGAGGTGAGGGATTGCGGATTCAGTAGACTCGTGCAGTGCAAATGGGTCCTCGTCAGAATTAACGACATATTCCGCGAGCCGTAAGATTTTTAACTTTGGTTGTGCAATCAAAAAGTCTGCCAATCCATTCAAGATGTGGGATGTCTGATCCCTGGGAACAATACCCGTTGAAGTGATACAATGAAATGTTACTTTCTCCAGCTGACTCAAGGGGAACAAGAAACGTAATTGATCAGCATTGACATATGCCATGGATAGTTCCGTCAACTTCTCGTAGTTGCTCAAATTTTCAAGATCTTGGCGACTCAGTTTTGTGGCAAAGGACATTTGCGAAATATTGCACATTGGGTCGTTCGTTAAATTGATCAATGTGCGAAGGGTAGTGCGGTGTCCCTCTGAGGACATGAGAGGAGTGGGTATTTTTAAGGACATGAGATTGGGCATTTTCGTAAGTTCTTGGAACACCTCCAACCGAATGGTGACATTGTCATACAAATCCAAACGGATGCCAGGAGAGGGCATGCCGGATCTCGACAAAATAAACCCTAGTTGTAGGTTCAGGAGCACCAATTTGGGGCTATCCGAGAAATGCCGGATCATTCTCGTGTCCGTTTCGGTTGAGGCCCAACAACGCGGGAGGGACATTTTCGTCAAGTTTGAATGTCCTTCAATGGCCTCCATCAAACGACCAATCTCGGCGTGGCTGATGGGTCTCCTGTCCAATTCATCCCCCATGATGCACAACTTGTCCAGGGACTCGTGTTCCGACAGGACTCTTGCCAGGTCATCCAGCGAATGTTCCGCATCAAATTTATTTATATCAATGACTTGTTTCCCTTCTATGCTTCTAATGATTGAACCTTCGACCTCGTTGGAATTCATGGTCGCTGTTCGCCTGTTCCAATTTTTCTGTGAAAGTTAAAAAGAAAAGGCACAGACAAGTATTACGTCCCAGCGGAGGTGGAAATTTCGTGGAGGAATTATCAATTTGCCGTAAAATACTCGCCCGCGCTGGGGATAAGGCACTTTTCTCCCAGCAGCGTACTAGTCCCCAGCGGGGGTGTTTCAACGAAATCGAAATCACACCCTCAAAGCCACCCCCACTGGGGAGTAGTAGCGGAGCTGAACAGCAGGGTGGCCGTTTAGAGTGTCGACTTTTTGCTTAATAACTAAGGAGAGAATAGTACTTGACTCGCTAGGTCTTCATAGGTACAATTGCAACGAGGAGGCTGCTACCACCATGGCTGAATACTCAGAAACGGCATTTATCACAGCCACCAATAATGGAAAGGTCTTGAATGAAGACCGATCGAGGACAATTGAGACCAGTCGTCTGACTCTGACGAGGGAGGAAATAAAAGAGCGAAGAGCCTGGAATAATTTGCGCTCAAGTCTAATGCCGACGTTTGAGGCTATGGCCGCACCAAAGTGCACAACAGTTGACCAAGTTTTGAACCATCGAGTGCCTCCTCCGTTGATGGGAATTGATGGTGCGTCTCAGAGAACCGCGGCGAGTGGACAGAGGAACCGCTATTATTTTCCGCAGCTGAGCGCGTGGGCTGATTTCGAAACGGGCGTCGAGAACTTTCAAGTAGATCGAGATTTGCGCTTGACCCCTTCAAGGGTCCCCCCGTTGCCCTTTTTTCTTCTGAATGGATTTGAGCGTGTGATAACTGAATCCGACGAAATGCAGTACCTTGTACTTGTGCTTCGTTATTTGCATAACTTGGATGTTCACTTGGAACATCGCACCAGTACGAATGCCATTGGTGACATGGATCGGGCCCTTTCCTACATTAATGGTACAGACGCCGATGGTGCAGTTCGGCGCAATTTGATTGCACCTGTCGAATGCAAATCTACGCAGAATCTTCTGCTTCCCCTGGGTGCCACCGAAATTGCGGATGCATACAACGAAGGATACATGAACATGACGACACAAGGGTTCCGGAGTGCAACATGGTGTCACGTATGCCGCCCTTTGGCACAGCTTTTTCGGCAACTGAAGAACAACAGCATTCGATTCGGAGTGCTGACCAGTGCTACACGAACCTACTTTGTAAGGGTCTGCGATACAAGTCGTACTGATACAACGCCTCGTGTTTATGTCAGCAGGTCGTATCTGCTTGGCGAACAGAACTATTTGCGGGCGTGGGCCCATTTTGCGCATCTCGCGAGAACTGCGGCAGATGGACATTTCACGTGCCCCGAAAATTGGGGTCTCGCCTCAACTCCGCCTCGGGCAGTGAATGAAATTGATGAGCATAATGACAACGAGAATAACGAAAACGAGACTTCCAATGGGGACAGTCAAGATGCAAATACCAGTGAATCAGATTACGTCCCTTCGGAAGCGACCAGTAGTCAGACCCTTCGTCTTGCTTCCTGGTTGCCATTTGTTTCTGTTGGTGACCTAGTTATAATGGACCCAATCGGGTATGGAAGAAATGGAGCCGTGTTTCGTGTCCGATGGAAAGGCCAGGAATATGCATTGAAGCAGTTCGATACGGCCACCGCAATTGGACTTAGAAGTTTCATCCGAGAAAGCCAAGCCTACGCCTTGTTGCAAGATGTATGGGGCGTTCTCGTGCCAAAGCCCATGTTCCTTTCCGAGCTTGGCGACGCCACGATTAAGTTTCTTGGGCTTCAGCTCGGACGAGCACCGACTGCTATCGAGTGTGACAGTACATCTTTTGCGGCCGATAGTCGCAAGGTTATACAGAAACTTTACCATAAATATGGCTTTGAACACCTCGATGCTGAAGTCCTTCGAAACTGGCTTTATGTCCCGACGGGAGAGATTGCGAAGCCGGAACGACTGGTAGTGACTGACCTTGAAGACTACCGAAGCGTGCCAACACGTTCAATGAGCTCGAAGAAGAGGCCACGTTCCGCACCAAAAAGCCTCCATAGGCCAGAGACTGTACTTTAGATCACTTTTCAGGTGCAAAAAGAATCGGGTACTTTCAGGATATTGCTTGTTTGGACCTACGCAACCGGATTAGACCACTCAGTTCGAGAGAAAAGCTGGTGATGCACCGCGCACGGCGCGTTAGACGGGAAGTACTCCTTCTTCCCTTTATGTTCGACTACTCAATGCTGGTCACTGCAGCCTATCATCAAATGGCCATAAGATGACCCGCAACGAAATCAAGTCGATGGAACAACGGAACAATTACAAGAACCAAACCGCTTTTGTCGTTGTCACACTGGACAAAACAACAGTACACTCAACGACAACTTCCATCGCAACAAGCTGTAAATCGTACCTCGAGCTGCAATCGGAGATACAATGTAAGAAACACCCTTCGAGGATTACATGCTTCGCAATCAACTTTTCTTTCTCGGGACGACAATCCTCCATCAGTATCGACAGACCAATGAGTCCAATGGCTCTTCTGGGTGCTTCTTGTTGTTAAAGAGGATTGCAGCAAATAGTTCGCATCAATCCGTTCGATTCTTGCTGTGACAAGAGAGTTTTCGGGTCGTTTTTTGATTGATAATGGTGCAACGGCAATTGGTCGATGCCGGTGGAGGACTTCTTGTTGTCGTCGTTTCAAGAGAGGGATGGCAATCAGCAGCAGGATCGGGGAGCAGCCACAATGGTGTCATTGGCAGACAGAAATGTCTCTGTCGAGACTCCACAACACTCAACAGACAGGATGGCTTTTTTCCAGTACGTGCAAGCGGGCTCCTTCTTTGAAATCCTTGGGCAAAGACTTGGAAGGGCGATACGACCCTTTCCGATGATCAATTCTTCACTACTCCAATCGCATGCGCAAAGGAGTAGAACTGTGTTCCGAACTTCGATCTTGACTGCTGCGCTCCTCGTCATGGGCGCGACTTCGCTCTTGGTCAGACTTGGAGCATTCGATGCGACCATGACGTTCCCATTTCATCGGAAATATTGTCGCTGTCGTCAGATCCACCAGCCATGGTCATACTTGAGGTGATAAATTGGGCACTGGATTGCTCCTCTACTCCTTTGTCTTGGTTGTTGCCCATGCTGGGTGCAAGTTGTGTCGGATTCGCTGAAGTGTTAGGTCCTTTTTCAAGCTTCCACATTTTTTCATGCTGTGTCATAGCTACAGCCATAGCTCCAAAGGACCCAAAAGCATTGATGGATGAACACTATGGTAGGAGTAAGTTGGCCTAGACCAACAAATAATATAGAACTGTTATCTGTTTGAGCACAGTCCTGAAGCCTTCTGTCTGGTAATCGTCAAGGAGTGGTCGGAATTCACAATTCAAACAAAACCTTCATCCGTACGACGTTGTTCTCCTCTTTGTCAAGTTTGGACGTCTTGTTGTCCTTGTTGGCTTCTTGTACACGCTGTCTCATAAATGGGAAGCGATGTTCTTGGCACGTTACTTAAATCTGCCAGTGGAATCTCTTCTCAAATTCGGCCCCCTGAATGTCCCGATGGGCGTCGTGTTGTTTCGGAGGAACACAAAGACAGGAGTGCCCTCGTGTCCATTCGATCCAAGTTTGGCCAACAACTGTGGCCAAACAGTGATGGAGATGGCCGGATGTGCATAAGTTGCATTGTTGACATGGTGCGCAAGCTTGTTTCGGGTCAGGACCTTGCGAATTTGATTGTACTCTTTAGTCAAAGCTTCAGTCAAAGGACGAGGATAGCGGCGCGTACGAGGAGGGCGGTGCAAAAGAGACCACTCTAAATCATTGCGCGTAATTCTGATTATACTCATATTTTTGTCCACCCATGATGCGATATCTTTCACCTGGTCCATGTCCATGCGATTCAGATCAAGCAACAACTCCTGGAGGTGTACGCCTGCTGGTAACAGATCAGGCCGCGCCTTCAAATCCCAGGGACGAAGACTAAGGTCCAGTTTCTTGACCCTGCTATTGTGAGGCAATGCCGCTGACAATGCCACATAAATTGCATGCGACACTTGCTTTCCAAATTCAAATGGGGGATGCAACTTCAGCGAATGCAAGGATTCATGGGTTTTCACCGCTTGGGTGAGGTGAGGGATTGCGGATTCAGTAGACTCGTGCAGTGCAAATGGGTCCTCGTCAGAATTAACGACATATTCCGCGAGCCGTAAGATTTTTAACTTTGGTTGTGCAATCAAAAAGTCTGCCAATCCATTCAAGATGTGGGATGTCTGATCCCTGGGAACAATACCCGTTGAAGTGATACAATGAAATGTTACTTTCTCCAGCTGACTCAAGGGGAACAAGAAACGTAATTGATCAGCATTGACATATGCCATGGATAGTTCCGTCAACTTCTCGTAGTTGCTCAAATTTTCAAGATCTTGGCGACTCAGTTTTGTGGCAAAGGACATTTGCGAAATATTGCACATTGGGTCGTTCGTTAAATTGATCAATGTGCGAAGGGTAGTGCGGTGTCCCTCTGAGGACATGAGAGGAGTGGGTATTTTTAAGGACATGAGATTGGGCATTTTCGTAAGTTCTTGGAACACCTCCAACCGAATGGTGACATTGTCATACAAATCCAAACGGATGCCAGGAGAGGGCATGCCGGATCTCGACAAAATAAACCCTAGTTGTAGGTTCAGGAGCACCAATTTGGGGCTATCCGAGAAATGCCGGATCATTCTCGTGTCCGTTTCGGTTGAGGCCCAACAACGCGGGAGGGACATTTTCGTCAAGTTTGAATGTCCTTCAATGGCCTCCATCAAACGACCAATCTCGGCGTGGCTGATGGGTCTCCTGTCCAATTCATCCCCCATGATGCACAACTTGTCCAGGGACTCGTGTTCCGACAGGACTCTTGCCAGGTCATCCAGCGAATGTTCCGCATCAAATTTATTTATATCAATGACTTGTTTCCCTTCTATGCTTCTAATGATTGAACCTTCGACCTCGTTGGAATTCATGGTCGCTGTTCGCCTGTTCCAATTTTTCTGTGAAAGTTAAAAAGAAAAGGCACAGACAAGTATTACGTCCCAGCGGAGGTGGAAATTTCGTGGAGGAATTATCAATTTGCCGTAAAATACTCGCCCGCGCTGGGGATAAGGCACTTTTCTCCCAGCAGCGTACTAGTCCCCAGCGGGGGTGTTTCAACGAAATCGAAATCACACCCTCAAAGCCACCCCCACTGGGGAGTAGTAGAGGAGCTGAACAGCAGGGTGGCCGTTTAGAGTGTCGACTTTTTGCTTAATAAAAAGCAAAACTGCCCGGCACTTTTTTTGGCCCGGTCACTGACAAATTTGTCATCAAAAATAGTTAACAAAATTGCAATCCATTTAACAAAACACCACGTGAGTTATGACCAACAACTCGTGATTCAAAAAATGATGACAATATCATCAATTGCCAAAATTGAGATTTTGCAACGATCATATGTCAATGACTTCTCTGTTATCGGAGTACTGTTTGTTACCATAGATGCGTCTTAGTGTGTTCTATCGATGGGTGGTCGGACCATCATGATCTGCCAGTTACTTGTTGAGTTTTGCTGTTTTTTCTGAAATTTCACACCACTCATTTTTGTACCCAGGCACCTCCATCGTCTCTTTCAACCATGGAAAGTACCTCTGACGCCGCTGTCCGGCTCAACTATGACAATGACGATGCTAATGAAGAGGACGATGACGAAATTACAAGTCTGCACCGTGATGGCAAGGTCAAATTGGGGGATATTTCCAAGAACCGAAGCGAGAACCAATACATCGACAACCAAATCGCCTCCTCAGATCTTCACCTACATGATCCAAAGGCATGCCAACAAGCCTTCTTGGAGTCTGGTCCATTGGGACTATTCCTCCTCTTTATCCCTCCTCGGTTCATCGATCGGTTCATCTTCAAAGCAACGAAACAGGCCTTGGAAGAGAAGCAGAGTGGACAGAGAGCCAAAATTGTACTCACCACAAAAGCTCTTCGGTGTGTGTTGGGATTGGACATTGCAATGTCGCTCTGTAACTCTACACAAATGAAGGAGTTGTGGAGTCAAAAGATGTTCTTGGGCTCTTCTGCTTTCTCTTCTACCATGTCGAGAGATACCTTTGTAGCCATTCGTGGTTCTCTTCGCATATACTCTCAGTCGATGGCAAAGAATCCTGACGACCCTCTGTGGTCAATGAGAGCTGCAAAGAGCCATATTCTTCGTAACTTTGCTTCAGTTGCTCAACCCATTGGTCCTATTGCTCTCGACGAAGCAAGTTGCCCGACCAAAGCCAGGACCAGGGCTTCGACATACATCCCTTCGAAGCCCGACAAGTTTGCCATTCGATATTACGCTGTGGTGGGATGGACTTATACCTACACCTTTGGCCTTTGGGACAATGGTTCCGGCAACACAGTCAATCAAACGCCTGCAGAACAGTTTTTGAAGTTGTTTGGCGAACTGACTTGTTCCTTCAACCAACTTTGTCAAGCAACAAAATCTCGTATCAGAAATGCTTGTCCTGTGGCAGTTGATTCTGCAAGTATGTTGTGGGTTCTCATGCTTGGCTTATTGTATCGTGCACTCGTCTCTGCCAAGTCCACTCGTCCCAGAGAGAAGATCCCACCTACCATTGTGTACATGGATAATTTTTACACAAGGCACTCTTTGGGACAAGCGATTGATGAGTTTACCGATGGGAACATCAAGATTACAGGCACTGTACGCCTAAATCTGGTTGACAAGATCAACAAAACGAATGTGACGAAGGCAATGAAGTATCTGGATGGAAAGCCTCGTGGTTCCTGGGTGTTAGTGAAGGCATTCAACGCCGTTGTGCATCCTGAAAAGGAAAAGCAAAAGCAAAAGGAAAAACAAAAAGAGTACTCCAAGACATTGCCACGCATGAAAGTTGGCTTTGAGGTGTCAGATATAGTGGAGATCGAGAAGGAATATGCCATAGCGGCAGATTGTTGTGGATACATTGTCTACTTAGACAAAAAACCAGTTGTCTTCTACACAAACGATCTTTTTGGAACTCCGTCCAAAACGTTGCTGTATGACAATGATGAGGAAGCTGTGGAGAAGGTGCATGGGTTGGCAACCCTCTGGCGATGGATTGGTCATTCAATGCACATCCGACATGCATTCAAAGCACCAGCACCGGTTGTGGCCTACAACCTGTTCATGAACGGTGTAGATCGTGCAGATCAAATGAGAGCCACCAATGCATGTCGCAGAAAAGAATATCAGTTATCGCTCCAAGTATGGCACTTCCTTCAGGATCTCTGTATCCTGAATGCCTTTCAAGTATATCTCAAGCTGCACCAAATGAAGCTCATTGAAGTCGAGGAGGGTAACGATGGGAAACAGTCAAATGTAATGAAACTTCGCGAGTTCAAGCGCCAACTTGCCTGCGCTCTTTGCTCTCCCTATGCAGAACTATACCAACAGGGCAAAAGAACACCGAAATCAGGTCGTAAGAAGGGAACGCCACCGAGTAGTGGCTCTGTGCCGGCTTCCGCTGTCCGGTCAAGGGCAGGTGGATCAAGTTTGGGATCTGTTGAAGGGGACGATGATGAGACAGCAAACGCAGCAAAAAACCTCATCAAGTACGAGTCTGCATTGCATCATCACATTTTCACGGTCAATCCTGACAAGAACAGTAAGAAGGGATCCAAACATCGTGGCGTCTGTCACCTTTGCCGGATCATGGGCGATACTGCAACGGCCAACCCGTTGACAGTTTATGGTTGTGTGCAGTGCCAGAAATGCTTCCATCCGGAGTGTTTCAGCCTGTATCACAACTATTACAATATAAAGAACTACAATGATGAATGTAAGAAGATTCATGATCGCTTGGACGAGTACCATTCGGAAAACCCCCACGTCTTAGACTGGAATGTGGAAGGATATGACACTCCAACCGAGAAACAGAAGGAGAAAGCACAGAAGGGAATTTGTGCCAAGGAAAACCAAGTCCGAAAATTCGGATAGATGACCAAAGCTGCAAAAGCATCCACGAGCACTACATCAGCACCAATGAGCACTACATTCATGTATTGCAGCAAGTTCTAAAAAAAATCCATGTCGTACGAGTTTTTACATCTAAAAAGAAGATGAGAAGTCATTTTATAGTAAATATGGTTACCTTATTCGTCGTCTGAAGAATCAGAGTAGTTGGCTGGTTGTTCATCTACCATCAAGCGGTCGTAGTCGTCGCCTTGCAATTCTCCAATAGAATGTCGAAATCCAGTATACTCGTTGTTTGGATCAGGGAACATATCATGAATAGATTCTTCCACGCATTCTGGAATCCGAACGCGATGTGATCGCCCGAGTTTGCCATACTTGGTAGCGGTGTATAGCTTGTACAAGTGGTGGCGAGTAGCCCTGTTATGATGGTTGTTTTTCTTTGACATTTCATCCCCTGCCTTCTGTAGGAGAACCTTGTATGTTTCTGCTTCGCAGGGACTGAGTCCACATTCGTCACAGATCTCGTCTGCATTGTGCGGAATAAATGGAGCTGCTTCGATCTCGGTCTTCACATCACCTTTCTTCTCTGCTTTTTTGTCTTTCTTCTTCTTCTGTGCGGTAATAGTCTGGCCTGCAGAAGCCGGTTTGGCATCGCTTTCTTGAGTGGTAGTCTTGCTGGAATCCACATCGAGCACCTTGTTGTCTTCATCAATCATTTGTTGAACGTCGTGTTCAATAACTTTCTTGTTGATTTCGAGCAAATCAATTGGTTCTCCTTTCGCTTCTGCAGCAATAACCAATTTGTTGCCCAGAGGGCTAAGGAACAACGGAGAAGAGGCCGCCTTGCATTCCTTCTTGAAAACTTGTTCGTCTTCATCTTCTATGAACAAACATTTTGCTTCAGATTGTGGTGTGTTGTGTTTAAAGCGCTTGGACGGTTGCCGCTCTGTAGGGGACTCCATGGTGTCCAGAGGCAAGGGATGAGGACGAGGTGGATGAATGCAAACGAACAAAAAGGGGACGAGTCTTGGGTTGTTTGTCCCTATAGATTATACCAACGTGGAATGACGTGGTTTGATATACCCATAGAGATACGCAAGATTTATGTTAAGTGAGTGGTACGGTCATCTTAAAATCAAAATGACTGACATATTTGTCAGAAAATGGGGTATGCCGGGCTGAAAGGGTTAATAACTAAGGAGAGAATAGTACTTGACTCGCTAGGTCTTCAAAGGTACAATTGCAACGAGGAGGCTGCTACCACCATGGCTGAATACTCAGAAACGGCATTTATCACAGCCACCAATAATGGAAAGGTCTTGAATGAAGACCGATCGAGGACAATTGAGACCAGTCGTCTGACTCTGACGAGGGAGGAAATAGAAGAGCGAAGAGCCTGGAATAATTTGCGCTCAAGTCTAATGCCGACGTTTGAGGCTATGGCCGCACCAAAGTGCACAACAGTTGACCAAGTTTTGAATTATCGGGTGCCTCCTCCTTTGATGGGAATTGACGATGCGTCTCAGAGAACCGCGGCGAGTGGACAAAGGAACCGCTATTATTTTCCGCAGCTGAGCGCGTGGGCTGATTTCGAAACGGGCGTCGAGAACTTTCAAGTAGATCGAGATTTGCGCTTGACCCCTTCAAGGGTCCCCCCGTTGCCCTTTTTTCTTCTGAATGGATTTGAGCGTGTGATAACTGAATCCGACGAAATGCAGTACCTTGTACTTGTGCTTCGTTATTTGCATAACTTGGATGTTCACTTGGAACATCGCACCAGTACGAATGCCATTGGTGACATGGATCGGGCCCTTTCCTACATTAATGGTACAGATGCTGATGGTGCAGTTCGGCGCAATTTGATTGCACCTGTCGAATGCAAATCTACGCAGAATCTTCTGCTTCCCCTGGGTGCCACCGAAATTGCGGATGCATACAACGAAGGATACATGACCATGACGACACAAAGGTTCCGGAGTGCAACATGGTGTCACGTATGCCACCCTTTGGCACAGCTTTTTCGGCAAATGAAGAACAACAGCATTCGATTCGGAGTACTGACCAGTGCTACACGAACCTACTTTGTAAGGGTCTGCGATACAAGTCGTACTGATACAACGCCTCGTGTTTATGTCAGCAGGTCGTATCTGCTTGGCGAACAGAACTATTTGCGGGCGTGGGCCCATTTTGCGCATCTCGCGAGAACTGCGGCAGATGGACAATTCACGTGCCCCGAAAATTGGGGTCTCGCCTCAACTCCGCCTCGGGCAGTGAATGAAATTGATGAGCATAATGACAACGAGAATAACGAAAACGAGACTTCCAATGGGGACAGTCAAGATGCAAATACCAGTGAATCAGATTACGTCCCTTCGGAAGCGACCAGTAGTCAGACCCTTCGTCTTGCTTCCTGGTTGCCATTTGTTTCTGTTGGTGACCTAGTTATAATGGACCCAATCGGGTATGGAAGAAATGGAGCCGTGTTTCGTGTCCGATGGAAAGGCCAGGAATATGCATTGAAGCAGTTCGATACGGCCACCGCAATTGGACTTAGAAGTTTCATCCGAGAAAGCCAAGCCTACGCCTTGTTGCAAGATGTATGGGGCGTTCTCGTGCCAAAGCCCATGTTCCTTTCCGAGCTTGGCGACGCCACGATTAAGTTTCTTGGGCTTCAGCTCGGACGAGCACCGACTGCTATCGAGTGTGACAGTACATCTTTTGCGGCCGATAGTCGCAAGGTTATACAGAAACTTTACCATAAATATGGCTTTGAACACCTCGATGCTGAAGTCCTTCGAAACTGGCTTTATGTCCCGACGGGAGAGATTGCGAAGCCGGAACGACTGGTAGTGACTGACCTTGAAGACTACCGAAGCGTGCCAACACGTTCAATGAGCTCGAAGAAGAGGCCACGTTCCGCACCAAAAAGCCTCCATAGGCCAGAGACTGTACTTTAGATCACTTTTCAGGTGCAAAAAGAATCGGGTACTTTCAGGATATTGCTTGTTTGGACCTACGCAACCGGATTAGACCACTCAGTTCGAGAGAAAAGCTGGTGATGCACCGCGCACGGCGCGTTAGACGGGAAGTACTCCTTCTTCCCTATATGTTCGACTACTCAATGCTGGTCACTGCAGCCTATCATCAAATGGCCATAAGATGACCCGCAACGAAATCAAGTCGATGGAACAACGGAACAATTACAAGAACCAAACCGCTTTTGTCGTTGTCACACTGGACAAAACAACAGTACACTCAACGACAACTTCCATCGCAACAAGCTGTAAATCGTACCTCGAGCTGCAATCGGAGATACAATGTAAGAAACACCCTTCGAGGATTACATGCTTCGCAATCAACTTTTCTTTCTCGGGACGACAATCCTCCATCAGTATCGACAGACCAATGAGTCCAATGGCTCTTCTGGGTGCTTCTTGTTGTTAAAGAGGATTGCAGCAAATAGTTCGCATCAATCCGTTCGATTCTTGCTGTGACAAGAGAGTTTTCGGGTCGTTTTTTGATTGATAATGGTGCAACGGCAATTGGTCGATGCCGGTGGAGGACTTCTTGTTGTCGTCGTTTCAAGAGAGGGATGGCAATCAGCAGCAGGATCGGGGAGCAGCCACAATGGTGTCATTGGCAGACAGAAATGTCTCTGTCGAGACTCCACAACACTCAACAGACAGGATGGCTTTTTTCCAGTACGTGCAAGCGGGCTCCTTCTTTGAAATCCTTGGGCAAAGACTTGGAAGGGCGATACGACCCTTTCCGATGATCAATTCTTCACTACTCCAATCGCATGCGCAAAGGAGTAGAACTGTGTTCCGAACTTCGATCTTGACTGCTGCGCTCCTCGTCATGGGCGCGACTTCGCTCTTGGTCAGACTTGGAGCATTCGATGCGACCATGACGTTCCCATTTCATCGGAAATATTGTCGCTGTCGTCAGATCCACCAGCCATGGTCATACTTGAGGTGATAAATTGGGCACTGGATTGCTCCTCTACTCCTTTGTCTTGGTTGTTGACCATGCTGGGTGCAAGTTGTGTCGGATTCGCTGAAGTGTTGGGTCCTTTTTCAAGCTTCCACATTTTTTCATGCTGTGTCATAGCTACAGCCATAGCTCCAAAGGACCCAAAAGCATTGATGGATGAACACTATGGTAGGAGTAAGTTGGCCTAGAACAACAAATAATATAGAACTGTTATCTGTTTGAGCACAGTCCTGAAGCCTTCTGTCTGGTAATCGTCAAGGAGTGGTCGGAATTCACAATTCAAACAAAACCTTCATCCGTACGACGTTGTTCTCCTCTTTGTCAAGTTTGGACGTCTTGTTGTCCTTGTTGGCTTCTTGTACACGCTGTCTCATAAATGGGAAGCGATGTTCTTGGCACGTTACTTAAATCTGCTAGTGGAATCTCTTCTCAAATTCGGCCCCCTGAATGTCCCGATGGGCGTCGTGTTGTTTCGGAGGAACACAAAGACAGGAGTGCCCTCGTGTCCATTCGATCCAAGTTTGGCCAACAACTGTGGCCAAACAGTGATGGAGATGGCCGGATGTGCATAAGTTGCATTGTTGACATGTTGCGCAAGCTTGTTTCGGGTCAGGACCTTGCGAATTTGATTGTACTCTTTAGTCAAAGCTTCAGTCAAAGGACGAGGATAGCGGCGCGTACGAGGAGGGCGGTGCAAAAGAGAACACTCTAAATCATTGCGCGTAATTCTGATTATACTCATATTTTTGTCCACCCATGATGCGATATCTTTCACCTGGTCCATGTCCATGCGATTCAGATCAAGCAACAACTCCTGGAGGTGTACGCCTGCTGGTAACAGATCAGGCCGCGCCTTCAAATCCCAGGGACGAAGACTAAGGTCCAGTTTCTTGACCCTGCTATTGTGAGGCAATGCCGCTGATAATGCCACATAAATTGCATGCGACACTTGCTTTCCAATTTCAAATGGGGGATGCAACTTCAGCGAATGCAAGGATTCATGGGTTTTCACCGCTTGGGTGAGGTGAGGGATTGCGGATTCAGTAGACTCGTGCAGTGCAAATGGGTCCTCGTCAGAATTAACGACATATTCCGCGAGCCGTAAGATTTTTAACTTTGGTTGTGCAATCAAAAAGTCTGCCAATCCATTCAAGATGTGGGATGTCTGATCCCTGGGAACAATACCCGTTGAAGTGATACAATGAAATGTTACTTTCTCCAGCTGACTCAAGGGGAACAAGAAACGTAATTGATCAGCATTGACATATGCCATGGATAGTTCCGTCAACTTCTCGTAGTTGCTCAAATTTTCAAGATCTTGGCGACTCAGTTTTGTGGCAAAGGACATCTGCGAAATATTGCACATTGGGTCGTTCGTTAAATTGATCAATGTGCGAAGGGTAGTGCGGTGTCCCTCTGAGGACATGAGAGGAGTGGGTATTTTTAAGGACATGAGATTGGGCATTTTCGTAAGTTCTTGGAACACCTCCAACCGAATGGTGACATTGTCTCGTTCATACAAATCCAAACGGATGCCAGGAGAGGGCATGCCGGATCTCGACAAAATAAACCCTAGTTGTAGGTTCAGGAGCACCAATTTGGGGCTATCCGAGAAATGCCGGATCATTCTCGTGTCCGTTTCGGTTGAGGCCCAACAACGCGGGAGGGACATTTTCGTCAAGTTTGAATGTCCTTCAATGGCCTCCATCAAACGACCAATCTCGGCGTGGCTGATGGGTCTCCTGTCCAATTCATCCCCCATGATGCACAACTTGTCCAGGGACTCGTGTTCCGACAGGACTCTTGCCAGGTCATCCAGCGAATGTTCCGCATCAAATTTATTTATATCAATGACTTGTTTCCCTTCTATGCTTCTAATGATTGAACCTTCGACCTCGTTGGAATTCATGGTCGCTGTTCGCCTGTTCCAATTTTTCTGTGAAAGTTAAAAAGAAAAGGCACAGACACGTATTACGTCCCAGCGGAGGTGGAAATTTCGTGGAGGAATTATCAATTTGCCGTAAAATACTCGCCCGCGCTGGGGATAAGGCACTTTTCTCCCAGCAGCGTACTAGTCCCCAGCGGGGGTGTTTCAACGAAATCGAAATCACACCCTCAAAGCCACCCCCACTGGGGAGTAGTAGCGGAGCTGAACAGCAGGGTGGCCGTTTAGAGTGTCGACTTTTTGCTTAATAACTAAGGAGAGAATAGTACTTGACTCGCTAGGTCTTCATAGGTACAATTGCAACGAGGAGGCTGCTACCACCATGGCTGAATACTCAGAAACGGCATTTATCACAGCCACCAATAATGGAAAGGTCTTGAATGAAGACCGATCGAGGACAATTGAGACCAGTCGTCTGACTCTGACGAGGGAGGAAATAAAAGAGCGAAGAGCCTGGAATAATTTGCGCTCAAGTCTAATGCCGACGTTTGAGGCTATGGCCGCACCAAAGTGCACAACAGTTGACCAAGTTTTGAACCATCGAGTGCCTCCTCCGTTGATGGGAATTGATGGTGCGTCTCAGAGAACCGCGGCGAGTGGACAGAGGAACCGCTATTATTTTCCGCAGCTGAGCGCGTGGGCTGATTTCGAAACGGGCGTCGAGAACTTTCAAGTAGATCGAGATTTGCGCTTGACCCCTTCAAGGGTCCCCCCGTTGCCCTTTTTTCTTCTGAATGGATTTGAGCGTGTGATAACTGAATCCGACGAAATGCAGTACCTTGTACTTGTGCTTCGTTATTTGCATAACTTGGATGTTCACTTGGAACATCGCACCAGTACGAATGCCATTGGTGACATGGATCGGGCCCTTTCCTACATTAATGGTACAGATGCTGATGGTGCAGTTCGGCGCAATTTGATTGCACCTGTCGAATGCAAATCTACGCAGAATCTTCTGCTTCCCCTGGGTGCCACCGAAATTGCGGATGCATACAACGAAGGATACATGACCATGACGACACAAAGGTTCCGGAGTGCAACATGGTGTCACGTATGCCACCCTTTGGCACAGCTTTTTCGGCAAATGAAGAACAACAGCATTCGATTCGGAGTACTGACCAGTGCTACACGAACCTACTTTGTAAGGGTCTGCGATACAAGTCGTACTGATACAACGCCTCGTGTTTATGTCAGCAGGTCGTATCTGCTTGGCGAACAGAACTATTTGCGGGCGTGGGCCCATTTTGCGCGTCTCGCGAAAAAAGCGACAGATGGACAATTCACGTGCCCCGAAAATTGGGGTCTCGCCTCAACTCCGCCTCGGGCAGTGAATGAAATTGATGAGCATAATGACAACGAATCAGATTACGTCCCTTCGGAAGCGACCAGTAGTCAGACCCTTCGTCTTGCTTCCTGGTTGCCATTTGTTTCTGTTGGTGACCTAGTTATAATGGACCCAATTGGGTATGGAAGAAATGGAGCCGTGTTTCGTGTTCGATGGGAAGGCCAGGAATATGCATTGAAGCAGTTCGATACGGCCACCGCAATTGGACTTAGAAGTTTCATCCGAGAAAGCCAAGCCTACGCCTTGTTGCAAGATGTATGGGGCGTTCTCGTGCCAAAGCCCGTGTTCCTTTCCGAGCTTGGCGACGCCACGATTAAGTTCCTTGGGCTTCAACTCGGACGAGCACCGACTGCTATCGAGTGTGACAGTGCATCTTTTGCGGCCGATAGTCGCAAGGTTATACAGAAACTTTACCATAAATATGGCTTTGAACACCTCGATGCTGAAGTCCTTCGAAACTGGCTTTATGTCCCGACGGGAGAGATTGCGAAGCCGGAACGACTGGTAGTGACTGACCTTGAAGACTACCGAAGCGTGCCAACACGTTCAATGAGCTCGAAGAAGAGGCCACGTTCCGCACCAAAAAGCCTCCATAGGCCAGAGACTGTACTTTAGATCACTTTTCAGGTGCAAAAAGAATCGGGTACTTTCAGGATATTGCTTGTTTGGACCTACGCAACCGGATTAGACGATGCACCGCGCACGGCGCGTTAGACGGGAAGTACTCCTTCTTCCCTATATGTTCAACTACTCAATGCTGGTCACTGCAGCCTATCATCAAATGGCCATAAGATGACCCGCAACGAAATCAAGTCGATGGAACAACGGAACAATTACAAGAACCAAACCGCTTTTGTCGTTGTCACACTGGACAAAACAACAGTACACTCAACGACAACTTCCATCGCAACAAGCTGTAAATCGTACCTCGAGCTGCAATCGGAGATACAATGTAAGAAACACCCTTTGAGGATTACATGCTTCGCAATCAACTTTTCTTTCTCGGGACGACAATCCTCCATCAGTATCGACAGACCAATGAGTCCAATGGCTCTTCTGGGTACTTCTTGTTGTTAAAGAGGATTGCAGCAAATCGTTGGCATCAATCCGTTCGATTCTTGTTGTGACAAGAGAGTTTTCGGGTCGTGTTGTGATTGATAATGGTGCAACGGCAATTGGTCGATGCCGATGGAGGACTTCTTGTTGTCGTCGTTGCAAGAACGGGATGGCAATCAGCAACAGGATCGGGGAGCAGCCACAATGGTGTCATTGGCAGACAGAAACGTCTCTGTCGAGACTCCACAACACTCAACGGACAGGATGGCTTTTTCCAGTACGTGCATGCGGGCTCCTTCTTTGAAATCCTTGGGCAAAGACTTGGAAGGGCGATACTACCCTTTCCGATGATCAATTCTTCACTACTCCAATCGCATGCGCAGGGAGTGGAACTGTGTTCCGAACTTCGATCTTTACTACTGGGAACCTCGTCATGGGCGCGACTTCGCTCTTGGTCAGACTTGGAGCATTCGATGCGACCATGACGTTCCCATTTCATCGGAAATACTGTCGCTGTCGTCAGATCCACCAGCCATGGTCATACTTGAGGTGATAAATTGGGCACTGGATTGCTCCTCTACTCCTTTGTCTTGGTTGTTGACCATGCTGGGTGCAGGTTGTGTGCGACTCGCTGACTTTTCGAGCTTCCACATTTTTTCATCCACCTCCAGTGGGGAGGACTTTGCTATCGATTCAGGGCCAGCTTTGTCGTTTCTGCTTAAACAGTACTTGTAAGTAATTGGATCCACTATTGCAATTGTGTAATACTTTCTGCTACGTTGAAGAGAGATTCATTGTTTTCTTGAAAAAGAAGCAACAATCCGGTTTTCAACAGATTCTCGAATATCATTATTTTCGGTGTTGCCAATGCCCATTCCAGTAACCACCAAAACAAGTCGTGCTACACAGACGCCATGGAAAGTATGGCCGTGACTTTCCTTTATCCACACCCTTCACGAAAAGAAAGAACATTCCACCAAATGGAGTACATAGGAGTAGGAAAGCATTGATGGATGAACACTATGGTAGGAGTAAGTTGGCCTAGACCAACAAATAATATAGAACTGTTATCTGTTTGAGCACAGTCCTGAAGCCTTCTGTCTGGTAATCGTCAAGGAGTGGTCGGAATTCACAATTCAGACAAGACCCTCATCCGTGCGACGTTGTTCTCCTCTTTGTCAAGTTTGGCCGTCTTGTTGTCCTTGTTGGCTTCTTGTACACGCTGTCTCATAAATGGGAAGCGATCTTTTTGCCACGTTGCTTGAATAATCTGTTCGTTGAATTTCGTTTCAAATTCGGCCCCTGCAATGACATGATCGGCTGCGTGTTCTTGCGGAGGAACACAAGCAGAGGAGTGCCCTCGTGTCCATTAGATCCAAGTTTGGCCAACAGCTGTGGCCAAACAGTAATGGAGATGGCCGGATGTGCATAAGCTGCATTGTTGGCATGTTGCGCTAGCTTGTTTCGGGCCAGGGCCTTGCGAATTTGATGGTACACTTTAGTCAAATCTTTAGGCAAACGAGGGCGGCGCCAAAGAGACCACCGCAAATCATTGCGCGTAATTCTGATTATATTCATATTTTTGTCCACCCATGATGCGATATCTTTCACCTGGTCTATGTCCATGCGATCCAGATCAAGCAACAACTCCTGGAGGTGTACTGCTGCTGGTAACAGACCACGCCGCGCCTTAAAATCCCAAGGACAATGACTAAGGTCCAGTTTCTTGATCCTGCTATTGTAAGGTAATGCCGCTGACAATGCCAAATAAATTGCATGCGACACTTGCTCTCCATGTCCAAATGGGGGATGCAACCTCAGCGAATGCAAGGATTTATGGGTTTTCACCGCTTGGGTGAGGTGAGGGATTGCGGACTCGGTAGACTCGTGGAGTGCAAATGTGTCCCCGTCAGAATTGACCACATATTCCGCGAGCCATAAGTTTTTTAACTTTGGTTGTGCAATCAAGAACTCTGCCAATCCATTCAAGATGTGGGATGACTGGTCACTGGGAACAATACCCGTAGAAGTGATACAATGAAATGTTACTTTCTCCAGCTGACTCAAGGGAAACAACCAACGTAATTGATCAGCATTGACATATGCCATGGATAGTTCCGTCAACTTTGCGTAGTTGCTCACATTTTTAAGATCTTGGTGGCTCAGTTTCGTGGCAAAGGACATTTGCGAAATATTGCACAGTGGGTCGTTCGTCAAATTGATCAATGTGCGAAGGGTATTACGGTGTCCCTCTGAGGACATGGGAGGAGTGGGTATTTTTAAGGAAATGAGATTGGGCATTTTTGCAAGTTCTTGGTACACCTCCAACCGAATGTTGACATTGTCATACAAATCCAAACGGATGCCAGGAGAGGGCATGCAGGATCTAGACAAAATAAACCCTAGTCTTAGGTTCAGGATCACCAATTTGGGGCTATCCGAGAAATGCCGGATCATTCTCGTGTCCGTTTCGGTTGAGGCCCAACAACGCGGGAGGGAAATGAGCGTCAAGTTGGAATGTCCTTCAATGGCCTCCAGCAAGCGACCAATCTCGTCGTGGCTGATGGGTCTCCTGTCCAATTCATCCTCCCGAATGCACAACGTGTCCAGGGACTCGTGTTGCGACAGGACTCTTGCCAGGTCATCCAGCGAATGTTTCGCATCAAATCTATCAATATCAATGACCTGTTTCCCGCGTAGGGTTTTTTTGATGATGGAACCTTCGACCTCGTTGGAATTCATGGTCGCCAGAGTCGTTTGTTGTTGTTGTTGTTGTTGTTGTTGTGTGTCTAGGATAGGTTATGAGGGTGGCTAGATTTTTCTGTGAAATCTGTTAACCAAAGTCAGTCGCACTCTCACCTTTCACGTGGAGGGCTCTAAAACTCGATGTGGTGGGGCCCGAAACGCATGTGGCCCCTTCTCACAAAGCGGGCTGTCCCCCCGCTCCATTTACCCCCAAGCAGGGGTGAGTCCAGGTCGCATATAAGTCGTACCTAAAGGTACATTCTCTTTCTCACCCCCTTGGCTCGACCACCCAAATTTGGCGATTTTACGACATTGATACAAATCGCATTTCACCTCAACGCATCCACCACGGTGCCAAACAAGTGAGGTCGATTTCATCCGCATTGCAGGTTTTCCAACCACACCCAAGCCCCTCTAAGCTTTACCATACTACCAACGACACTTCTGCTTACTTGGTGTTGTATTCAATTGTCCATCCACAAGCATGGACAGCCAGCAAAACACCCCATTTCGGAACAACAACAACGAAGGCGGAGATCCATCGACCGCATCCGCAACCGGCTCTAGTACATTGCTTCCGTCGTTCCATTCGGTCCACAACCCTACCGACCGTCCTTCCCATGGTCCGGACCTTCTGCAACAGGCCATAGAAGCCGTCTTCACAGATTGGCATGGGAAGACCGCCCGTCCGTGGCAGATCGACGCCACAAAGCAAGTTCTCCTGCGCCACATTGGCCCTTCTACACCACCGTCCATGCTACGTCCTCTCCTCCTTGTTCGTTCGACCGGCGGCGGCAAATCGGCCGTCCGTGACATCGGTGGTATTCTGTGTGGAGGGATCACAGTAACAATTGTCCCCTTACTGAGTTTGGCAGCCGACCAAACGTCCAAATTGAAGCACATATCGTTGGCCAACCATCTTTCCAACCGCCTCCAAGTCTTTAATCTTGATGTTCTTCGTTCCGGTCGACTCAATAACATTCTCCGTCGTCATTTGGAGAATTTACCTAACGACGATCCAGCAAAGAAGAGGATCTTTATATTTACGTCACCCCAAAAAATCAGCAACGATCCCTCTTGGCAAGCGACCATTGCCCAATGTTGTTCCAATGGAACCTTACGTCTTGTGGCCATCGACGAATGCCATCTGTTCGCCACTCACGGAATGGAATTCCGTGAAGAATTCGGAGCATTGAGAAAGTGTTTTTTCAAAGTCCTACAAAAAAAAACCAAGGTCCCCATCCCAGTCATTTTCATGACTGCCACAGCCTCCCCACCTATGTTGCAAGACTTGTCCAGTCTCACCGGAATCTCCTTCGACTTCTCCAACGATCTAGTTTGGCCTTTCCATCATTCAGGAGTAGAGCGACGAAATGTGCTCCTTGACCTTTCATTCAAGGATTCTCCTACTACCCGCATCAAATCCGAGTTAAGGAAGACCTGCCGGCTGCCGGGTGGTAGGAAATTGATGGTGTATTCAAACTCGCGGAAGGCTATCACCAACTTACACGAGAAGTCTCGTGTGAAGCTTAACCATTTGAATCACCGTGATGGAATTCAAAAAGATGTTCTGCTTGTACACGGCAATATGTTCCGGGAACAAAAGTTCCACCATACGGACATATTTGTCGGCAAGCCTCTCCTTGACGAATGCCCAACGACTGGACGGGCTCTACAATTTGACCCTGTTGCGTACTTTGCTACTGCCGGCACGGCAAGTTCAGGTATCGACTGTGGCGAGGTTGATAAGGTTATTTTCCATGGAATACCTGCAAGCTTACAAGACCTGCTTCAGTGTTCCGGCCGATGTGGCCGAAGTCAGCGTGCAACACCTGCTAACTCTTCCTTCACAATCGTCATGTCCCTCAACAGCCTTGTATCTATCATGACCCGTATCTTCATTATACCCAAATATGAAGAATCCAAAAAGGCGTCACAAACCGCAACAACCACGGACAACGCCACAAGCAGTCCAGGAACAAAGGTCTCTGCTGCTACTACAATGCCTGCTCATGTCCTTGCTGAGCGCCAATGGCAGAATCTCTTGAGTGTCCTGTCGTTGCTATGTCTTGATAATGGCAAGTGCATCCATTCGCAATTAGAGTCCATGATGCTCAATCCACACCACCCATCCGTTTGTGATATTCCACTTCGTTGCAATGGTGCCTGCTGGCGCTGTCGTGAGAAGCCCATATCTACGGCATTGGACTGTCGCGTTGATATCGAAGCATTGAAGCAATACTTCGTTCGTATCTTCATCACTGACAAAGTTCGTCCCTCCCAGCTATCCCTTCACAAGGACGTGTTCCTTAACACACTTGTTGATTTCGAAACTGAGGACCGAGAGGGCAAGAAGAAGAAGGCATTTGGCCGCCGAGTTTTTCGGATTAAAACCAAGGCAACCATAAGACAACGGGCTAAGGCTACCATCATGAAATGCTTCGCCAGTCGCATTCTGGAGCCGGATGTTGATGGCTTTCAGCTTCGAGTTAAATTGGGGTACGATACCAACGGCAATCCACGTATGAATCTACCTGGGGCATGGGATGGCTTTGCCATCTTTCCTTCTAAAGACTCGTAATGGTTCCTATACTGATAGGAACTCTCAATTCGTGTATTCAATGAAATAACTATAAAGTATGTTTAATGTAACGATTTCTTGTATAGCTCGAAGAGATCCAACCCTCTATCCAATTTATCACCTAAGGGGGTACCAACATCGTTCCTCGTTGTGAGTGAAAGAGCGTTTCCATCATCCTCCATTTTTTCAAGTCTTTGGAACAACTGCAGCCGTAGGAAATGGTCTTCCCGCTCTTTCCTTGCTGCTTCCCATTGTCGTAAAGCCATTACATTCTTCTTCTCTATTTCTTGTACCGCATGGGCCATAACATCTTTTGCCGCTACTGCATTCATTGGAGCGACCTTCATCCCTGTTACTTTCCCTTTCTCAATAAGTGGTTCTTCCTCTTTATGTCCTTCTGTACCACCATCCCCTTCATCTCCCCGTTGGTCGTCCACGCTCCTGTTCTCGTCATCTTCAGCGTCGTTGTCTTCTGCTGAGCCGACACTTGTAGCGTCGTACTCATTTTCGGTACCATCCATCAGTTCTGTCTCTTCGTCAGCTATCATGTCTTGCAACTGTGTTTCTGCTATCTCGGTCCCCTCCATGTCTTTCTCTGGAAGACGTGCTTCTTCTTCATCTCCATCCATTCCATCATTGTCGTCCTCATCATCCGAGACCAGCAAATCACTTGTTTGTGTCCCAAAAAAAGACGTGTCTCCCTCAACTTCCACCACGGCAGACTCGTCATCACTAAAATACGCAAGCCCATCAGCAGAGCCCTCGTTATCTTGCTCTTTTATGGCCTCTTCGAGATCAATTGCCGAATTTGCGTTTGTTTCCATAGACTCATTGTCGCTGTTATCTCCTTCCGTGTGTTCCTTTTCCGTCTGTTCATTTTCCATTGTATCTTTCTGGCTTTTGAACGACTTCATCATCTGTTGTGCCTGTACAACAACATATTGGTGCGTTATGTCGGTTTCCACTTTGCCGTCTCCGCGATTTCGGATCTTCTTCTTCACTTCAAGGGAGGTTCCATCGAGTGCCCTCCAAAAATGGTTGCCATCAATAACCAAGGTCGCTTCTTTTCTCGTTTCGTGGCATCTGGCGAGAACAAGGACTTCCGTTACCAGAATGCGGTTAACCTTCGACTTGGGATGCGTGGTTTTCTTGTGTCGATCCCCTGGATCAGCAAGTTTATCTTCTGTACTCTTGGTATTCGCTGTTGCATTATCTTGACTTGCGTCGTTCCTTGTGTCATTACCTGTGTCGTTCGTTGCGTCGTCATTTTGCATTTCCTTCATCTCCTTCTTCCTTTCGGCAAGTTCCGCCTCACCATCAGACCTGGTACGAGTATAGAACTCAACAAAATGCTTTGCTCGTTGGCATGCAGTGAGCATTTGGGAGACTCGCACAAATGCGGCCTCGGTTCCATTGTGGCTCATGCCTTTGAAGAAAGGCATGAGCCGCTCCATGATTTGGTCTAACGCGCTTTCTTTTTGATACGCAGGATTTGGGTTGTTGCTTGTCTTCTGTCGTTTCGTCCGATTCATCCTGATCAACTGCAGAATGGAAATTGGTAATCCATGGTAATACAATTCGATCAGTCGCAGCTGGATACTGAAAGAGTTGCTCTTTTTGGTTACAAAGAAGATGGGGAGATAGTCAATTACCAATGCCTCCATAGACACGGCGTCGCCACTTTGCTCCGCTTGCAAGAAGGCGAGATATTTTTTGACGATAAGGAGGAAGTTACACAGAAAACGACGTAGCCAATCTTTACTTTCCTTTGCCTGTTCATTGAGGAAGGACATATACTTATTGGCAATAAAGACTGCCAAGTCTTCTTCCTCTTGGCGATGGACAAACCTGTCGGCTTGTTCTTCTTTCACCGTTTCTAAAATAAAAACATCAAGCATCATGCGCTCCAGTTCCTCATACACCAGAACTACCAACCGATGACAGAGTCGGTAGCTCTTCGAAACCTCGTAGGGATCCAGGCGCTTCCATTTCAGTCTGTGCTGCACGCACTGAAGGAAGCCGCCATAAAAAAGACGGTAGATTGCCTCCAGCATATGGAATCGGACATGTAGGTCGCCGTTGATGGGGACGACACGATGGATCACACGAGAAATCGCCATTGCCTGACGATACGCTTGCCGGAAAGACGCTGTCTTGGAGTCCACAATGGAGAGAATGTTATCAAAAAATTGGAACATTCTCTCAACCGATAATCCATCCCCCACAATGAACAGCCATTTGGATTCCCAGGAATCACCTGGACAAAAACTCTCCGTGTGTTCGTCGTATCGTAACAAACCATGTAGGACCATGAAGTCCATGATGATTCCGGTTGCGCCGACTTTGGTAGTTTCATCCAGCACCGACACAGGCAGAATCAAGAGTTCTGCAACCGGAGGGACATAACGCCATGTACGGACAACACGAGATTGGAATTGTCGGGCAATTTCGAATATGTTGCTGTCCTTGTTTTTTCTGAGCCCGTTGAAAGCGGCGTTGATGCGTCGTCTCGAACGGCAATTAGAGAAGGCCTTGGGCTGTAGAGTGTAATCCACATCAAGACCTTTACGCCGTTTCACTGACAAGAACCGTTTAAGATTGTGTAATGTATTGCAACATGCAACCATGTTCACAAAAACAGAGACTCGTTGGCCAGAAAGGTCAAAGGGGTTGCCATTCTTCTCTAAGTCGGTGTCATAGGTACCACGGAAGACAGAAACAATATCACTGATGAAACTGAAAGACTTGGACTTCTCAAACGCGGGCATTTGGTAAGGTGCCGGAATAGCTTGCCTTAGGAACGTGAGTTTAGGCCGTTCCAAATATGAGTATACCCACTCTGGAAACTTGGCTATATACATAGCCATGACAAATCGCGCTGTTACCCGTGTAAAGATGCAGCTTTGACCGCTCTGGAATTGTAGGCGTCTACCGTCTTGGAGGTTGTCAAAGACACAAAGCAAGTTGCTGACTTTCCGAATTGATCTTTTAACTTTGGCATCGTAGGTCATGATCCATTCCTCAACTCTACGCTCCATCGTCCGCTTGGAGACGGATATACCGAACCAAACAGGGAGTTGTGTGGCCAGCATTGAATGCCCACACGCATATTGAGCCAATGCAAAGATCATGGCGAATGGCACGAACATGTGATTATTGTGCTTTCGTGCTCTTGCGACAAATTGGAAAAACACGTCAAGAGAATAACGAAGTCGTAGAAATCCTCGTTGTTTCTTTGGAGCCAATTCAAGTTTCTTGTCATAGCCACTGAACCCCATTAATGCATTGAATTGACGTGGTAAGACACGCTCAAATTCAGCAGCAAGATGTCGTGTTTCGGATTCAGAGAGGAATTTCTCGAAGATGTTGTTAAATCTACCGAAACAATCTTCGAGCCTCTCCTGAATCCGCGAATCGACGCGTTTGCAGAACTTCTTCACAACCGGAACATCAACAATAGGGGGGGGAATCAGAGGTTGTCTTTGAGCATCTTTGACGGCCACAGCTAGTGCCTCTTTGGATTCTGCAGCTTTTTCTTCCGCACACTGTTTGTTCTCAAGGCGCTCCCATACACTTTTCATCTCCGCCATCATGAATCTATCTCCGTGACTTTCTTGAATAGCACGATGGAACAAGGTAAGTCGGTCGTCTCCACTTGTCTTTAGACGCTTAAAAACTTCCAACCAACTCCTTTCTGGGTGGTAGTCTGCTTGCATGAAAAGCCCCTCAGGGTAGTGAAAAACCTCGAACCATGACAGTAACTGTTGAATACACTGTTGAGGAGGGAATGCAAGGTTGCAATCTATCGCTGAAAAGATAGGAAATTTCATTTCAATACCAATTTGGGTTCGTTCCACAAGAGTTTCAGCTAGCTGCTTCATCGGATGCTCTCCCTCAACCTTGTCTCTGTGTGGATTTTGATGGACCCAGCCGACGAGCTGTTTATATGGTTTTCCTTGACACAAAACAGTCGGGATGAATTCCGATTGCAATGTGTCCCGCCAAACTTTCAACCAACGCTTTCCGTATCGCGGCGGAAGGATGGTCTCGTCAAAAAAGAGTACGACAGGGGTGTTGGGTTTCAGAAACCATACATCTTCCAACAGAAGAGTCCTGAGAGCAAATGATGTAACAACATGAATGGCGTGGGTTCCGGTAGGTGACGACGGTGAGGGTATAGGCGTGGCATCGGAAAGAGTGGACGATACCGCTGATTGTTCGCTGATTGATTTCCGCTTTTTGGATTGAGGTTGGTATCGTTGTTGTTTGGATTTGCCGTTTGAGGATCTAGTGACACCAGATGTGTAGTTTTTGGCCTTCCTCATGAGCTGTGAGCAGTTGTTGGAGGCAAGGGTAAGTTTTGACCGAGTTGTAGTAGCGGTTGGAGAAACAACAATCAGAGGAGGATGTAGCATGGCGGAGTTGCCAGGATTGGCACATGCAAAGGGAGGTTGGCGTCGCAAAGGAAGGAGATAGGCTCCTTCTTTCACATTCTTCACTCGTCCGGTGAGATGGGCATAGGTTGGAGAAGGCTTTGTAGCGGTAGGTGCTTGGATTGGGGTTGGAGATGGATCGTTAGTAGTAGGTGCTGTCGTCGGCTCCTGGGTTGAGGCCGATGGAGCGACGGCAGTAGGGACAGTATACTCGGTATTTGGGGCATCCTCTGGTTGTTCTACACCTGGCGATTGTGCCGACAGTTGTAGAGTGGAGAGAGGCTTGGGAGGGGACGATTGAGTCCCAAATTCCATCTCGCCAAACGAATTTTTCCTGTGCCACAATTGGAACGAAAGAGATGAGACACCCCTTGTAGTTGGGTTGTGAGTCTGTGCTTCTTCATCGACTTCGTTTCCTGACGGACGATGACCAGAATCGTTAGAGGCCAAGGGAGGGAAGGCAACCATTTCGACACGGCGAGGAGGCTGAGTTCGGTCAGAGGCAAGAGTGGATAAGGAACTGGCCGCAGCGCTGTCAAGAAAGGTAGATGGTTCCGACCTGCCAACATTGGATGATTGTTGTTGTTGTGGCTGCCGACTGGCCAAGGGGGTTTCGTAGGGAACGTTGGCACCAATGGCAACGGAGGAAGCATGGCGAAAGGACTGAATACCGGGTGTAGAGGACGAACGGGCATGGGACGCAGGGGTGCTGTTTGTTTTGGCGATGCCTGCAGATGCAACCGATTGTAAGGATCCCATTTGAGCATCAAAGGATTCTCGGGCTTGCTTCTGAGACAGCTTCTGACGTTTGTGGGAAGAAGAAGACATGTTGTAGGTCGTTTGGATACCACTGCACCTCCACCACCGTGATGGATGTGTGGAGGTAGAATGAAATTTGTATCAATGTCGAGAGCGGCCAGGTCGAGCCAAGGGGGTGAGAAGGAGAAAGCACATCGTGCTTTCAGACACGCGGGACTGGACTCACCCCTGCTTGGGGGTACCGGTCACTGACAAATTTGTCATCAAAAATAGTTAACAAAATTGCAATCCATTTAACAAAACACCACGTGAGTTATGACCAACAACTCGTGATTCAAAAAATGATGACAATATCATCAATTGCCAAAATTGAGATTTTGCAACGATCATATGTCAATGACTTCTCTGTTATCGGAGTACTGTTTGTTACCATAGATGCGTCTTAGTGTGTTCTATCGATGGGTGGTCGGACCATCATGATCTGCCAGTTACTTGTTGAGTTTTGCTGTTTTTTCTGAAATTTCACACCACTCATTTTTGTACCCAGGCACCTCCATCGTCTCTTTCAACCATGGAAAGTACCTCTGACGCCGCTGTCCTGCTCAACTATGACAATGACGATGCTAATGAAGAGGACGATGACGTAATTACAAGTCTGCACCGTGATGGCAAGGTCAAGTTGGGGGATATTTCCAAGAACCGAAGCGAGAACCAATACATCGACAACCAAATCGCCTCCTCAGATCTTCACCTACATGATCCAAAGGCATGCCAACAAGCCTTCTTGGAGTCTGGTCCATTAGGACTATTCCTCCTCTTTATCCCTCCTCGGTTCATTGATCGCTTCATGTTCAAAGCAACGAAACAGGCCTTGGAAGAGAAGCAGAGTGGACAGAGAGCCAAAATTGTACTCACCACAAAAGCTCTTCGGTGTGTGTTGGGATTGGACATTGCAATGTCGCTCTGTAACTCTACACAAATGAAGGAGTTGTGGAGTCAAAAGATGTTCTTGGGCTCTTCTGCTTTCTCTTCTACCATGTCGAGAGATACCTTTGTAGCCATTCGTGGTTCTCTTCGCATATACTCTCAGTCGATGGCAAAGAATCCTGACGACCCTCTGTGGTCAATGAGAGCTGCAAAGAGCCATATTCTTCGCAACTTTGCTTCAGTTGCTCAACCCATTGGTCCTATTGCTCTCGACGAAGCAAGTTGCCCGACCAAAGCCAGGACCAGGGCTTCGACATACATCCCTTCGAAGCCCGACAAGTTTGCCATTCGATATTACGCTGTGGTGGGATGGACTTATACCTACACCTTTGGCCTTTGGGACAATGGTTCCGGCAACACAGTCAATCAAACGCCTGCAGAACAGTTTTTGAAGTTGTTTGGCGAACTGACTTGTTCCTTCAACCAACTTTGTCAAGCAACAAAATCTCGTATCAGAAATGCTTGTCCTGTGGCAGTTGATTCTGCAAGTATGTTGTGGGTTCTCATGCTTGGCTTATTGTATCGTGCACTCGTCTCTGCCAAGTCCACTCGTCCCAGAGAGAAGATCCCACCTACCATTGTGTACATGGACAATTTTTACACAAGGCACTCTTTGGGACGAGCGATTGATGAGTTTACCGATGGGAACATCAAGATTACAGGCACTGTACGCCTAAATCTGGTGGACAAGATCAACAAAACGAATGTGACGAAGGCAATGAAGTATCTGGATGGAAAGCCTCGTGGTTCCTGGGTGTTAGTGAAGGCATTCAACGCCGTTGTGCATCCTGAAAAGGAAAAGCAAAAGCAAAAGGAAAAACAAAAAGAGTACTCCAAGACATTGCCACGCATGAAAGTTGGCTTTGAGGTGTCAGATATAGTGGAGATCGAGAAGGAATATGCCATAGCGGCAGACTGTTGTGGATATATTGTCTACTTAGACAAAAAACCAGTTGTCTTCTACACCAACGATCTTTTTGGAACTCCGTCCAAAACGTTGCTGTATGACAATGATGAGGAAGCTGTGGAGAAGGTGCATGGGTTGGCAACCCTTTGGCGATGGATTGGTCATTCAATGCACATCCGACATGCATTCAAAGCACCAGCACCGGTTGTGGCCTACAACCTGTTCATGAACGGTGTAGATCGTGCAGATCAAATGAGAGCCACCAATGCATGTCGTAGAAAAGAATATCAGTTATCGCTCCAAGTATGGCACTTCCTTCAGGATCTCTGTATCCTGAATGCCTTTCAAGTATATCTCAAGCTGCACCAAATGAAGCTCATTGAAGTCGAGGAGGATAACGATGGGAAACAGTCAAATGTAATGAAACTTTGCGAGTTCAAGCGCCAACTTGCCTGCGCTCTTTGCTCTCCCTATGCAGAACTATACCAACAGGGCAAAAGAACACCGAAATCAGGTCGTAAGAAGGGAACGCCACCGAGTAGTGGCTCTGTGCCGGCTTCCGCTGTCCGGTCAAGGGCAGGTGGATCAAGTTTGGGATCTGTTGAAGAGGACGATGATGAGACAGCAATCCCAACCAAAAACCTCATCAAGTACGAGTCTGCATTGCATCATCACATTTTCACGGTCAATCCTGACAAGAACAGTAAGAAGGGATCCAAACATCGTGGCGTCTGTCACCTTTGCCGGATCATGGGCGATACTGCAACGGCCAACCCGTTGACAGTTTATGGTTGTGTGCAGTGCCAGAAATGTTTCCATCCGGAGTGTTTCAGCCTGTATCACAACTATTACAATATAAAGAACTACAATGATGAATGTAAGAAGATTCATGATCGCTTGGACGAGTACCATTCGGAAAACCCCCACGTCTTGGACTGGAATGTGGAAGGATATGACACTCCAACCGAGAAACAGAAGGAGAAAGCCCAGAAGGGAATTTGTGCCAAGGAAAACCAAGTCCGAAAATTCGGATAGATGACCAAAGCTGCAAAAGCATCCACGAGCACTACATCAGCACCAATGAGCACTACATTCATGTATTGCAGCAAGTTCTACAAAAAAATCCATGTCGTACGAGTTTTTACATCTAAAAAGAAGATGAGAAGTCATTCTATAGTAAATATGTTTACCTTATTCGTCGTCTGAAGAATCAGAGTAGTTGGCTGGTTGTTCATCTACCATCAAGCGGTCGTAGTCGTCGCCTTGCAATTCTCCAATAGAATGTCGAAATCCAGTATACTCGTTGTTTGGATCGGGGAACATATCATGAATAGATTCTTCCACGCATTCTGGAATCCGAACGCGATGTGATCGCCCGAGTTTGCCATACTTGGTAGCGGTGTATAGCTTGTACAAGTGGTGGCGAGTAGCCCTGTTATGGTGGTTGTTTTTCTTTGACATTTCATCCCCTGCCTTCTGTAGGAGAACCTTGTATGTTTCTGCTTCGCAGGGACTGAGTCCACATTCGTCACAGATCTCGTCTGCATTGTGCGGAATAAATGGAGTTGCTTCGATCTCGGTCTTCACATCACCTTTCTTCTCTGTTTTTTTGTCTTTTTTCTTCTTCTGTGCGGTAATAGTCTGGCCTGCAGCAGTCGGTTTGGCATCGCTTTCTTGAGTGGTAGTCTTGCTGGAATCCAGATCGAGCACCTTGTTGTCTTCATCAATCATTTCTTGAACGTCGTGTTCAATAACTTTCTTGTTGATTTCGAGCAAATCAATTGGTTCTCCTTTCGCTTCTGCAGCAATAACCAATTTGTTGCCCAGAGGGCTAAGGAACAACGGAGAAGAGGCCGCCTTGCATTCCTTCTTGAAAACTTGTTCGTCTTCATCTTCTATGAACAAACATTTTGCTTCAGATTGTGGTGTGTTGTGTTTAAAGCGCTTGGACGGTTGCCGCTCTGTAGGGGACTCCATGGTGTCCAGAGGCAAGGGATGAGGACGAGGTGGATGAATGCAAACGAACAAAAAGGGGACGAGTCTTGGGTTGTTTGTCCCTATAGATTATACTAACGTGGAATGACGTGGTTTGATATACCCATAGAGATACGCAAGATTTATGTTAAGTGAGTGGTACGGTCATCTTAAAATGAAAATGACTGACATATTTGTCAGAAAATGGGGTATGCCGGGCTGAAAGGGTTAAGGAATTACGAGGAATTAGGGGGAATGAGGAATCCACAGTGCCACGTGCGACGAGAAATGACTGGAGGAGATGGCGGAAGATTCATGTCGCAGTGTCAAGAACGCGAACCGGGAATGGAGCGTGGCGACACGTATGGCGGGATCCATATAGGGGTACCGCACTCTACCTCTCCCTGGTCGGACCTAGGGAGTTCGAGCGGGACAAGAATGGGAAAGCTTGGAGACCAGCATTAAAACCCATTTATTCACGAAATGGAACAAGGCGACGAATGTTGATTCGTTCAGTGACGTGGGGACCACGTTGGATAGTCACAGTGCCATTGGAATGGACTTGTGTAATCCGAAAGGGATTGGGGCTTGTGCGGAGCTCAAGCTTGTCCGGATTCGTGGCGCGAAGGAGCACACGATCATTGACAGCGTAGTCATGAAAGACACGAGAACGATTTGCGAGACGAGCGCGTTCATCGACAATCTGTTGTCGTTTCAGACGGACTGTTTCCATGTCCGCAATAATAGGAATGTCAAACAGCATGTCGCGATGGAACGCAAGGCTGCCGGGAGAATATTTCAAGGCGCCGTGAATGGCAGTGCGAGTGGAATACGCAGCGGTCTGCAGAGCAGTATCCACGGCAAGTGCAGCATTGTGCGCATCTTGTGGTGGTTCATAGTTGGTGATCACACGAAGAGTGTTGCCAACAGTCAAATGTAATCGCTCGCAAAGAGCATTTGATTGAGGATTCTTGGCCGTCAACGGCACTGGCTTAATGCCATGGTTTCGAAGCACTTGCGTGAACGTATGTCCGATAAATTCACCGCCTTGATCAAAAAGGCAACGAACGGGACGTGGATAGCGCGAGAGCCACGCGTTTTCCAATTGAAGACCCACGTGACGTGCCGTCTTGTCATGGATGCGAATGAGTTCGCAGAAGTTAGTGACATTATCGATAATAGTCAAGGCTTGAAATGTTAATTTCTGCCCATGAACGGTAACGTTCCACGGTCCAATGAGGTCGACAGAGATGTCAGCCCATGGATTGCCTCGGACCTCGCGAGGAGGGAGTTCACCGTAATGGCGATGTATGACTTTAGAGCGTTGGCATGTAGCACAACTAGCCACGGCTTGTTCACAATACAAACCCAAATTAGGATGACTCATGTGCATAGAGATCGTCTCACGAAGACGTGTAGACCCCAAGTGATTGAGGGACAGGTGATACCAATTGACGGTATGGGCCAAGAGGCTGTTTGGGATACGAATACGCCATGCGGCATTAGGATTCTGACGATAACAAATCAAGTTGTATTGTGGGTTTTCCGTAGGGAAGGGTTGGAGATGGAATCTCTGTGGTTGTTCGGTCAACTTGGCCACAAGAGCGGCATCGTTCTGTTGGTGTTGATGGATCGTCGCGTAATCGACGGGCAATGGTTGATTTGCGTTGATGGGAGGATGATTGAGGTAGACATCGATCAAATCTTCATCCATGAAGATGGGAGATTCAAAAGCGTCGGGATCACGCGAGTGATGAGAGCGGGGGTCATCATTAGGGCCATGAGGCACTTGCAACACTGAGTGTTGTCCGCTATGATCATAGAGCGATCGTGGATGCGGCGAGGCATCCGTAGAGGAGGTTGACGACGGAGAGACACTCTTCTCCTCCTCTTCAGAGAGAGGGAGACGCGACAAGGCGTCGGCGATGACATTGTCCTGGCCAGGGACATAATGAAAGATAGGGTTATACTCCTCGAGGAACAACCGCCAACGGAGGACCCGTTGCGAGTTGAGAGTAGCGTAGGTAAGATTTTTATGGTCCGTATGGACGTGCAGTTCGGCGCAGCCGAGAAGCATGGAGCGGAACTCCTTAAGGGTTTCGACAATGGAGAGTAACTCCTTTTCCATAGTAGTGTAGTTGCGTTGAGCAGGGTTTAACTTGCGAGAGTAATAAGCGACGGGAACGTCTTGTTGCATGATTACAGCACCAAGCTGGTAATCAGAGGCGTCCACATAGACATGGAAGGGAAGGTTATGGTCGGGATACCGAAGGAAGGCATCATGTGCGAGCATGGACTTGGTTTGTTCGAAAGCACGTTGACATTGCGGGGACCAAACGAGGGTCTTGTTACCCGTAATGGATGTGAGGGGAGCAAGAATATGAGATCGTTGCGGATACATGTGGCGATAGAAATTGATCATGCCAATGAAGGAACAAAGTTCTTTCATGGTTTTTGGCGGAGCCAATGCCAGGATGGCTGAGATCTTCTTTTTCCAGGGTTTGATCCCAGTGGACGTAAGCCAATGGCCGAGCCATTCCGTTTCTTTAACGGCCCATTCACATTTGGAAGGGTTGATGGAGAAGTTCTTGTCTTGAAGACGTTGGAGAACTTTGGACAGGATGTCCACATGTTCTTCCCAAGAATTGGAGAAGATGCCAATGTCGTCGATATAGACTTCGACATGGTCGCTAAAGTCCTTGAGGACTTCTTCCATGATCTCTTGACAGAAGTCAGGAGACTGTTTAACACCCATCGGCAAACGACGGTAACAAAATTTGCCAAAAGGCGTGGTAATGACGCAAAGATTGCTTGACTCTTCATCGAGCTTGAACGTATAGAAACACATAGAAATGTCAAGTTTCGTAAAATACTTGTAGCCTTTCCGTTTGCGGAGCATATCCTCGATACGAGGGAACTGTTACAATTCTCTTGGAATTGCAGAGGCATTGATGCTCGGAAGAGCAGACAATCAGGTAGGTCACCAACCGATACAAGCTTCTCAGGGTCAGAGAAGCAAGCAAGTCGAAGTCTATCAGAAGGATAGTTGGGACACAAAAGAAGATGTGATAAATGGTGATATTGTTAGATTGTGTGTTGATTACTACGATAGGTCTACGTGAAATGTTCGGTCCTGCCAAGGGTCATGTGTCATAGGTTCTTGGCGGCAACAGGTTTGGAATAGTTGGAGTCGATTCATGTGATGTATATGACATGTATATGTGGACGGATAACATATACAGGGTCAACAGCTCTTGCTTTGGGTTGGCATAGTTGTTTTCATGGCGCGCAGCTTGTTGACAATTTGGAGATTGTGGGAATGGAAATATGGTCTCGCGTGATCGTGTGTCGTGCCTGGGATACTTAGACCGTTGGGTCGGATAGATGCCGACAGCGCTCGGATGTCGCTTGGGCGCGCTCGATGATTTCGGGCGCGTACGCTTAGGGCGTTAGTATAATGTCCGAGCAACGGCCAAATTTACGTCCGTTGTAATACCGCACGACCCAGTTTAGTCTTGAGAGTGAGTTTGTCAATCTATTCTCACTTTTCATGATTTGCGAAGAAATATAGGTCGATATAGCGCGAAGCTAGGGAACATAGCTCGAAGCTAGATGGCATGATGCGATAGCACGAGGCTATGTGACATGGGGAATCGATGAGATGTAGAATCTAACCACCATAGACGGTGAGAATTCTAACACTCCCCACAACTCGTCGTTTCAGCCTTGTCATCATTGGATTTGTTGAGGTCTTGAACTTCTCCTTTCCAAAACAACAATGGCTTGAGCATGGGCCAAATAGATACGAAATCCCAATGTTTGCTAAGGATATCGGCAGGGTTGGTCTTTCCATCTTTCCAGTAGAATGCAACATACTTTGCTGCGATGGCTTCACGAACTCGGTGGTATGACAGAAGATGGTGTCTCTTGGATAGTATGGAATGAGGAACGGTTGCATTGAGCACAACAGATCTGTTATCTCCGTACATGTAACTTTGCTCTCGGATAGGTACTCCAAGGTAGCGGAGAGAATGTCGTAATTCTGTAATCTGATCTATTGCTGTCCTTGCAGCCACAAACTCGGATCCATAGGTAGCAGTTTCCACCGTGCTCTGTCTCTTGCTGTACCAGTCAATAGGTGTTCCGTTCAACAAATGTAGAACAGCAGTGACGGATTTACCAGTGACTATGTCATGCATGAGATTGGCATCAACATAATGAGTTGTGGTAACATAGCGGCCAAGAGGTGTTGGGCAGTCTTCAGGAATACGTTCACTTGCATTCGAATAGACAGTGCGAGTCCAATCAAATTCTTGGGTAGGAAGACTTGAATAATCAGGCTCTCCAATCCTAAATCTGATTGCGCCTTCTGGGAGATGTGCAAGGTATCCATAGATACGCTTGGCTCTATCAAGATGTCCTTTCCTCGGAGCAGCACGAAAGCGTGATAACGTCATTGTAGCGGTGAAGACGTCAAAACGACCAATAGTGATCACCCATTGGAGTTGTCCAATCAGAGTTTGGAAATGGCTAGTACCTTCTTCACCAAGGAGCTCAGAATCATCCAATTCAGGATGGTCTCCACCAATAAGAGGTGTTTTGGCTTTCTTGGGTTTCTCCTTAACGATTCGTTCGAAAGTGTCCATCATCTTACCAATGTAGCGTCTTGGATCTGCTACTAATGTTCCATCAGAATCCTTGGTGTAACAACATCCCAAGTGGAAATCAATAGGTCCATCTCCTTTGAGTTTGAAGTTGTATTTCTCCTTCAGGATCTTACAGATATTCCCAGGATCGGTAGAAATAATGGCTAAGTCATCAACGTATACGACAATGTATTCGTAACAGTCTTCTCCAGGTGCTTTCCTCATCCAGATATCCGGATCTGCTTTGCTTGGTGAAAATCCCATGTCTGTCAAAACATCGAATAAGACATCATGCCAGCGTGCGCCTGATGACTTCAATCCATAAAGTGCCTTGTATATAATCAGGATGTGACCTTCTAATTCCTTGAATTCAGGTCCTGCGACAATGAAAATTTTCTCCCCTGTCAAGGCTTCCAGGTATGCGTTTCCAATATCTGCTCCCCATATTTCCAAGTCATTCAAAGTACCCAGGAATAAGGCAATGCGGAGGTTGCGAATGGAAACAACACCTGAATAGATTGTCTCAACAGGTTCTTTTGTGAGATGTCCATCTGCGACAAGTCTTGCTTTATGTCGTCCATCATGTTTTACGTCAAAGACAAGATGTACACGTATATTATGATATCCTTCAGGTGCATTGGATACTTTCCCTTTAATGAAGATGGCTTTCCCAAAATCCTTGAATGTCTTGTAGGACTGGATCTGTGACAATTCTAATTCTGTTGCATCCTGCCACTTTGTGTTGCCATGTTGTTTATCAAGAGCGACAGCTTCCTCATAATTGCGTGGTACTTGGAATCCAAACTTATACTTGACGGAATGGTGAACTTGTTTAATCCTTGACTGTTTGGCTGCTCGAATGAGACGTTTGCTTGTTTTGACATAACGTTTCAAATGCTTCCATCCAGGTTCGTTGAGTAAACCATGTTTCTTTCCATAAATTGCTACAGTGATCGGATCATCATTGGCGATGAGTGATAAAGGTTCATAGGTAGTCTCCCCAGTTTCCCAATCAACAAGCAAATTATATTTGCTCCCCTTGTAATCTGGATCAGTTGTGTTCAGTGGGCCTTGATGGGCAATGACGTCCCTGAACCTGAAAAGATTATCTCCAGAGGTTTGAGCTTGGTTATCTCGTTCGATACACTCCATGAGTTGATTATAGGATATCATCTCATCAACATCAGAATTTGTCTTTCGGTAGATGTACTTGACACGTTCTTCCTGTTTCGTTGCTTCTTCATTAAGATCAATGACTCGTTTGATGACACGTGCACGGTGTCGCTCCCCATTTTCTTCTGTGTCGCATAGGAATGTGCGTCCTATCATGTCGTCAAAATCGATCGTGGGCATTGGTTTGAATGGATCTTCACTATCACTGCGAATGAAGACAGTGTCAGCTTGCTTATCATTGTCATCCTTCTCAGATGAATCCTCCCCTGAAGGTCGATCCACACGTAGGTTAGGTGTAGTGGATTCAACACGGCGAACGGCAGAACGGTAGATTATCTGGTTATCCTGGGTGAGAATCTTCCAAGTAAAAGAATCACCAACGTTGTGAGCAAAACCAACCCAGTGGCCAAGTTTCTCATCAGAAGAAGATGGATATGAACCGGAATTGGGTTCAGCGGGGTCGACACGGTAGTAAACCTCATCCCAGAAAGGAAAGAACAAGAGATGAGTAATGTCGGGTGGGCGTCCGGAGAGAGCCTCAAGAGGAGTGCGACCGGAATGGGTGGGTGATGATGTATGGTTCAATAAGTCACAGACATACTCAAGGCAAAGAAGCCAGGTGTTGGCAGGGCAACCAGTGGCATTCATGAGAGCGTTGGTCATACGTTTGACGGTCTGGTAACGGTTTTCAGCCTTATTCTGGTGTTGATGATAAGGTTCGGATCGATACTCCCCAATAAGCAAAGTGCGAAGAATGTCTTTGACCTTTTGAGAGATGAGAGATGAACCACCATCACTGATAAGAGTCTCCATGGCACCACGAAACCGGATGTTGTCCTGAAGAGTATTGACAAACTGTTTGGTTGACTTGATCCCATAGATATCAGTAACCAGAGTATCTCGACCAACAAAGATTTGTGCGACTTTACCGCCATGGTCAACAGCAGGGGTGTCGGAGAAAACCGAGTCAGTAGCAACGGGTTCATGACGTTGAGGTATATTAAGGACCGGATTGCGAGCCTTGAAATGTTTCTTGAGGGTGTCGTGGTCAAAAGTAATGCTACCATTACGTGTAGTGTGCTTGAACGTATCGGCAATAACATCTTCAGATTGCCAACCAAAGAATGGACGGAACTTCTTCCAGTCATGCGCTTCCTGGTAACGACGGTGGACAGAGGCATGAAGTGTAGGATCATTACCTTCTGCGTCAGCATAGATAGAAAAGAAGGGTGCGTCGTCAGGTCCATGATCGTATGGGAGATCCAAAAGGAGATTGAGGTTACAAACAACACGATCAGTGTACTCCCCATAGTTGTCATATGGATGGTTCGACATACTACCATCAGTCTTGACGTGTTTCCAATCAGGATCATTGTCAGAGGATGTGAGAGAATACGAATGGTCCAGAACACCAGGATCCCACGTGTCGGGTGACGTGAAGATGATCTGAGGTAAGGTATTCATGTCATCGTCGCTGGGGATACCCAAGGAGTGGATGTAGGCTAACCCATCCTTGATGTGAAGGGGTATAGCACGACCATCAAGTGTAGTGATGCGTTGTTTACCATCAACTTTAACAGATCGTTCATCAACAGCAAGTCCAAAATGCTCGAATTGACCAGGAGCATGGATAGATAAGCCCTTTCCATAATAAGCATATTCATTGAAGATGCCGACAATAGGTCCATCATTGGTCTCAAACTTTGCAGCACATGTGACGACAGGAAGTCCAGTAAGTTCATGGTTATCAATACCCACAATAGTGATATGGCGGCCAGTCTTAGAAAGGATGCGCATGTCAGAACCAGCAAGTCCTCCATTAGCACCACGGTCAATCAATTGATTTCCTGGTAAAGTAGATTTCCTGGAAAACAAATAGCGTGGAACATGTCCTGCTTGTTTATGCATGTTGGCTTTGAAAGTAACCTTCTTGCTCGTCTTGGACTTGGCGTTAGAAAGAACACTAGTCAGGTCAGTTGCCGGGTGATTGATATCAGTCGTCATGGCTTGGTTGATAAATTGTGTAACCGGATCTGAATCATCTGGATGCTCAGGGACTACGCCAGGTGAGTCGTCATCAGATGCAACTTGGTTGGGGTCAGGATCAGGTTCCGGATCAATGTCGAGGGCATGTGTTTGCACTTTCCTCGGTGTTGTTGATGAAGGTGCTTGAATCATCTTGTTATACTCAATGATCAACTTGCAATCTTCTTCAGAAAGTTTGAACCATAGGTCACGCGGTAGACTAACCTTGGACGAAGAGGATGGAGATTCAGATGTCGCTTTGGTGTTGTGGACATGATACTCCATATCATCTTGTGAGGTTATGTCAGCATCTGTATCTTGGCCATATAGTGATTCATGTTGTTTGACATGTCGACGACGACTATGAACAGATGACTGGGTTGCTTGATCATGGTCATAAGCTGCGTCTAGAAGGAGACGGAAGTATGATTGATAGCAAAGGGATTTTGCACCGGATTTTGTGTTCACCACATTATCCAAGATCTTGACTCGGCGGAGATCAGGTACCTTTTCTACAGCTTGCATGAGGAAGGTCATCCTGGTATGATCAGGGATGCGATCAGACAATGTCACTAGATTGTCTAGCAAACGTAGCTGCTCTTGAAAGTGTAGAAGAAATTGACGTGTTGTTCCGCGCCATGTGTCGTCAAGACGTAGATTGGAAATGTAGTTGGTTAAACGGAGGACTTCTCGTTTTGCTAGGTCGGATTCGCTATGCAAAGAGTGTAACTTCTGCAATACAGCACGCGCATCTTCATCATGTTCATGTTCACGTACATAGGCTCGACCTTGGTCAGTCTGAATGATACGGACAAGAACGGAGTAAAGAAATACTTGTTGCTCTTGAAAAAGTTCTTCGGCATACTCATCATCATGGGGTGGTGTGTATTTGAAATTCAGAACGTTGGATAGGCCTTGAGCCTTAGCTGTAGTCTTGAATACACGCCAGAATGAATCGTAGTATCGTTCATCCTTGAATACCTCATATGCAGTTGCGTCGCGCTTAGTTCCCTTTCTGAATGCTGTAAGGTCTTGTTGAGATTGGGATGCGGCAGTAACTGTGCTGACAGATTTCACAGATGACGGTGACTTCATTGGCGAGACTGGAACTTGGCTAGGTGGTCCCTTAGAGAAATCTGTGTTGATCCTCCAAGTGTTGAACTCTTTCCTCGTTAGGTTCATCCAGTCGCTATTGGATAGCTCGTCTTGAATTTCACTGGTCTTGTATATGGCCCAATAAGCCAAGAGCTTGATCTGCTGTCTTGTGGGGCCTTGTAGATCATGTGTCTGTTTGTTGACCTTGTATTGTGTCAGTTCGTTCATGGATTCCTCGGTATTAGTTTGCATATACGAGATAACATGGGTAATGTTCTCAAAACCATGGTATTTCATCCACTTCGTTAAGTAGTCGGCCCTTTCTTTGGTAAAGAATTGGCAGACAGTAAATATGATGTGGTCGAATAGGTCTGTGTTCGAGACATTGTCTTGGTTATCTTCTCCCTTAGGAGTCGTAGGTGTCTTGGGTGATTGAGGATCCATGGTGTTATTTGGTTGGTTCGATGTTTATTTAATGTGCGGTGTGATGTGGTTTATTTAATGTGTGATGTGATGTGAACCCGGATGTACCACGTGTGCCACGTATGTACCACGTATGTGATATTTTCGCGATTTGACGGGAATGTGTGGCGTGTTGTGCGACCAAGGGTACCCGGATGTGCGTTGAGTTTAAGTCTTGGAAAGGTTTTGAGAGGACGGGAGTTAACTATGAGTAATTAAGCTTCGGTCTCCGAATCTCCACTCTCTTCCGAATAATCAGAGTCGTTTCCAGGCTCAGATGGGGCAGCACAAGCAACAGAAGAAGGGGTATCACCTTCAGCCAAGTGGTTCTCGACCTCGGTACGCAAAGGGAAGATAGTTGCACGATGGTCCTCGATGGTATGGACCTCGTGGATGTAGGCAACGTAGTTATCTAGGCGTACAACGTTAGGAGGCAGAGGGCAAGTCGTCGCGTTCACGACGTAGATGGTATTGTAGTATCCAGTTGGGCGCTCGAAGGTTAGGAAGCGGAGGTGGACAGTACGGATGGGGTTGCCCGAGAGGGCGGCCAAGATGAGGCGACGCCTCGGAGAACGATGAAGTTGGTCGTTCAGACGGTCAATGTCTTCTTGGTCGACGACGTGGGTCACCGATTGGAACTGGCGTTCGATCTGGGTCTCCCCACGGATGATCTCGGGATCGAAGGTCGAACAAGTTGGTTGACGGAAGTACTTGATATGATCAGCAATCAACCGGGTGGTACGACGGGATCGAGAAGGGACGAGCCGACGAGGCGGACTCGGGGGCCGAAGCAAGGGCGCAGGGATCGGAGCGTGAGGCTGGGTTGGAGTCTCGAATGGGTTGCTGTTGGAACTGTCGACGGAGATGTTGACCGATGTGTTGGCTGCCTTCGGCGTCGGCACCAGTTCCTGCTGCACCAGGGTATTGGGCTGCCCGGGATGCAGGTTGGCTCGATAGATCTGTCGTACAGGAGTGATAAGCTTGTTAGTATCCATGAAACCACAAGGAAATAAGCTTTGAGACTGTTAATCTGTTACAATTCTCTTGGAATTGCAGAGGCATTGATGCTCGGTAGAGCAGACAATCAGGTAGGTCACCAACCGATACAAGCTTCTCAGGGTCAGAGAAGCAAGCAAGTCGAAGTCTATCAGAAGGATAGTCCGGACACAAAAGAAGATATGATAAATGGTGATATTGTTAGATTGTGTGTTGATTACTACAATAGGTCTACGTGAAATGTTCGGTCCTGCCAAGGGTCATGTGTCATAGGTTCTTGGCGGCAACAGGTTTGGAATAGTTGGAGTCGATTCATGTGATGTATATGACATGTATATGTGGACGGATAACATATACAGGGTCAACAGCTCTTGCTTTGGGTTGGCATAGTTGTTTTCATGGCGCGCAGCTTGTTGACAATTTGGAGATTGTGGGAATGGAAATATGGTCTCGCGTGATCGTGTGTCGTGCCTGGGATACTTAGACCGTTGGGTCGGATAGATGCCGACAGCGCTCGGATGTCGCTTGGGCGCGCTCGATGATTTCGGGCGCGTACGCTTAGGGCGTTAGTATAATGTCCGAGCAACGGCCAAATTTACGTCTGTTGTAATACCGCACGACCCAGTTTAGTCTTGAGAGTGAGTTTGTCAATCTATTCTCACTTTTCATGATTTGCGAAGAAATATAGGTCGATATAGCGCGAAGCTAGGGAACATAGCTCGAAGCTAGATGGCATGATGCGATAGCACGAGGCTATGTGACATGGGGAATCGATGAGATGTAGAATCTAACCACCATAGACGGTGAGAATTCTAACAGGAACGGATAGACCCGACGATAAAGTTGGGCGTTCAGAGAACGAAAGTCCGAAATCATTCAGATTCGACCATCCTTTTTGGGAATGGCGAAGTGAGGAGCAGCCCATTCGGTGGAACCGACGCGCTCAAGGATACCGATGTCGACGAAGCGCCACAGCTCCTTCGTGAAGGTATCATGTATATTGCGGGGCACTGAAAAGTGGCGATGATGGACAGGCTGGGCATCAGGCTTGAGATGGAGATGGAGCGTTCGGTCCGGATATTCACGGAGCTCGCCATCAAAGATTTTGCCACGGTCTTGCCAAATAGCAAGAAGATCTTGCTTTTGGGCATCGGTAAGATGATTCTGTTTGACAATCAGCTCTTGTAGATCCGTAGGAACGTAGTTCGAATCCAAGAGGAATTGGTCACCAATAATGGGATCGTCGGCAAAGATGTCGATGAAATGAGACATGAATGTCTGGTCTGTGGCGAATGAATCGCGGTGGCGCATAGCGACATCAACTGAGTCCCAAGTTGTGAGACCCGTGTTGAAATTGAGCACAATGCCCAAGCGACGCAAGAGATCGCGGCCAATAATGATGTCATAACGACAATTGGGGGCATCAAAGATGTCGGCCCAAAGGGGGTATGAAATGTGTTTGGTCCGAGAAAACTCGGGGAGAACCAAATCTTCGAGAAGAATTTCGGAGACGTGGTCGCGCGTACCCATAGTGGTATTGACAGACCGATTGGTTACACGTGGATGCATGCCGGGCTGAAGACAGCGTGCGTGCAGGATCGTCTTGTCAGCGCCTGAATCGAGCAGGGCACGCAACGGGACGGTGTTCTCGACTCCACCAATGGACCGAGCCATCAAAATGGTAAGGGGAACAGACGGAGGCTCAGAGGGAGCGATCGAAAGGGGACTAGATAAAATAGGAGCGTCAGAGACAGAACTAGATGAGTAGACATCTTCATAGTGATCTAGGTTAGATAAAAAACCATTATTGGGATCAATGATGTCAGCGATGACAGCATCCGTAGGATTGGGACAGTTTTTAAGACAAGGGGAAGCGACGGTATTCGTCGTTGCCTCCAGGGGAGGACAAGTCGTAGATGTGGGCGATATCCATGTTACGCCCGTAGATCTTGAACAATTGTTCGCGTCGGACCTCGAGAATTGGGGCCTGAGGATGGCATTCTCGGCCGGCATAGCCTGTGGAGGGCCAGTCTGGATGTGACATTGCTGAGCAAAAAGAACATCAAGATGATGAGAAATATCCGGAGAGGATGAGGTAAAAAAGGAAGAAGAGCACATCCCGGGGACCGTTCGATCGGCATTGCGGAGACTCGACCAATCACGAGTATCATCGAGAGGACGTTGACGAGCACGATAAGCCGCGTCTTGCACAGAAGGCAACGGCTCGGCCAACGACGGATCAACCGGTGGATTGTCACCTGTGTTGGTGCCTTCAGAGGCATGCTGGTCTGAGCCAGATCCAGAACGACGGGGAACAGCGCCCCAACTGGAACCAGTAGGGCGAGATCCTCCAGATGAGGGAGTTCCCTGGCTACGAGAGCCTTGGCCGTTACGGCCTTGGTTCTGAGAACCATTGTTGGGGTGAGACCCAGTAGGGGTACGAAGACCAGACCCGGTACGGGCAAGAAAGGCGTTGAAACGCTCTTGGTTAAAATTGGAGGACTGCGGGTTGTAGATGCAGTTGGCCCAAGTATGATTGGCGTGCGAAGGAATTGCGTCCTTGTACGGACAGGCATCGCCGTCATTGACGGGACGATCACCGGACGCTTGACGTCCACCATTGGACTGGCGATTGCCGCCGCGGAGACCGCCACGGCCACCATTAGAGGAGCGAAAACGCTTAGTAGAACCACGAGAAGTGGAGTCATCGCGAGGATTGCGGGACTTGGCCTGGGACTGTGCATTGGCAGCCATCTTCTCTTGGGAGGCCCGTTGATAGCCACGCATCGCATGAAGGAGGTCGGTGACGTTGAAATGGTTCACCAAATCTGCAACCAAGGGATTGGCCGTCTTGAACTCGTTGCGCCAAGCAACAGGGGAGCCGAGATAGAAGGCTTGCTTCAACTCATTGTCAGTGAGGGCTTGGACAGCGTTGTCGTTAGACAAGTAACAGAGACCGTTAGAAATCTTCTGGAGGGTGTGATAATGGATATCCACGGTCATATCAGGTGGCTTGCGAGGACGGCTAAGAAGGTGTGCCCGAAAGGCATTGACTTCGGAAACAGTCAACTTGGGTTCGAAGATCGTAGCAATCAACCGTTTGAAACACGCCTCATCGAGGTCGGCGCCATCAGGCAAGGCCTGGAATGCATCATGAAACTTGTCCGCTACGAGACTTGTGGTAACACGGGGAAAGTAGGTGCAACAGGCAGCAAAGGGCTCTGGATGACCGGAGATCTTGACCTTGTCAACAAAATGGAGGACCCACAGGAAGAGATTCGAGGGCTTTTTGTCCACGCCATCGCGGAATGGCAAGAGACAGACGTAGTACTTGTCATTGTCGTCGTCTTTCATCTTGAGGGTGGAAAGAGCAGAGGAAGAATCTGAAGATGAGGCTTGATCAAAGCGCTTTTGGAAGCGTTGAACATCCGCAAGGGAGACGAGGGAAGATCCTGTGCTCATGATGAGACTGAAAAAGAAAGGAAAGGAAAGGAATCAAAGGATGATGAGATCAACGAGGATCGGCCAAAGAACGGCAGGTGGTTATGGTGAAAGAGTGTTGGGGGAAGTTTTCGAGCTTCTGATCAGAGTGCCATACCCATGTAAAATAGCACGGTATAAAAATTGTGATCTTTAGGAATTACGAGGAATTAGGGGGAATGAGGAATCCACAGTGCCACGTGCGACGAGAAATGACTGGAGGAGGAACAGCCAGATGGCGGAAGATTCATGTCGCAGTGTCAAGAACGCGAACCGGGAATGGAACGTGGCGACACGTATGGCGGGATCCATATAGGGGTACCGCACGCAGAAAGTACTCCTAGGAGCTAACTCTAGAGGTACCTTCCTCTCTAGAGTAGTAGATAGAGAGCTACCCGACTCAGACATCAGTCAGACATCCTCACTTCAAAAGTGGACCCTGCGAAATCTTCTGTGCATTTCAATTGACGTTGACACATCAAGCGGAGAAGAGTCGTCTTTCTACTTCTACAGCCTTTGATATCACCATGACGAGCAAAACCTCGGACAACGCTATCCTCCCCGTTTTCCCTCAGAAGGTCACAGTGGGGTTTGTGCTAGCCAATCTTGTGTCTGTTGGGTTGCTGGCGACTTGTTTGAAGACATGTTTTGTAGATTTCGGCAATGTAGAAACTGCTCTTGCGTTTTATGGCACTTTTCATCGAGAGCCTCTCAATCAAATGATTCATTTTGTGGGTGTCCCAATCATTTTATGGACCTTGATTATTGTTAATTCACACATTGTTCTGCCTGGGTCAGTAATCTTGAAGTTACCCGGTATTCCTCCTCACTATCTAAGTATGGGGACGTGCTGGATGCTCATGTATGCTGTTTTCTATCCCTACATTGACGGCGTTGGTGCCATGCTCCATGCACCCCTACTATACACATACTATGCTACGGCTGTAAGATGGACTGCGAAGGACCAAGAAGCTTTTATGATGGAAAGTAAGGAAAAGATGCCCTCCTGGATGGGCACTGGTAAGCTTTTGGGCTGGTCATGCATGCTACATGTTCTATCATGGTACGTGCAAATCCATCCAGGACACAAAATAATTGAAGGCGCTAGCCCAGCTGTAATGGCAAATCTTGGAGGAGCATTGATTGCAGCTCCATTGTTTGCTTTCTATGAGGGCATTTGGTTTGCAGGGTTGCGACATGGACTCCATGCACGTATCCAGGACCTTATTACGGAATACACCCTCGAACTTTGTCGTCAAGGAGCTGCCATGCGTGTCTGCGAATCCATTTAGAATCACGAACCTTCATAGAGTATAAGAATGAACTATGCCTTTACACATTATCCCCAGGAACGACTTCCGAGCTTTCTTTCTTTAGCCCAGAAGCCGACCTGCGAGTATCATGGCCTGGATATGGAAACGGCAGATATTGTGGCTCCCGTGCACTTGGTAGAATAGACAAGAACCACGGTAGATCGCCGTACACTCTCCGCCAGTTCTTCCGGTAACCTTCACTGTAGGGATTTCGATACTTGTTCCCAAGTCTGCGCCACTTACTCCAATTGCCGTGGAACTCGATTGTTGTTTGCGCCGTCAACACAAGGAAAATATGGAAGCCACCCAGTATGAGGATGGCAAAGCCAATTGCAGCACATATCATAAACGCCAATGAAATTAGCATTTTCTCATTTCTATGAGGGAACATGGGACCTGGTCTTGGCAGGTGATGTCTCGCTACCCGTTCCTCTCTGCTGAAGCTCGAAAACTCACCTGACTGCAACAGCAGAAAGGGTTCGAGCGTCAATATGGCACCATAAAACATGGCCAGGAACACATACATTAAAAAATTGACAAAATATCTGTAGTTGAAATATCCAATCGAGTTAAACATCCATGGACAGCTTTTCAGAACAAGATGAGAGGAAATGCAATACATGATGCTCTTTCATCACAAGTTGTACTTACTAGTGGTCCAGATTTAGAACCAATCGTTTGGTCACATGGTCGTAGTGTGACCGTGGTGGTTTGGGTTGCTTTGAGTTGTGGCAAAACCCCCATTCGAATGGTCCCATCAACATCCATCGACGAACGGTTGTTGACGGCGTTGGTGCTGCTTTCTGAGCTTCCCCCGGGTTTTGACTAGGTTGAGATTGCTTCCGATGAGTCACTGAGGATCCTGAGTCTGTCGTCGACGCATTCAGCGACACATCCTTGCTGTCCTCGTCGGAAACAGTAGATGGCACAAGGCCGTTGTTTGAAGACGCATGCTGTCCCTCCCGTCTTTCTATTTCTCGTTCCCTTCGACGGCGTACCCGCAATGACATTCGATCCTCATACTCCAGCCGATATTCATCGACCTCTGCTTGTGTCTCGGGAAACCGAAAGCCCGTCACGGCAGCCATTTCTCGGACCACACGATCGTATTTGGGACCCGAGTTCCGCGTGACAACGCACATGAAATAGTTGAATAGAATATTGATGAGCAAAAAGACAACCCAAGTGCCATGAACTCCAATCCAACTCCATTTAAAGTTCCAATCTTGATGTTTCTCAAGCATCATTGGAACCAAAATGTCAAAGAAAGTGTAGGAGAGCATCGTTGTGATACCCAGAGCAAGCATGATCAAAACAGGCCCCAACAGGAGAACAACTCCCTCAAAAAATGACTGGACTCCATCCAAAACAACATCCCAAACACGAGTGTGTAAACAACGGAACGTCCAGTTCCCGATCGCAAACGTCCGACTTCGAGGTTTTCCTTTGATTCTTCGTCCCATCGCCGGCTTGGATCGACTGATCAAGCCTTCTGTCTCCCGAACATCTCCCATTGTACCACCCCTCGGCATGGCTTGAGCATAAACTCCTCCGTCCTTGCTTCAGGGAGAAGGAGAATGGGGACCACTGAAAGTTGCTGTTGACATGTCAGGAAAATGACAACTGACAACGAACTGACCATACACAAAACGGATGGAAAGAGAAATGGCGAGCGATGAGGAGTATCGGTCTGAATCGCCGCATTTATTTTCCATTCAACGAATCTCCACAAAACAGGTGCGCCGAGGCCATCGACCAAGATGGAGGACAAGGATCGTCCTCGTATCGTATTTGGCTCCTGCAACAGTCAACATAGGGACCAGCCATTATGGCCAGCGATAATTTCCAGAAATGCCACAGCCTGGATTTGGGGTGGTGATGCTGTCTATTCCGATCGGAAGATTCATGGCAAAGAAATTGCCGCCACGCCCGAGATTCTCGAGAAATCCTATCAAGATCAGCTCAAAAACAAAGGCTATCAACAGTTCTTGGAGCAAAATATAACAGTAGTGGGCGTTTGGGATGATCACGACTACGGATTGAATAATGGCGACAGAGAGTACCCCCACAAGAAAGAATCTGCTGGTTTCTTTGTGGACTTTCTGGAACGGTCCTCCCACATTCAATGGACGCTCATGGCCAAGCGTGCAAGAGAAGGCAAGGGAGTGTATGGAGTTGTTGTATTCGATTTTACAAAAGATGAGCCTCTGCTTTCAGACGAAGAAGCCGGCCTTGACCCCGACGTTGTGTCGGCGTCAAACGCACAACCGAACCTCTCTGACAAGTCTGTTGCAATCTTTCTGCTTGACGTTCGATACAATAAAACTCCGTGGTCACCTGGATTTCAGAACTATGATGGAGACTTTGGAGGTGATTTCTTAGGAGAGGAGCAATGGCAATGGTTTGAGGGAGCTTTGGGGAGATCCACTGCTCGCGTAAATATAATTGTGAACGGACTTCAAGTTCATCATGATAGATGGTTTGACGGTAACATCATTGAAGATTGGGGTGGTTTTCCAATGTCGCAACACCGCCTCTATCAAAATCTGTTGCAGTCCCATGTGAAAGCGCCCATTCTTGTTTCCGGAGATGTTCACATGGCGGAGTTCCTTAGGCGTGACTGCAAACGTCCCAATGACGTAGACGGACCACTTCGGTCTCTGGTGGAAGTCACTTCTAGTGGAATGACACACTCGTGGGGCACGGTAAATTGCCCGTTTGTGGCGAATTCCATTGCTTGCAGATCACCCTACCTGCAGTGGGTGTCTTCCATAGCCATGCACTTGGCACACATTAATCACGGATGGAGAGATCTCATTGATTACACTGGGCCAAGGTTCGAAGGAGCCAAACGACGAACCCAATACAGTCTGGGATTGAATTTTGGCGAGTTTGAATTTGATTGGGAGGCAGAACAAGTGACCATTCGAATTCTTGGACCTGACATTGGGCAACCTCCTCTATTGAGCATGCGTTGGGACTTTGACACGCTCTCGACGGCTTCGAAACCAACTGGGAAACTCCAATCAGGGGACTTCCAGCGTCGCTTTGATACCATCAACAGGCACAGTAATGTCCCAAAAGAAGACGATTGGATTTGTCTCCCCAATCAAGGACCAATGCCTGCACCCGTTAAGCTCTTTGGAACTGTTAGCGCCGCAGTTTTCGGAGCAGCGATTGGTATGGCACCGTTTCTCACACCGATTTTTGCGTTGTTGTACATTTATCGGAACAAAAAAGTGAAGTATGATTGAATCATTCAATCCTTTTAACGTTTCTTCGATGAACTCTATCGTTAACACCTTTGTTATCAGACTTTCTTGTTGAGTTTTTCGCTCTTCTTTCAAAGTACACAAAAACGTTCATCCATCCAGACACCAGAGCACCGAGCAAAGAAGGCAAAATAAAAATAACAGACGGTCCACTCACTTCCCCAACTGTGAAAAATAGAGCCAAAGTGGACAGCCCATAGAGTGTTACAACTGCAATCCCCAATGCAACGCGTTTTTCGAGCATGAGAACTCGATACCATTCCTCTCGCAAGACCTCCTGGATCAGCACCTGACGCATCATGGAATGCATTGCGTCGCTGCTCACAGCCATTTCTTTCGCTACGGCAATCATCTGTAGGAATCTAAAGAATTGCCACGTCGATGGAAAGAGCAACGGATTTGGGTCGAACGGCCGTAACGCGTCTTCTTTTGACGCAATGTCACGAATGAGAGAGTCTGGATCTCGGAGTAGTTTCAGTAAGAAACGAGGACGGAAGAATTGGCGATGGGGTGGGACTCTTCGTTCCCTCTTTTCACAAGGTGATATTTGAATCATCAAAGGCGTTTCACATTTTCCAATGTATCGCCCAAATATTTCTCCAACACCAACTACGGCAGCTATCCATATCATTGCACACCACACTTTGCAACCTCCTGATTCAACCGAGCACAGGTCATAGAGGAGTACCTCGAGACTATGTCCAATGGTCCACATGGTCATCCAAAGAATCAATGATCTCGCAACGGATCGCAACGTCGCAGGGATTTGGTAGTATCTCCAATATTGGCTCTCCAGTTGACGGTACGTGGTTCGAAGGTACCTGCCGGTGTACCAATCCGACATGCCATATGCAAGGTAGGCCAAGACTCGTCTTGCAAAAATCATTGGAGGCAACAACATTAAAGTTCCTGAAAAAGCCAACGACAACGATGTCACTGCTTTTGCAACCGCCCCGGTGACGAAAAACAGCGATTTGGGATCCACAACAGCCTCAGCCAAGTTGTCATCGATGTGGGTTCTTGAGCTAGTGAATTGAGTTTCATAGAATTCTCTCCACAACGAGCTTTGTCGCCAATCTGCAGACTGTGATCCAACTTGAGATGGGGTGCCCGATTCATCCGAACTAACTTGAATCTTTACAGTCGATGGTTTTGCACCGCTGAATCGAAAGATAGGACGCACTTCACGAATTACTGCAGTGATAGCGCTCGCGAAAGAAGCCATTCGAGAGCGCTTGTCTGTTGCATGTGTAGATGTTCCTTCTAAAGCTGGTTTTGTTGCATTGGCGCTAGATAGCTTGACTATTTTCCTTGTGCGAATTGGGTTCAAACTCGTCTGATTCGTACCAGCATCGGTAGATTGTGGTTGACTTTCTAACTCAGAAGAGGTGGAAGGGACTTCTGTAGTTGTAGTGTCATCCTTTGCAGGAGAAGACGCTTCTTCAGACGTAGCTTCTGGTACAGCTGGTCTCATCGATTTGAAGAAAGAGTCCTTCCACGACGCGTCCATACCATCTAACAACCTTATTTCTTCTTCGTCCGAAATCCCCTCCTCGCCATCACCATCTGCTGGGGGCTCTTTGTCTCTTTCGATTTGCTCCCCTGGAACCAAAGCTTTGAGAAAGTCATCTGAAATGGCAAATTCCGGAGTAATGAAATGATGGGGTCTGTTCGATGCGAGTAGAGCCGCTTCCCCTCGTCGTCCCCCGGATAGATATCGTCTACGTTGACGTCGACCTTGCGTTGGAATATGCGGTGATTCTGCCCCAGCCCCAGTCAGATGGAAGAGCAACAGCGCCGCGACGGTGGATGCCGTTGAGATCCGAACAAATACCATCCTATACCCCAATAGAGTTCTACAGGTTACAGTTTCATCCGTCGGCATCGACAACCGACCATCCCATCGAACGGGCAGCAACCATGATGAAACTAATGTAGGGGTGGCCCCTAATTAGTAGCAGATTTTCAGAAGATTGCCCCTCGATGAAACGATCTACCCCTCTTTTAACTTAGCTGAATTTTGTCCGTGATTCAGAGCAGTTAGTCCCGTTCATTGGCTTCTCCTGTGTCGTCAGTTTTTTTCTTGAGCTGGGGTGCAATAGCACTCGTAATGCCATGAGAAACCAAGCATTCGTCTTCTGTGCAGCTGCTTTACAAGCTAGATTGTCGTCTTGTGCACTCTGCGATAGTTCGGCTGTGAGGAATATCTTTTCAAATCATTGCAGGCTTTCGCCATCTTTCTCGTCGCTCTCGTCCAAAATGGTGGCACGACTGAGCAGCACTTCCACCAACTCTGAAAATATTCCGTCATCGAATGCCGAATCTTCCCCCCGGCATACCGTCGACATTTATCCCTTGGAGTCAGATCTCTCTGCCTTGTCCAAAGACTACTCTGCTGTCAAGACCATATACTATATTCGCCATGCAGAAGGAACCCATAATGTGAACATGCAATATCAAGACATTGTCAACTTTGATGCTCGCTTGACAGAAAAAGGACAGGCCCAATGCCGTGAGCTCGCCGACAGAATCCGTCTAGCGAGTCAGGACGAGGATCTTGCCCTATCACAATTGCGCGAGAACGTCGAACTTGTAGTAACATCACCGTTGACGAGATGCATGCAGACAGCCCTCATGTCGCTGGAACCTGTATTGGGTGATGACAAACCGTCTGTTCCTCCTGTTGTGGCGCATGATGGTATTCGAGAAACTGTCAACTACAACTGTGATCGACGGAGAAGTGTGTCTGAACTCGAGAAGGAGTTCGGTGACATGGTGGACTTCTCCTTTGTCGACGATGAGCACGATTCAATCTGGCATCGATACGAATCATCTCTTGGTTCGGACACCGACTATACAGCACACCGAGAATCGGCAGAAGTCCACGTGGTGGCACAACGGGCTCGGTCTTTCTTTGTCGATTTCTTGGCAGCACGTCCCGAGAATCACATTTGTTTGTGTTCTCATCGAGCCTTTTCTCGAGTTTTGTGGAACTTTGGAATTGGTTATTCCACTAATGTCCAACAGGTTCTCGATAAACGAGCAGAAGATGTCAAAGAAAATGTCCCTGTGGTTAGGTATATGGGAGACGACGATTTCGCCGCCAGCCTCCGTGCGGATTACAGTAACTGTGAACTACGAGCCATGGTCATCGCCTTTCGGTAACCAAACTTGAACACATACATGCGTCAAGCCATGTCATGGATGGTTTCACCAACAAATCAATTTAAGTTATACTTTTCTCTCATATTCACTAGTGTACAGGGCACGCCATCATAACGGAGGGGTCGTTACGCTGACCCGAGTTACTTCTTCAACTTGATATCGATGACGCGACCACCCTGCAACAATCGTTGCTGGTCCTGTCGGCCCATCTTCTGCACTGTCACATCTAGGTACGCTGGATCAAACACTTCCTCTTCTTTGGGAGGGCTGGATTGTTGCGTTTTCGTTCCGTCTACGACAGCTTCTGCGTAGGCCTTGACAAATTCACTCTTTTCAAAAAACGACTTGGTCGAGACTCCACGGCTAGTCAGCTCTTTTCTCAAATCTGCGACACTCATTCCCCTGGCCTTTTCCATTTCTTTTTCAATCTTTTCAGTTCGTGATTGCGATGAATCTTGTGTTTCTCCATTGACAGGCTCCTTTTTGGGAGTGGTCGTCGACGTCGACGGCGAAGATGACGTTCCACTTCCGTTGACTGGAGTCTTTCCTTCTGCTCGTGCCTTTTTCACGGCTTCCATCAATTCACTTTTCTCCAGGAAAGACTTTGTAGATATCCCGTACGATTCAAGTTCTTTTCGCATTTGCCCAGCTTTCATGTCAACGATGTCAGGTAGATCCGTTGATGTTTCGGCGAAGACGGGTCTTTGATGACGACCGCGAAATGGCTGTACTACGAAAGCCTCAACACTTGTGAATAGTCCACCCATGTGTCTTCGCTCTTCGATGGAAATGAGAGCGGCTAAGGCCACGAATAGGATTGTTCTTCGTATGTTTCTCATGGTTCTTTTCACTTGATCGATTATTGTGGGAATGAATGAGTCGAAAGCAAGTTTGGAAGTTGACGTTCGTAAAAAAGTGTAGGGAGAGACTGATTCATGAATGACATCATCATCAATGAATAGCATGGCAGCCTGTACCACCTCCGGGTCGATTTAATCCTGCAAAGAGCTACCTACTCTACATATTCCTATGAAAATTACATGTTTCTTGGTATTGCAAGTTCATGACAGAAAAGTGGTGGTCTCTGCTTCTTCAGCCCATGTATCTACCTAGAAAACTTACATCGTCCATTTCAGGGCATGACATCATAACCTAGAATCCTACCAAGCGCACTGCCTCTTTTTACACAACTGACATTTCATCTAAACCAAACATGGGTGAATGGACAGAGAAAGTTCCACTTCTCTGCCGTTCTTCTGCCATGAGTATCCCAATGGTAACTTGCCAGGAAAGAGTAGACGACTGTTGCATCCAATCATGTAACTTCTGTTTTTGAATGGGAAAAGGTATAGCAACCACCTTTTTCCATTCCCATGCAGTCTCTTTCGTCATTTTGTTCCTGCCGTTCTCATGACATTAACCTTTGTTTTGCTTGTGTTTCGCGGCCTGGGCCAAGAATTGTAAATCTACCGTCACATGCGGACACGCTTGTCGTGCCGTAACCAAGGCTTGGATCAAATCTGCGCGATTGATATTTTGTGCCTGTCCGAGGATTTGAAAATAGGCATTGTATTCGGATTGTAATGCTCGACACAAGATTGCTTGAGCCGAGGGCGACAACGTTCGCGATACTGGCAAGTTCAAGTGTGCTGTATTGCGAATGTGAATGCCATTGTTCTCTGCCGTTGTGTCATTTTGATTCTCGTCCGGATTGGAATGATGATGATGATGATGGACCGTTGCAGCCTGTGGATCGTCTTCTTGTTGTCTAAATGAATCGTAAGCTTGTTGTGTTGTTACTGCTGGATAGTGTTCTTCCACAAAGTGATTGACGACCTTCCAATCCTCCCACAAATGTTCCAGACGCGTCACCAACCAGACCACATCTGAGGACGACGACAGTGCGGTGGTGGTTTCTTGTTGCGGTGACGGCAACAGTTCTAGGAGGCGTTGATAATTAAAGTATAAGTGTATAAAGGGACGGACGCGGCCATGAAAAAGGGCACGGACAAAATCGGTACAAGACGAGCGGGGAGGTTGAAATTCCATTTCGTTTTTTCCGAAGGGATAGGTAAAATCCAAACTCACGTCATTGCTCTTATCAATGTCATCCCCCAAGTGTCGGACAAAGTGTTCCAGTGTCGGAAAACATGTTTGACAAACCGTCTGATATCGTCGTCGATATTTGTGGTGAATGGTATCCCATTCGTTTCGGGCTTGGACATTAAGGGCATGATGATACTGTAAGGCTGATAGTGTGCGTAGAAGTGGATCACGAATCGAAATAACGTAGGTTGCATGTTGTGATCGTGGTAACAAACCCATATCGGCGACATGATAATAGGACACAATCCAATGACTGGCGGCTGATTCGTTGACAATAGCAGTACGACAGGGATGGGGTAACCAGGAATGGCAGCCATTACGAAGCAATACCGACAAGGAACTGCCACCCGTTTTGCCCAAGTGGACAAAGGCGCCGCCGCCTGTCAAGGTTTGGCGACGATACCGATAGTCACTGGCATTTTGCCATGGCGAATCCAAATAATATGACGACGACTCGTCATCTGGCACCTCCGCACCGTTTCCTGTTCTCGTCATGTCAGCACTTTCTTGTAGACGATCATGGTTCTCCTTGTGTTGAAGAGTGGGCTTCTTCGTCAAAGGACGAAGATTTTCTTGTTTCTGCATCAAGGACGCAAGCGATGATGATGATGATGATGCCGACTCCAACAGAGGCAACTGGTGCCTCCACACGACCCATAATTTAACTGAAGTCGAAAGATAAATACCCAGTACCAAGGTTGTGGCCAGACCCATGAAATAGTAGGACGACGACAAACGACATCGGCGGCAACTCCTTGTTGTCATCGGGGCAACAAATCGTTCAGGCATCGCTGCTTCTGACAAGGAGTTCTTCCCTCGTCGAAGATCCTTGTCCTCGGAAAAGTTATGATTTTTGTGTTTACCGGCAGAAAAATAACCAACAACCAAGATGTCAAATGACTGATAGCGCCACCACAACAACACGAGTCATGAGGGTGTAAGACTACAGAAACGAGAAAAAGATAGCGAGATGGTTCAGTCCCCCCGAGAAAAATCAAACTTTGTTCCTTGTTGTTTCTGATTGTGGTGTCGACTATTTAGGTCCTTGTCTTCTTATATTGTCAAGTCGTTCTCTCTCACATTCCAGATGCCGGGGTCATCAAGAGAATCGATAGAGCAGAGATGGTCGACTTGACAGTCTCTACTCTAGTAGGGTTATGGTTTTGTTGGGTCTTGGGTTTGGGGGGGGGAGAATCGATGACGACCAGAGTTTGGGGTTTGGGGTGTTCATCCCCTTTTTTGCTCCTTCCCCCCCACGATTTGGCAAAGAAAGGTACCACAAAAGATTCCAACAAGAGCAGAATAAGCTCGCTGATTCACCATGGGACAAGCAACGATCGAAATTGTGCTCCAGCAGCAAAAAGGAAGTTTCCATGTCCAAGCAGGGTCGTGGATGAAGGGTTATGTCCTGCTGTCTATCGAACGAGGAAGTGTGCGAGCCAATAGTCTGGAGCTAAGGTTTCGAGGGCATGAACACACGGAGATTGTCTACCAAGAGACGGACGAGGACGATCGAGATAATGACCGCGATGATCTCGGAACGAGGACACTAAATCTTACGGAGAGTTCAAAGAGATGTCTCATTGATGTAAATCTTCCAGTTGGTTCCGGAGCATTTGGAGAAAATTCTTTCATTGACAACACAGGGAACGTACTACCCGGCCAGTACCAGATTCCGTTTGAGGTCGAGATTCCGAAGTATATTCCGGGATCCATGGAGTTTCACTCGTCTTGTGGATCCCAATGCATGATATCGTATGAGCTAGAGGCGGTTCTCAAAGGGTCAGGGGTGTTGTGGAACTACAATAAATCTATTCCGATCCATGTCCTATCCAAGCCCATGGACGAGCTTCCTCCGTCTCCTCATGTTGCATCTCCTGTGAATGAACGCGTGAATTTTTGCTGTTGCTTCAATGAAGGAAGTATATCGCTTGGTGGAAAAGTTGAAGATACACGACTTTCTCCGGGATCGCAATGCTTTGTTTCGTTGTCTTGTCGGAACTATTCGACTTCCGATATCAATCGCATCGAAGCCAGATTGCGTCAGGAAATAAAGTGGCGGGCTTCTGGACGATCTAAAACATGCAAGAAGAATGTTGTTACAGTGGAATTCCCAAGCGTATTGGGTAATATCCAACGTCGCTCAAGAGCTTCGTCCTATGCGATGTTGATTCAGGATGAAATCCATGACATGTTCCGTGAAATTAACGATGGATCGCATCCAGGAACACTCATCATTCCACCAAATGTGCTAGATACCTACACGGGACACCTGATAACGGTTAGCCACAGGATCGAAGTCGAGGTAAAAACTGGATGTTGCATCTCGAATCCTTCCCTCTATATCCCAATCTGGATTGGACAACCCTCCTCACAAGGACATGAAGTGTACACACCTCCTCCTCCCTGTGCGCCGGGAATTGTCCAAGCTCCGGCAATTGTTGTCCCTGATTCTGATATTTATCCTGTAATTCAAATTCCGAGTTCCAGTGTCCTTCCTGTGGCATCGGCTCCTGTGGAAGAAATTGAATCGGATGTGAACGTTCCGCCATCTGCAGAAGTACCCACTTTTGATGTCTTGTTGAGAGAAATGAAAGGCACGGTTTCTCATTTGGATATGATTGAAAGAAAAATTAGAGACTCGGACTGGAGTCAAGTGTGGCAACAGATGACTCCAAGTCAATTTGGCAAGGTTGTCAGTCGAGTTCAGCTTGGCTTTGATCAACCGCGAGTTGCCAAAGCCTTGGCCGACGAAATCCCTTTGTTTCGTTGTGAGTTTGTTGTCTCTACTTTGCGGTACACGGTAGATCATCAACGTACCTTAATGGTTGAACAATTATTACCTTGTTGTTCGGACCTCAAGAGAAACAAAGATTTGATACTGCAGGAACTGACCGATTGGGAAAAGTTGGTGACCGAGAGCTCGTTTGTGCACTCTCTTTCTCAGAGTTAAGAGCACTAAGCACCCAACAAATCCAACACCCTGGAGATGAAGAAGACATGATCCACGTCGATCTAGCGGCTCACATCACTTCACATTCTTAGGCGGCATTGCCAATCACTTGCTCATTGTTGTCCACTGCAGAAGGGAAAGAATCAACCATAAGTCCTACTCCTAAGACTGAATGTACCTAGCTCAAAGAAGTTGCAATCATTGATTTTCGTACTCCCTCCTGCAACTCATTTCTTCTACAATCCTCTTATTCAGATCAGTCGACCGAATGAGTAGGGACTTTAGCCTAACGAGGGCCCCAGAAAGCTGGATGATGAGGTAGCAGAAGTAGGAATTATGTTCAGTCACGTTTTGGCGACACGACTTGGGAGCTGGGGTAATCCTGAGCAGCTCGCTGTCATTCCAGGCAAAGTCTGACTACAAAGCGGAACACGACCAGAACGCTTAATCGATGTACTATAGCATAAACTATGAACATGGACAAATAGAGAACTAATAGAAAGATTTAGGCCCACCACCACCCGGTTTTTGCAACCGCCCCAAATCATACTACATTAATTTACAGACGCACCATCTTGTGCTTCATGCCGCCTTCAAATTGTGCGTCCGGCTCATGTAGGGAAATCAACAACGCTCTGAATCCGTTTGTTGTGTCGTACATAAATTCGTAGTCGAACCTGCTTTGCACCATGAAAGGAAGAGAAAGAGAAAACTTTGACCTGACAAAGTCTGTTTCTCTTTTTCGCATCTGATTCATGGCGTCTTCCAAAGCAAGTTTCATTCGTAGGTTTTTCTCCTCGACATGCCACTCTCTGTGCATGTGTTGGGTTAGATAATGGATATGAGTTGCGTTGTCAGGCCAAATTACCTTCACATGTACCTGTAGCTGGCTCGGATCCACTTCAATCAAGCAATTTGTTGTGTCTTCATGTGCAATACCTGTAGGCAACACCACCAAAATCACCAAATGACGCTGTTTCTTGTCGTCGACCCACTGTGTCAAGACATGAGGAGGCTCCCAATTCCTCATCATGTCATTACCACTGTCTTCTTCATTTGTCTTTTTCCTCTTTTGTTGTAGTTGTACCTGTAGTGTCTCCTGTAATGGCATGGATCCTGCCGCCCTTTTCTTCACCATAGCCTCGTCACTGACAACAGACTCAGGAGCGACCTTGGAACCACAACAGGTAAGGACAGTGACTCAACAATCAAACAAACTGTGTACACTGGCACTTACCTTGTCCTTTGGACGACCCAAACAAAGAAGGAGCTGGTTTGAGATCTCCATCATTGGGGTTCCTTACCTTTCCATCCATAGATGGGGCCGTCTCACCACGACCCAACAACTCATGACCAGTCTCTCTCTCATGTTGATCCTTCAAGTGGACTTGGTATTTTCTTTTGGCTTTGTTGAGTGCCGACCTGAATGATTCCAATTTGTACTTTTGGAAAACAGCGTGTTCCAACCACACAGATTTGGGTGTGGCGCTCTCCAGAATCAAGCCTTCTGACACGATTTTGTCAAGGAATTCGGCATCTGTTGACTTTGAATTCCACGAAAGTAGGGCACCCTCGCCCAAACTGTTGCGGCCAGACCTGGTCATCGGAGTATAGGTACTATTAGTACGTAAAACAGAAGCGCGAGGGAGTGCAAAACCAGACTGGTCTGTTCGCACGAAAACTAATTTTATGACCCTAAAAACAGTTCACCAAAATCCGGACTGGGTCGGTTTTCATCATGGACTCCATTTTTCAATCGAGGAGGCCATGCCCAATTTGGCTCCAATTCTGAAAGTAGTGCGACCCACGTATTGCCCTTACCTTGGGTCAACCGTGGGTCGTTCGTCCAAGTGAATTGGGCACTTATAAGGTGTCCTGGGTCGGTTTTAAAAAACGAGCTGGGTCGATTTTTTCGAGCCAGGTCGTTTTTTCAAAACCGACCCAGGACACTTTCTAGTGGTTCAAATGATATAATCAAGCGACCCACAGTTAACCCAAGATAAGGGCAATATGTGGGTCGCTTAAGATGTAGAAAGTAATAGGATGTTGGCGAGGTAGGGCCATTCAGAAATTCCAGTTTTTGAATGAAAACGATTTTTGAATCGATTTCTGCACCGTTCCAGGCCGGTTCCAATGACCGGACACGAATTCGAATTGGTCACTATATGTAGAACAGTACAAAGTTTAGTGTCGCTGCTCAACTGACCAGCCAATCAAATGAACGTGATGAAATTCCAAAAAACCTGTTCCAATGAACTGACAGTACTACACACAGACAGACCGAGATCAAAGTAAAGGTGTGGTCAGCATCGCGACACACACTGAGCAAACATAAATTTTCCAAAGCGGTTTTCTCCCACCATGTTGGTGACACAACAAACATTCATCAACTTGGCTCTGCCAATGCTTGGTAGAGCAAGACACTCACACTCACTTGATTTCTCACGTGCTTTTCGTTCTTACTTTGGAATGTCTCCTTTGCTCTGTGTTCATGTGTGGGATGAATTGGACAGTTCATTGCCCAAAGGTGCATCGCCTCGTCATTTGTTGTGGACACTGGCTTTTCTGAAAGTCTATGCTACAGAGGATGTTATGGTCTCAATAGCCAAAACAACGAGGAAGACCTACAGGAAGTGGGTCAAAGTGTTTGTAAATTTGTTGTATAGTGGTCTTAATTATGTAAGTACATGGCCCTACATGAATTTGCCATGAAGTCGTCCTCCTCATATCTGACCATTGCTGTTGTTCTTATAACAGGTTGTATGGGACAATAGGTTTGATTGTTGTGTACCTGGACAGGTCTGTTTCATTAGTTTGGATGGTACTGACTTCAGGATTTTGGAGCCGTCACCTTTTGATCCAAAATGGTACTCGCACAAGTTTAAGGGAGCAGGTGTGAGGTATGAGGTGGGAATCTGCCTGAAAACTGGCTGGATAGTGTGGTGGAATGGTGCATTCCCTTGTGGCGCTTGGCCAGACCTACGGATTGCCAGAGACTGGCTTGTTCAAGAGCTACTACCGAACGAGAAAGTGATTGCTGATGGTGGTTACAACGATTCTGGATGCTACTTTGTCACACCTACTGGAAGAAATGACTATCAAGACAAGATGATGGCTGATGCCAGGGCGAGACATGAAACTGTCAACAATTTACTGAAACATTACAATATCTTAAAGGAGAAATATAGAGGAGATCTGGATGGGCATCACAAGGTGTTTGGAGCAGTGGTGAATCTGGTTCAGATGAAGATTGAAAATGGTGAGGCGAAAGTGTTTCAGATCGAAGTGGAAGATGACTAGCAGTACAAATATGTAGCGGTTATGAACCGGGTGGTGGTGGGTTTTAATAGTACTAGCAGTCAGTATATCATCTTTTGTCGCTAGAGTGTTCTTTATTCAGAAAAAGCGTTCGGTAACTCCTATAGGTCACAGTCAGTATCTGACTGGTAAGGTAGCGACCTGCTCAGGATTACCCCATCTCCTTGGGCAAGGTTAGTGAACTCGTTGCCGTTAGAGCGACAAGAACAAGAGAAACATACACGAGACCATGGTGGATCGATCGGGGCTTGGCGACAGATACACTTCTGACATGAGCACGGATGAACCAGAGGTTCCGCTCTACGAGAACAGCCGTCAACGACAGAGTTACGACGAAATGGCAAATCTCTACGCAATTATCATGGCTACGGAACATTTGGAACGTTCGTACGCGCTTGATGCAATCGACGAGAAAACGTACTTGGAACAGTGCAACAGACTCATTTCTCAGTTCGGCGTTGCAGAGCACGCTATAAGGGGCCAAATGACAACCGAAACATTCATGAAAATTTACCAGATGGATTGTCCTCGGGCAGTAGAACGACTTCTTGTTGAGGGTGTCCCGCTAGCCATCAAAAGCTCAGATAAAGATGCCTATAATGCAGCCACGGTTGCAGGTAAGTATTCAGACGTCTCAGAGAGTATGCCTATATGAACTTGAGTCATCTCACAAGATTTCGCGCAGAGACTGTACAATATTTTATTACTACTATGGACGCCGTTCGTTTGGAACAACGATACGTGGACGAATTGCAACCTTTGCTGTCGGACCTTATGGATAGTCTAACCCGACTTCCACAAACACCAAATGACTTTGAGCCAAATCGTAAGGTTCAACACTGGCTACGGAAGTTGAATTCCCTCCGAGCTGTAGATCAGATTGAAGAAAGTGATGCAAGGCAGCTCCTTCATGACTTAGATTCTGCTTACACTGAATTCACTCGATACCTCAAATCTCAAGGAAGTTCGTAGACTCACGTCAGTCGAAACGTTCCGTTATCAAGCCTTTTCACATTTGACTTTAGCAAGACTGTCCCTCCATTGGCACATTGCGGTGAGCAGATGAATGAATTTCATTCAGCTTGAGGCCGTCTTTCTTCGTAGACCCCTGTCTGATGGCCTTTAAATTTGTTGACAAACAATCTTAGTCACTAGTGAGAAAAATATATATCCACGGCCTTCCCGTAGTCTAGGAACGATCGACTCTCGTGGTCCATTACCTGTACTGTTCAAATCCTGTCCATCCATCGAACTAATGCTGTGGCTGTGGTGTGCGCCGATGACTACGATATTTGCAGTGTGCGGTAGCAACGAGGAGCTGAACGCGACGATGAGATACAAGCAGTGAACCGGTGATGACATTCAACTTTTCAAGAACGTTGGATTGGCATCAGTACTATTAAATTAGACCTAAAAGTAACCAGAGTGGTCAGTTCCCAACGAAAGATCCCGGAAAAGGTCCTTAGTCCTCGTCCTTTTCATCACCGACAGGGATGTATCGCCAAACGACAGCCAGCAAACTTCCTGTCAAGGCCATCCACACAACGGATACGGCAGAGGGAATACGCGCTGCGTAGTCGCCAAAATGGAGTTTCGCCAGGAGAAAACCAAATGCCGAACTCTTCATACTGGTTTCAATCGCGATGGTGCGGCACGTCGTTTCGGTGAATCCGGTTATTTTCGGCAGAATGTATCCAACCAAACCGCCAACCAAATGAAGAAGCAACAAGGGGAGCTGCAACGACAATCCGGCACTTAGGATGGGTTCCGCGACCTGGGCCACGGCACTGGCAACCAACAAGCATGTGGACACAACACCAACAACTGGAGCAAAGGGGAGGATCGTTTCCACAAATTTGGGAAGGAAACGATTAGCGGTCATTCCAATGGCAATGGGAGCCAATACAACCTGCGAAATACAACATCAGGATCAGAATGTATTCATGGACGAGTGACCTTTTCCCTTTCCGACCATTTGACTCACCTGAATGGTCGATTTGGCGATACCAGCCGCGTCAACAGGTACAACAGCTCCTAGCAAACCTTTGCAAAGAAGAGGTGTCATGAAAATTGCTCCAATGGTTGTGGCTGTGGTCATGAGCACCGACAAGGCGACATTGCCCTTGGCAATGTAAGTGCATAAGTTTGAGGCCTGTCCACCATTGATGCTTCCCACCAACACCATACCGGCAATCAAGGCCTTGTCCAAGGCGAAGGCGTTTCCAAGGCCAAGTGCAAGAAGGGGCATCATGGCGTAACACATGACGAACTGCATAATTGTGGGAGTTGGACGTTGCGCCACCTGGACAAAATCGTCGGGCGTCAGAGTGATTCCCATCGAAAGCATCAACGCTGCAAGCCCTGCAGTGAAGTATTCGGTAGTGAACCATGCAAATGACTGAGGACTTTTGAGCGCAATACCCGTAAACAACACAGTCCAAACCGGAAAGAGAGTAGTGGCGACGTTCGCAGTTGTTGTGTAAGCGTCAAAAATCTTTTGGCCGAGCGTCTTCTCTTTTTCAGGTTCATCCCCTGGTGCCTCCTTCATTTCGCATAAACAAAGGGTGAGAGGGGGCTTTTCAAATCTGATACACTAGAATCCGTAACAACACGTACCGCGAGAGCCTCCGAAAAGGCAACAGTGAGCTTTCGCGAAAACTGTGTCGGCACGACCAAAGCCTTCTCAGCAACAATACTGCGTGAAAGCACATTCTTGATCAAAAGATCGTTGGACCGAATTGATGAGAGGCAGGTTCAGAACGATAAAGTGTGAGTGCGAGCTACTTCGTGGAGGTATAGGACAACAAACGAACCCCACAATGACATACGGTGGTGGGAGCCGATGGCGAAAATGCCGCAGCAAACGGAAACAGTGCGATAGAAACGAATTGGAAAACCTTCATTTCGATGATAGGGTTGTTGTAGAACTTTCTTCTTTCAATAAGAATGCACCGATGACATCCGCTTTTGTCAGATATCTGAGGGATTGTGATGTCTCGGATGCCGAGATCTTCTGGGATGGGCCGTCATAACTCGTCATTCGACGATGTCGATCCGACCCCTTGGATTGACGGACAGAAGGAAGGACGGTGGTGTCTTGTTTCTGGTTAGTAGTAAGAATGTCTAAATATCCTGCTAGTTTGTTCTCAGAAGGACGATGTGGATTGTGGATTGTGGATTGATCGTGCTTGTAGGTATGGCTGGCGCCACCGCACGTGAATGTGAGGAGAGGAAGGCCTACCACGGATAGCCGGTACGCGCGCTAGTTAAACAGAGACATGCGTTGTATTTCTTGAAGCGTGGCATTGGAATATTAATGATTTAAATGATGCCGAGTCGAGACATACATGGCTTGTGTGCCCGCGTGTTTATCACGGTTGGGCAGCCGCACCCTATTGTACGACCACAGACCACACACACCGTCAACAATACGCTTTGGCCATTGGCTCTTGAAACTTGGAAGAGAAGTTGTTGTTGCAGTGATCGATTGCTGTTTTGTTTTTGCTTCGCGGTCTTGAGGAAGCGAAAGACTATTGGAAGGTTCCCACTCTCTGTGGGCATGATATGAGTTTTCCCTTGCATCGCTCTGAGGTGAAAAAGGACGAGGAGGAGTTACCAGCGAGGGAAGGAGATCCGCTGTTACCTGCCGGTGGTCGAGGAACAAGGCCGGACTCCACCGCTTCACCGTTCGTCGATAGCAACGCAGCGCACAGAGGAAGCAGTAACTTGCGTGCCCGAAGATCGTCGCGTTCCCCTTCACACGTTCAAAAAGCGGGTGGATCAACTACATCTCAGTTGACATCCATTTCACCCAAGACTACTACCACCAACAAAAGAGAACACTTGGCCAATTCTCAAATGGTCAACGCCGATGATGATTCATCGACAACATCCTCCGCAATTTTCTATGCTGCTACTGCTGAATCATCAGCTGCAAATAATAACGTTGATCAATCTAAGAGGTATATTGATTTCATCGAGATGACCTCGGAAGGTCAGGCCGGTGGTCCTCCTCACAATTCGTTGGCCTCCGGCACAGCTCAAAGTGATGAAATAAGTCAACACCGGCATCATCTCTTGCCGTCATCAATTCCCCGTCGTTCACCCACCTCGGCGCAACAATCTCACCTTCAACCAGGTGTATTGCACAACTCGGGAATTCCTCCATACGAACCACCTCCGTATCGGCCTCCATCCCCGGATGAAGGGAGAACAGACGCGAGATCAACAGGAAGCAGTGGATCTGATGAAGAGCAACCGCAAACAGAAATCCCAGAAGAGATATACGCTGTCAGAAAGGCTGCGTTGAAAGTCATGAAACCGTTGACCAAAACATGGGTAAGTATCATGTATGCTGTTCCCAGCTGATTGCGAGGCTCTTTCCAATCTTTGTGTTGTCTTTTCTTTTATTCAGATTGTCATATCAGTAGGATTTTCGCTGACTGCTCTCTTTGGAGCAGCAAGATGGACTCTGTTACTTCCAACTGTTCCCTATTGGTTCATTCTTCTCCCCTGTTGGTCATCACACGTTGGCCTTGTTTGGCTACATATATTGTCTGCCAAAGCACTGTCCAATTTTATTGCCGAGGCTAATGATGGAAGACAGAGACCAGATTCGAGAGATCATCTGAATAGGACAGAATACCTTCCATTACTTCAGAGATCTCTCAAGTTCGGTCTCAAGACTGGCATTCTGTCTTTCTTTGTTTTTATCTTTGAAATTCTTATCTTCATAAGATTGTCGCGAGGCTCAATCACACTCACAGCAGCTTTCGTTCCATTGTGGGTTTTGGTCGCTGGAGGAATATTCGATGGGCTTGTTTGTAAGACCCAACACTTTTTGAGAGTTTTATGCTGGATCCTCTGTTTTACTGCCATGACTCTTGTTGTACTCAAGGTCGACTACGGCTACGATGAAATTCGATGGAGAATTATTGTTTGGCCGGTTGTTGCTGTGCTGAGCATTGCTTCTGGAAGCTTGATATACATTGTCTACGGCCATCAAATCCGGTATTACAGACTGACAGATAGCCAGTACACGGCGGGTACTCTTTATGGGGTGGCAGCCTTGATATGTATTGTTCTTCTGTTCATAATTGGAGAAGTCATGCCCTTGTCACGTCCTGTGGAAGTGCAATCCAAACTCATTGTCGTTGTTTTGGCGCCATTAGTTGTCAGCTTGACTGGCATGGGAGCCTGGGTTGTGAGTCGCGATGAATTCAGTCGACTGCTGCTGTTCGGTGGACAATCCGCCGTGCATCCCAAAAAGCTTCGTTGGATTCCGCAAGATGGCTGGACATGTGTCCAGGGAAAGGGTGTTACTGCAATCCCAATGTTTGGAGAAGTGAGCTTCCGACCATTAGAGCGCAAGGCGTCGATAAGGTCAACAGCTCTAGAACTCTGTGTATGTTGCAGTGGCCGCGGTTGCTGTTACCCTTATGCAGAGGAGGAGGAAGAACTACCACCGTCCAGCAGCCATCCCTACCTTGATTCAGCACTTCCTGGTAGTGGTAGAGGCAAACGGAGTTCCAATTCTTTCAATACGCTACGAGGACTGTAACACCAACGATGGTATAGAGCTAGAACATTTTTGCAGAAGAATCACTCATAAAACTCACTAGAACACGACATTGTTGTCACATGTACATGCAGCTTCGAATTGCTGGATCTACCTAGGGTAAATTAGTTGAGGTACTTTTGTTTCAGTCGCTTCAAGATGCTGTACTCTCGGCCGACGAACTTGTCCAATAACATTCGTACATCCTCCACCTTTTCGGGTGCATGTTCTTGTACAATTGCAATGCATCGTTCTGCGGGACTCATATGAGGGCTAAAGGGTTTGGGTGGTGGTTCGTCGGTCCAAATTCGCCATGTGCGAGATTCGTCGTGTATCCGCAACGTCAAGTCCCCGTCGGGTGCATTGCGAGCTTGTTCCAACAACATATCGGCTGTCGAGAAATCTTTTTCCCTTCGAGCGATATCCCGTTGAGTTAATAATCCATACACAAGGTCGGGATTCACGCAGGCATCATTCTCGGGCGTTGTTGGTATTTGTCGCCATGCCTGCTTCTTTTCCTTTCCACTTCGCCATCCTCCATCGCCCTTAATTTCTTGAATCATTGTTGGAACGTGTTTTCCGTCTATAGATACCCACCATAGCTTGAGACGATCGTCGAGATAAACTCCAAACTTAAACTTGAGCTCATCTCGGATATTGTCGGAAACTTCGTAATTACGACGACGACGGGCATCGTCGCGCGCACGAATCAAGGAAAGAACCTCGGTTTGGTCGGAATCTGACAACAAACTCATACTATTTTCCTCATCAGCACAGGACCACATGCGAGTGCTGTCTTGCCGCCGATTGTTGTTGTTGCTGTTGTTGTAGTTTCGGTTTCGGAGAGTTGCACCCTCCCTTTCTTCTTGGACGTCCTCTCGCACAAACAGAGAGCTACCGTTCAATGGGTGATTTCTCATGATAGCAATGGCTGTTTGAGCCATTTCAGTATTTTCATACTGGACAACACCATGGCCTTTGGATTCTCCTGTCCTTGGATCTCGACTGACCGAAGCAAATACAACATTCCCGGCCACTCGAAAGTGATCCTTAAGGTCCTGCCACGATGCGTCGGATGGAATACCCTGTACAAACACGCGCGTTCCTCGAAAATCTTGACGAAAAGACTTGCTTGGTCGAGTCGTATCTTTGTCACGTTGTGAGGAATAATGTTGTCCTTGTTGCTGACGAGGTCGATCATAATCCGTCCGACGATTGCTGGTTTCTACATCTCCCTGAGCAGAAGGGAACATTGCATTTCGTTGCATCCATGATGCTCCCCGTTCCGATGGAAACTGTGCCGATTGTGAGGAGACAGGATTCCCTCGTTCTACTTCAGATTTTTCATATTGATCGTACGATGTCTCGTCTCCATCGTTCTCGTATTCGTCATCAAAGGAAGGAGAATTCTGCCAAGCTTCAGTCTGCGAATCTGCGAGACTATCTTCTTGGCCAACAGAAGAATCGTCATTGTCGTCCTCGAAAATCGTGAAATCAGGAGGATCATATCTCCCATTATCATCCATGTACATGAAAAGTGGGCGATGGTTGAGAATCTTCCTTGCGCAACGATTGTGTCGTCCACAGACGAGGGTCGTATATGCCATCACATCAACCGAGACCCAGGTGACCAGGAACGCCGAAACCAACAACAACAACACTCGCCCGCCACTTCGTCTATGACGCTTCCATCTTAGCGCCATCTTTTGCTGTACTCCTTGCTCTTTGTATGGTGGCGAGGTTAGATGTCAATCGCTGTGATTTTGATGCCATCCCACTGGAATCATGTGGCCATCAGAACGGTCGCTTTTGATCCGCGGACGGGCGAGAGCAGACGTCGCTGTTCAGACGCACAAAGATTCTACAGACAAGGTCCCCCGACCATGGTGGAGAAAACATCAAAAAGGAAAGAAGAATGAAAAGGAACAAGACCAACTCGTCGTGAACAGAAATGGTTCAAGAGAATAGCACTGATTCTCCATTTCCCAATCTACCTACTTCGACAAGGGCGAGTTCGAGAAAAAACCGTGTTTATGTTTTTCGTGAATTTCTCCTACAGACCTACGGCATACAAGACGACGATGAGACCCCCAAGTCTCCCTCGCTGCTGAAAAAGGGAGATGTTATATTGGATGTTGCTGGTGGAAAAGGTGATTTGTCCTGGCTTCTATGCAACGTCGATGACGTCCATTCTGTGATTGTCGATCCTCGACCGTCCAAGTCCGATCATTTGTTGCGCTCCGTTGCCTATTTGAGAAATCATCCAGAGCTTATCGCGGAACGATCCATTCCTGGTCTACCTACATATCAACCGTTGGCTTGTCTGGTGAACCAGATTGGCGATTCAGCCGAAAGTATCCGTAAACCAAAGAATATGCGCATCTTGGTGAATGAACAACTTGTGGAGGCAGTGCGCCATTATAAAAAATGCAACTCCATTGACGACTGGAATCTGTTTTGGAACAATGCTCGAAAGCACGTTAGAGACTCTTACGAGTCGGAAAGACTAGAACATGAGATTGTGGCCGAGAATGAAGTTTCCAATGCAGAGACTGCTCTGCTCGACATTTTGTTACGAGTACGCTTAATTGTTGGTTTCCACCCCGATCAAGCCACAGAAGCATCGATCGATTTAGCCATGCTACTAAATGTTCCGTTTGCCATGGTTCCTTGCTGTGTCTTTCCGTCAGAATTTCCCCATCGAACCAATATCGATGGCACTCGCGTCCGGACCTACACCGAATTCATCGACTATCTTTGCCGAAAGACTCCCCATGTACGCAAGGCATACTTGAATTTCTTCTTCACGGATACCGCCAAAAACCAAGTTCTTTATACAATGCCCTCAGATCTTATGAACGCGAAGTCGGGTGGGTAGGAGATGTCCAATATGTTTCAATATTTTTGATGTTTAGTTCAAATCGCGATAACTCAGTGGAACGAGGCATGCACATAATAGTTTGTGGCTCATATTGCGTTATTACTTCTCCTCCTAAACGGTTGTCTATTTGAGGTCGCTCTTACTCCTAAATTGTTGTCCACTTAGAGGGTACCGTCATGAAGTATCGCTCCATGGCATTGGTAAATCGAGCTTTGTACAGAGGTGGTTGGATGATCGTGGGAGCTTCACTACCAACCACCATGGGCAATGACTTCCCAACGCGTTCCATTTGCTTCAGAATGTCGTACTGGCGCATGAAATCAATGATACCCACAACAAGTTCCATCTTTTCCTCGTCTAACCCGACCAAAATTGAGTAGTCCAAAACGTTGATAATGTTCAAGAAAAGAGTGTCATTCAAGATTGACATTTGGAAGACGGCCTTGGCTCGATCTGTCATGGGCATCGGACGACCCAATGTGAACTCAAGGAAATCTCCGTCCAGAAGTGTGCCTGGTCCTTTCTCAACAGGAGATGGATGCTCTAAATGACCACTTTCGTCTACCGTCTCTCCAGCACCTTCTGTTCGACTTGAATCTATTGCATCCGAGACTCGACGCTTGGAAGCTGCCGTTGTAACTTCAGAACTTGGCGTTTCTGGGTGCTGGTGAAGATTGTTAGAATGATCATGATCTTTGTTACTTTGGATGTTTGCCGCGAACCGGCCTCGCAAAGAACCTTTCAAATCAAAGATTTTCGTGATTTTGCGATTGTAAAATATATTTTGCATCACTGCAACTTGCTCCATACTTCGCTTGCCGGTCGCTCTGTTGTGCACGCCAATCTGATAAACACCAACAATTTTACAAAGAACAGTTGGGAGTCCATGGAAGAATGCTTTGCTTAGGTATTCAAAGTAAGCAGGAGCACAGTCCAAGAACATCTGCAATTCTGTTCTCGATATGCACTTGATAACGAAACGATCATCGGAGGTTCGAGAGAAGCTGGCACCACTTTTGCCACCACTTGCTGCCCACGAGTACGTTGAAGACAGGCTTTCGATGTAACTCTGTTCCACGTCCAGAGTGCGCCCATGATTCGGGTCATCGACCTTCCCATATTGATCCGCCAAGAAAACTTGACGAACAGCATGAAACTGAGTTGCCCAATAGGTCGTGCATACAAATTTACACGTCACCTGTCCTTTTCCATCGTAATCACGGAATGTGTGCTTGATATGAGTTTTATTGCGCTCCAGCATTCTACGCTCCGTTGTTCTCTGTTCATCCCAGCCACCATCGATTCCAGATGGACCCATCCCCAGTGCATCTCCTCCCATCCTTCTACTGTCTGGACCATCTTCGGACATCGAGGATCCCATTGAACCACTACCATCACTTCTTCCATCATAACCATTCCCGTATTTGGAAAAATGTTTGAACTCCTTGGCGTATTCAGATGACGACAGAGAGTAGGCAATGATGGAGCTCCATTGTTCATCGAACACTGGGACTACAATGTTGTTCACACCCGGAGGCAGCGAAGGACGTCCTTCCGCAAGTATTCCTAAATCAACAACGTAAGCGTTTTCGTCCCGGCTTCCTCTGTTGAAAAACCTATTCAGAGCAGACTTCACGGCCCCTCCTGGAGTAGATTTCTGTTCGCTAGTAGAGGACGATTCTTGGCCCAAGGGACCATCGGCTGACCTTCGTGTGCCCAGTGACTTCGTTGGCGTGGGTCGATTTCTCCGATCATTCACATGGTTTGGTTTCGTTTGTAAACGGCGACGGGAGGCAAGAACGTCAGCATCGACTCCATCTGCAAAGTCAATCGAAACTTCAGAATCTTCAAATTCATCATCGTACTCGTCATGATGAGATACTTCATTCTTTGGGAGAAAAGAAAGTGCCTCGTCCATATCGGATGTGTTGAATGAAGCGTAGCGCTCATTCAGTTCCCGCAAACGTTTTATTCCTGCGTTCAGCTGATCATTGAAAGCTTCACTACCTCCAACATCCGGTCTCGAACTGGCAGACGCACTGAGTTTCTTCATTGCTGTGATCGCCTTGCCGGCGCATGAAAGTTTTTCATTCCATGAAGAAGTCAGGAGGAACAGATAGCGTCTAGCAAACCAGGGAAAACGTAGCAGAGCTTCGCTCACAGTTGCTTCTTCTCGACGACGGCAATCGTCAGAAACAGAAGCGATCTTCTCTTGAAGCGTCTTTGCTGCCCTGTCGACGTCCAATCCAATTCGATTTAACTCCGAGAGAACTGTTTGCAAATGCTCTGGTCTGTTCACAGCGGAATGGAACAGTGACCTCGCTTCGCGGATCACTCGATCAATATGTTTATCAAATTTCACAAAAAGATCTGAGGATGCAGTTGAGATTAGGTCCAGACGCCTCAACGTTTCTTCCTTGTGAAAAGGGAAGTGCATGGGGAGGTTAGCCCGGACAAAAACTTCATACGGGATTATGGGTTCGTACGTGAAACGAGCTGAGAGTCTTCCGCAGCCGAAGAAGAGAGCGGATGATTGCAACGGGCACGAACAACACTGTTCAGAAGCATTAAGAATCGCGTCTCGATTGTAGAAAAACGATTCCAAAAACTTCCCAAAGGAAAACTTCCACGTATCTTCACTGATGAAGGACAGAGGCGAAACCATCTTTTCACATTTACGACAATAGGTCCATGTTGCAATTGGCTTGTCTGCATCGTCATCTGATGCATCGGGACTTTCGCTTGTACTTCGTTTGGCCTTGTCAGGGTGAGATGGAAGTTCTTCATCAAGCTCTTCGACAACTATGTTTAACAGCCCATCATTATGGACGAAGCTCAACGAGTGTTCCAAGACAGACTTCTTACAATTTGGGTTTTGACACTTTAAGGAAAGATTGAAGCAAGAATCGCGAAGAAACTGGCCCAAGGAAACATCTTGAAGCGAGTAGTAGCATATACCCTTCACTTCAGCAGGACAGCACTGCGACTTCTCAGTCATCCAAATGGAAGTGACGAGAATGGCACCATGGTCGAATGCTGTTATGTCCCCGTTGTCTTGTCTTGCATACTCGTCCTCCCCGTTCCACGGACGAACTTTTCTTCCGTTAGGTGCTTCCCCAAAGTCCACACACCTGCACCCATCAAGGAGGAAAAGAAAGACAACAATTGAGAAAACATATCATTAGAAGAAGGCGCCACCATCGCAAAGCGGGCCCTCTAGAGAATGGCCAAGGAAATGAACGTACAGAGAAGAGCTGAATCGGTGTTTTGGAAGCTCCTTGTATTCAGGTCTCAACCTTGCGCCTCGTTCTTTCAGATAGCTTGTTTCAAGCCTTAAGCTGTAAGCTGATAAAACAAGGAATCGCAGCACCACTTTGACCTGCTTGAGAGCAGCACGGCTTGCTCCACGAAGAACGATAGTGCATCCAAGCTTCTTCGGACATCCTTCAAGCATTACGAACGTTTGAGCAACTCCCCGTTTTGCAAGCCCAGTTTTCACCGCTTCCGCTCCATCATGTACACCTTCTCCTAGTTTGCTCGCGGCCAGAGCAGACTGCCGGTCGGCGTTGCTCAAACTAGGATCTAACAGAAGGTCTCGAATCGACCTCTTACCAAGATGCGTCTCCTCTCCCAACCGGTCGCCACCAATTTTACCTTCTTGACTATCGCTACTGTCACTGCTGCCGTTCGTCCAAAGTTCATTGTCACGAAAGGTGACGAGTCGAAATCGATTACAAGTGCCGAGAACTTTAGCACCAAATTGGTTCATTACATGGTCAGTGCTAGAAATGATGGTTGCACCAGTCTGGCGCGAAATCCTGCTCAATAGATTCGACTTCACTTGTTGTATGAGAACCACTCCAGCTTTCAGCAACAGCTCTTGAGCACGGCGGCTACTCACAGTAGCGACACGATGTAAGAGTATCATAATGTTTTGTTCAGGAACGACATTCAGGGCACTTACCTCACAAATCGACCCGTCATTAAAATATCGGGCTTCAACTTAAGAATTTTGCCAACAAGGATTTCCATGTACTTGTCTTCCTGTTCAAAAAGTGTCTCTAAAGACGCAATCCTATTTTCAGTACGTGTGAATTCTATGCCACCGCTCAGAAGCATGATTCTCGGGTTTTCGATCTCTCTCGCCATGCGTTTGTGACTAACGGTTTTCCTGAAAACAACTCCTGACAAATACGCACAATCACGATGGCTTCCCCCGGGTATTGTTTTGATCTTGCAGTACGGGCGGATGTCCAATAGATCTCCCTTTCGCACATTTGGCTCAACGGTGGCACAGCATCTTGTGGCCAGAGTGAGGAGCTGATTGATCCATTTCTTTTTCATTGCTTCATGACCTGCCATCGAATTCAACAACAGAGGTGCATGATGACGGAGGAGATCATCGCACATGTTTTCCAAATGTTCAGCGGCTACCATGCCGAGATGATAGTGGCCTTCTCGCACTGCTTCCAGGGAAACTGCGGGAGCAACGCTATTTCCACTGGAGCTTGTGCGGCTTGGAACTGGAGGTGGAACGATTGGTCGACTGTTCGAAGCTGTTGAAGAAGTACCAGTGAAGGGAATCCACGAAGACGCGGAAGTAGTCGAGGGCGGGTTTGGGTGATTGTTTGGCGTTGACCCATGGCCCCCTTTGTATTGCGGCGGAGCATTGGTGGACGTAGACTGTGAAATAGTTGAGGCTCCAGCGGAGCTGAGTGGTACGTTAGACTCCGAAGAAGGAATACCATGATTCCTATCTCCGTGTCTTTTCGTAACGTTGGACTCTGAGAGACGCTGTAGCACTGTTTCTATATCTCTGAGGCTTCTGCTACGAGAAGCTGGGTCAACCGAGTCGTCGAACCCCGATCCGGAAAGAGATGGATGAACACTGTCAGCGCAATCCGGTGGTTGGAGAGGGATCGTAATTCCTGCAGAGCCTGTCGCATTGCTGCCATTGTTTGTAGTCTGACTATCACTGCTATCTCCAATCAGCCCCCCTCGTTCTGTAACTTGTTCATTGCACATTTGGCAGACTCTAACCGTTGAGCCGGCTTTGTGTGGTACAAAGTAGGCACTGCATTGGTTACAAAACACTTGCCCACAGATTCGACAATGATGGCGACGACGAAATACCGTGAAGGTTGCTTCACAGGAATAGCATTGCTTGCACAATTTATCCGGCATCCAATGCTGACGACTGTCAGGCTGTGACAGAGAATCAACCTCTGCGGGAGGTGGTGAACGCAGGGGGAAGTTATGTGGTGACTCTGTATCATCCTTCAAATTTCCTTGTACAGCTTCCTGCGGCGTACGACTCTTTTCCATAGTCACTGCGGATGATAAGGGTGATGGGAAATGCGAGCCACGAATGTTCCGAGAGGTACGATCAGAGTTTCTTGCCGATGAAAGCCCTCGGTCAACCCAATCAAGCGGCCTCGAAGCTTGGTCGGAATGTCGTGATGAGAAGCCTTTCGAGGACGCATGAAGTTCTGATTGGTCTGAATTTCTCCAAAGGAATTGTTCGTCTTCGTCCCAATCATCTTTTCTCCCCGCTTTGCTCGCGCGGTGGTTGCTGGAGTTTCTTTCCGAGCCTTTTGTTGTCGTCGCTTTGGCATTGTGCGATAGAACTGAGTTGTCAGGGAGGCAATCTAGGCCATCCTCTTGATCAGAGCCTCCCGTATCAAACATATCGTAGTCCTCCACCAGTGAAGGCACGTAACCCAAAGAAAGCCAGTCCTTAGGCTCGTGACTTCCAAACGGAGGAAACTGAGACAACAGTTCGGCGGCGATTCTATCCTCCTCTTCGGCACTTAAACCCTCATTGTTGGCTGATGATCCACCAGGCGCACGAAGTTTCGCTTCTTCTTCTTTCTCAGCAGCGAGCTGCCATGAAGGAAGCCAATTCATACTGTTCAACATGGTGAAGACTGTTGGGTGATCTGTAGTCAGAAGTCAGAACAATCAACGAGATTTAAACTGTGAAAACGGCCTGTTGTTTTTCACATGAGCTTTTCTACCTCTGCTATGTCTTGATGGCGCTGATAGTGGAAAAGTACGGCTCTAGTGTCTATTCTACCCCGGTACTCATATGAGGACAAATCCTCATATGAGTACACTTTCAAAAGAAGAATATCAAATCAATCATGTACTCCTAAGTGGTTTTTAAGTTCAGATTCGTAATCTCCATACTTGAAAACGTACCCCATGATATTCTCATGCTTTAATTGTGATGAGTAGTGACGATACAGTATCAAAAACAGAATTCATCCATGTTGGAGCGATGGTGATTTTCTAAGCTGAGTGTTTGGAGGGGATAAAACAGAAGACAATCAACCTGATGAGTGTTATTATCCCTAGTGTTGATGACCAGTTGTCCTTTGCCTGATTGAGGCATCAGATTGAGAGAATTCAGCCAAAACAAGCCTCCATCACCACAGAGGAAAATTCTGAGACCGTAACAGCATTCGACACCAATACAGGGTCAAATGCGGCGTCTGAGCCTCCTGCACCCCAACAGTTCATGTACAGGAAGCACAGACACCTTCAGGGAACCAGGAAAGTGCAGTGGGAGACTCAAATCCGCCAATGTCTGTGAAGACAGTTGAACTCCCTCGACAAAATGGTTGGATTTGCCCTACATAAACTGGATGGATGCATTTTCCAACACACGTAGTGTCTTGCCACATAAACATAGAACATAATGGTTGATTGTGGTCTATTACTTTTCTATTTTAGTTGTTCATTTTTTTGGTAGAACGGCAGATTCCCATGGTTTGGTTACATTTTTTGTCGATAGCTTCGTACAAAAGCTACTGTGGTCTACGTAGATATGATTTTAGTAGGATTGTCCTCATATGAGGACAAGCGCTGTCCTCATATGAGGAAAAACCGGGGTAGAATAGACACTAGAGGTGCTCTGTTTTCCCAATAGCCTAACCTATCTCTCAACCTTAACTTTCTCATTCTACTACTTCAAAAGGCAAAAGGAGACAATGAACCCTTTCTTCGTCGTTTGATGTTGCTTTGGATTAAGCAACAAGACGTGAAGAAAAGAATCATCGCAGCAAAAATGGCCATCTCGCTGTGAAGCGTTCCGTCTCTTGGCAAAACATATTATGAGAAACACTTCGATCCAACGTACTTTAACCAAAGAACAACTTATTCGAACGAAAGCAAAGAGAGTAAAAAAAAGTATGATTAACAAATTATTGTATATCCCCTCCTCTAGAGTAAGCAAGCAGACTAAATGATACATAATACAAGGCGTACAATTTCCAAAACCAACGAGAGAAACATGTCGTGTGCCTGGAACAAATGAAAACAACCCGTGCTGCGTCGAGTGAAGCAATCACACAACCACAGCCTACCGAGGCAGTAGCGCTTTATGAAGTCAATAAACAAAACAGAATTCGAAACAATGGCCCGAAAATGATAGCAAACATCCTTGTTGACCTTCGACTCGACCTTCGGAGTGTTAATGATCCACACAAAACGACAAGTTCAATTCATGAAGAAACAGTAACATGAAATGATCCTTGCGAAAATGATGTGAAATGATACAGCGATGACAAATGTATACAAGTGAGCGGAGAGCTCAGTCGCTAGTACCATGTGATGGATCCACTCCAGAAAGAGTCGTTGTCAAAGAAACCGTCGACGTTGGCTTCTTTTTGATGGTCAACAAAGGTCTCGAGTTTATCATTGTGTAGAACGACAACTCGAGATATACGATAAACGTTGCTTGAGTGTGGAGATGACATCTCGCTTGAGATATCTTCTTCATTTGCAACAGCACAGCCTTCAGACTCAAAAGAAACATCCGCCATCTTTTTCTCTTGACGATACTCATGGCGAAATCTATGAAAAAGGTTAAAGGTGAATCAGAGGTACATAAAGGTAAGTGGTTAGTGATGAGTAGTTCGGAGAAAAGTAGAACAAGTCAACTCAAAAACTGCTCACCTTGCTGTGTCCTCTGAACTGTAATATAGCTTGGGTATGTCATCCTTTTCTGTAAAGGGTCTTGACCATACCTCAGTTACAATTTCATCACAAAAAGATACACGTCGATCAAGGCTTTCTTCGTCGGACGACATAGACGCGGTTGACAGCGTATCATCATCCGACGTTAAACTTGGTACATCTTCTACGTGGGACGATGACTTTCTGATATCCACTATACTCAAATCCCCAAACAGCTCTCTTGATGATTGTGGCAGGTTTGATGACACCGGAGATGAATCATTTTCAGGTAGTCGTCTCTCTAAACATTGCGGGTGTTCAAGCACTCGAAGGATTGTTTCTTGTTCCAGCTTGATTGTCATGGTGAGTTATTCTTGGCGAACGTGAAGCGTGGAAATAACGCGGAGAGCAATTTTATGCGAAAAAGAGTATGATAGTCCGTCCCGTATATGGCGCGAACAGTACGATTTCCCTCGCAGTTCTCAACCATTCCCACACTGTCCTGGGATGTCAACCGAGGAACCCCTACTACTCGAAGCACTCTTCGAATATTTCGAGCGCGCTTCCGGAACAGATGATAAAGATAGTACGACTAGAGACAGTCCCGGATGACTACCCGTTTACTCTTTTTCTTATACTCACTATCGCCTACTAGTGATTGACTTCAGAGCCTAGCGAGGACTATTTTTCTCGATGTCGCGCGTTCCATGCGTGCGCAGATCGCGAACTTCGAAGTTCTCGCTTCACAGACGGCACTTTCAACTGAAAATATCTAGCGCTACATGTGGTGTACCAACAGAGAGATTCAGACTCCCGGAACTCGAAGATCAATTCTGGAAGTTGTAGGCACTTGTTGAAAGAGGGAATTGAACAAAAATTGGGTGGACACACCACAAGGCGAAGAAGAATCAAATCAACGATCCCAACTCCCAACACAACAGGAAGTTGGGATTGGGGATAGCCTCTCTACCGGCAGTTGTGAGTAATGCCTAATGACATTAGATTTTCTTGCCAGCGTTACAATGCGAAGGGTATCTGAGAAAAATAGATGATCGATATCAAACGAAAAGCGAACAATAAAACCAGGTTTATGATCTCTACCCAAAAATCAACTCTCTTGCTTGTAGGGTCCTACCAAGTACCAAGAATAATATATTATTGATATCGGAATCTCTTTGGACATCTCTAGTAGAGTTGAATAGGCAAACACTCGGCTGCTGCAGTCATAAACAAAGGGACGACGAAGGGACAAAGGCAAACGCTACCTAGAGGAAGTCATGGACAAAGAGATGACATAAATGGTGAAATGGCAAAACTAGCGACCATGGCAAAACTAGCGAGCCAACTCGATGGATACAACATTTCCGCCCATAGTTTAACTGAGAATATGTCACTTTTATCTCTTATCAACAATCCGTCTTGGCTGTTCGCAAAAGTTTTTGGGAAGTGAGAAGAGTTCGCACTTTTGGAGCTTTGTGTTATCAAGTTCACACGAACGATCCGACGAATAGCGGTCAGTGATTGCTCCGATCCCATTTCCTGATTGGTAGAGGTCGACAACAAAATTCCTGGTGTAAAGCGAATTAGCACGTTTATCAACACCCCTGACCAAGGTGTAGAGACCCGGGACCTTACTGATTGTGCGGATATTCAATCATGTGCCATCATCACTACCCAGAGATCGTAGTAGTGTGACGTGGGACACGTCACAGACGTGCAGACCTGTCACGACTAAGCAAACCACGACAGAAATCCACCGACACCCGCCGCCACTGCTGGAATTCGGAGTCGCATGATATGATTTTGGGTGAGCACGCCGGCATGATTGTCGGAGTTGCAGGGTTTGAACGGCTATGAATACTACAGTACTCTTAGTTGTACCTTATCTCGGATGGAACATTTGCTCCAGAAATGGATACGTACGTTGGATGCAGTCGTTACATAGAGAGGGCAATTCCAAAATATTTGCCGGTTTTATCGCATACCGTTAAATCCGAGTCGGATGTAGCTGGCCGAGGTTGTCAGTCGACTCTTGTTGAGAATACTGCCTAAATAGATCCCCGTTCAGTCGCACGATGCGTGCTTGGCAAGAATCAATCACGCCAGCGTACGATAAACGATACGCGCTCCCCGTTATCCATAATTCCATCCCGGACCTTTCTCACAAAACTGCTTTCCGTGTTTGATCTCATCAAAAAGACTTGGAAGCAACGACGCGAAACAAGGAAAGCTCATCGACAAAACATATTGTTTTGGGTACCAACAGCTTCACGAGTCACGATGCCTCCAGCCAAGAAAGCCGCAGAGCTCCCTTTCACTACCTTTGGTGACGGTTTCGAAGTTGGTTTGCCTGAGGATGACGTAACTATGCCGTCTGCCTTTGAAGAAGATCCCCCCGTCTCCCGGCCTTCTCGAGACGAGAGCAGCCATTCCCGACCCGCTCCACCAAAACACCATGTAACAGAGAAATCGCGCAAAGCCTCTTCGGAGCCCCCTGAGGAAAAGATGGTACCAATTGATCTCGATGAGGTTTTCTCTGTGAATAGGACTATGGAGAACGAAGAAGATAGCACAACTGGAAGTCTTTTTGAAGATGGAATGGAGGAGGATGACGACGAAACCCCTTTTGATGCCGTTGAACGTGTTCGCTATTTCAACAACCCCAACTCTGCGTTGCTTGACAATGACGCCTCATTGATCCCAGGATCACCATTCAGCAAACCTGGCAACAAGACATCTTCGCGACCATCGGAGCCGTTGTCTCTCGCCAAGTATGCCTCGACACTTGCGATGTTCATCACGTTTGGATGGGTTGTGGCCCTTTTGTACGCAGCCATTTGGGACAACAAGAGTATTGGACGAGTCCTGGTCGAAGTTATCCTTGCCCTGATTTCCTTCTTTGGTTTGTTTTGGAACACCTACTTCATCATTAGTTCTATTGCGAAATGTTTCATTCCTGCCAAGGCCTTCAAAACAAACACGAAGTATTGCAGCATCATTCCGGAAACGAAGCCGCCTGAAGTATCTTGGTTGAACGTTACGATTCAAATTCCTGTGTACAAGGAATCTTTGCAAGAAGTCATGATCCCAACCTTGAAAAGTTGTATGAAAGCACGAGAACATTACATTGAAAATTCTCAAGGTGCTCACTGCAACATTGTTATCTGCGATGATGGAATGATGGCGTTTCTGAAAAATAACTTTGCTGCTGCAGAAATGCTTTGGGATGCCGTTCTCAAGACTCGCGGTCGAACTGTCAAACTCTCCAAGGTCCTCAAGACTGTTCCTCGTGCTTCTCAAAACCACCTGCGTGGTATGCGGAGCAAGAACGTGTATGAAGTTTTTCATCGGATGCTTTTCTACTACCACTACAACATTGGGTTTGTTGCAAGGTCGACTGTGGACCGCCGTGGTAAATTCAAGAAGGCATCCAACTTGAACTCTCATTTACAGTTGGCACTTGGAGCGCAACAGCTTGCCGAAAACGAAGACATTCCGTTCGCTGATGCTCTCCTCAAGGAAGCCTTCAACAGCGACGGAAGCCGACAAATCATGTTCGGCAACAACGTCAAGATTGGTCACCTTATCTGCGTGAACGATGCTGACGCCCGCATGGCAGAGTCTGTTATTATCAAGACCGTTCCAGAGTTCCTGAACGATCCTCATCTTGGGTTCACACAACATGCAACTAAAACAATGACTGAACAACGAGGGGAGTCATACTACACCAATCTTTTGTCTGTCTACACTGACGCTTTGTACCAAGGACATTTCTTGCTCTCGTCTATCATGGGTTGTCATCCTCCGCTGGTCGGTCACTCCATCTTTCTTCGAACCGAGGCTGTCAAGCAGTGTGGGCGAATGCGGATGCTTCGCAATGCGCAACGTTGGTTGAAGAACATTGGGCTACAATTCCTCCCTGTTGATCAAGTGGGATTTAGCAATCTTCACGCGAACAGCAAGGCCGAATTCTGGAGTGAATCTCATGTCTCAGAAGACTTTGAACTGATGATCCATCTCTACAACCTGGGTTTCAATGGGCGATATTGCGCCTACCCTGACTGTGAATTTGAAGAAGGAATCACTCGAACTTTTGACGAGGAAGCAGGTCGACACCGGAAGTTTGCCCTGGGAGCTCACGAATTGGTCTTCAACCCATTTCAGGAAATGATTGGTCACGGAATTTTCACTCCACTCTTTAAAACCTTCATTTCATGCGATATTCCTTCTTACTACAAGATTTTTTTGACGGCCTATCTGTGTTCTTATGCTTCTGGAGGAACCTACCTAATTGTGTTTTCTGCTGCGGCCATTGTCCATATTATTGACGCTCAAGATGAGATTGCGTCGCTCCAATACTTTTCACCAGCAGGAGTCATTGTGATTAACATTGCGGCCTTCTACGTGATCGGATACGTCACGTTCCTGATTACACTTTTGCGCATGCACTACATTAACAACAAACTTCTCTTCCCCGAATACCGAAAGCGATGCTGTGGTGCTCTTTACATTATCTTTGTCAAGATCAGGTACTGCCTATTTTTCCAGGTAAGTTGTTGTTCGCTTGAATGGAGCCATGAAGAATACACGGATCCTCACCTACTCCCTTCTTTTACACAGTTCTTCTTTTACACAGTGGCATCTATCACATACTACTTTTTGGGATCCATGGACCATTTGCTATCCCGCCCGAATATATGCGGCGCTACGAACAAGGATTCAATCTTGATGAGTCGTTGTACAGCCTTTTATGAGATGGCCAAGTTCAACTTGGGTAGTTGGGGAATAGCCTTGTTTATTGGAGGCTTGGCGTATGCTGTTGTGGCTCAGGATGAAGGATGGAAGACGGATGGAGTTCCAGATGATCTTTTGCAACACATTCTCTTCTCAGGTCCTGCAGTCTTCCTCTCGGTCATGTGCTTTGTGTCTCCCATTATTCTCAATCCATTTGTGTTGGGATGGCCATTTTTTTGCAGACCGAGAAACACCAATAATAAGGACGGTATTATGGAATACGAGGCGGCTCCGCAGGAGAAAGCAGAGCCTCCCATCGAAGGCCGCGGTAAGGTCATTGGCCTTGGAGCCTTCATGGATGCTTCGAAAGAACTTGATAACGAAATGGGACGCATCCAGAATCGACCCGATCTGGAGCTTGGAACCATCCGGGATCTTTTCAGCTCGGACGGAAGTAGTCCTGGCCCCGTGCACCCTGCCATGGTCGGTCGTCAGAGTTCTGCAACGAGCAGTAGCAGCAGTCAACTGCAACGCATCCCGGAAGCCTACCGCACATCCAAGACTACGACTCCAGCACCATTGTTGGATGACAACCTCCCCACACAAGCCAAATCACGCAGAGCATCGTCGTCGAAGCATGCTGCGGGATCCAAAAACCGTGCGACGAAATTTGACATTTAGACTTAGACCTTTCGGCGATGGATTGGGACCATCTTTCTGTATGTTCATACGTCTGTGTTTGAGGCGGGGTATCGGATGATCTTTTTTTAGTCTGTATAGCTTTGACTCCTCTTACTCCTTTGATTTAGAACTGGCTTGGAGTTGCCAAGGATCATTCATGAGGACTATGCTTCGATAGGCACCTGTAAAGTTAGCAAAGCATCGTAGAGAGGGTAGCTATGGGGGCTATGTGCTGGATTCGGCACATAGCATTCGTACCCCTAGCTCTTTTGGATCTTTCCCATCACCCAAAAATATCCTCGTCGTGAAGGTGAGCTGCTACAATCGATGGATCATGGCGAATGAAGACAAAGCCTTTCCTGTTGACCAATTGATTCCCAAGGACGATACCAACGTGGTGGCATTTCTGAAAGCTCATCCCACATACGATGGTCGGAACGTTTGCATCGGAATCTTGGATACAGGGATTGACCCTGGCTCGTCCCAGGCCTTGCGCACCATGTTGGATGGGACGACGCCGAAATTGATAAATGTCGTTGACTGTACAGGTGCTGGGGATGTGAATGTGTCAAGGCAAGCGGAGGCCACCTGGGTGGAAGCTAATGATGAACATGGTGTTCCTGCCCATTGGGCGGTCCAAGGCCTGACCGGACGAGAGTTGATGCTGAGTCCATTATGGAAGTTTGAGACATTTCCATCGTCTTGTGGAGTCGTCAATGGAACAGAGTCATCTTTAGATACCAGCAGTCCAGAGGAGAAAAAGAGGGTTCCAGTACGACTAGGGATCAAGTGTGGTTACGACATTTTCCCAGATGATTTGAAGCGACGACTACAGGCAGAACGGCAAACACGGTTGGATGTGGAAATTGCCAAGTACGAAGCGTTGGTTCGAAAAGACTTGGCAGAGTGGAGTGAAGCAAACAATGGATCTACCAACGTCGATCCGGATGTTTTGCGTCAACGCGATGATCTACAAGCCCGTCTCGACATTTTATCCAGTAAGGAGTGGCGCAAAGATCCAGGTCCCGTCTACGATTGTGTGGTTTTCTACGACGGCCAAAATCATCGAGCCATTGTCACTGAAACAGCAGATTCTCGATCCCATACACCCCTTGCCGCATATAGAGTGGAACAGCAGTTTGCTCAACTCGGCGTCATGGACCAATTAAATTACGCAGTCAACTTCTACAAAGAGGGTACAATCTTGTCTATTGTCGTGGATGCCTCCTCACATGGCACTCATGTGGCTGCCATTGCTGCCGCTGCAGATGGATCCGGCCGTAATGGTGTCGCACCTGGGGCATCCCTGGTCAGTCTCAAGATTGGAGACATCCGACTGTCAAAGATGGAAACCAGGGCATCCTTGACACGGGCCTTGATTGAATCCATCCACCACAAATGTGACCTGATCAACATGTCGTATGGTGAACCCAGCAGCGTTGTCCATGGAGGAAGTTTCATAAAACTTGTCGAAGAACTTGTGTGGAAGCATAACATTGAGTTCATTACCTCGGCCGGAAACGACGGACCGGCTATTTCTACAATTGGTCACCCAGGTGCATTCTCTGCATGTTTTGCGGTTGCTGCATATGTCTCACCATCAATGGCGAAAGTATTGTACAGCATGCCTCTTGATGAAAATGATGATGGAACCGCTTCGTTCAAAGGACAAGAAGATTTCCCAGGTGGAACGTATACCTGGAGCTCTGTGGGTCCCACCTTTGATGGTGACATTGGAGTTGATATCCTGGCACCAGGCGGAGCAATCGCCCCAGTTTCGGGTTGGTCTCTGAGAAAATTAAAGCTCATGAATGGAACGAGCATGAGTAGTCCCCATGTTGCAGGATGTGTGGGACTTTTAATGTCAGCCTGTAAGGCCGAAGGTATACCTGTCTCACCGGCACGTATTCGAAGAGCAATTCAAAGTACAGCAAAGGCCGTAAACGGCATGTCCCCTCTTGATCAGGGATCAGGAATGATCCAAGTGGATAAGGCATGGGAACATCTGAAACGGACAAAGGCGCTTGCGTATCAAGATTTGTTTTATGAAATAACAATCAACAACTTGATTGGGAACCCACGGGGCATTTATCTTCGTCAACCACATGAAACATCGGTGGAACACATGTTTGTTGTAAACGTGGACCCTATGTGGCGTCTCGAAGAAGTTGTGAGTCAAGAGCAACAAGAAGAACGCAAAAGCTTCGAAGCTTGTGTGCGTCTTGAATCAACTGCCCCTGGATGGGTGTCTTGTCCAGAGTTTTTTGTGATCGTGAATGGTGGAAGGGTACGTACTTCATCCTGCATGATGACAATGTCCAGTCGTGAGCTCACAATTTTGATCCCACAGACATTCAAGATAACAGTGAATCCAGCAGGCTTGGAACCTGGACTTCATACGGCCAAAATTATTGGTACAGATTCTGACCAGACGATGTTATTCACTGTGCCAATCACTGTGGCCAAATCAATGAAGGAAGAACCAGTCGTCGACATTGGGAATCTTTCATTCGCACCCATGGATGTGAAACGATACTATCTTATGCCTCCAATGGGATCAACGTGGATGGATATTTCGATCCGTGATTGCCGCGAGCTAGGTGAACTTGATGCATCGGCAAAACAAATTGGGATTCACAAAATTCAACTTCTTCCTCATTCCACGTTTCGTGAGTGCGAGACCCGCCGAACATTTTTCATTCGTCCCACTCAAACATTGGTCACCTCCTGTCCCGTGGAGGAAGGTATTGCGACAGAGCTTGTTTTGTGGCGTCACTGGTCAACTCTTGGAAAAACCGAAATATCCGTGAACGTGGTCTTCCGTGGAATTCGGCCCTATCCAAATAATGTCACAGTCTCGACAGGAAATGGAGGTAGTTTGGTTCGGATAACGAGTTGCCTCGCCAACGAAAGCGTTCTTCCGAAAGCCCATCTCAAGAGATGGAGAACTCCAATTCGGCCCAAATCTCAAAGTACCGTTGCGCCCTTGGGAGATCGCGATGTTTTTCCCAGTCCCCACAAAGATATATACTCACTTACGTTGACGTATGAGTTCACTCAGGATGAGAAAGGCTCCATCACACCACACGTACCGGCCTTACAGGGTGTGCTTTACGAGTCTGGTTTTGACGGCCATCTAATACAAGTGTTTGATAGTGAAAACAAGTTGCTGGGCTCCTGGAGTTCAGACCCTTCCCCAATTTCCGTACCAAAGGGTTCTATCACCCTTCGCCTACAGATACGACACGATACGCCCGACGAGCTGAGTCAGATGAAAGACCTAGCAATGTGGATCGACAGGAGCATCAGTGCGATCCCTCTTTCGATTTATCCTTCGAAAGAGGCTCTTGTTCTCGGCACAGGTACGGTGAAGAAAAGAATTTTGCGCAAGCAACAATCCATGGCTTTGTTCATCTGCGAGCCGCTTGTATCCAAAATCCCATCATCCGCCAAACCCGGCGATATTCTTTACGGGGAGTTCACCGTTGGTGCTGGAGAGGAATCCTTGTCTGGTTCTGGAAAGCGGCCTGGTGGTTTCCCGATCCGATACATTGTGGGACCCAAACCACAAAAGCCTCCGTCGGATCCCGAACCTACGGAAGTTGAAGACCAACGGAGTGTTTCTGAGAAATTTGACCAAGCCATTCGAGACGCGAAACTTGAGCAACTAACAAAATTGACACAGGCTGAGACAGACAATGGCCAGTTTGATGATCTTTTCCAGAAGTTGTCCATCGAGTATCCTGGCCACTTGCCCCTCCTATTGGAACAGCTGAGATTCCTGGATTCTCTCCCCAATCGGAAAGAAAAGTTACGCGACATTGTCCTCTCCGCAGAGGTCGTAACTTCCCGAATTTCTGGAGACGAACTTGCTCTTCATTTTGGTAGAAAACATGACAGTTTTGATCCAGTGGCGTTGCAAGAAAGAAAGGAAATGAAAGAGAAAAAGGCATTTCTGGTAGAAGCCTTGGCCCGCATGGCTTTGGCTTATTCGTGCATGTCAAACGAAGAGGAGGGAGCCCATGAAAAGTTCGTGGAAACTTTGAAACATCTCAAAGAATGGATTGATATTGAATCGATTGACAAGTATTCCCAGCTGCATATGGAGAGGGAAGAGCGTGCCGGTCGACTCGGTAGTGTCTTGAAGATAGTAAACAAATTGCTGTCAAAAGATCCAAAGGAGAAGGACTTTCTGCTTCCAGTGACGAAGGCCTGGCTTTACGAAAAGCGCATTGATCTGCTTGGAAAGCTTGGGTTCCATGCTCTTGTGGACCATGACCGAATGACAAGAATCACGTCGTGTCCTCCATCTTAGGGCTTCGCAAATAAATTCATAGAGGAGTAAGGTAGAGGCATAACACAAATGATTGTGTGGTAGCTATGATAGTCCCAAGTAGGAGTAACAAGTAGGAGTAGTGTCGCTCTCGCATTTTCAGGTGAACTGTATACGGGAATTTTCGTGCCTTTTCAGGAATCAGGAATACCGCTCCTCCGGGTATGTGACATGTGACAGCAATTTTGTTTTCCGCTGTTCCAAATTCTTCCCCATTTCGTTTCTTCCATTTTTCCATGGCGTCGTTGTTCCAAGGCAAGTTGGTACAATGAATGCCTCAATGTCACTTCAGCAACGAAGGGAAGAAGAACAAAACCAAGCTAGGTCCGAAGTCACAGAGTCGGCTTCTGCGATGGATGATGGTCGACGGGAGGCGTCGATGGAGAGCTCTGGACCTGACCAGAGATACAACGTACAATTAGATGAATCACTTCTAAGCTCGGACTTCCTCATGGAGGCGACAGAACTCTTGATACCATTGGCGGAAGAAGGTCCTATGGAAACACCGGAGACAGCGATACCTTCCACAACCTCCACCATTCAAGGTGAGGCGGCTGCAACACCAGCAAACGGTACAGAAGAGTCGGAAACTGCCACTACAGCCCAACAAGGAAACGGCAGACTCAATGTGAGGCTGCGAGTTCCACCTGGTGCTCATGTCCATGTCTTGCGTCCCAACGTCGGGGGATCCACTCGACGTATGGATCGACCAACAATCCACTCGCTAGGTGGTGCCACTATTCCTATTCCACTCAGCAGACCTTCTGCCGTCCAAAACTCGACACGAGCAGGGAGAAACGCGGGCCAAGCACCCTCTACAGACTCCTCGCCTCCATCGACGGATCCAGCCCCGTTAAATGGAGGGACACCGGCCAGAAGAGTATCTCGTTACAGCCGAACCGTACCCATACATGCTACCATACCCCTCCCCATTCATGGCAATGGTGGACGTCGTCCTTCCACTGGATTCATTCAAAACGCCTCGCACGCGATTCCGCTAGCAACACCTTTTTCTGGAGGTCCTGATAATTCCCGCGTGGAGATTCCACCCCTGAGGTCGCACGTTCTTTCGGACAGCAAGCAAGAACTTGTAAATGTACTGGATGGTCGAGAGGGTGATTTGGAAGGTTTCACTTGTTCTTTATGCTGTGAGTTTATGGACAAGCCACATGGTCATTCTGGCTGTGCAATTCGTTTGTGTGAATCATGTCTTGCGCGCCTCCGTCAGATGTCTCAACCTGAAGGTGCCGAAGGACTTCTACGTTGTCCAACCTGCCGAAACATGTGTCAGTTCGAAGAGGACAAGACCCTGGTGTCCAGCCTCGAAGCTTCTCCCCGAGTTCGCTGTCGATACGCTGGTTGCAATAAAACCAACCTTTGTTTGAGCGAGGTCGCTGAACACGAGACTGTGTGCCCAGCTGTCAAGGTGGCTTGTCGCTACTCACGTTTTGGGTGCCCATGGAAAGGGCCTCGGGGTGACTTGGCAAACCATGAAGAATGCGATTGCACACTGGCAAAGGTTTCTGGCCTTGTGCAACAGCACAGGAATTTGCTTGCAAGCGTTCAACGAGCAACCAGTGAACTACAGGGACGACAAAATGGGCTCTTGCAGGTGAGTCATGTTCTTCAACAGCAAGTCCAAAATCTTGCACTTGCTACCAGACAGCAGCAACGACAGCAGAGAAACGCTATACGGGATGTTGTTACTTCTACTATTCCTATCTGTAACCCCAACAACCCCCTTCACGTGGCCGAATACATCGTGGCGCTCTTTACAGATACTCTTCAAGCTTCTCCTGGGCGTTGGAAAAGAATGGAGTCGTCGGAATCGATTGCGAGCATCTTTAATCAAATGTTGCTCGTACCATTGCTTCTGGTATCGTCTTCATTCTGCTTTCAACAAGTTTCTCTTTTATCACGCGCAAACAACGTGACATCTACCAATGAACTTGATTTTGTTGAAATCATTGCCACATGTTTCTGTATGATTACCGGGACAATTGCCATGGTGTCATCGTTTTTGTCGGACAGTTCATCTTCGTTGAAATGGAAAGTGTTTCAAGTGAAAACGGTCTACGGCGTACAACTTGGCCACCAGCATGTGGGGACGCTTGTTTCTATCTGCTCTTTCCTTCTTTATGCAATGCTCTTCTTTTATGCTCGAGAATCGGCGGGGTGGGTTTATGTTTGCTTCTTCTACACACTTGTTTCTGTTTCCTCGCTATTGTTCCCCATGTTCCTCTTGATATGTGTCAAAGAACGCCATGTTCGCCATGTCAAGATTGCCTGGGACCACGGTCGGGCGGCAGCACCGCTCATGGAGGGTTCCGTGTTGGCATTCATGTGGGTTCAGACACTGCAAACTGGACCATACCCGGAGCTATTGCTAGTGTTGGTCATGGGAGTTTTCGTTCTACTCCAGTTCTTCAATATTTCCAACCGACCAGTTCTTGTCCCATTCATTGTGCAATCTGCTACTGCTATTGCCAAGTTTCCCAAATGGGGCTCAAATGCAGAGATTTATCCAGCAGTGGTATTCTTTCTCCCCATTCTTATCTCACTGACCATTTGGACGTGTCATCGTTGCCTTGCATATGGCATAACCATGATCGGCAAATCGTCTTTGCGCCCACCGGGAGAGATTGTGCTCTTGATGGGTCTATTCAGCTGGGTGATTCTCTTGGCTCTTTAACGACGCACACACCCATAGCTTTGACAGGGTGTCTCGGGCCTTTTGTGGAGCACACACCCATAGCTTTGATAGGGTGTCGAGGGCCTTTTGCGGATAAAGCACCGCCATATACTTTGGTAGTTTGAATAATCCAGCATCAAATTCACCCATTCAACCGGACTAGTTTCGTTTTTTGCTCATGATTATCGCCGCTCGACGGTTTCGCTGCTTCTTTGTGAGCTTAGTCGCATTCTTTGCTGGTGATTCTTTTTTCGGGGGTGTCGTTGTTTTCATTGCCTCGGAGGAATGTGGCTTTTGCCCTTTAGCTTCAATGTTTGGCTTTGGGGATCCACGCGGAGCTGTCCCTCGCAGACCACGCTTTTCTTTGGAGGTGATTTCCGTCTTTCTCTCAGTTTGACGAGGGTGATTGCTTCGCTTGTCTTGTTTGAAATCGTCTTCGTTTGCGGACGAAATTTTGCGTTTCTTAGATGATCGAAGATCTGCATTGGTTTTAGCTGAAGAGACAACCTTTTCTTCAGGGTCTTGATTGTGTTCTTTCCGTTTCCGAGGCGACCCGTCTTTACTCTTTTGCTGTTTCTTTTTTTCTTTTGTTTGGGCTTTGGGTTTTCCTTTGCTCCCCTTTGCCTTTGTCGACTGAGGCGGAGTACTTTCGACGGATTTCTTTCGGTCCGAATCGGCATCTTTGATCTTTTTCTTTTCCAAAAACATGTGAATCTTTTGTCGAACTTTTTCTTGGGTTTCCTGAACGACGCCTGTGAGTTCTGTTTTTGACAGCGTCGGACGAACATTGATGCGCCGATTCAAAAGCTGCGAATGATGCAATTTTCGCGCCGCGTCGTAGGAGCCTTGGTCGGCACAATCGAGAAAGGCCACACCACGAAACTGTTTGGTCCCCGAAAGTCCCCGGTCGTACACAAATCGAACAGAGGTCAAAAGACATCCACCCTTCTCTACAAAGTGTCGACGAACATCCCATTCCGTGGCGTCAAAGGAAAGTTGTGTCACATGCAGGGAGAATGTATTGGTTTTCTTGTCCTTTGGCTTCTCCACGGATGGGTTCTCGATCACTTTGGACCCAGAAACTTTTTTGCTCTTTTTCTTAGTGTCTTTGGGTTTTGTTTCGGTGTCGCAATCACTTTCTTGGGACGGCGCCATTTCATGTTTCCGAACCCATTCTTCCGCCGCCGCTACAAGCAGGCTGTCGTCCTCGTCCTCATCGTCGTCGTTCGGATCGTTCGATGCCGCTTCGAACTTGCTGTTACTTTCATCTTTCTCTCTTTCAACTTGGTCCTTTATCGACATGTCACTGTTTTGACCATTTCCACCTTTTTTCGCCTTGTCCTTCTTCTTTTTCTTCTTTCTTGTGGACGTGCCGTTGTCACCCATCATGGGGTATCCTCCTTTTGTTGAAAAAGAAAATGGGTGTGGAAAAAATGAATGGTGGTGGATGCGAGAGAGGTTTTCTGAGCCGGGTGGCGGTGAATTTCCTGGATATTTCTCGAATTCTTCGGGAGTGAAATTTCGGTTTTCCACAACAACAGGTCATTTTGGACAAAATATTCAGCATTTTCGCATTTTCACTTTTGCATTGTTCAGTCCCGCAAAACAGAGACAACGGTCAGACGAGGAGATCGGATCTTTGATCTTTGGCGTATGTAGTTTTTTGGCAGGTTGTCAAAAAATGATCCTCGATTGCCAAGCCAGACCTGATCGGAGGCTTTGACGGAATGTTCATTGTTCACAGGGTGCATGAAACGATATTGATTCAACCGTCCAACTTGGCACAGCCTACAGTCCACGCCATTCACAATGAAATTGACAAGCGCTTCCCCAACCGGATCTTGATGGATGTGGGTTTGGTGATTGCCCGCCACGGCGACACCTTGGAATACGTGAGCCATGGTGTCTGTGTCGCAGGGCAGGGTGGTGCGCATCATTTCTGCTCGTTCAAACTCATTGTTTTTCGACCGTTTGTGGAGGAAGTTTGTCTTGGAAGAATACACCGGTCAACCAATGAGGGAATCTACGTTACATTAGGCTTTTTTGAAGATATTTTTATCCCTGCCTACTGGATGTTGCGACCAAGTGTGTACGAAGAAACGTCTGGTCTTTGGATATGGACGCCTGACTACGATGATGAGGACAACGAAGATGACGAATCTAACAAGGAAATCAAAAAGGAGGCTGATGCATCCACCCAAGGCGACACGGATGGAAATACAACAAAAAAGGATGGCGAACAACCAAAAGAAGAGGAAAATCGATACGAAATGGAAATTGGCGCCGAAATTAGATTCAAGGTCAAATCGATTCATTTTGCGCGAATCACTAATAATGCAAAAGGGAGGCAGGCTGTTCTTAGTACCACCGACAAACCCCGAACTGGAGGCCAGAACCGTCCATCGTCCGAATCGGGTGCTACAAGCAGTAATCCACCCGATATGCCTTCACAGCAGCTTCCTGTTCGCAAACGCTCATCTTCCGTAGGCTTGGATGAAGATACTGAGTTTCCTCCTGCTATGCATATCGTCGCTTCAATATGTGAGGATGGACTGGGACTGACCAGTTGGTGGGGTGGAGGTGAAGAAGACGACGACGGAGAAGAGGATGAGGAACAAGCAACAGCAGAAGAGGAATAGCTACCTAGATAGAATATGACTTTACTGTCTGGTTGGTCCGGGTCATTGATAAAAAGGAACTGCTCCAGTTGGCAGTGGGGTAATTCCACTAACCCATCACAATTTCTTCCCTGGAGCTCAAGACAGTTTCCTGTGTTACCTCTCGTGTGACGAAATTGGAGTCGTCTTCACTGTCGTAGCCTCCCAAAAGAGCCACATATTCGGCACGTCTTCGGCCACGAATCTCTCGGTTCCGTTGCAAAATATCCCGAATTTTGGATCGTTCCATACGTTTGCCCTTTGTTTCTTCCAAATACAGCTTGCGTTGGCGTACCCGATCCGCCTTGTCGAATTGTTTCTCATATTTCTTAAGATTTCGTTTCACCTTCTCAATCTCTCCTCTCGCCAACAATGTTTCGCGGCCTCTCCACTGGAACTGATAAAACGTCTCAAAGGATTGCTGACAGAGTTGCTTTCCTTGGAAACTCCAAAGGATATATCCATTGTCCATGGCAAACTTGAAATGACCTCCTTCCACTGGTTGAGAAACAATCGTCGCAACTGATCGACCTGATGGGTCCCATAGAACCTGGTTAGCACGGTAATGTTCTTTGACAACCATCGTCTTATTGTCGACATCGTAGAATTCCAATGTTCCTGATGCTGAATCACCAAGACTTGCCATGATGATATTTGTTCCAGCCGGACTCCAGAACAAAAAGTTGCATTGCTTTCCTTGGAGGGTTTCCACCTTATTAAGTTCAGAAATCAATTCCGTCTGAGTACCACCCTTGCCTTTCTTGCCCTTTGTTTCAGCCTGTTTCTTCATGTCGTAGAAAGACACATCCACCTTGGATGCACTTGGGTTCTCGGCGTGAATCATGGCAAAGCGACTTCCATTTGGTTCCCAGACAAGCGCCATCACAGCGTGCTTGGTGTCCAACATTTCGACGGGAACACCCGATTCGTTAAGTCTAAACAACTCAATGTTGTTGTAAAATGTCTTCTTACTCTTGGTATGTCGAGTGACTTTAACAGCAAGATAGTCACCTTGATCATGCCATACCATGGTACATCTTGTGACATTGAAAAGGTTCTTTTGACGCAACTGTTTTCTGGATGGAATTTCAATAAGGTCTACATGCGCCGGCGAGTTGGATGCTTCGGGCGCCTAATAACACAAGCAAGCAAAATGGGCATTTGGAGTGAGATGCGAAATGATCAAAGAGGAGACCAAACGCTGCCGATCATCTGTTTACTTACCCAATAGGCCAATACATTGGCACTCGGACTCCATTGAAACTCGCAAATCCCTTCCGTCGCCAGTGATCGTTTATCCAAGAGACGCATCGATGGTGTTTCATAAATAGATATCAGATCCTTCCCCATTCTTGCCAGGTACTTGTCATCATGCGACCAACGAAATGGTGGGGCTTCATTCTCCTTCGAAACGCCATCCGGGTACGTGGGAAATGCCCGCAGCAACTTGCCAGTTTGAATATGATACACCTTACAGGCCGCTGGATCGTTCGAATCACCACTATTGATCAAGATATAATTCTCTTGTGGACTGAACACGACCACCCGTGCACCGGGAGCGGCAAACCGACCAATCTTTTCGTAGGATTTACCTCCCCATAGAATGACACCTCTGTTTGGGACAATTGTTGCAAGATATGACCCAGCTGGCGACCAATGGCAGTAATAGTCACACCAAGCAACCCCGGCCTCTTTTTCTCGAGAGCCATCGTAATCTACCACAGGATCATTCTTGGCATCAAACCAATTCACCACTGTTTCGCGACCATAGCGAATGACAAACGAGTCCCGTTGATTGGGGTCTTCCAACCATTCCATCGTATTTGTTTTCTCCACAAACGGAGGAGGCTTTGGCTCTTGGAACTCGGTTGTTTCCACATTAGCAAGCTCCTTTGCGCGAGGATACAGAGCAACAGAAAGAGTGTGATTTTTGTCAAATTTGTATCCCTCCAATACTTTCACGGCATTCTCAGCCTCTTCGGCTGTGGCGTATTCGACCATACAAAATCCCACCGTGGAGTCCTGCTCTTCATCTAGAGGCATGTATACTCCGTTAAAGTCTTCATTTTCAACCGGTGTTCCAATTCGTTTGACTAGCTTCACCACGGCTTTCACTAATTTTTCGTACTTTGCTTTGGGAGCTTTGGGTAGATTGGTAATGATAACGCACGTCTCGTAGCTTTCGTTCAAGGGAGGGTAGTTTGGTTGAGGATCCAATGGCGTGTCGCTGAAGTAACCTGCATGAACGTTGGCCAAAAATCATCACAAATCAAGAGGGAAAAACATGTGAGATGCACATTGTATTGGCATGGAAGCACATGGTTGACCTCATTTCTTTCATACCATCGAGCTCTTCGGCCTCGTCGGCCAAAGCGTCCATCTCCTTATCCTTATCCATCTTGTATATGATCGTTTTGAGGGGTTCAATGAGACACTCGACACGTTTGACAAGGTTCAACAATGAGACAGGAACAGGGTTCAGTGTTCAGTTGACCATGGGGGCAATGAGCGGCGGCGACAGTCCGCGTCCGCGTCGACGGATGGACTTCTTCGGCTTCCCCAGACACGAGTTGACGGGACTGCGCCTTTCATGCGTAGGCATCATCGACTCTATTGTAGGTAGAATTTCGAAGATGTTCCAACTTCCAATATATCCAACATCCAACAGCTCATGATGTAAGCATTCACAACAAGTGAAGATCGACATGTTGGTTGGTCTCACAAATAGAAAGCTGAACCATAACTTGTATGCTTGCCTGATCCTATTAAGCCAATCACAAAAGTCCTTTCCGTTTGCTGGAAAATCAGTTGTATCTCGTGGGAGTGTGGTTTGGCCCACTACAAGCGGACTAGTACGAGCAATGAGTGACGAAGTCAACGGCAGTTGTGAAAATGGAGTTTGCATACCCAAGAGAGTAGCATCGGAGCAAGCTTCTACTTCTTCTACACCAGAATCTGCAACTCTCGCTCAGTCCAAAACGGGCACCGAAGAATCCGTTCCTCACAAAACGACGATTCATATTGACATTATCAGTGACACCATGTGTCCCTGGTGTTGGGTGGGCAAACGAGGTTTAGAGGAGGCGTTGGCAAAAAGTCCCGATATTGAGGCAAAAGTGAATTGGTTGCCCTACTTTCTTGACAAGAATTTACCTGAAGAGGGCAAACCTGTCAAGGATTATTACCGACAAAATTATGGTGATCCCAATGTGGGAGACAGCATGAAGCATCATTTGGTCGAGGCAGGAAAACGATGTGGGATTGACTTTGAAACTCACTTTGTTGGTCTAGATCGCTACCGGCCAACCATTCGCTCGCACCGTCTAATTGAACTTGCAAAAGAACAAGACAAGGAAGATGCAATGGTGGAAGCCCTCTTTCACATGTACTACGAAGAAGGAAAGCACCTGAATTCCATTCCACACCTTGTCGAGACTGCCTCAAAAGTTGGTTTGGAGGGTGATATTGAAGTATTTCTGCAAAGCAACGAGAAAGAACAAGAAATTTACGAAAAGGCCAACTCCCTCAAGTACAAGGCGCAGAGGGTACCAACGTTCTCGAAACCCGATCGGCCTAACATGGAGCAGCTTACATTCAGTGGAGGCCAACCTGCCACTTCCTTTATGCGCGTTTTCAGTCACATGAAGAAGCTCTGAGTTGACTTTTGACGTCAACTCTCTCTTCACCATAATCTTGACTTGGTTTCATTCACTACGTTTAATGCAATAACATGTAGTTGAACAAATTTACTAGTTTCAATCAGTAGAGCACTATAAGTACAGGGTGGGACATTGTGAAGGTAACGTGCACAATAGAACGGTGATGCCGCAAGCATTGTTGTCTCGGCAGTCAGTAAACAATGATATATGGTACGAGTTGCGCCAGTACTGTTGGTCAAGTCATGATCATCATGATCCTGAATCATCAAGGGAACTAGCCACAGTACTTTTGGTAGCATGAAAGCACTCGTCGATACAGTTCATTCTTCTTGGAAAGGATCTCATGACACAAACAGCGACGAGAATAGGTCCAATAGGTACGAGAAGATGCCTCGTGGGCTGTCGTCTTCGAAAGGACATTCTGGCTGTTCCTCTGACTGTCTTTGTTGCGTACTTGTATGATTCTTGTCACGTCCATCGTCTTGAACAAGCGATGGTTTGGTGTCCGAAGAAGCATGCTCTTCCATACGCATGGACAAGGCCATACCAAGCGACCATTCCACTTCGGAGCCGTCCACAAGGAAGGTAAAGGTAATGTCACGAGATTCTGGTGAAAATCCAAACCCATCTCGCAAGAGCGTCACCATGTACACGGACTCGAGACAGCGATGAGGCAAAACTTCTGCTCGTGTGAAGGCGTGCGCCGTATGTTGAATCTCTTCCAAATCACCCTGCCATGCTCTTCCACACAAGCCGTCCAAGGCATCGTACAACTCCTGGATGCTGGGGTTGGGCCAACTCAAGTTCAGAGCTTCGTAGGCATCCTTATTGTTTGTCGATAATTCGCGGAGACTGTCCAATGTGAAAAAGTAAAGGCTCATTGCAAAGAACTTGCCATGGACTGGAGGATGTTCCACCCCACCCACATGAGTTCCCAGATTTTCTGTCACAGATTCCTCCGGATGAGGAATGAGGCGTTGAACTTGGCGAATGCACTCGGCCGCGTCCCCCGTACCAACAAACGAATAACCCTCCCATTCCAGTTGGTAGCCTTTGAAACTACACGGGTTGGACAATAGTTCGGAGCTACATGTATCGCCATTCGCAGCAGCCTGTTTGTGTTCTTCAATCCACGTGTTCCAAAGACGTTCTCGAAATTGATCAACTCCGTAACTGAGATAAGAGGTGGCAAAAAAATCTCTCCCCTCCATTCGACCAGCAGGTTGTTTGCGAGGGTTCATACAGTTTTCCTCTGGGTTGGCACAAGACTCCTCCTCAACATCGTCCACATGGTGTCGAGGCAAGAAAACAATCTGAGTGGAGGAACCTCCCATATCCAAAGCACCAATCGGAGCTGCCGGTGAGCGAGGAATATCGGTTGTGGGCATGTGGTCCAGCTCCAGGGCCGCGTTGATTGTGCCCTTGAGGTAATTCGCGGCGACCGCACCATAAAAACCTTCCAAATCTCCCGAGAGCGTACCGATATCATCTCTTCTCATGCCGCGAAACACAAAATCCGACCGATCCATAAGCCCTTGATAAAGGGCATCGTAAATGGCATCCTGTTCCGTGATCGTCAATAACCGCATACCAGCTGTTGCGGCATACCACACACGAGTTGTATCGTGAAAAGTCGAAGGAACTACTTTGCCTGCATAGTCAAAGGCCGGCATCATATGGTCGGCGACGGCCACCGCATCCACAGGGTTTTCCAGTTCGTCGGAAAGCCGTGCAAACCCCGACAAGGGACGATTCGCACGAGACGAACCACGACGCAAGCACTCGACTTGGCCATTCTTCTTGGTTACAAACTCAAAAATATGCAACCGACTCCCCGTGGAACCTCCATCAATAACCTGTCAATAACAGGAATAGTAGACAAAAGATGAGACACTGAACGTTTCACCGTCAAAGTGACATGAGTGGTTGAACTTACAATCGAAAACGGAGATTCGATCAGAGATTCCATCGAACGGGCTCTTCCAGCGAGGAGAGCAAAGACCACGAACGACACAGCGATAAGGCGCATCATGACAAGCTATGATATCGAAGATGGGAATGGAGCAATCACAGAATCACGCAAGACCTTTCCAAAAGAAGAACCGTGGAGACGATAAACCAAGACGTTCTCTCCAAGAGCAACCAAAACAACTCGTGCAAACACACCAGACAAAAGTCGAAGGAGAAGCAGAAGCGATAAGAAATAATGAAGACCCGGTATTGCGACGACAACAGAGACTCTATGTTGTTGTGTCGTGTCTTTGACAAGGAAGAGAAAATGAAAGTCAATGATGCATTACAACATGTTTCTGTGGTTCGGCATTGCTGGCCAACCGTGAATTCGAAAACTTGGGGCTCCACCTGTCGCTCCACGCAGCAACACGACAAACCCGTTCTACACGAAACGCTGAGGTCGTGTCGAAGGATCCTTTGTCCTTTGGGATTGAACGTGATTGGTTGGATGATGTCATCGTCATGCTACGTGGCATGCGAAGACATGATACCTCTTTTCTTCGGAGTAGGTCCCTACTCTGAAGCATTGTATTCCTGGCTCTACAGTCGTAAGTATTGCCTCCACGACTGCTTTGACCCTCTAAGGTGTAATTCCTTCATCCAGGCCCAACGAGCAACGCTTCTCGTGGAGTATGTTCTTCTCGTTCTCTCCCGGAAAATTATTGTGTCGGTCGCAGAGTTTCTTCACGTGTGTTCGGTCGAGAGTCGAGATCCATTCCCGTATCCCGTAACCCTAAAGAGAACCAAACGTAAATATCCGGGTTGAAACGCGTGCAAGCGTTCGCAACGGACCCCAACACGCACGCCAGTCATTGGGTGCGTTGGGACGATTCTTTTCTTTGGGGTCGCCCTCAGCTCATTGCTTTGGCCTTCTTCGTAATTCGTAATGTGCATCTTCCTTGGGTGTGCGGGATTCATTCCATTTGGTGTTTTGTGGTGGTCTCGACTGTGGTCGTCAACATCCAACTCTTGCTTTCGTCTCTTCCTCCCATTGTTCTCCTGTTTGAGATAAGATAAATCCCGCCATACGGATCGTTGCAGCAAGCTCAGATACAGACGAGTCCGTCGGTAGATTGAGTTCCTGTTCCAGTGGACGACACGAGATTTGAAAAAGATTGGAGTTTCACATCGCATGCAAACAAAACAATGATCGGACGAAGCTTGATATCAACTTTTGTTATTTCCCTTGTGGGATTACCAAATTCCTGCCATGGTTTGGAGGCTTCTGTGATTTCCCTCAGGCAAGGATACAGGAGGGACGATTCGGTATCAGTAAACGAAGAGGAAGATCCATCCGTGCCGACCCAGGCGCCATCGGAATCCCTACCAACAGCATCGCCTTCTGTTCCCGGAACCAGTACCCCTACCGTCACTACGGCACCCACTAGTGCAGCCAGTTCTTCTGCGCCTCATTCGTCCCTCCCTCCTTCGACTCAACCTTCCAATGCTCCTGCCGCCGCCACGACCACCGATGCCCCCACCATTGCTCCCACAACGGCCGCGTCTCCTCCACCCACAACGGCTGCTCCCACAACTGTTGCACCGACCGCATCGCCGACAGCCGTGCCTACACAAGCACCTTCGGGCCAACGTCGCATGTCTGTCTGGAGGTTTATCGAAAAGACCATTGCCCTGTTCATTCTGTTGGTCCTGGCGCTCTTGGCCTTTGGTGCCATCATGTCCAATCGGTATCGGATTTATTTCTTTTTGCGGGGTGTTTGGTACACCATTCTCAGTATGGAATGTACGGGATGGATTATGCGGAAATTGCGACTGGGCGATTATCAACCAGTCGATACCGGATTGAACACGGTTATTTTTGAACATGAAATGGATGAAGGATTGCTCATGAGAAACAACAATGATGCCGAATAATAAGAGATAGCTAGAGTATGACAGAATCCTGAAAAACAATACAACAAACCATCATGACAAAAGCAAATGGCCTCAAATCTTTTTGAGGGACAAGTGGAAAGACGGTGGACATGCTTGTCAGAGTGGATGGAGAGATCACCCATTCCAAAGCGCTTTGAATGAATCTGTAGCTAACATCCTATGGTACGGATACTTCCTGGTAGGTTTCTCTTCACACAACATTTCTCATGGTCATGTTTTTACATAGTGGTTTCTAAGTCGGCCACGTCCAGAAGATTGCTGTGCATGGTACGACCTGTACCACACTTTGTCTTCACAATCCATGAGTTTGGCGCTTCAGGCTTGCCGATGCTTCTCCTTGTTTGTTTTGAGGAAAAGGTTTTCCTCTCCTCTCTCTAGAGAAGAGGATTACCTTGTTGGTTGTTGCCTTCGAGTTCCACCATACGAAACGATCACAAAAACAAAACGAGACGAAAGCAAGTAGATTAGTGGAGAGGAAGGGGTATATGATCCGGATATCCCATCACTCACTGGAGTGTCTCTTCTTTGTAAATACTTGATAAGTTTGAAGTGTCGTAGCCGAATAGTTTTCGGGCTTTTCTTGCGATGCAAACAGTGCTGATGACTTGCTTGCGGTGACGGAAAAGTCAAGAGTCCAAAAGCTACGGCCACACCCTTCGGGATTCTTGAACGTGAAGTTGGCAACGTTGTTAGAGTCACCCACGACTCCGACGTGAACAAGTGTTTCGACTGACTCTGAGACGTGACTTTCCACCGCTTCTTTCAAATCTTTTATGTATTGCAGCTTGATTGAATGGTCAGCTGATACAGTGAATTGTAGTGTCAAAAGGGTCCCTGCCTTGAAGAAAGCCACATCAAAACACCCTTGATTCCATTTCAAACACCAAATCACAGTCCCTGTTCCTAGCGGCTGTGGACCTTTTTGAATAAGAGTGGTACCATCATAATGGGCTTCACAGTTTGAAATCGGTTGGAAGACTAATCCATGTTCGGACTCGACGACTTTCCTTCCAATATCCGTGCCATTTCCTTTCAGAACACTCTTGATGATTTCGAGCTGCTTTAGCTCAAACGCCCAACCTTGAAGGGTGGGATTCCCAGTAGCAATCGCTACCGTTTCAACAGCGGCTATCAACCTTGCTTCCACTTCCACACGACTGTAAGCCTCGAACAAAATAAACTTGCTGACAGCGACAGCATTGCCTGAGAATTGTTGCATCAGTGAGTTCACTGCGTTCGAAGCGGACTGTGCCACAGACGTAGAGGTCAATTCTTCCCACTCGGTACGCTTGACTCGTCCGATCAATCCCCGGAGATGTTCTTTCAGACCCTCGGTTGTGAACTCGAACATGAAGAGTGCGCTACCACCGGCGTAAAAGAATTTGTCCTTGGCATAATCGATAAAAGCTTGAGCGCTGAGTTCCAGAGGCTCCCCTCCAACGTGTGATGGGTCTCCCACTTCTGTATTGTTGGCGACAACAGCCTCCTCGGTTTCGCCCATTTCGGCATCAGGATTTTCGTTACTGCCGGCATCATTTTCGAGTCCAAGAAATCGCTCCTGTTCTTTCTGCCATTGAATAATGTCGGCCAAGATGTCGTTCCTTTGTTTCCCAAGACGCTTCAGGAATTCCGTGCCACTGTTGGTCGAGTGGTCGGGCTTATCCCTATAACCCTTCCCCTTTTCAGGTGCTCGTGTCTTGCTGTGAATGCTTATTAGTGGGTAGCTTCCAGAGCTACTCAAGGAGAACCAGACGTGTCTTGAAGATATCTCCTGTTCGCGCCGGCATGGCGGTACGGTTGGAATCCAAGATGCGACTGCGACATGGCGAGCTTGGCGCTTGCAAACAATCCACCAATCAGGAACTGACATCAACGGCGGGGTTTGTTCTCTCTATGGGTATCTCTATTCCTTGTGTTGCTGGAGGGAAGTCTATTTTGCCATTGGCCATTTGGTGCTACTACCTACTACACCTGTTCAAGAGGAACCAATTCACACTGCTCTCATCAAGGAAACACAGCAACCCCTGAAACGATGAAGCGGACGCATGGCCATTGTGTCAACGGCATGAAAAGGAGAAAACAATCGGTGCTCGTGTTTTGCTCCCTCATTCTCTTGTGGAGGATCCAACAATCCGTGGTAGCCTACGTCGTACCTCCGTTGGGTCATGAGAGGAGGAGATGTTGTGTCTCCTGGGGTCTTGCCACGGATATGGTAAGCGCGACGAGTCGAATCAGACCTCAACATAGCTTGTCGTCTTCGATTTCCGACGATGATGAAGCGGCTTTTGACGAAGGCGACCAAGAGCTTGTGGATCAGCTCAAGACCAAAAAGAAAACCTTGTACGAAATCCTAAATGCCAATCCGACGGATACACGTGCCGAGTTGAAGAAACGATACGTTGCCTTGGCCAAGATTACGCATCCTGATGCCCAACGAAATGGGGCTGTTCCTTCATCGGCCGAGGGGGAGCCCCTCGACTTTACGGAAATTGCCGCCGCCTGGAGAATTTTGAGCGACGAAAAGCAACGAAAACGATACGATCGATCCCTCAAAGCGGAAGAAATTAGTGACAATATTTCAGCATGGGTCGGAGATTTGGCCAAACAGGCAGCTCCGGTCGTGGAAGGCTTTGGCAATGTTGCCAATAACTTTTTACGCAAGACCACGGCCACCACCCTGGCTGGAGTCCAAGCGGCCGCATCGCAAGTCCGCAGTGACGAACGACAACCGGATCCGGATTCCACTTCCGACACGGTCGGTGCGAATAGTAGTAGTACTGCGTCACCCAAAAAGACTTCGCTTTCCGATACACTCAAGTCGGCCGTCGATGCCGCCGTTTTGGCTGGACGAAAAGTGGAAGGTCTCGAATTACTCGAAAAGTCCGAAGCCCTGGAATCCAGGGCCTTGAAAGAATCGGATTTGGCCGCACAAGCCAAACAAGAACTCAAAACGGTCGTGGAACGTCGTCTCGAAATGGCACTGCATACTCCTGGATCAGGATTGTCGGCCTCCGATGCGCTCAGTATTTTGGAGGACTTTAACAAGACCATCACGGACGATTTGACGCCCTGGGATCGAGCCATGCTCAGACATACCATTGAATACGAAATTAAAGAACTCAAAAAGGAAGAAAGTGCCTTTGTTAAAGCACAAATGGCCGATACCTCGGCTCAGTCTTCCTACCGAGACTGTGTTCAAGCAAAGTTTCAGGCTCAGCAAGACGTGGTCACTGCCGAAAAGAATGAAGTCAAGGCCAAGGAAGCCTGGGAGGCAGCCAAAACTCGCCTGATCGAATCCAAGGACTTGTTGAGTTCTTCGATACAAAAGCTTGCTCAGGCAGAAGCACAAGTGAAAAAGAGTGACTGGGAAATGGAATTCCATGCCGTCACCTTGGAACGACAAGCCGAAAAAGTACGAAACGCACTTCGACACAAACAAAAGCAAGTTCATCGCGAACTCGGTTTGGATCTACCCGACATGCCAGTCGTGGATGATGCACAACGATTAGAAGAATTGGAGCAATTGCGAAACGAAGAACGCCTCATGGCAGAAACCAGTACTCGATTGGAGGTCATGGCGGAACGACTCTTTGAAAGGGCGCATAGTTTGCGAGAGCGAGCTCAAGAATTGGATCAATAGAGACCAGTATAGTTGAATCATGTAGAGCTTGTTGGATATAATGTCATGTTATTGAATGGTTTCCCGTTTGTTCAATATATGGATTACACAACCTCAACAGTATCAATGGCACATTAACGCTGGCATACTATCGAAGTCAGAGGACTTCGCAATTTTCCAATTCACATTTGATCTCAAGCTGGAATTGAGTACCTGCATCTATCGTTGCTATTCTCCTACTTGCAAACAATGGGCATACTGTAAAATCTCTCACTAAACAAATTGTGGCAAAAAGTGCACTGACGAACCCAACACTTTCGTAAAACACTTTTATGAGCATGTATTCATCATGACAATGGGCTGAACCACTTCCCTCGTGTCCCTTCTTCTTCTTGAACAAACATGAGACAAACGTGTGTCACCCATCCTTCTATCGACTCCCCGATTGACTGCGCCAAAAGTGTCCCATGTGGGGCCGTGTCGTCCGTAACAGTCGTTCGCTGTTGTATAAAGAATGTCCTCGTTTATTTGGTGATTTGTCCCAAAACTTGTTGTGGGCTCATTTCCACCATCATTTCAAAGAATTTTTCACCCACACGTTCCTTCAATTCGGCGCCCGCCTTGAATCCCATATCGCGGGCATCTTCAATGGGCCCCGTGGCTTCGGTGGCGTACACTTCCGATCCATCGGGCATGGCAATCAATCCCTTAAAGACCACCTTACCATCAATGATTCTGGCTTGTCCAGCAATGGGTGTCTTACAGTTTCCGTCCAAGGCTTCCAAAAAGGCACGTTCGCAGTCGACGCAGACCTTGGTATCGGGATCGTTCAGGGCATCAATGTACTTGAGACTCCGTTCGTCGTCCGATCGGCATTGAATACCAATGGCACCTTGTGCGACGGCCGGAAGCATTTCATCCCAGTCCAAGACGGATGTAGCACAGCCGTCCATGTTCATGCGCTTCAAACCGGCAATGGCCAACAAGGTGGCGTCGACGACACCGTCGTCCAACTTGCGCAAGCGAGTTTGCACGTTGCCACGAAAGTTGACGCATTTGAGAGTGGGGTTCTTGGCCATGAGTTGCGCCTGTCGACGCAAGGAGGCGGTTCCAATCACGGAGTTGTCGGGCAAGTCTTCCAATTTGGTGACGGAGCCGTCCTTGTAAATAAAGGCGTCGTTCGTGTCTTCGCGAGGAAGTGTGCAAGGCAAGATGGTTCCCTCTGGAAGCCAGGTTGGAACATCTTTCATCGAGTGCACGCAAATGTCGACTTCATCGCCAAGAAGGGCCACATCCAATTCCTTTGTAAAGAGTCCCTTTCCACCCAATTCCATCAAAGATTTGTCCAGGACCATATCACCCTGCGTTTTCAACACGTTAATTTCAATGGCACCATCTGCTTGGAGTTCCGGGAAGGCTTTTTGCAGTCTTTCACGAGTTTCGTAGGCTTGCGCCAAGGCCAAAGGAGATCCCCGAGTACCAATACGAAGAGGCTTGACCGCGTCGGACGACGCTTCTTCTTCGGCCATGAATTGAACCTATAGAACAGACACGCAAGAAATGTAAACAAGAAAAGAGATCATTGAGTGCAAGAGTGAATCGGAATCATCATGGTGGTCCACAAGATCGTCGACTGTGGTTTCGACGACTGTCTCCCATGTCGGAGGAACAAATGAGAATGCAACAACAACAACAACCCGGTGACGATGGTCACCTACAGTGTGTGTTCTGTCGACCGTAAAGGCCACTGGCGCAAAGGCCGAGACGGATGTAGCGAGAAGAGCAGCGGAAACAAATTTGATCATCATCTTGAATGGAGTAGTTTGTATATCGTCGACCTGGACTGTGCAAAAAGTGGAAATGGCGGTTGATGGCGAAACGGAGGGCGACTTGAGGGATTTGTTGTTGGTTCCGTCTTCGGCAACGCGGATTTTGGTGGACAGGTGGAACCTTGATGCTCAAGGAGATGAGAAAGATGACGGGTGACGGGTCGGTGGTTGTCCTCCCAACTTCAATTTCCGGGTTATTTCACCAATCACTGACGAAGCAACTTGATGGCTTGGTCGCGTTTTCCACTTTCAAAGATCTCTTGCGCAAGATTTGCTGCCAACAAAGCGATTACATCCCAGCGCTCAAGCCTTCTGATCGGATTACAGGACTCACGAGTCAATACTTTTTACCGCTTCGACGTAAGATGCGTACGGTCGACATCCAATCCAACGACCATCTAACCATCCATCATGTGGATAGGACTATTGCGAGTGCTCCTTCCAACCGCTGCTGTCTTTGTGCCGTCCTTCTTGTCGGTTGATCGACTCTTTTGTCATGATGGACAAGGAGAAGAGACGAGCCGCGAGCGGCGGAGTTCCTGTAGCACCAATCCAGTGAGTGCTCGTCGCCTCACAACGACGGCAGTGTTTGGTGTCAAGGTAACCCTCCGCATTGTGGGAAAGAGAACGGGTGGTGAGAAATGGATTGACCAGGGCTGTCAAATGTATGAAACACGATTGAAACCCAACAACATTGATCTCGTCACCGAATGGTACAAGACCAATGAGGCATTGGTCAAGAATGTACAGGCCGACATTGCCAAATCCACGCCCACCATCCTTCTCGATCCAACTGTGGGCAAACAAACTTCGAGCCAAGTCTTTTCCAAACAGTTTTATCAGTGGGCTGAAAAGGGAGGCAGTCGACTCGTCTTTGTCATTGGAGGAGCCGAAGGCTTGCCCCCGGAACTATTCACGACAGCCTCCTCTTCGGAATGGGTTTCCTATTGGAGTCTTTCTCAGCTCACTTTCACTCATCAATTTGCACGACTGCTCTTGTTTGAACAAATTTATCGCGCCTCCGAAATTGTAAGAATTGATTGCATCTAGGTTTGTGGTTCGCTGGACAAGATTCTCAAAAATGTCGTTACCTGTCTTGCTCTCTTTGGCCATACTCGTACTTGCTCTCGACAATCAACACACCAGAGAAAAGGATCTAGCTATCACAAATGACAAATGGAACATGCTCCTATTGTATGCGCATCACTCGCTCGACAGGAGAACCTTGTGATGCACATAGAGTGGAAGACAACATGGAAGTGGCTCTATTATGATCGTTTTGTTTCGAGTTTTTAACTTTGCGTGCATCTCATTCTTCTATATCGTGAAACTCTCATCTACTCTCGCGTGTCGACCCAAAGCTTTGTGTTTACCGAAATTCGACCGTACTCAATGCTGTCCTTGCTCCACCGGCTTCCAAGAGCTGCATAATGTTGTTCTTTTCATCGTCCGAGAGATTGGACGACTCCAACGACTCGACCAGTGACGCGATATACTTTTCCTTTTCAATATACTTCAAGGCCACTGCGGCCAAGCGTTCCTTGGGGAGTGCAAGAATAAAACTGGTTCCTTCCTTGTACACGAGCTTGGAGGCAATGGACGAACTAATGGCATTCTTAATGTACTGATCGGGAACTTTAGTACGAACCGCATCAAAGGCCAAATCCGCCATGGTCTGAGGCAAATGAGATCGGAACAAGGGAAGGAGAGAATCACGGTCATTCTCGGTCAATGAATCCAAGGCGACGGACAAAGCGTCTTTGGTCATGTTGATGCAATTGCTGATAATCTGACTCCGCTCCGGCAACGAACCACCGTACATTTCAAACTCGGTCAACAACAGATTGGCCTCCATTTTGGCGAGTCCGCGCAGTTTTTCTAGAACCTCTTTGACAATTTGATCCTTTTGTTGATAGAATTCATCCTCACTGAGCAACATGGCCGCAATAATCTCGTAGGAGGACGTGATGACCCCGCATTTGTTGGCCGACGAATCCTTGACAATTACGACACCGGCTTCCTCAAAGAGTGCCTTACGGGCTGTGGCCGTGATGAATAGGTTGGCTCCTTCCACAATGAGCTTACTAGAGGGAGTACCATCTTCCCGTAAGAAATGAGCATAGTTTGTCGCGTCAATCGTATTGGGTCGTCCTCCACAGGGAACAAAGGCATCGGCCACGACACGATTGTGCATGGAATTCCGGGCCTTGGTACCTTCTTCGGTATCACAAGTAAACAAGCGCCCGTTCGGTCCCAGCTTATCACTAGTGAATTCCGAGATGCTCAGTCCCTGTTCGACCAATCGAATCAATTCGGAATGGTCGAGTCCATCGGGATCTTCGGCACATCCCGACACATCGGCCAGACCTACAATTTTGGCCTTGTCTCCATATTCCCGCAGTAAAATCTTGATTTCATTACCCGCCACATCACCATCGGGACCGCCCGTGAGTTTGATGGTGAAGGGATCCTTGGAGGGGTCAATCCCCAACACTCGACGCAATGCCACATCCAGGTACACATTCACGCCCTCGGATGTTACCCCAAATTCCTTGTGATTGATCCCCGCTCGTGGTTTCGAGCTCATGAAAGCGGCCGGAGTTGTGTATCCCCGTACCGCGGCCCGGTTCACAATCCAATTAATATCCGTCTTGGTCACTTGTTCATCGGGTCCCAGATAGAGAATTTCTGGTTTTCCAAAAAAGTCGACAATGTTCTCTCTCGTTTCTTCTGTATCGACAATCAAGTCGAGAATCGAATCTGTAAATCCCTTGACACTATTTCGCATGACATAGTTCTTGGCTGTTTCCGGCAATCCAGCCGTATCAATCAAGGCCACCGCCTTGGATCCCCCCTCGGGAATATCCTTGTTTTTGAGTTGTTGCGCAAAGGCCAAACCATAGCATTCGTCGTATTGACGCGCCGATTCCAAGGCAAATTGTTCCGGACTTCTAGGCGTGACGAGACGCATGCCACCTCGAGAAATATCACGAAATCGGACATGATAGCCATTGAAGCGCCGACCATGGACAAAAAAGACACCATAGGGAAGTTCATGATCATGGTCATCGGGTGGGACCATTACTTGGGGATCCAATCGAAAACTCAGTGCATATCGATCGGGAAGATAAACATTGGTTTTCAATGTGTGTTTGACGACATCAATCATTTTGTCAAGAACTTTGGTAGCTACAGTGTCTTCGACATCATTGGCGACCGCATTTCTCAAGGCGGCAATGCGTTGTTCCAAATCTTGATCCGAAAGCGGATTGCGTGGATTGAAGCGATCCAAAAACATGTCGGTGACTTCGGCGGCATGATTAATAAAGCGTTCTCGTGTCACGGTTTCCAAAATGTTGCTTTTGGAATAGACGAGCGAATTTTCCTTGGCCAAGACGGGATGAATGAGCGAGCACATGGCGGTAATAATTTCTCCTCGTGTCAATCCCAGCCACAAGTATCGGTCAAAGACCAAATTCATGGTAGATGAATCCAGCCATTTGGCTCGTTTCAATTCTCGTCGCAAGACATCAAAGGTCTCCTCCTCACTCACGGCAGCCGTTCCATTGTTACCCGACGACATGGAGGGGGATACCAAGAGTCGCAACATGGTAATATTGCCATTGTCTCCATCGGGTACAACATCGAGACGAGCTCGACTGACATCAAAGTCATGCAAATACAGTAATCGACAAACATTTTCCAAGGCATTGCGAGGACGTGTATTGGCCACAGAGACGGAAACCCAATGTCCTTGATTGGCATGGTCGGATTCAATGTGTACCTCACTCCCCTCAGACCCCGAAACGGTATCAAACATGACACGTTGCTGCAGAAAACGTCGTGGACTGCTAATACCAAAGTTGATGTAATTGTGACTGCACTTTTCCAAGTATTCAAGCAAATTTTCTCGTTCAAAGAGAGGCGACGGTGCCGGATTACGTCCATTGGTTTCATTCAAAAAGGTTCCCTTTTGCACTTGCTCGGCATAGTCCAAAATGGGTGCGGCAATTTCCTCCACATGCAAGTGTTCGGATTTGGCCGCCCGTAAGCCAAAGACGAAGAGGTTGAGACTCATGCTTTCGTCTTGGGTGGAAAAGACGTGCAATCGACTCAGCGGTCGATATTCGTGCGTATCCGTGACATCTTCGGCCCGTAAATCCTCAATCATACTTAACAGTGTACCTGGTTTGGTTCCTGGACGAATAAAGGTAAAGACTGAACATAAAGCACATTAGCATCACCAGTGCGCGGTTGAGTGAGTGTCATTTGCATGTCTACCAATACTACAAATGACGATCGTACCTTCTCGGCCATCCGGCATGTGCGATTTGAGGTTGAGATAAAGGTCCATATTGGCATCTTTAATGGCGGCAATGGCTTTGATATGATCCATACGAAAGGGTTCAGGGATTTGATCAAAGTAGGAAGCGGGCATATTTTCGAGAAACCAAGGAACGACTTGTTCAATGGTTTTGGTTTGTTGCTGTGTGAGTTCATAAATGAGAGCCTTTTGTGTGACATGTTGAATGTCGAGATTGTGCGAAGCCTGCCACGATGTAGCCTTGGAATGAGGTGCCGTCAACTCACCCATGGAACCATACTTGTGTCGGGCACCAGGGACAATCTCGGAAGAAGGATGACGATGATCAATGGCGGCTTCCTGGGCGGACGGCGTCCTGTCTACCAATACTGAAGTACTGCCATGAGAGGTTCGGGTACCACGACGCCATGATGACGATGATGGTTTCGCAGCAACAAGTCGTTGCCTAGTAAGATCGCCAAGTAACCGACGACCGCTTAACATGGTTGTTTTTTCTGAATGGGCGGTGGTTGTTCCTGAAACAAGCGTGTCAAGACGATTGACTGCCAATTGTCTCGTCGAGCGGATCAGAGAGCGAGATGGTTTCTTCTTGTTGCTGATGGCTGTAATCTCTCTTGTCGTTTGTTGATGGGGTTGCCAATCTTCGCACTGCCCAACCAGAAGCGAAGATCTTTCGCATTCTCGTGGTTCCGATTCCCGACGACACGGCCGCCATCAACCGGCTGCTCGCGATGACCGGTATCGTTTGGGTTCGCATCTGCCTGTGTTGCGTGTGACGTAGAATTCTCGTTTTGTGGATCATTCTGGGGGTTCTGCACCACTAATTTGGGGGGCACCCCACGGAATGGATCGGTCGGAGTAGGGACAGACCGTTTTCATGCGGTGCCGGCGTGCATAAGTAAAAGTGCGTCGTAGTCTGGCAGGCTCGGACAGGCAGTGACCAATAACAGCACAAGAGCCACAAAATTACATAGGAAGGATTGCACGAGAAGGGTCGTCCGATAGAATTGCCTCAGATTTTTAGGGTAAACCATGGAGAAATTTAGCTGGAGTGTATCTTCTTCGACAAGACTGATCCCACAAAATGGCGCAACAACACATTGTGTGTTTGGAATTGCTGCCAAAAATGTGATTTTTTAATTTGACCGAGTCTGCGGTTTACTCGAGAGGTCCATCCCCCGTCTTGTTGTTGAGTCTCGAATAACACACCTTCACCATGCCAGAAGTGGACGAAATTGACAAACAAGTCGCAATGGACGAAGAGGAAACACAGGATTATCCTGATGTAGAAATTACTCATGATGTCGTGTCCTCGTCGAATGAGGAGGATATTGAGGTCGAAATGGACCATGCTGTGGCATGCAGCGCCGATGAGGATAGTGTAAAAGAGGACAAGAATGACTTGGAACTGTCCCACACGCAAGACACGAATTTGGAATGTCCCACACAAGAATCGGACGACGAGGGCCCTTCCGGCACCAATCCACAAGACAACAACAACGACGACGACGACAACGACCCGAAGGATGCGGGTGCCGACGAAAAACTCAATGAATTCGATCTGGCGGAACTCACGTATTCGCAAGAAATGGCACGAGCCCGATTTTTATTAGATCCCGATCGTCGTGTGCAAGCCTTGTCGGAACAGCGCTACCATCTCCCCAACAATAATTGGTTCCAAGATTGGCTTCAGGTACGCCACCAACAGGGTCTGCTGGCTCAAACTCTTGTGTGATTGGCACCTTCTCACAACCACCCTTGTTGTTTCCGGCCTTGTTGTGTGTTTCCTCAGTATTTTGCCAACAACCATCCACTCTTTGGGATTTGCTTTCACTATCCCGACCATCCCATTGGATGGCCTATGCGAATCATGTGTTTTCTAGCCTCGGCCGTCTTTGGGTTGGCCATTACCAATGCCTTTTGGCTGTGGGCGCGCAACAATGACAACAATTCCACCTTGTTTACCGTGGAAACGGGAAGTCGTCCCGGTGCCAACTTGACAGGCTATGTCGTTGATGTCAATGAAGACAATGACGTGGAAGTCACACAAGATATTATCCTCTTGTGGACTGTGGGAGGTGTTGTGCATGGAATGTTTGACAATCTCATTTGGACGCTTTCCATTTGTGCCTGTTGCAATCCCGGTGGACGATTTGAACTCTTGGCCAAGTACAAAAAGTTTGGCATTGGTCTCCTCACCTTTTTTATTCTCCTCGTCATGGCTGTCACGTCCCTCTCGGTCGTCCTTCGTGGTGTCATGGAAGAAGATGACGAAGCTGCCGATGTGAAGGAATTAAAGACGGCCGGTGTCTTTGACGATGCCATTGATTTGCGGACCTCCAGTAAGGAAAATTACGAATTTCTCATGAGTTTCTTTGTCGAGTTGGCTCTCGAATTTGCCGTTTATTTCCCCTTGATTGGAACGCTGCTATTTTCCGGCCTCTTTGCCTTTTTGCGACTCCCCCAATGTAAAGGACGAAACTATGAAATGGAACAAGAACAAGAGGAACTCCAAGAAGTCATGCATCATCCCGAACTCTATGAATCGGACGTGAATTGGGAGCAAGATGAAGAATTGGAGGATGAACCATGCGAAATGAAACCAGATGGACAAACCCCCAAGTCGATATGGGATTATTTCAAACGACAACCAAGTGACACTGAGCAAGCCAGTGAGGCTCAGGATGTCGAAGAGACCACCAGTAACGGAATACACAAGGAAGAAGCATCGGACTATAGCTCCAGCGATGATGACGATGATGAAGAAATGGATCCAACAGAAACGGACACGTCCGAAATGGATTGATCATTCTCAAGGCGCTAGTTAAGGAGGTTGTGGATGTTCGTCCATGGTTGGGAAATGCTGCTCGTACACACGCCACGGATTTTTGTTGTTGTTTGTTCTATTAAAAGTTGTTTATATTGTAGTCGAAATGGACAAAATTAGGATATGATCGGGTTTCATAAAAGATAAAGTGTAGACCTGGTTGAAACCGACGCTCTCATTAGGACTCTCACTGTCTAAATGACCCAGGTTGGTCGCAGAAGCTTGTGGTGTTTTCGCCAAGAGCACCTTGCTCCTCCGTAAGAACTGTTGGACTCATCTTGCCATGGTCTCCTCCGCGCGATTCGCTTCCGACAACGCCTGGACGATTCCGGTTGGCGCGGCAATGCACTGGTGTGGAACGGGACCCGTAAAACAAAAGGTTCCGGGCGTCGAAGTGAGGGCTTGGATAATGCGCGAACGCTCTTGGTTGTCGCGATAGCGTTGTTCGGGGAGGCGAACGCCGGCGTTTGGATAGAGGAGACAATCCAAGGCAAATTCGGCACACGATTGTCCGACACATTGCCGAAACGAGTCATGGGCCTGGACCATGGAAATTCCTGGTTGCCCTTTGTGACCATTCTCATCCATGGTCGACGTTGAATGTGCCACTGTCACATCAATGCGCATGGCATGCGTTTCTCCCACCTGGTTGACATCGGTCCATTTCAAAATTTGATCCGTCATCCACACCAGTGGTTGTGAAAAATCAGCCATAAACTTGGAAAATCTCGCATTTCTCCACCATGGTCGAGGTAGAAACTCCACCAAAATGCCGAGCATGACATTCCATAATTCCGGTGCCGTCCCCATACAAGCCCACGAATTCCCTTGGGCCTGCAACTCGGCCGGCACCGTGGCCGCTTCTGGAAAGGGCCAGGCAAACACTTGTCGAGTCCCAATGCGAGAACGAGCATCAGCGTTTCCAAAGCCACTGGGACTTTGACGGGGAAGAAAAAAGTCCACGTTCCCCAACAGGCGTCCCGAGAGAGCTTCGTACGGGCGCACGGTTCCTTGGTCATATTGTACCATGGGTTCACCAAATCCCAAATTGGTAATGTAGAGATTCAATGGACCCGAACCACCCAAGCCGGCTGTATAATACGCAAATCGCACATCTTGCACGGGGGTGGATTCGGGCAGCTGGGAGGACGCTTCCATGGCCAGTACATTGCTCATACCAGGAAAGGCACCGGCCGCCAGCAAGGCCGTGGTCCCAGATTCGACGGCCTTGGAAGACTCGAGCAAGGATTTTTCCAAAAAGGGAATGGGATCGGAAACGTCAATGTATACAGGACACTGACATTCCACTGCAAGACGAAGTGGTGTCGGTTCTCGGTCGAGAAAAGGACCGGCCGTGTGCATCAAACAGTCACATCCAGTTTCAACGACTTGTCGCAGAGTCGGGTCATTGATATCCCAGACATTGTCCACCCTCACAAATTGGACACGATCCTGCACACCATCACATGTCAAATGAGAAAATCTGTCGTCCTTGTTGCTTTGGACGATTTCCTTGTATTCGTTCCATACTTGTTGCACGGCAGCTTCTCCTTGTGCTTGTCTCCTTCCAACGAGAACAATCTCGCTGTCTCCAGGAGCTCGCAAGAGTAAATGACAGGCGGCGGCTGTTCCAATTTTTCCAGCGCCTCACAAAATGACAAACCGAAACGGTCTACTCGGATGAATTGGTTCCTCTGTCTCGGTATCTTCGGTCGTCATGAAGGTAACTCGAGACTGCCTTGTTGCTCTCGTACGGCACGAGACGCTGCTAGATGGTTCCACAGTCGCTCCACCACGTGAAGTAGAAGTAGCATGCCAGATGGAGGGTGAGAAACTGGACGCTGTGGACAGATATGCCACGACGGCAATCAAAGCTCGAACGCGCAACCGCAGGACAACGCCTGGGCATATGCTGCTCATGGTGTTCGTTCGCCCACTTCTGACTCTTTGCTGTTGCGTTGCCGTTTCCCGCGCGTCGTCGAAACACAAGGGACCATTGTCGGATTGGCTGCAGCTTCCGAACGGAGGACCGATGACGTCACTTATTGCGGCGCACTTCGATCGCTCATCTAGGCGCGACCGAAAATGTTCCGAAAGAATGAAATGACGACGATGTCGCCGAGTTGGACCACTGATTCACCTCTCAAGACGAGTTTCGACCACAACAAGAGACCCAAGGTCTCGATCCGTGATTCCCATTCTATTCTCCAGTACCTCGACATGACGACGACGACGACGACGTCTTGCATCACCACAAGAAGAATGTGGGCGTGGTGGTGTTGGCTTTGCATCAGTGGCACGTTATTGCCAGTGTCATCGTGGGCCTGGACCCAACAACTCTGGCAGTCGACACCATTCTTGTCGCCACTGCTGGGTGGTGGTGGTGGTGGTCGTCCGACGAGTCCACCTTCCAATGTCAAGATTCTCATTTTGCCTGGCTTTGGAAACGATGAGCAAGATTACTTTTTGAAACAGGCACCCCAAGGTTCGCTCGTACAGTCCTTGCAACGCCGAGGATGGTCGTTTACTGCAGACGACGACGACAATGATGATGAAAATGAGCGTGTCCAGGACGACAACGAGGCAAATGCCCCAACCAATCAGATTCGTGTATTACCAGTGTCTCGTTCCGACTGGATCAAGGTGTTTGCGCAAGGTGTCTTGGATCGTGACTTTTGGAGTGGTCAAGCAGCTGCCAATGGAGCTGCCTTTGGATGGTATTTGGATCGCATTGTGACCGAAGTCCAACGTCTTTGTCCCAATGAGAATGATCGTGTTGTCTTGGTCGGTCATTCGGCGGGAGGATGGTTGGGCCGAGCGGCCTTGGGATATTGTACTTCATCCTCATCCTCTCCCTCGAGTACTGCGGACCAGGACACGGACACTAAGACCTTTTCGTTGGATCGAGTCTTGGGATTGGTCACTCTGGGAACACCGCATTTGCCGCCACCTCCTCCCGTACAAGACGTGACACGAGGAGCCTTAAGGTTGACCCATGAGACTTTTCCAAATGATTATCATGCGCCTCATCTCTTTTATATTACCGTCATGGGTGAGACCATTCAGGGGGACCCATTGGAACGCAACGGACCCTCGCGATTTGCCTTTGATTCCTATTCGGGAGTGTGTGGAGATGGAACCGCCATTGGAGATGGCGTTGTCCCCGTGTGCTCCGGCCATTTGACGGGAGCCATTCAAATTGATCTTCCGGGAGTGCTGCATTCCATCAACGCTCCTGATAACTGGTACGGATCGACCAATGTTTTGGATTCGTGGCATTCCCAAATGTTGGACTGCATTGTGAATTCCAAGAACCTGTCGTCTCGCAAAGAAGAGTCTTCCTGGATTCCCCAACTCTTTCTTCGGTGATGACAAGCTCTATTGAATTCGCATCTACAAAGTGCACAGTACATAGCTCCTATGAAACAAAACGCTGTATTATTATTATAAGTGAACACCCGAAACCCGCTTAATAAGTCAGGCAAATATCCATAGCACACCCCATGCTTCTACTCTCACAGAACGATGAGACCCCGAGCTCCCGTCAAATAGAAAAAATAAGTTTACAAACAGTGAAACATTTTGCACATGTTGTTGGAAAGTAGCAGGACAAAACACGAACAGGTTCACTCTGTCGAGCTTCCTTCATTCCGTTCCTGCTTTAGTGACTTGGTTCGATGTTGGTCCAAAACATCTGCAGAATTGTAACCCGTCACGTTTACACCAGCAGGGTTGTCATCATTGAGTCTCGCTTGCCGTTTGCTCTCATCCATACCAGTGGACGCCTGGCTGAGAGATCTTTTGCGAGGTGTCATTTTCGATGCTTCTTTGATGGGATCATCACCTGTCGAACTTTTCATAGGTTCAGAAAACGTAAATGATGGAACGAAAGGAACACTTTGTCCTGATGCTCTTATCCCGTTCTTTGTGTCAACCAAGCCTAGGCTTCTTGCTGCTCTAACATAGTAGTCCCGAGCGACTGAAGGCAGCGACGAGTTCCCCTTGAGCGATGCTAGTTTGGCCGCAGCTGCCGGAGAAATATTTTTACAGTGATCGAGATGTAGTCTTGGAAACTCTTGTGCTGCTTCATATAGTCCACTGATAGAAAAAGGGTAAAGCGTATGATTCTCTGTGGCCCCTTGTCTGGAAATGGCACAATGAATACATCGAATCCCAACGGTTCCCTCATCGATTGGGAACTTGTTCCCCGCTGCTGCAGCTGCAACATCCTCCACGGTTGCACAAAAAACTTCCACTTGTTGCCGGATGAAAATATCCGTGTCAGACAGCCACTCCCTGTCATTGGGTATTGCAAGCAAAACCCTTGATGATGGAGATGGAGGCCCTGCATGGATCGCATAATCTACCAACGCCCTGGCAGCCTGAGCAGGATCTCGCTCCATAAACAAAATGCTTTCTTCACTTCCAACGGATTCTCCTCCAGGTGACGAACCCATAGCCGAAGACAACTTTTCCGTTGTGAAGGGGTGCAGCCGTTCAGGTGGACTCATGTGAGCGGCAGCTGGAGGCGAATTCGTAGGTAATTGGTGACTTGGGCGCATCATCGTAGGTTGCTGCTGAACATGTTCATGATCGTGGATCCTTCTCCACATTCGTCGAAAATAAACCTTTTGAGAGCCACGTGGCAGTCTCGACATTTGCTCAGAGTGTTTTTCTTTCAATGTTTGAAGAGCATCCTGCGTCTCTCTTGGACAAGCTCTGCATTTCAAAATGTGCGTTGGTATTTCCGCAAAGCTATTAGCGAGTCGGTCAACACTGCCCCAAAAGAATTTTCTAGCATTGGGCATCTTTGCACAGTGGACGCACTGCAAACCACCATAGCCAATTGCGATGGCATCTCTCTTTCCTCCCCGAGTTTTGCGATCGGTCTCGGCAAAGCGGCAATGTCTCAATTGTTTCATCAAGTAGTAATAATAATCAGTCAGCAGCAACCGATCATCATTAACCACTAACTTCAGCTGCTCAGGTACCAGTGTCCCATCAGAATACATGAGGCTAAGATCGTGCGCGTCCAAATGAGCCATTGCTCGATTGAGCGGAGTATCAGCCTTCAAATCTCGCGTATTGTGACTCTCATGTTCCACGTGCGCAAACGGAGAAGTGAACTGTTCAAACTCGGAAGCTAAACCACCTGGATCCGGTTGATCTTGATGGAATGGCGGCAAAGTCTGGTTGTGAGTGGCTGGTGCTGGTCTGTGGAAATCCTGCATTAAGCTCTGTTGATACATGCGACATATGTTCAAATGGCGGTCAATGAAGTCTCCAGGGGGCGGTTTCTTATGTGATGCTGGCCATTGAAAGTGTTGATTCCTAAACTGTGCCGGAACGTGCTGACAAAACTTGCATACCCAGTTCCCCGAGGGTTCACGGACGAAAGGAAAATGAACCGGAACATTCTGTTCATAGGGACCTCTTGGATCATGTGACTGTCTCGTATTATCTGCAGATGAAGGTCCTTGATGTGCTCCTGGGTGGTATCCAGGTGGGAAAGGAAGTGGTTCTGGTGTTCCGGTCTCGTCGTCCTGATGGAATGGTGGACCAAATGGAGGTGAACCAAAGGGTGCTTGTTGATCGTACTCGGAGGGATCATGAATAGGCCGAATAGGTGAGGCTGCCGCGATGTTGGAAGGGTTCCCTGTTTCTCGTGCGCTCTGTTGTAGTGGAGGAGCCGATGTTCCTCCCTCAGCAAACAGTGCACCTGGGTGTTGAGGTGGTGGCATCATTTCATTTGGTGGAAACATGACGCCACTGTTAACTGGATATCTGTCTATCAAGCTTAATTCCCTTGCAACGAAAACACAGTGATCCACGAGGAGGCCTCTACTGTTCTCCTGATGAAACCAGGCACGGCCTTGTTCTTGCTTTGCCTGTCGTCTGGCGGTCAGTGCTTGTTCAAGAAGCTGTCTGACGTGAGATGGTGTTCTTCCGCAACGCCATAGATGACCCTCGGCAATATCTCGAACGCAGTCCCCAATCTCGGGAATAGACCGTGGGAAAATGGCATTGCCGCTGGCGGCAGTCGGATCTCCAATACAGTGTATGCAGCGCAAACCCACTGTCCCCATAGCAAGCGGAGCGCCCGTTGCATCCGTTGTATTTGGTGTATCAACCTCAAAGATTTCTACGTTTCTACACGTGGAGGCATCTTCCCTCGTCAAGCGCCCACTGTCTTGTCCCAGGAGAAGGAATCTCCGAGAACCAGGTAATGGAAATATTTGTGGTGACCCAGCCGGAGCAGGAGGTTGGCGCTGCGCAGATTCCGTAGTCTCAGAATACAGTCCTTCATGTTGTGCTGCTGGCGGCCGCCGATGGCATATAAAGTTTTCATGAAACGTCGCTTCATCAGGAGTATGGAAGGTTGCTTGGCAGAAGTCGCAAGTCCAGAACCCCCTTGATTGTCTCGGCATATCTTCGTTGCAAATGGAAAGCTGGAACACACACACACACGCCTTGTGTCCGAAATGTGTGTCACAGCTTACACATGCAGATTAATGTGTGAACAAATGAATGTGTGAAACCAGTCCACTCGAAGGTTTGGGAATTTTTGAAACACTGCACTGCGCGTTACGTCCTCTCAGCAATAGATTTTTCAGATGGTCTTTCTTATGTGCACAGAGAATCGTCCACGACATCCAGCTCTCTCGTTTTCAACAGCGTGGTTCGGTCCGGGTACGAGGTAATTGCGATCGTGACAATTCCCTTAACAAAATTGAGGATGACTACACCAACGATCGACCATCGAGCGCGATGCCCCCTCTGTTGCTTTTGCTGTTTCGTGAACGATGTCCGCAATTTTCGTGAACAGTTTTCTCATCATGCCGTAGCGCTCCGTACGCTGAGTACTGCGTACCTGTAATTGTGGCCTCGTGCTCTCGCCCGCCCGGTAGGCGAACACATATAACTCCAAGAATCGAACCGTTGGACAATACATAAGGAAAATCCAGTGAAGGACACGCTTTTGCTTAACAACGTGTGACCACGACTCAGAAGAAAATGTGAAGGAACTTTCCACAGCGCATGCCGACCAATCTGCGTCCGCAGTGCACACAGATTTTTCGCACGACTCGGGAAATACAGATCAACCACGGGCGCATTCTGCGACAACAGATCCAATCAGACGGCGAACGGAAAGGACCTGCTCCGGCATGACTTGTTTGATCGCATCGTTACAAGTGCCCTCATACGCCTTTGATCCAACTCGTTTGCGAATTGTTCTACAGTGAATCATCGAAATAGACACGGGTACGATGTGGGAAAATCCATGTTCGGCATTCAGTGACGAGCAATCGGTGCTTGTTTAGCAGTCAGGCATCTTTTCTTGTTTGATTTTCTTCTTTATACTCGTAGGCTTGGTCCCACTTCAATCAGGTAGGAAGCGACACATATGCAGCACCTCGACGGATTGATTGAGTGATGGGTCGACTTCACAAATGTGAACCGGTCCTGACATTCTCGAATCCAAATGAGTCACGGTCAGCCCCTGGCAACTCCTAGAGAACCGATCCAATTTGAATAGTTGAGTTCGGTCGACCGAGCATACGATGGATTTTCTGTCTTTTCCATGTTGTAACCTTACTTGTCATGGTGGGATAGACATAATCGTTTAGATTCTCTTTCTGGTTTTCAACAAGTCTCGTTCGATGTGCTCAACGAAACAGCAACCCTTGCGTCTTTGATCGAGTCCGCGGCTGAAAAGAAGATACCATGATGTCTACGGGTACCCGAATTTCACCCTCCTCATTGAGTTATGGTGGTGTCTCGATATGTTCATGTGAGTGATGTCAGACGAGACTACATATTATTGATCAAGATCGGTTCCATCAACCAACGTTGTTAAAGAGGTCGTCCACAGCATCATTTTTGGTTGTTGCAATTTGATCAATCGTTTGAAAGTGTTGATTGTGTTGGGTGTTGGCATTTGGCATCAAACCGAAGCTCTTCTACAAACCAAAAAAGAAGATCCAAGAGTCAAAAGGGCAGTTCCACGACTCCTTCTTGTGGGTCACGAATCGGAACTATTTAGAGACGTAGCGGTTTTGCGAGCCCTCATCTCGGATGGGAGAAAATTTTGTTAGACAAAACTGGAAGTCTGCAAGTTTGCCATTCAAAGGCTTACAAACGACAGCATGGCGCTTCTTTGGAATGTGTAAGATGGTTCTGGGTTTCTGGAGATGTCTCGCCAACGAACATACGTGGAGGCAGCGACGGCGCTTTCCGATTACGATGGACATGCGTACTTTGGGCATCAACCTATTCAACCATGATGTTGATGGTGGACTTGGATGTCGAAATGGTTGGCGTCAACCAATTTTTGGCTCGCCATGCGCGAGAGTGTTGATAATAGTTTTTCAACTCCACCGCATTTTCGCGGAGAATTTTCCTCCGATCTCAGGTTTGTTCCCTAGATGGCAATTGTGGTTATCGTGAATGAGAGAATGTTCTTGGTGCATGGCGCAGGGTAATAGGATATCTCTTCTTGAGTTGAGCGAAGCATGACAGACGCAGAAGAGCGCCAACAGCCCCTACCGTCCATGTCCATCAACCCCATCCCAGAACTATGGGATTTGCCCCCGGAGGTGCTTTTCTTGGTGGTGAGTTACGTGGCGGCGACCACACGACGCGCCTCTGTCGTTTGTCACACTTTGGCGTGTCTTGCCAAAGAGGGAAAACGAGCGCTTTTGGAGGATGAAACCAGGTGTGGGTTTCTCTGGGAAATAATTCTACGGGAAGATTACCAATGAAGGACTGCAGATGGAGCTGAGGCAGCGGGTCTCAGATCCTGCAAACGTTTACGAAAATGTGCAATGAAACAAGTGGAGAATGCTCACAGTAAGTGAGTCGATGGGAAACAACCACGCCATGCGCCATCTACCCCAGGACCTCACTCACTGTCGTTTCTACACTTCTCTCAATCCAGAATTAATGAAAGATCACACAGAGATTGCCTATTTTTATGTGTCTGAACTTTGCAATGGGTCAAAGGCAGGAAGCCTAAACAAGGCCCGTCTCTGCAAGGTACTGGACGAATATGGACCGCATCTTCGAATGAATGAACCAGTTTCATCTGGTGGTCTATTTTTGGTGGAAGTTTGTCGTGCACGAAATACAACAGAACCTTCCGTATTAAAATGCGTGAAAGAACTTATAGAACGCTACGGGGCACAACCCAATTCACGAACAGAAGAATCAAACAACAGCAGGCAAACTGCGCTCTGCGTCTCGGCCGTACGTGGAATGTCCAGCGTTGTCTCATATTTACTCGGAAAAAATGCTCGGACGGATATCAACTCGTCTGGGCGATTTCGTCTACACACACAGGGGACGAGAACGCAAAATGGAGGTCGGAAACGCAATCGGTCGTTGAGGTGTGATAATGTGAGCCCCTTACAATTTGCCAGAGCTATGCGAGAAGCCGAGATCAACGCTGGCGCCAAATCGTCCGATCTTAAGGGCCTTACCCGATGCATCAAACTTCTATCCTAAGCTTACTTTCATGTCCGCGTAAAATGGAAAGACTTAAGTTGCCTTCCATTCGGTTGGTAGAGAGTCAAACTTGGAGACAAATTTTCTCTCCAGATTTCAAACGGCATTACATCTTTCGGACCATCCTTTCCCAGAGGCCATACTGTGGGTTCATACTTCGACAAGGTTGAAAGTCAGGTTAGAACCAATCGTCGTGATTCGCCTCTTGCCATGCGTTCTTTCTCCGAGTACGTCGACTTGGGAGTTCCTCGAACGATGTTTCTCTTGTTCGGGTGTTCAGCAATCCGTGCTTCTTCAGATATTTTTGGGTGTTGCGACAAAGTAACTCGAGCGCCAGAGCAAGGAGACCCGTCGTCGCGGCCCTCGTCACAATCTCAATGAATACAGCTCGACTCGACGGCGCGTTCCACAGTCCTTGGACCGTCTTTTCACTCTCAAGCTCAATTTCCACCCGACTTGCCGGATCTTCGAGTAATTGAACAGCGTCGGGAGTTTCGTTATTGGGTAGGTTATAGTCCTCAAATTCTCCAGTAAGGTGAAAGAATGCAGTTTCCAATGTCAATAGACCCTGCTTAACAGTTTCTGTATCGAATGCATAGTCCTTCATCTTGTTGGTCCAAGCCGCTCGTTCTCCACTCTTTCCACCCCAGTTTTCATCGTAAGAACGAATTTTCAGTTTAGGGTACAACTCAGCCTCTTTCTTTACCATAAGTTTCGCAAAATTGAACGGACTGGACGAATATGGTGCTTCGCTTGCTTTTCCGCAGAAGCGTCCCACCTGATTTCGATACCCAAGAAAGGCAGCATCATGTTCAAAGTAGGATTCACTAGATTCCTTCTTGCTGTAGCGTGATATGCTTTCTAACAACTCCAAGCCATTCAGCCAAACGACGTTTCCGTATTCTGTCCACACACGCCAATACGGAACTTCGACCTTTTCCATCTTTGGTTCGTGTTCCATTTCTTCATAGTCTGAATCGGAATCTTTCTCTTGGGGCACTGCTCTTTCCTCCGTTCTTGTTTTCCATCCACTCACATTGCCGGATTCATATCTTGCCATCTCACTATCCTTGGTCCCATCCACTCTTACGCGGACTCTAACATTCTGCCCGATCGCTGATATCATCGAGTCAAGGTTTTCGATCTCGACATCTGCCGCATTACCATGGGCGTTCTTTGTTTCAACAAGATGCTCTTCGTCTCCATCTGTTTTAAATTCTGAATCTAGAACGTCGTTCTTGTCAGCTGTATTTTCCTCGTCCTCACCCAAACTGTGAGGTTCTGGCTCGTTTTCTTGTTTGTCGACTTTCTCTAGCGATTCCTGGAGACTGACTTTGAGGGCCTTTTCATTTCCACTTTTCCCATCGAGACTCTTGATCACCTTGCGCCATGATTCTTCGCTCGTGTGACACCCCCAAAGACTATGAACAAGGTAAGGAGTATAACCGGTCGAGTGATACTCCCTTCGGCAGAACGTACGGCACTGCTCCTTGTTCATTACCTGGTCTTCGTCAACAAAATCATCCTCTCTATCTTGTGCTCCAACAATTATTGCGCTCCCATCCCTAACAGTATCAGCATATCCAGGCGGTGGTTCATAGTCGTCCCCATTGTCCTTCAAACTGTACTCAGCCTCAGCCCAAATATTTCCATCTTCTTCATGCGCGAACGTCCAGAATCGGTTTCCGAAACGGTCCCGTCCGAATGGCTCTGTCCGGATGAAGCATTTGTTCCGTTTTGCGATCAGGTCTTTTTGTGCATCAATCAGCTTTTTGTTCTGCTTTGCATTTTCAAGCTGAAGGGCAGCATCGCGTAAAAGATCAAGGGCCCATGTTCCACCAGTTTCATCGTCTGGACCGGTAAGCTTTGCTTTCTTTGCAGCAGTTACACCATTCCGGAGAACTTTTATCGTTCCGTCCTGCATTGCATCTTTAAGATGTTCGATCGCCTTTTCTCTGGCTTGCGGGAGCTTCTCTGCCATCGACTTCGCCTTTTCAATGTCTTTCCTGAGTCCTTCGATTGCTCGGATGGTTTCTCGATCAAGCGATGGGTCTTCCAATGCCTGTTCTCCACCGAATCCCATCAACTGTCCCTCCATTTCTTCCAATAGAAGTTGTTCCCGTTTCGCCAAGTCCTCCATGGTCAGAACTTTTAGTGCGTCCGTATCGAAAGCAGCTTCCTCGTGCATACGCTCAACCATGGAGCTTACTTGGGCTTTCGTAAAGCTATCAGCTGTTGGCAAAGCTTCGAAGTCTGCTTTAATGTCCTCATCGAAATCTAGAATGTCTTCATCGGTCAAAGATTCTGCCATTTCTTCAGAAAGCTCTTTCGAATCTTCATTTAGTCGAAGAATTTCTTCACGTTTTTCGTCCAAAAATTTTTCTCGAGCTTCGTCCGCAAGCTTTTCTCTGGCTGCAGCTTCGTCCGCCAAAGCTTTCTCTTTGGCATCTTTCTTAGCTTTCTTTTTCTCTTGTTCTAGTGCTTTCATTGCACTTGTCCTTTGGTTGTAGTTACCAACAACAACGTCGTATATTCTGGTTGAATCATAGGCGGCCTCGATCATCAATCGAAGTATACTCAAACGTTGCGCAAAGTCCAAATCAAGGTATTGAGAACCTATACAAAGGTGTTCAATAGCTTTGTCCACGAAATCCTTATCGTCCTCGCCTTCGTCCTTGCCGTAACACTCTGTCAAGACCCGGGAAGCAAAATGACGTTCGCGCTCTCGGCGCTGGGCAATTGTGAGCGGTGGAAGATCTTGATTCGCCCTGAGAGTGTCGTCAACTTCATTCCATATTCTCTTCTTTCGATGGAGGATTCTGTGGACTGTAGCTCCTGTCATTTGAGACCATGTAAAGGGGTTGATGTAGTCGGCTTTATCGGAAGGTTTTTCGTTGGGCAACAGCATGTCAACAAACGATGGCAAGGGCTTTGGTGGAACAGAGGACGCAGGCCTGTTTTTGATCATATCATTTTCTTTCGTACCCTTCTTTTCATTGTTTTCCTTCTCCTCATCTTCGTCATCGTCATCATCTTCGTCCGATTCGTCATCATCACTTTCTTCGTCCTGGTCAGTGAGTACATCTTCGTCAATTACAGTGGGGATCAAATTCGGTAGACCATCCACTTTAGCCATGGTTTCTTCTACAACTTTGGCCCGCTGGTTGTAAATCTGTTCACTCGGTATGGAAGGATCTTCGATATCGGGACGAGCTTGAATCACATGTCGCACAAGCCATTCAACGGCCCGTCGGGTTCCCTGCGGTCCGCCCAAACTGGAAGAACGAAACATGGAGAGCGCTTTCCTGAGATATGCGACCACCCATTTGTTCCTGGCCATTTTGATTGCCGCTTTTACTGCTTCTTTCACAGCTTTGCCACGTTTTTTTCTTATATCCTTGAGGGATGCGACCCAACTCGTCGTGACCAAGGTATCTTCGTTTTGAGCAAGTAGCTGAGCCATGTCAATCTTGATGACGGGTGTTACCAAGTCTCCATGTCCCTCCCCATTTGGACCTGCCTCTGCGTCCTCATCGTCACCTCCATCATCGAGGCGCAAGTTGGAAGACGAAGGTTCAATGACACCTGGCGCAACGATTTCGTCAGTCTCCACAGTGCTCCACCACCAATCGTCACTCAACTTATCGTTTAACAACAATTTGAGAAGACTTAAATGAGCTTCCACCAGGTAGACAGGAGGAGCCATTGTAAGATCGTCGCTTCCATTCGTTTTGGGTGGTTGATAAGCGAGTGCGGCACAAAAGTCCGGCAATTCGATTGGTTGCAAAGACAAAACACGCTGAAAGGTATACATGAAATCCCATGCCATGAGTACATCAGGGATGCAATGTTGCGGGACAGAGGGAAGGGCCGTCACATCACAAAGTCGAGTGCCAGCACACATGCGACGAGTCACGACGGTGGACGATGAAATTGTGGAGGGATTGTCTGATTTTGAGTTTGGTTCGGTCGTCACATCGCTCATCATTTCTCCTTCCCGTTGTTTCTTGTGATTTTCCCCTTTCGAATCGTCATCGTTATGGTGATCACCCTTTTGCTCCTCCCCAAAGTCATCCAGATTGGCCGTGGCCCGACTCAATGCTTTGCGCAGACGATCTAAATCTCTGCGGATTCTTTTCTTCTCTGCTTGTTGCTCCTTTGTCCCCACAGCAGATGATTTCCCCATGGACGACCTGCCTGAGCGTCCGCCACCCCCACGACTTCGGCTGCTGTTTCGATTCGCATTTTCATGAACTAGATTGTAGAATCGCCCCACTTCCAACATGGATCGGAATCGACGATTTTGGGACGAGTAGAAATTGATGTCGTACTTGGATTGATGGGTTAACTTGTGCCCTTTTTTCTTGGTTACTCGAACTCGAAACCCATCCAACAAATCCTCTCCACCACCACATTTGTCAACAATAAATTCACGGAGTTGGTCCATGGCTCGAACTTCTCGCTCTGCCAACTCGGGATTTTTGTTTGTGGATGTATAGGAACCCTGTTGGGTTGACGATTTCGTGGGAGATGCCTCGTGCGGCTGTGGAGATGCCAATGATGAACCCGTCCGTGACCGTTTCCCTGGTCTTTTGGATGTCGCAGCGTTATCATCATCTTCGCCGTCCCTATTGGATGTCACGGACGACCCTCGTTTTCTGTTTCGGGTGTTTGTGGTGGAGGACGTACTGGTAACAGGAGGCGCATTCACTGCCATTTCACCAAGTGATTCATCCTTCTCACTCAACAATAGTTTAACTTTCTCGAGATGATCCTTGGCAAGCTTGGAATGCTTGCTTTTGCTGTGATCGTGAGAGACGACACAAACAAAAAATGTCAATGAATGAGGTCAAACATAAAAAATGCAAAGGCTATGGTTTTTGCTTTTCTGAATTGGACGGCATCGTTCCGACGTTGGTGATCTGTACAAAACTGGAACGTACCTTTCAATATGCGTGGTATAAACCGATCCCAAATCGGTGGCAAAGGCCTGCCATATATGTTTGAATGAAGACTTGCCTCCATTGTCGTAGTCATTCTTTTGATCCAATTTGCGTCCCACTTGACTTAAATTCCATACACCACCTTCGTGAAAGGCTTGCGCATCTGGTAGACTCCATGCTTTGCCCAGAAGTTTGCCCATCTTTTTGAACATTTTGGCTTTTTTCTTGTCCTTGCTTTCGGAATCTTCATGATGATGATGATGAGAGTTGTGTGCCGATGATTCGCCACCACCGGTGCTGCTGCTAGCGCGGTCCTTTGAGCTTCTGCGACTTGACATCCTCAATGTACTTTCTATGAAAGTAATGGGTGAAGAGAGAGTTAGCAAGCAGAAGCCAAGGTTGGATACAAATACCTTCACTTAAAATCAAGTACTGGTGTCTTCACCAATCAATGATGTACTCCGTATTCGAAAATGTGTTTTGCTGCTGCCAAATCTATGCGTAGAAACATGGTACAAAACAACCCAAGTAGAAAAGATACTATAGGCTACGTAGAGGATCTACAATGAGTTTAAGTCCACCATTTGGCATCCAGGTGATGCCGTTTGCTATTCTGATGTCGTCGTTTTCGAACATTTGATACCCGCTGTCGATTCTTTCATCCACATTGATCTTCCAGTTCGGCAAACATTGGCATGCATATTCGCGACCAACGGTGGAAGTATATTGACACCAATGGGTGAGTAATCAGGATGGTTGATTGTTGATTTGCGAATCGTAACAGAAGTAGTCGAGAATGTTCCTCAGATGATTCCAGCCTCCTTCACCACATTCATGAAGTGCTCTTTGAATGCGACCAGTTGGAATCTGGTGGTATGGATAAGTTCAATTATAATGAATGAGAACATGTTCCAACACAAAAACTGAATCCCGACATTCCTCATCCACTCGGACATGGCTGAACGCTTAGGAGCGATAACTGCAGTTCCACCAATTATCCTCCGATAGGTTCCTTTGATGTATTATGGGGAGGATGTTTGCACGCATATACGGAGTGCCTGCGTAATGAATGTAAGAATAACAAAGGATGAATTCATGGCTTACATGGCCAATGATGAAGCGGCCGCCAAATCAATGATGGACTTGAAGTCGTCGCTGTGAATCAGGCAATGCTTCAGGATCTCGAGAAATGCTTGTTCGGGATGACATACAAACGCACGTAGAGTTCCTGGAGCTTTCAGCGCGAAAAGCGTCCATGAAATAAATCCGACACACGAAAGCATCAAAAACACGAAAATGAAGATCAATTAGCAACTTTGCGGGTGTACACCTTTTACCTTCACCGACGCTCTCAGTGATAAAGAGAACCGAATGAAGTTTTGAGGGTCGCCCATTTAGGACTGGAAATGAAAAGCTCGGTAGAAGCATAAAGGCCTTGCTTGAGTTCAAATGAACAGGGAATTGTGGCCAAATCAAACAAGAGAGGTTAAACCTTTTCACGGAAAGCTGCAGTCCCTCATTTCGAGATTATGCCGTGGCTCGGAGGACAGGTTTCTGAGTCTGCTGGTATTACTCACGTGTTGAATGCAGGAACAATACTCGACATGCACAATCAAGCTCCAGAATATCTATTTACTGAACACGAGGGGTGATCACAGCAACTGCGAGAAAAGACAACACGGCAACTTACTCGGAAAAAGTCACTATAAGAGGTGTCTCAATTTGCCGGACAGTTTCGTTCGGATCCAATCTCACACGTGCTCGTTCCACAAGGCAATCCATTGTCCTTATTACTCAAACGCAGTTTCACAGAGGAGATATGGTTACGAATGTACGTTGTCTTTTGTTCAGCGGGAGCAACTTCATCTGTCACAAACGCAGCCTCTAGCTGAATCATGAGGCTCCATGTGACCACCTCGACAACAAAACGAGCAAACAATCGAAGCAAATGATTTGCGGTGGTTGCTGCAGGAATCGTGTCAAACTTCTGGTGGTACAAAATCACCGTTCAAATTCTACAGGAATCCATCCGAAATTGTAGTACAAACTGAGCGTGGAATTCTACGTGAGTCTAAACGAACCCGGAATCTCCTTACCTCATAATATCCCCAACCCTATTACGATCAACATATGATACAACCCGGCGCACCGCGCAGGACGGGAAACCACGCGCCGATACACGCAACACGCCACACCGAAATCTTTCGCCTTTTCTGGCATTGTTGGAAGAAGGCAACGAGCACCGTGTCCTTGCTGTTGGTGTTTCTCCTTGCCTTTTCGAAGACGAAGGTGTGATATTAGTTTTGCCTGGAAAGACAACAGGACCAATCACATCTGACAGAAAAGAGACAGTCTTTACTCGATTCAATCAACTTTTGGAGAGAAGACAGTGTTGTTGCTTTTGTGACCCAAAGTGAGAGCGAAGTAACGAAAAGTCATTCCCGTTGCCAACGTCGGCATTTTGGATATCCTGAACAACCTTGGGAGATTCTCTTCCGCAATTCATTTCCACCTCATCAAAACGTTTTATCCAATCATTGAGAGAACGTGAAGTGAGAGAGATAATCAACAGAGATTGTAGACGGCGCAGTGAACAATGATTAGCAACTTTTTTGTGTTGTCACCCCGTGGTGATACGATATTGGCCAAACAATATCGAAGTTCATCAGGGACAGCTGCCCACGAACGATCGCATACGGAAGCACTCTTTCGAAAAATCAAGTTTTGGGATGACATGGCCTCCAAAGATGACCAGGCCGTCGTCACGTCGACCGACTCTTCGTCGGAACCACAGGCTCAATCTACATCACAAACTCGTACGGGAGATGCACCACCCGTATTGCTCATGCAAGATGGACTGACGTATTTTCATGTCAGACGGAATGGCCTTATATTTGGTGCCTCGACCGCACGGAATGTCAGTCCAAATACTGTCATTGAGGTGAGCACCCTGGTCAATACTGTTTATGTTTACAAAATGAGGCCACATTTCCGTCTTTGTTGCAGTTATTCTGACTCTGGCCTTGTTTCTTCAATCAACACCAACCATATAATTTTTCGTTTTTCATTCAGCTCCTCTCAACAATTGCCAGGATATTCAAAGATTATTGTGGTACGTTATCAGAAGAGGCACTGAGAAAGAACTTTATTCTTTGCTATGAACTTCTTGACGAAATGATTGACTATGGCTATCCCCAAGTGACTCGGACGGAAAACTTGAAATCCTTTGTGTACAATGAGCCCATCGTAGTGGAGCCTGTGGTGAACACAGGGAATATGGTAAACCCTAAAACCGCATCGGCCAACGCCGTTCACAAACCTGTCATTGCTGCGGCGAGAAGTGGAGGTTTGGGTGGTGGCGGCTCTAGTACTCAACAAAAGAATGAAATCTTTGTTGACATTCTTGAACGACTGAACGTCCTTTTCTCGAACAATGGATATGTGTTGAATTCCACCATTGACGGTTGCATTCAAATGAAATCCTACTTGGCCGGCAATCCACAACTAAGACTTGCCCTAAATGAGGATTTGGTGGTAGGGAAGGAAGTTCCGCGAGGCGTATACGGTGGAAGCAATTCTGCGGCAAAGGTGGACGACATGAACTTTAACGATTGCGTCAATCTAACGGAGTTCGAGACGGCTCGAACCTTGTCCTTTATCCCACCAGATGGAGAATTTGTCGTGCTCAACTATCGTATTACGGGAGAATTTGCAACTCCATTTCGAATCTTTCCTAGCATTGAAGAGAAGGAACCGAAAAAGATTGAGTTGGTTGTTCTGATTCGAGGGGAAATGGCGTCGAATCATTTTGGTGCCAATGTATCCGTAGAGATTCCCATGCCCAAGACTGGTGTGGCTGGAGTTTCGTGCAGTCTCATCACTGCACCAGGAACAGGTTATGCCCATGCTGAATACACCGCGTCCTCGCACAAGATTGTTTGGACCATGAAGAAGTTCATTGGTGGTGGTGAACAAACGATGCGAGCAAAGATTTCATTGGATAAGCCTGTTACGACACAGTGGCGTCAACAACTTGGTCCCATCAACATGTGCTTTGAGATCCCCATGTACAATGTGTCCAATCTTCAAGTGAGATACCTACGAGTGGCAGAAAACATGGTCGGATACACACCATACCGTTGGGTACGATACGTGACACAATCCTCTTCATATGTGTGTCGTTTGTAAAAGTAGTAGCCTAGAAACGTACCCTTTCAAACACTGTCTTTTGCAGTCCTAGTTCTTTGTCCAATGTAATGTCTCTATTTCGGCTTGTTGTCTACTAAGAACTTGACAGTGTCAGAAATCCATTTTTCGTAAGGTGTGCCGTCCTTGTGAGTAAACTTCCAATGGCCATAGTCGCCCATTGAGGCCTTTAAGTCATCTTTGGGATATTCCACTCGATCATTAGGAGACCTGTCTCCAATCTCCAAAATTCTTAGAATCTGGCTTGACTCGTTGCAAATGGAATGGGCTACTGCAAGTCCTGCTGGAAATCCAATACATTCTCCCGCTGTGACAATCGTCTTTTCTTCTTCGGGTGGTGCTTCATCATTTTCACCAGTGCTTTTCAGTGACTTCGTAGTGTCGGTCGAGCAATGATGGCGATAGAGAGTTGCTTCTCCTTCCAGAACATAAACGAATTCATCTTGAGTTTGATGGTAGTGAAGCAGCGCGGAAGATGATCCTGGTTCGATTGTCGTATAGTTGACACCAAAGTTAGAGAGTCCGAAAAGGTCTCCAAGCTTGGCCTTGGATCGTCCCATGACAGCGTTGGCAAACTCTTGAGGATAGATTGTACCTTTTCTGGCAGGTGCTTCTGCAGCTTTGATTGGTTTTGTGGTGATGGAACGAGTCATGCCGATCGTGGCTTGTTGAAAGTTCGCTGTGGCCAAAGAGTGTGAGAGTGGTCGAGTCACTTGCAAAACCGGGATGTTCATCATTGCCGAGAAGACAGCATGTCTCTTGTGTCTTGTGTTCGAAGATCAAGGTCGAACACATCTTTGGTTCCGATTCCGATTGCAACTATCCCCCCACCGTTTCATTAGATTTCCTTAGCTACAAGTGGGGCGATTGGTCTGTTGCCATCAGTCGCACAACACGTGGAGTCGCACAAAATTGAGGGTGTCTTGTTGGGAGTGGCGACAGCCGTCCATTGGTTGTACCCGACCATGGGACTTCGGTGAAAAAGATACCCCACAGAATTTCCACATCGCAACATCCAGGTTCATCACAATATACCATGGTCGCCTATGAAGTAGTAGTCACTTCCAAACCCTATACTCGTAAGTTATCGACCACAATTGGAAACGGCTTGGGTTTGGCTTTGACACTCTCATCAGACTTGCTTGCATGTCTTTCTGTGTTCCTTGTGTATGTGTGTGTAGCATTTTGGAAACTGACAAAGATCATGAAGGAGGTTTCACATGAAGTTGTGAAGGGTGGTGGCCTTGTGAGGGCAATTCACAATCATGGAGTGAGGGCTGTGCCAGTGCGATTCAAAGCCAAGCACCCTGACGGATTGGGAGAACGGTATTTTGAGAAGGGACGATTCGTCAGCGTATATATGGACTGCAATCCCCAGACGAGAATCCATGTACAGAATGTCTTGGCAAGGGATGAAGATATTTTGCGCCAAACTCATCTTCGTTGCAGAACATGGATTGATACTGTGAATCTAGCAAAGGAGACAAAGAATCCATGGGTTTGGAGGTACGAACGAGATCAAGCAAGTGAGCAAAGCCTAAAAGAGCAGCATTCAGAATAAAAGCAAGACAGTCCCATTGTTGAAAGCCCCATAGAAGCGGCAAATCCATGTCAGCAGGGTAGAAATTAAATGATTTAGTACCCGCAATAGATTATGTCACCGGTTGCATAAAGTTGACTGAGCTCTGTAGTGTCTCCACCAATTTTTCATTCATTGTACCGTCATGAGCACTTTCCTTGTAGGCTACAACAGTGGGTGTTGAGAACTCTTTCAAGGCATCCTTGACAGACATGACGCCCATTGCGGATGACCGCCGCCCCGAAAATGGCAGCGAATCCGGTGATCTTCCACACTGACTATTCAGGTTGATTTTTCCAAAAACGGCTGCAAAAGAATCAATCAGAGGCGAAACCAGTTCCGCGTCTGTACCAAAGATGGAGACCTGTTGGGCGTATATTCCATCACGTCCGAACTCAATCACTGTTTCAAGACTATCGTAGGCTGTTATCGGAATCAATGGCCCAAATTGCTCCTCGTGATAAATGCGCATATCACTTGATACAGGATACAGGACCGCTGGGACCATCAAGGTGCTCTCCAAACCACCAAGAACTTTGCCGCCATCTTTGTTTATCACTTTTGCTCCCTTCGATAATGCATCTTCCAATAATTCCTTCATGTAGGTGATTCGTTTTTTATTTGGCAGCGGTGTCACGTCCGAATATTTCCCTGTAGAAGCATCCTGTTGCCATTGGAGACCAACTAACAATGATTCAACACGCTCTGCCATCTTGGCCGCAAAGAATTCTGCGTGCGCCCGCGGTACCATGTGCAGTTTGAGGGCAGTACAGCGTTGCCCATTGTAAGACAGACTTCCAACGATGGCCTGCTCAAGAGCGTTCTTCAAGGCTCCCGAAACTGTTTGTCCATGAAAAAGATCGGGAAGATAAATGGCCATATTGTTTGCCTCCAGTTGAAGAAACACCTTGAGGCGGTGAGGATGCGGGTGGTCTTTGATAAGAGTATCTGCTACATCGGATCCACCGATGAAAGCAAGACCATCAATTTTCCCTGACTTCATCAAGGGAGGGACAGTCGAACTACCGGGACCAGCCACAAAGTTGATAGTACCTGGAGGTAACACTTTTGCAAAAGCTTTCATTGTCAGCAGATGGGCCACGCCACCAACTGATGGGATCTTTAAGATGCAGATGTTGCCCATCAGCAAAGCAGGGATCAAAGTGGCGTACGTCTCGTTGATGGGGTAATTGTATGGACCTAGGCACAAAATTACACCAAGGGCAGCGCGACGAACAAGTGCATGCGTATTTCCGATAGTCTGCCATGAAGAATTGGAAATTTCAGGGTCCTTGCGGATAACATCAATGACCGACATGGCAAACTTTACCGTTCGGTCAAATTCTGATTCTGCGTCTGGTCGATTCTTGCCAATTTCCCACATGAGTGCCTCGACAATTTCTTCACGACGTTTCTTGAGTTCGTCAAAGACCTGACGAATGGACACTATACGCTGCTCCATTGTCATTTTCGTCCATTCTCCCATACCACCATTCCACGCCCGTGATGCTTGGTCGAGTACGTGAAGAGTACTCTCTGTGCTGAATTGGGGCAGCTTGCCGATAATCCTGCGATGAAGAGTATTGTCCTGCAATGAACATGTTTTCCCAGTATTATCGCTGGATGCACCCTCTTCCTCTGCAATCTGACAACATCCCTCTACATCCTTCCACTTCATATTGGTCCACAGATCTGTCTCAGTCAAGCTTTCCGGAAGCCAGAAATCTTTGGGAAGCGATACGAATGGATTCTCTCTCCAAACGTCGTTGCCAACGTCAATAACATCGGCGCTCGACTCCCCCGCAACAAAAGAGGAAGTGACAACAAGGGCCCCAATGGTGGTTGCTAATCTCAGGAAGCAGTACGTCATGTTGCTCCTATTCCTATCGTCGTTGCGTGATCCAAGAGCACGAAAGAGAAAATGCCGAATGCCGATTTCTCGAGGCGTTCACACTTCACACGTTCGGCTGACGTGGCCCCCCACAACAACCCCGATAATGGAGGATGGCGCCCCCGTTCAAGTTTGTAGGAGTATGTCCCATTTCCCAAAAGGAATAGGTAGTTCCTACGGTAGGGTTACATGCCCATGGCTAGCGTTGAAGTAGAAAATTGAACATGCTATTACTACAATCTGAGCTTCTTCGAAGCAGGAAGAATATGATGTTCCAAACGCACTCCTACAGTGTCTTTGGTCCCGTTGATTGAACCCTTGTTGGAGTCTAACTGATTGGAATGTAGTAGACTTGCTCTTGCTCCGTAGATCCCGCAAAAAATATGCCCATGTCAAAGTCGACTTCTTCTTCACCACGGTACACGCCTATCATAAAGTTATCATCCGCAGGATATGGTCCACCCTTTTGAGAAATGACGACAACATAGGTACCGGGTACGGGTGTGGAAGGGAAGTATATACTCTCCACGTAGATGAAATCGTCAAAGACGGATCCTTGTTGTTTGAAAGTAATAGGGTCGAAAAATCCAGAACCACTTTGAGGATGATCAAATGCAGATACAATTTCGTGCGTCGGTGTGACAACGGCAAGATCGAGATCTCCTGCAAGTAATGAATATTCACTGTGAGAACGAGACAAATCAAGTCGGATTCAGCAAAGCATCGACTTACCAGTTCCTTGCCACGCAAGTGAGATTCGTAACGGAGCCGCGGTGACACAAGTAAAAGCGAAGCAATCACACCCAACTCCGAAACACTGTAGGTCTGAACTACAGTCTGTTGCATTCTCGCATCTGAAGTTGGCTTCAGTAGGAATGGTCGGCGGGGGATGCACGGGGGAAGCTCTTGGTGGATGAGGACAGTAGTAGTTGTAGAAGTTCGAGTTCTTCTTTCCTCCATGATTCGACTTGTAACAGTCCGAATATGGCGGATGTCCTTCAGGTGGACCATAGTAGTAGTCGTCATACCCATGATAGTCGTCATAATAGTAGTCGTCGTAGCCGCCTTTGTATGCTCCACCTTTGTGTTGTCCCCCCTTCTTGCCCCCATACCCATAGTCGTAGTAGTAGTCATCGTATCCCCCGTATCCACCATGATAGTCGTCGTAGTAGTAGTCATCGTAGGCAACACCACCTTTGTATTGTCCGCCCTTCTTACCTCCATATCCATAGTGATAGTCGTCATGTCCACCGTAATAATCGTCGTAGTAGTAATCATCATAGGCACCTTTATAGGCACCCTTATAGCCACCCTTATACCGACCACCCTTTTTACCACTAGAGCCACCATGATAGTAATCGTCGTATCCGCCATAATAATCATCGTAGTAGTAGTCGTCGTATGACATTCCACCTTTGTATTTCCCACCCTTTTTGCCACTAGAGCCACCATGATAATAGTCGTCGTATCCGCCATAATAGTCGTCATAGTAGAAGTCATCATAGTACATGTCACCTTTGTAGTTTCCACCCTTGTGTCGTCCACCCTTCTTTCCACCGCCTCCGTGGTAGACATCGTCGTAATAGTATAGATCGTCATAATAATAATGTCCCCCTTTGTTTTTGAAGTGAGAAGCAAAGGCAGCTTTCTTGCCCATTTGCAGAGACCGGTCCTCTGGTTTGACTTCTGACAGGCCTTCTTCCGCTACTGAGCCCCGGGCACCGTAGAAGAACAAAGATGCAACGAGCGCTTTCAAGGAAGCCATGGTTATTGAATCTCGAAACGGCAGCCGTGATCTCTATTTGGCATGGACAGAAGGATATTGTGAGTTATCCAACGTGATCCAATCACCGGTGCGACTCGATCGAAGTGATCCGTTAGGTAAGACAATTGATGAGTCCAAGTATTTTCGAACCTCGGATGTCCAATTTTTCTTGGAACGGACTGAAGGAAGTTGAACGGGATTTTTTGTGATCGTTCAACAAGATCAACAAGAAATGAGGCACGGCCGACGCGCAAGAGTTCTCATACCTTACGCCGGCGCGCCATTTCTTTCATGCGCTGAAAAGATACCGGACTAGACTACCTGATTCCGCCTTCCTCGCCCACCTAGCTACTCCTGGGGGGAGGAGTACGATGACGAAGGGAGAGGGTATTTTCAATTTCTCTTGTCTACTCAGATTTTCCTTACGAACATTCCTGAGGCGAAGAACTTCATTTGTGGTAGGTGAGACACAGACTGAAACCAACTTCCAGTTCTTCACCTCGATGGAAGACATCTGTTTCCGTAATTTCAGGGGGAGATCTTTGACCGACGTATGAGTTGATATTACATGGCAAGCTTCACCTGTAAGTGTGTTTCTATACGAGTGGAGTGTTAGACGTAGGTAGCTTACTCGCTTTCGGCTTCCCTCACAACCACCCCGAGACTTCGACATGTTCCGACCACAGATCTGGCGATACTACGAAGGGGAAGTGAACTTAAATGCCCATCCATCTGTTTGATTTTGGCAATCTCGTAAACCGCTTCCGGGGTAATATATCCCGATGGGTTGTTTATGTTTGCTCTTCCAGAACCTTTCTCCATTCCAGCTGCTCGTTTTATTAGGTAGCTTGTCGGAGGAGTCCTGACATTGAAAGTAAATGACCGATCAGACATTGCGGACAGAAAGACTGTCACGGGAGTCTCTTTCTTGTAAATTTTTTCGGTCTCTGCGTTGAATTGCTTGCAAAACTCGGCCATATTGACCCCAAGAGGGCCGAGTGTCTGTCCGATCGCTGGACCCGGCTTAGCCGCTCCAGCACCGACGAGAAGTCTCACGACTCGGACCAAGGACATGTTGTTAATTCGAATCAGTTGTCAATGTGGAAGTTGCTAGTGAAAATGGTTCTCTTTTGTATGACTGTAGGGTTTCGAAAGGGAAGAGACAGGAGGAGCAGCAGCAGCAACATCAGCGGAAGATCTTTCTGCGGATGCACTTTGGATTTTGGTCAAGGTTGGTTCAGAATGTGCGACTGAGGATGTGCCTACTCTCTACGCGCCGCAATCATCATTGTGGGTATTAACTACTCCTATTAACGCCTCTCTCTAATTACTTCATCAAGAGGTACTCCTCTAGAGTGCGGCTGAATACTTGGCCAGGCTGAAAAGTGGCCAGTTTGGGATTTGGCCAGGTCACCACGGTAGTATCGTGTTAAACTTTCTGGATTTTTTTTATCTGAAAATTGCTCAAATGTAAAAATGATTCGTACAACAACTGATGCTCTCGTCGAGATCTCTCAGAATCCGGTGTTTTTTTCACGATTGGAGAAATTGCAGTGTTGACGCACGCCACACTGCGGTAACATAGCACACCTAGCTTACCTTTTTGCCGTGCACAATGAGGGCAAGCCTCAATTAGCCTAATGAATGAGTGAAGTTCGTGTTCTATTACATGTAAAGTAGCTTATTAAAGCTCATAACAACAACAACAGGGACACATAGTCCCTTCTTGAGCATCTCCTATGGACTCCTATGGAGTACTATTAGAAAACTTACACGACTGACTGGATGGGCAGAGGACAATCGAAGCAAGACCAGTGGTTGGAGCATCATCTGTTGCTTTTACACAGCAACAAATCAGCCAGTCAACCACAACAACTCTTCAGAGTGTCTCTTTTGACTCTACAGAGACTGTGGAGCCCTATTTTGGCAGCCCAAGTCCGTAATGTACATGTAACAACACGTACAACATTTATTTAGGGCCGTACCATGCTTTTATCACGGTGGCCAGTCAGTCAACTTTGCTGAAACTGAAGGGCCAGATCTGAAAGTGGTTTTGGGCTTGTAACTTCACAACTAATCAATATTTTTCTGTAAAAATTTTTTCCTAGGATAGCTCTATCCAAGAGCTATCGATTGCGCTACTTTTTGAGTCATTTGGGTGTTTGTGTATTGTGAGGTGATTTTTCACAGCTGGCTGGCGGCCAGCCAGTCAACTGCACTCTACCTCCTACTCCTATAACATCATGATATTGTATCTCTTCTTGGCCCATACTCTCACGAGTAGTCACAGTCGCAATCGTTCTTTCTTAACTGGAATATATGATGATGATGGTTTTACCTTTGTTGGACGATTATATCTCGCAACCGAAACAAACGAGGCGACACAGCCTTACTCAAATTGATGTGAGAAACGGTGAAAAGAGAACTAACAACATAAATATGAACCCTGAAAGAAATTTACTTCTACAGTCGTGGTAGCAGGCATAAATGGGGCTTCCAGCTGATGGCTAGAATACCGTGAACTGGAAACGCTGTTCTGATTGAGATGAATGTCCCTGTCTCCCTCGGAACACTCCAAAAAACTCGGTTCGAAGCACACCGTTAAGGTACGCTGCGATACTAAAGAAGTCATCGGCGTACCCCTTTGTAAACTGCGTAGCAGTCAACGTGTAAGTACCATTCAAGCCGTCAGTTGCGTTGACCGACGGGAAGAAAACGCTTTCAACATAGAATTTGTGATTGTGGCTAGAACCTTGGGCGTCATCCTCAAAGGTACCACCGGTGACAGGATCAGGAGAATTCCCGAAGGCGATAGTAAATTCATTCGGAGTTCGTACATGTAAGTCGAGATCATCTACACAAAAAGTAAGAAACACTGCAAAATTTTTCCTTTTCGCATGGCACGTTTTGGTCTTCGAACTTACCATCCCCTTCCCATCGAAGGGTGAATCGCAAGGCGCCCTCAATGACGCATGTTCCACTGTCGCAAACTCGGCCGGGAAATTGGCATGGAATCAAGTCACTGCACTCAACGTAAGGATGTACCCCTGGAGCAGCCACTGGAGAATAGTGATGGCTATAAGTGGGAGCTGTGTAATAGGGGTAGCCTTTTTTGCCACTGTAATCGCTTTTTCGTTTCCCTCCTTTGGCCTTTTTCTTTCCTTTCTTCCCTCCTCCTCCACTTTTCTTGCCTCCTCTAGCGTAGGCGTAAAAATAATCATCATAATAGTAGTCGTCGTGGTAGTAGTCGTCGTGGTAGTAGTCATCATGGTAATATGGGCCTGGGGGTGCGACTGGACTGTGGTAGAAATATCTGAAATAGTCGTTTCCTCTTTTCCCACCACTGCTGTAGCCGTAGTTGTAAAGGTCTCTGTCTTGTTGATCCTCCTTTTGTTCCGGACCTAATCCTGAGGTTTCGATATCGATCGTTTCGGCCGGTTGTAGCGACTCTTGTCCGTTTTTCAATGGGTCAGAAGATGCTGCAATGACAGCACAAAGAGCTGCCGTTGCTATTACAAGTTGTTGGGAACAGAACATGGTGGCTAACTCCCGTCAGTCTAAGATGCCGTTTCGATTTCCCTCCTGCTTTGGCAGTGCTTTATACAGTGTCCATTTGTGAGCAGGACTATAGGACTGCACCGGGAATGGATGAGGTCTTCCGTTGCAATCGAAAAAAACACAGGAAGTGAAATTGTGAGCGTTGCGTATTCTGAGGGACTGCGAACAAGACCCCCAAAGGTCGGCTGGCGTCGTGCGTTGAATCTGGACGTGCGCGTGAGAAGGGGTCAGGCGGACGGACCGGAACGGACCCAGCACAACACCCAAACCTGTGCCAAGAACACTTGCCCCCGAGAGATCTGTCCATGTACCTGCTGCTGCTGCCTGTACCCCTTACCCCATACCCCAGTACGAAGTACGAGAAAACACAACCGACAACTGCTTCCATGTCAACGACAAAGCTATCATTGAAGAGATCTCGATATCTCTTTGATTCAGGTGATCCATCCTCGGTCTTCGTGCCACCTGCGGATCCCATAATACGAACTCAATCCAAAGATCGAAGACGCAAACTCCTCGAAGGGGCATCCCTGTCATCCCATAATGCAACGACTGAGCACAAGCAACATACCGAGAAATCATCTCTTTCTCTTGTGACATCAAAAAGTACCAGGGATTCTTCCGGGCATGATTCTCTCAAACCATCTTCAGCTCATAGTCTTTCGTTGGTGAGGGAAAAAAAGAATCCTCGCCAACCTGAAGAGGACAAAACTGTTGCTCCAGGAGGGATTTTGGTTCGCTCTCTATCAGAAAAAGGCTCTGCGATGCATATTCCAACACCGAAGTGGCATGCTCCTTGGAAATTGACCACAGTTCTCTCAAGTCATTTGGGGTGGGTCCGATCTCTTGCCTTCTCCCCGGACAACCAATATCTTGCAACCGGATCTGCAGACCGTACTATCAAAATCTGGGATTTTCCCAAAGCCAGCGTTGGCGCTGATCAGGCCCTTAAATTAACTCTGACTGGACATGTCTCCCCAGTACGAGGATTGGCGTTTTCTGACAAGTATCCTTACTTGTTTTCTTGTGCGGAGGATAAGCAAGTGCGATGCTGGGATTTGGAAACAAATCAGGTTATTCGTCATTATCATGGACATTTATCAGGGGTGTTTTGTCTTGCAATCCATCCGACGCTAGATGTTCTTGTAACAGGTGGACGTGATGCAGTTGCAAGGGTGTGGGATATACGGACTAAAACATCGATTCATGTGTTGAGTGGCCATGAGCATACCGTCGCATCTTTGTTGACGAAATCTACGAATCCACAGGTAATCACTGGTTCACACGACAATACAATAAAAATGTGGGATCTTGCTGCCGGGAAGTGCTTTACCACATTAACACACCACCAAAAGTCAATTCGTGCTCTCGTACAACCTTCTTTTGAACATACCTTTGTCTCAGGGGCAGCGGATTGTTTGAAGAAATGGCAAGGAAAGGATGGGCGTTTCCTCAAGAGTTTGAAAGGCCACAAATCAATCATCAATGCTATGGCAGTCAACGACGATGGTGTACTCGTGTCTGGTGCAGACGATGGTACCATGCATTTCTGGGACTATGAAACGGGGTACTCCTTTCAGCAAAGTACGGCGACGGTCCAACCGGGAAGCTTGACCGCGGAGAACTCCATCATGGCGTTGGCCTTTGATTTGACTGGAACAAGATTAATCTCGGGGGAAGCAGATAAAACTATCAAGATTTGGAAGCAAGATGAGTCAGCTTCCGAACTATCTCATCCTGTTGATATGGCTTCCTGGCGCAAGAAGTGCATTGCCGAGGCCAAGCAACGCTATTAGGTGTCCTGAACCATAGTCCATAAACATTCGTCTACCCCGCTCCCATAGATAATCCGGGTAGTAGGCATGGTAGAGTTGTGAGTTGCGATCCGACCCCATGATCCGACATCCGCCGAAACAAAGTGCGACCAGACATTAGTATCTTGTTCTCATACAACGCGACACTCTCTTGAATCAACATCTGACTGTCATCATGGAGACAGAACAAGCGTTAATACAATGCGACACGACGAAAGGACCCTTCACCATGAGGTTTTTCCGTGAGTGGAGTCCGATTGGTTATGATCGTGCGGTCGAGCTGTATGAAAAGGTGAGCATTTCCTTGTCTTCGTTTCTCTGCTGGTTTTCAATGACTTCATCTCCTCATCATGTTTTTCTTCCTGATGAAACGAAAGGGTTTCTTCGATGGATCTCACTTCTTTAGAGCAGTTCCGAACTTCCTCGTACAATTCGGAATCACCTAGTAAGTTACAGCTCATTTCTTTCCCCCACCATATGAATTGGACATGAAATTATCTCATGGACGTGTCGAAAGCTCGACAGACCCAGAATTACGTGCACTCATGGATGAATCTATCGAAGATGACCCCCAACTTGATCCGCCCATTGAGTTTGATGTTGGATTCATGTCTTATGCCGGTAAGTGAGATGTTTCTGTCCTGTACCTTTCTTGCAATTGCCAGATCTCGTCTAGTCAAAGTACACAGGATACTCTGTAGTAGCTAGGGGCAGTACCTATATTGGCGTGGAGGTGATCAAGTCTCCACGACAATACACTAGAGAAGTTGTTTCACAACTTTCTGTTTGTTGATACTGTGAGCTCTAGGTTTAGGAACTACATTCGATTCCTCATTTGATTCCTCACGAGGAATCAATTCCTCATTTACTCATGGAGGTTAGTTTGGAACCATTGATGCCAATGGCTAGAGCTTGGTTACTATGCGACGGGCAATGCCTTCTCTGGTAGTAAGGCATTGCTCTTGGATACATAGTGGGGACACGATTCTATGTCTCACAGATTCAAATCGTGACTGCCATATCGCCTGTCCGTCACACTGATTAACCGCGACTCTCCCTCTTGACAAGGGCGATATCTTTTCAAACACAGTCAATCACCAACCTTGATTCAGTTTCCGAATCCTCTCAAAAACATCACGGCAGAGTCCTTTGGTAAGATAGTCCGCTCGTTGCATCGTTGTTTCGATCTTGGAGATTCTAACTGTTGCATTCGTCCCTTTCACAGCTTCCCAAAACCAGTGGTACTTGTTGTTGAGAGACCTGGAGCGGGACGAGAGACGCTGGTTGTTGGCAAGAAGATACGCGCTGTTGTTGTCCTCATGGACTTCAGCGAAGATGGTTGGGGAGTCGGTGCCGAGGTCAAGGTGGTGGTTGATCTCGAACAAGATGTCTTGGAGCCACACAACAACACGCATGCTTTGCGAAAGCGCGACGTATTCGGCGTGGAAGGTACTGGTGGCAATCTCACTTTGGAGTTGAGATTTCCAAACCAAGGGACAGCCGCCAAAATGGATGATGTATCCAGTGCGTGATTTGGCACTGATCGATTCGTCCTCGGATTCACGGCCATGGAGGCCCATGAAATCCGCATCCACATAGCAATCAACCTTGAAGGCGGTTGTTGGCCGAAAAATTGTCCCGCAATCTACAGTTCTCCAGAGGTATCGGACAATCATTTTGATGGCTTGAGCATGGGATTGTTTCGGGTTGGTTGAAAAGCGAGCGACTTGGGAGACGGCAAAACTGATATCTGGCCGTGTGTTGGTGGAAAGGTAAAGGAGCATGCCGACGATGGAACGGTAGTTCCATTTTTCTTTCATCGGTGGTCCATCAGGGTCACTGCCAAGGCACACTTGGGAGGCTGGCACAAAGTTGCCATTGCAATTTGTCATGCCTGTGGCCTCAACGATCTTCTTAATGAGCCCTGGTTGGGTCATTGTAATTGTTCCATCTTTCCGGGTGAAATGGATGCCCAAGTACTCAGCAAAATCACTGTCCACGGAGAGCTCGAATCCCCGAGCCTTGAGTCGTTTCACAAATTCGTTGATTGCGTCCATCGTCGGAGCAATAATGCCACAATCATCCACCCAGAGAAACACCATCATGTTTTCCTTGAGGAAAACACATTCGTCGAACTTGCTCTGGGTGAAGCCATCGTCGAGCAAGGCGTGCCTGAGACGTTGGTACCACAACCGAGGTGCAACCGAGAGTCCATAAAGGCTCTTGTGAAGTCGGAGACAGGTTTTGGTGGTCTTGGTGGAGGAGAAACCGCGCGGGATATGGATCCAGACAGGATCTTTCAACTCGGCCTGAACGAAGGCATTGTTGAAATCGATGCAGACCATTGCCCAATTGCGAGCCAGGGCAAGTACCAAGGCGATACGAATCGAGGCCCAGTTGACGACGGGTGAGTAGGTGTCGAAATCACCTTCTTGAAGATCGCCGCGAACACAATATCTGGCCTTGTATTTCTTGATGGTTCCGTCTGGGTGGCGTTTGCGCTTGAAGACCCAGGTGCCAGGGATGATTCTTGATGTTGCTTCTTCCTCTGGAACCTCACTCCATGTTCCCTTGCTAGTTAATTCTTCAATTTCTATTCTAGCCGCCTCTCTCCAATGGTCGATATCCTTGTCTTGTCTTGCTTGTTCGTAGGACAGAGTGTCTGGATCTGAAATGGCAACCTTGAATCCACTGATGTCATCGAATTCGGCTTGATTGGCGACATAGGATTGTTGGGCGGCGTCCATATTCTCGATGAGACGACTTGGTGAACGACGGACACGGTTGGATCGTCGAGCAGATGGTGCGTCGGAAGGAGGATCGCTTGGTGTCTCCCTCTGAGAAGGCGGCTCCCTCTGAGAGGAGGGCTGTCTCGAAGAAAGAGACTCCCTCTGAGGAGAAGAGGGATTGGAGGCTGGTGCCACACGGAGAGGCGACAGTGGTGCTGGATTCTCCCTCTGTTCCGAGTGCACGGGGACAGGAGACGACGGGGAAGGCAAAACGAGCGGTTCCGAGAAGGAAACGGCAGGTTGGGGCCTTGGAGGTGTCGCCGCGCGCGGAGGGACATCGCGCACTGGCGTGTTCGGAGGTGGCACGGGAGGCGGAGAAGAGAGTGGGGCACTAACCGACGGGGCAAGACGAGACAAAGCAGTCGTGGAGGGCTGGGGGGTGGGAGTGGCTGGGGGAGTTCTGGGGACAGAGACGGCTGGCGTGTCAACAGAAAGAGGGACAGACGGAACAGTTCGTTCCATAGACGTAAAGATATTGTCTTCAGAACGATGGTTGACAGCAGCAAGTGGTGCACTGGTGACAGCGTCGTCCACACAGTCATCGTTGTCGTACCCCGGTGAGTGCAGATGATTGGTCATGTCGCCAAAGACACTGTCGAGTCTGGAGATGTCTTCTGTGTTGTTGTTGTCGGCTGGAGTCGGCACCGTTGCAAACCAATCGTCGAAGACGACATGGTACTGCGGTGTGATGGCGCCCGTGGAAAGATTCAAAACGAGTGGTGCTGTGGTGGCATGGTTGGGAGAAAGTCCCATGTTCATCCCTCGTTGTGATCTTGGTTTCCATCTTGGCAGTTTCTTACCGTCTGCAATCCGTTTTTCCAGGACGTACACGGGTGCTCCCCAGACATGAAGATCGTGTAGCCGTTTTTGTGGCCATCTCGTTCTTGAAAAGATATCGTGGGGTGAGACGCCAGTGGACGGATTGGGAACGTGGTTGAAGACAAAGACGGCGTGGGAGACCGCCATGGGCCAGAGGGTGGGATCCGCTGTCTCAGGCCAGTGGATGCTGGCGTGGAGCATCATCGTCCGAGCCATCGACATGATGGTTTGGATGGCTCGTTCGGCGACGCCATTCTGGTGATGGGCGCCTACTCCAGCGTAGGACCGAATCTGGGCAAAGGTTTCGAGTTGCCTGGTGTAGTCTTGTGCAGTGAAACAGCTGCCGTTGTCAGTGTGGTATCGTTGGGGAACGACACCCACATCCTTGCAACGTTGCTCGAAGGTGAGTTTGGCATTCAAAGTCTCGTGAGTGTTGAGATGCGCCTGAAAGACCACATCGATGTGGCCGCTGGCGTGATCAACAAAGATGCATCCTCCGCAAAACATTTTCTCATCTTTTGTCTTTCCTTTCGACGTAAACAATCTACCTTTCGTGGAGCAAATAAAGTGGTCCACCGACACACTTTGGCCCGGAAACAGGTCGTTGTTTTTGAGGGCACCGTCACGGTCGAGAACTTTGGTGACTGTTTGTCCTGGTGTTGACCGTTGTCGTTGCTTGCCGTATTGACAGGCGGCACACATGGGCGGACTCCGTAGTTTGCAGATGGCTGTGTGCAACTGACGGTTTGACGCAGAACGTGACAATACACCGGATTTAAAAAGGAATTGGATGGTGCGAAAGTTCATGTGGCAAAGTCGTTGGTGCCACCGAAGCCATTCCTTCTGTGGTTCGGTCAGGTTCAAGTTTCGTTCGTGGACGACGGTGACAGTGGTCACGAGTGCTCGGATGGATCGGTGGATTCCATCTTTTCCATAGCCATAGCAGGTGGGAAGGTTGTTGGTCGGATTGATGGTTGCAAAGACCGGGGTCCGAGTAGAGTCGTCTTGTATCCCGCTGAGAGTCAATCCGCAGTCTTGAAGGGTGATGGTTTCTCCGGGGTATTGTTGGAGGAGATGTGTTGTGCTCAACAATCTACAATTGGCCGATGGGATGAACAAAGCCAAGAGTTTGAGGGTGCGGAGATTGCCTCTGGTGTCCATGACGGACCAGTGGACGGTGCCGAGTCCGTTGATTGGGACGCCTTGGGCAACACCTTTGAGTTGCAGGTCTGGTCGTACTTTTCGGATCGATCCAACAAAATCGGACTTGGTGTTTGACACAGCAATACTCGCTCCAGAGTCCCAGATGATGGGGAAACTGGATGAGTTTTGGTTTTCCATGGCGGATCTGAATTTGGCTGGAGCTTGGAGGGCCATTTTCAAGGCTTCACTTTCTCCGAGTTGGTTAATGAGGGCGCAAAGTTGAGGTTCGGAGATGGAGTCTTGGTGGGATGGTCCATGGGTGCGCTGCTGGTTGCCTCGTCGTTGGCGTCGTCGGTGTCGATTGGAACGGTTTGGATGGCGTGCCCTCTGTGGAGCACCATTGTTTGGTGGACTCTCTCCCTCTGGTGTGGAGCAGAGGTTGGGGCAGTGGTGGATCCACCATGTACGAAACGACGCAACAAACCATTCGGCCAGAGAAGAGCATGCACGTGATGAAGCATGGCTCATCATTGGGTGTGCCCAAGGGTGCCGGCGAGGACGGAGATGGTGGTTGGAGCGGGGAAGGAGCCGATGTGTGAGGAGAAATTCACCAATCCACGAGAGGGTCAAGGGAATACAGCAGCCATAGTACCACAGATGGTGGAAAAAGACGGTTGGTTGGAGCCATGAAAGGGAGGCCACGATAAGAGCAGAAAACGAAACAATCAAACTGAATTGGGAGGCCAAGGGATCTTGGTGCCGATTCCGAGGATATCGTGGTCGGGAGACAGGGGGACGCCTCGACGGTGGTTGTTTGTTTGGTTGGGTGGTTGGTCGAACACATGCGAAGTTGGCATGAGGTTCGAACTTAATGCGTTTGCTCGGGGGTGGATCAGGGATGCACGTGTTTTCACACTGCATTTGGGTGGCCGTGTAGTGGGGATTGGTGGCCATTTCCCAAGCGAAGGTGTACTGGATGCTCAAAGGAGGATCGAGGGCACCGAGCCTGGAGTTGGGGACGGATTCATCATGGCGGAGAGTCTCGAGATGGAAGCGGACACTTGTTCGGGCTTGCTCGAGTTGGGCTCGGAGAGGAGAGAGCTGGGAAAGGTCTTCTTCCTTGTTGATGGCCGTGTGCACGTGGATGAGTCGGGCGACGGCTCGTTCCATGCATTGGATGCGGACTGCAGGATCGTCGGTGTCGAAGGTACGACGGGGACGGGTCGTGTGAGGCGGAGGTGAAGATGGCACAGCAGTGGGCTCGACCGGCGAGTAAAGACCAAGGGCATTCGTGCGAGGGGTGGTTGGCTCGGCTGGCGCTGCAACAGCTGTTCGCCACGCGTCAAGATGGCGGTTGAACGGAGTTGGAGGGCGGGCCAGTGGCGCACGTAGGGGGGTTCGGTCTTGGGGAGTACTGATGTCAGCAGAGTCGGTGGTCACACTAATACTACTTATAACAGATACAGTAGATGAATCCAAATTTTTGGCTGGTGTAGAACAAGTGGCTTCGTCGGTGTCAGAAGCCAAAAGATCGTAGGATGAGTCGTCGTCATTCGAAGGTGGATGCGAAGATTCGGTTGGTTCCCCACTGTTGTTGCTGGTAACAGCAGCATCAGATGGAGTATCGGTGGTGGTCTGGGAGGTTGGTGCACCATTGGAGTCATCATCACGATCGGCATCGTGGTTTGGGTTGTGGTCGTCGTCGGGAGGAGGACCATGGGAGTCGTCATCGTCGATGGTGTCGTCGTCATCTTCATCATTGCCATCGTCGTCGTTGTTGCCATCAACATCGTCGTCATCTCCATCGACGTTGTTGTCATCGGCCGGAGGAGGGGAGATGATCATGGCCGAGGGAGAGGGGACGGGCAACGACACTTCGGTGGCGGTCGTGACGGCGGTTTCGTTGGCCGTAGTGGCCGTGGCGGAGCTGACACCGCTGGCGACGGTGTATTCGTCGAAGGAGGAGGAGGTGTCAGCATGATGGTGGTCAGGGGGGACGACGTCTGCGGGGTCAATGGAGGCGATGTCTTCCCCTAGGAATGGAAAGTTGATGCATTCCAGTGGAAGACTGCCATAGTCGAATTCTAAAGTCATGGCCGATGGATGGCCGAAGGGACGACTAAAGGGAACGAAGGGACGGTTGTACGACGCGGTGGGGTGCGGTGTAGTGGGGATGTGACGGAAGGCAGCTTCGAAGTTGGCTTCACGTCGGTGGTCTGTCGACGTGGGGGTATGGTCCACGCGAGTGGGGACGGAGGTGACGGATGAATCGTTGGTGGTGTTTGCTTGGTGGGTACGACGGGGAGAACGGCCATGAGGAGCAGTGGACAGGGACAAAGTGGACATGTCGATGTCCAGGGCGTCAATGTTGCCGGGAGTTGGAGGTAGGAGGATGCTACGTGTGGAGGAGGCAACAGAGGTGTGTTCATGGTGTTCGTTGTCGTTCTTGTCTCCATCATTGGCGAAGGGTTTGCCATCGTCACTGGAGTCATCATCAAGACCAAGGTAACAATCAACGGTGTCGGAGCCATCACCAAAACAATCATCAGCAGCAATCCACAGGGGAGCGTCTTCACTTGGGGATGAGTTGGTGCTTGGAGGTTTGGAGGATGAGGAAAGGGAGACGGCGTCATCATCATCTTCTTTGTCGGTGGGGGAAAACTCATCCCAGAAGGAGTCAGGGATGGAGTTGGAGGAGGTTTCGTCGTTTGCGGGAGGAGGAGACGCGGTCTCGTTTTCGGTTTCGACTTGGTCGCTGCATTCGACGCAAACGAGCTCGTCCATGTCGATGACCGCAGCCCAGGCGGAGGGGTCAAAGTCGACGGCCAGGGTGTGGGCTTGGGCTTGGCGGTTGTTTCGATTGTTGTTGTTGTTGCGGCGCCTGTTGGGAACGGGGCCATTGTGGGTGTCGGTGGTGTGGGTGGGCGTCCAACGTTCGCAGATACCACACCAGTTGTATGTTTTGCCATCGCTCTGTTGTTGGGTTGGTTGGTCACCGGTGGGTGCGATTTTCTTCCAGTTCGTGGATGAGGAGCTGTTGTTGCTGCGGTGGTTGTTGTTGCGAGCATTTCGTCCGCCTTGGTTGCCTCTTCCATCACGGCCACCACGGTTGGATCGTTGCTGGGAGTTGGATTGGGAGTTGGAGCGACGGTTGGAGTTTTGCCCGGAGTTCTGCTTGGAGGAACGCTGGGGGCAATCTTTGGCCCAGTGATCTGGGGCGCCACAAATCAGACAGGCTCCTTTTGTGAAAGCACCACCCATGTGCTGCCGAAGGGCCATTGCTTGAACTTCAGTGAGTTTGCCGAAGACTTCGGGAGGAACCTTTGTATCTTTGTTGTTGCTCGACGGTGGCCAGGAGCCACGGTTGATTGCATCAGAGTACAAGGAGTCGGCCTTGTCGCAGATGTCTTTGAATGACAATTCGGCGGCTTCGAGATCGGCTTGTTGGTCCTGGTCCGATTTGTAACGGACTTCAAGAATCTTGGCTTGGATGAGCGGTTGGAGACTCAACAATCCAAGGTTGTAGAGGCTGTCTCCATTCGCAAGAGAGAACGCTTCTAAGATGCCAAGGGTCAAGGTTTGTTTGTAAAATCCGGAGGCAAACAAGTCTTCGCAATCTGCTTTCATGTCGGCCGCCATTTCCGTGATGTTTTGGCCGGCGTACATGAATGGGGTCCTGGAGGCGATCTTGGCGGCGAGTTTGTCATACTTGGTGACTGAATCAGACTGAAGAATGCTGATGAAAGTCATCCAGGTAAGGCAGAACGAGTCGTTGGAAGAGGTCTTGGTTTCAATTCGCTGGCGGAGCTTGAGGTCGACGGACTCCAAAAGGCACAGACGAGCGGCCGTGTCGTTTTCGGCGTCATATGTGTCAAACTGTTGGCAATGGGCCGCGGCGTTCTGTTGGACATGGCGCAGGGTGAAGCGAGTGTGCTCCTTCACAATATGGCGCATGCGGGTGTTGTCAGCGGGGTCAGGCATGTAGGCAATGGTGTCCATGCCGCGGAGAATGAGTGTCTCGTCGAGACGCTTCATGAACTTGTGGAGGTTGTCGCCTTGGCGGAAACGATTCGACAATCCACCACAGCGGGTTTCGAAACCCGTGATGTCCTTGCCGAAACGACGTTGGTGAGGGGTGCGGGGAAAGGGGGTGGTTCCATTGAATGCGGCTGGATCCAGGCCTTTCCAATTCGCTAGGGGCTTGCCACCAGTCCAGGCAGCCCATTTATACTCATCGAGTTGGACTAAACCGCCCATTCGAGGGCTTGGAGGCTTGAACGGGACGCGTTCGGTTGGTGCAGGGGCTGGAGGAGCAGTGGGAGGCATGGTTCCTTGGGTGGAGAAGTCGTCGGCACTTGGCTCAGCGGATGGATCGCTGGTGGTTTCTTCTTCACTGTCCGAGAGGAATTGGATTTCCTCTTCGATGGGGAGCAAGGTGAAGCTTCCTAGGGAACGGGGAGAGTCGTCTTCACGTGGGGAGGACGACAGCTTGCAAGGGAGGGGGCGGCCGGAGGGGAGATTCAGGCGGCGAGAGGGTTCGAACGGATAGGCAAGAGCTTAGAGGCAAAGGATGCGTGAGCGGGTAAGGCAGTAAAGGGCGTAATAACCAGTCAAAGTACACAGGATACTCTGTAGTAGCTAGGGGCAGTACCTATATTGGCGTGGAGGTGATCAAGTCTCCACGACAATACACTAGAGAAGTTGTTTCACAACTTTCTGTTTGTTGATACTGTGAGCTCTAGGTTTAGGAACTACATTCGATTCCTCATTTGATTCCTCACGAGGAATCAATTCCTCATTTACTCATGGAGGTTAGTTTGGAACCATTGATGCCAATGGCTAGAGCTTGGTTACTATGCGACGGGCAATGCCTTCTCTGGTAGTAAGGCATTGCTCTTGGATACATAGTGGGGACACGATTCTATGTCTCACAGATTCAAATCGTGACTGCCATATCGCCTGTCCGTCACACTGATTAACCGCGACTCGTCTCATTTTTTCATTGCATCAATTCCACTTACGGATTAAAAGGGAGTGGACAAAACAGCAGAACAAGTCAGATGTTTATTGCTTATGGGTAAGAAACTTTTCTCTTGGTGTGAATTGCTTCCCACCTTCTGTCTGACGCACGGAGTAGGAAGAACGCAAATCTAGGTACAAATCCATGGGAAACTCCGTTTGGACTCGAAGAGAGTGGGATGGAGAATGTCATCTCATTCAAGAGTTACGGAGATATGCCTCCATGGGGCAAGGGACCTGATCAAGGCAAAATCTAGTGAGTGAAGCTTTTGACCTTGTCATGCGCGTAATGATTCACAGAACTTACCTCGTATGTGCGATGGCAGTTCGGGTCCTGAATACATCAACGAAAACTTCCCGTTGATCGATAAGTTCAAAACGTGCTCTGTGAAAAGACTAACTTTTGGACAGGCTGGATATGCCAAAGACCCAACCGAGCGCAACAAAAGGGATTTAGGAGGAGACGATGAAATACACGATGAATTGGAAGAGGAAGCCTATGATAACGACGACAAACTGGAACCAGAAGAAGACGAGCAACAGGAACGGATTATGGAAAAAGAAAAGATTAATAATCATCGTGAATTGAACCGACTGGGAGGAAGTTCAGGATTACCTCTGTCACCCAAACTTGGTCTTGTGACAGTTGGTGGTCTTGCCATTGTGGTTTGCGTTCTCAAGTCCTTTATTCAGCCGTCGCGGAAACTGAACCGAAAACAGGTCTGAAATAGTAGACCTCATTCTTTCTAATGAACACCAGGCAATACGGCCATAATCCACCACACATCCTACCCATGGATGCCACACAGCAACTGACCAAAGCATGAAGAATGACTTTGTCCCATATTCGTATTCATGGGATGTTCATGGATCAGAAGATGACATTGACAAGTAGGTAGAAAGAACTCGTCTGGATAGAAGAAATCGTATACGCGGACAGTTGTACTTACCCCCTAGAGCTGTAGTTATTGGGAATTTGGGAACCCATTCCCACTATCTCTAACTTCCACCAAAGCCCTGAGCGTTTCTACAAGTAATTACAAATCTAATAAGAAATTACTAATCTATACGGTTCTCGCCCACATACCCGGATTTCCAACATGGTGACGACACATCTTACAGCAAGCTATTGGTATCCCCGCACTGTTTTCCAACAACACAACTTCTTCTTGGGTTGCGTACCGTGTTCCATCCGACCAAAATGCCCCGGAAAGCCTCTGTTTATTACATTGAAGAGCGAGCTGCGCGTTTTTTTTCTCGTCATCAATTTCTGCCTTTGTGACACGGAATGAAGCTTCATCGTAGTCCATGATAGGAAATCCAGGTTTGAAGCAGAACTCAAGGGAGACTTTGTCACCATCGTTTGGGTGGTTTTTCCGCTCGACAACAATGTTCACCCGATTCTCGTCGCCGTTGTAAAAAACTGCTAGATCCAGGTTTTCTGCTCCGCATTGAAACCAAGAAGCGACGAATTCCACAAAGGGGTAGAAGTCAACAGCGGCCTCCTTGGTAAGCGATACATAGCCACCAATTCGGGTCGGATGAGTTCTTCCTCTGTGAAGAGATAGGTTACGCAATCCGATATCTGCATCGCTGATGATTCGGTACAGGTAGCCGTTGTTGGAGAGAGGAATCTGTAGTTAATAATTCACTTTTGCTCCTCCTCCACACACTTTGGCTCCGAGATGGGGGAACTCTCGTAGTCGAGGCCATCGTGTTCATACTGCATGTGAAGCTCCTTCACGTCACCTTTCTTCATGGCGAGGAGATTCTGAAGAGACAATCGCTCTTTCAACACTGCGAATACCTCCAACCAGGACTCGAAAATCTTCACAAGATACGCAAGTTCATATCGGACCTTCTGAGAATCGCCCAGCATAGAATCATTAGCAAGTGGAACGTGGGTTGGATGGTCAGGTATCTGAGCGTTCCGAAAGGCGCGGAGAAAAACGAAAGCCTGGTGGGCGTCCGCAGGAAATTGACCGCGGTAGAACGTAAAAGCTTCTTGACCTTGAAGGCTCATGGTGAGAATGTTTCTTTCTCTTATTGTTCAGCCCAATGGAGACTATGTTCGCGGCTGCTGCACTGGTCAATCTGAAAATTTACCGAAAAATCCCAACCGAACCATCACGTTGTGCTAGAATGGGTTATGGGTGGGTCGTGGTGCGAACTGCGAACCAACCCCCGACCTGGGGGACGCGGGACTGTCATTACCAGCGACCGATCAATGGTGACGTTCATTCTTCCCGCGACTGCGATCCAAAAATTGTACAGTTGAAAGGGTACACTAAAATAAAAGAATCCGGACTTTGGATGTCGTAGATCGCTTTTCGCCTGTCTTGATTCTTTTTCTGTGATTACACTTGTTTTGATGCAACCCGCCGTCACATCGTGGTGCAACACAACTGTTGAACACGTGGGCGACCCCTCCCTCCATCATCACGGTCAATCGTCAATCGTTGAACGCACTCATGTCCGCTCACAAATTTTGTCCCAATCCACCACATATTCTTTTCGATTTGTGTGGCGCCGTCACCAGGACGGATTCTTGCGCACGATAGACAAAACTTCATAGCAATGCCCCCACAAGCACACGAAACCATGCCAGCAACGAACCTTGAACAGAACGGTCACGCAATGAGGCGGGTTTCGTCCGAATCGAGTATGAGTGATGCTGGAACTGGAGGTCGAACGTCTGAATACAGAGTTAGGAAGAGCAGCCTGATTGGGTACGTACTCTGGTTGCCATGATTCTCAAACTGCGGCTGGGTTCCACTACGATCCTTTTTGATGGCGTTCTCATTGTCGATGCTCTTTGTTTTATGTTTCTTGTGCCTGCAACCGCACGTCGACAGAATGATTGACTGGACACATGTTTTGGGTACCCATCTTCCATTGCTGATGGTTTTTGGTATCATGATTCTCTTTGCCCAGATTGTACATCAGGTTGTGATAGAACGTGGGCCACAAAATCTTGAGTGGAATATGGAAACTATCCAAAACATTGCGGCCGAAGTCAGTGGTCTATTTGTAAGCCTTTACGAAAGTATTGCAGAGAGCCGTGGGTTCTTGATTTTCTCCCCAGCTGTCAAGACAACGGCTCTCGTTCTCCTTATAATGGTGTGGATTCTTCGGAGAGAAAAACCTGTTTACCTTCTCTCATTCAGCACTTTCAAGCCCCCTGAATCGTGGAAAGTGTCTCATGCTGAAGTTCTTGAAATTATGCGTCGGCAAAAATGCTTCACAGAGGACTCGCTCGAGTTTCTACGCAAGATATTGGAACGTAGTGGAACTGGTCAAGCCACAGCATGGCCACCGGGTATTGTGAAATGTCTGGAATCTCCAGACACCAAAGCGGATCGATCCATTGAGGGATCAAGAGCAGAAGCTGAGGCTGTCATCTTTGACGTCGTCGAACAAGCACTTCGCAAGGCTAACGTGAAAGCCAAAGAAATCGACTATCTCATTATCAACTGCAGTCTATTCAGTCCCACTCCGTCACTCTGCGCTATGGTCATCAATAAATTTGCGATGCGAAGCGATGTTTGCACTTTTAACTTGTCGGGCATGGGTTGTTCTGCTTCGCTGATTTCCATTGATTTGGCAAAGCAGTTGCTTCGAAGCAGCCCTCGAAATGGCAAGGCTTTGATTGTGAGTACAGAGATTCTTACACCAAACTTCTACCATGGAAACGACCGTGGATTTTTGATTCAAAACACCTTGTTTCGATGCGGTGGTGCAGCAATGGTCTTGTCAAACTCGTGGTTCGACGGCAAACGTGCCTGGTACAAACTCTTGCACACTGTGCGCGTTCAAGGCACAGGTGAAGCAGCCTATCAATGTGTTTACGAAGGAGAAGACTCTGCGGGTGAAAAAGGTGTCAGATTGTCGAAAGACATCGTCAAGGTCGCTGGCAAATGTATGGAAAAGAACTTCACAATGCTTGGTCCTTCAGTTCTTCCTCTCACCGAACAAGCACTTGTGGTACTTTCTATCGCCGCTCGGTTCTTCCTCAAGCAAATTTCTTACACACTGAAGTCGTACGGCCAAGAAGATATGGCACACAAACTCCCCGTCGTCAAGCCATACGTACCTGACTTTAAGCGTGGAATTGATCATTTCTGTATTCATGCAGGTGGGAGAGCCGTTATCGACGGAATTGAAAAGAACATGAAGCTGGAGCCATATCACACGGAAGCTTCCAGAATGACACTGATGAATTACGGCAACACAAGCAGCTCGAGTATTTGGTACGAATTGGAGTATATCCAAGAAATGCAAACGACAAACCGACTGAAAAAGGGAGACCGTGTGCTCCAAGTCGCATTTGGATCTGGATTCAAGTGCACTTCGGGTGTATGGCTCAAGCTTTGAGATTCCCATCTTCTCGTCTTTTCTATGCATAGTATGCGGTTGTTCTGGTAATGGGTAAATCGAGTGGTCGCATCATGCACCTTTAAAAATATACAATAAACTGCAACATTACATGGAGGAAATCAAGTTCTTAGGGAGACATTCGAGTGATGAGTGAGTCAAGATTCAAGATACTCCTAGGACTCCGTAGGACATAGCTCCAGTCGTGCGGTATAGCTTCAGTGTAGGATAAGACGATGATGGAAGTTCCCGTCCATTGAGGGACACCAGATCTTCTCATAAATTTTCAGAAGTCCGATGATTTTGCTTGAAACAAAGCTTCTGACTCGTGTGCGAGCGGGTTTGCTTCTTGGGAGACCGATTAGTGTCCTGTACACAACCAGACGATATCTCTTGAGTGCTGTTTCGGAGGTTCCAGTCCACAGTAGGCAACCAGAACGACCGATCACATGCATGTTGGGAGAAGACCGCGGTGTTTATGAGAATTCATGGCAGCAAACTTTTGCAAACAAATTCCCAAATGAGTATGGGATTCCTAGTTGTTATGCAAGCGTGGACGAATCATTGGTTTCATTTGATGGCGCTCTTCAGGAGATGAAACAGGATGCATCCCATTTCGTCGATACTGTCTTTGTTGCAAGAGGCCCATGGACATCATGGTTGGCCCAGTTCTATTTGGAAAGTCTTCCCTTGAAGGGCCTTGTTCTTGTGGATCCAATCCAGCTCGATGATACATCTGGAATCCATCAATTCCAATCCTTTTACAAACATCTCGGCCTCGAAACCTCCCAGCAATACCAAATGTTTCAAGAATACGCTGAACATTGGGGCCATTGGACACTGAAGTTAGAGCCTGGATCAGTTCCAATGATGGCTCTTCACACGACGAATCAACCAGAACTGAAAAAGTGTGTTGTGGAAACAGCTCAACGTCACTCTGTGTTCAACAATGACAGTGAGGTGGATGCTGACTTGATACCAATCCTCGAACTTCCTGCTAACAGTCCTTCCCATGAGAGCGATGTTGTAGACACAATTGCAAAATGGATAAGCGAACGTGTGCTGTGACAGAATGACTTATCACTTTTAGGTCTCATCCGGTTCATGAATGACTTAACGGGCGACGACATTCTGGATGACATGTTCGACATGAAGCATCGTTGTCCAGTTCGCCTTTACTTATGTCATATTTATCGCTGCATCAGGGAGCACTATGAAATAGAGTCTTGCAAAGTCAAGCAATTAGAATAAGGCAACCATTCAATCGAGACTATTGTTTAGGAATCTTTGGTCGAGTTTCAGAGGAGAAGGAGAGAGATGAGTACTACGCAAAAAGGCATGTCTACAAATCGTAGGACGGCATGTTGGACTGTTTCTCTTTCTTCTTTTTCTTGTCTGAACTATCCGACCCGTATGACGACATGCCCCCTTTCTTCGATGAAACCACACCCAAAGGTTTGGAGGTTTTCGGATCGACCGAGAGACTCTTGACATTTTCCACACTTGCCTTGGCATCACTAATGTCACCATATGACGGCAAGCTCATGTCCAGCATTTTAATGGAGTCGGCCAAAAGAAGGGAACCTATGGTGGTTGGCCAAGGGCAAAAAACGAACGTGAAAGGAAGACAAATGATCAGGTTGTATTCATGTATCAGAGTGAACACCAAGATTCTCTCTCGACTAATGTCTCAATGTTATTGCTTTCTTCTTACTCTCGGGAGAGACTTGCTCCGAAGACACAGCACAGGCAGCGACGGGGGCGACAGCCACGCCACTGCAAATGAGGGTCAATCTTTGCAAAAAGACATCACGACCTTCTGGAGCGGCATTCAACGATACAGAAGATCGGACATTCTGAGGATGAAGTAATGATGTAAAGGCCAACGACGAAATGGGAATGTACAGAACCGAAAGGATCCACAACACTTGAAAGCTATTGACCATCGTCATCGTTGTCATCAATTCTGCGTTGAAGGGATATCAAAAATCTGGATCTTTGATCCGTTTTCAGTCACGGAATCCTCAGAGGTTTCTCATAAATAGTTATTAACAAATTCTAGATTGATGTAAATAACGAACGATAAAATTTTCTATTTTTTTGCGCCCAAATCGGTGAGGCATTCGCGGCAAGCTGGTACGGCGCGCGCGCGAGCTGAAGCCATCATTTCATATATGGCCTGTTTCCTACCTTATTTTTGTGCGAAGGGTCGAGATTTGGTCCTTCCACCTTGGACGGTGGAGATTATGGAAGCCGTCGTCACAATCAATCATGGATGACTACGCACTTGGACATGGCTTAACTCAAGCAGATTGTGTTGCATGGGATGAGTCGAACAACATTGACTTACGAGATCTAGATTCTCCTCATGACAACCGATCCCCACGATACTGCTTCGATGACGATGACGAAGAGGAGATGGAAACGATGGAGGGTAGCGGTGGTGAGCAATTCTCAACAGTCAACCAGGAAAACAATTTCATGGAACAAGATGAATCCGCAAACAAGATCGGTGAGAAGACCAAGCGATCCTTCGGTAACGAAGAAAATATCTTTGGTGTGGTGCGTTCTCGCAAAAACCGCCGGAAACGAAGACGTGGAGACATGAAGATTGGAGAGGAACAACATAGGATGAAGGAAAGGATCCCCCTTACTGAATCGAAAGCAAATCGTCGACGTTCAGTAGATATTACTGAAGGTGGAGGAAACAAGGCACTTGCTGCGATGCTCCAAGAAATTTCGACGCCGGCATCAAAAAACGACGCGAATGCTACTCGACAGCACCAACATGAACCGACCAAAAGCAGCCTATCCGAAGTTAAAGAAGAAAATGTCGGTGATTTGAGGGATGACAACGATGGTACATTTGGTGGGGATTCCGGAACTTTGGTTACCAAAGATACTGCATCATCCGCTAAAAGCGACGACCTTCGCAACAAAGTGTTGACTCCCCCTCCACCTGAAGCCATGGTTAAAACTTCGAGTAAGTCTCCTGCCGAATCAATGGACGAATATGACTTTGAGTTTACAATGGAAGACATCCATGAAATGGATGCGTATGTTCAACAGACGCAGGCTGAACAAGAGATCTCTGCTCCTCCAACTGAACCGCTGAATACCGCCTCGACGGCAAGTACAACATCATTTCGATCGACCAAACCCGTCCAAGTTGACAAGCAAATGGACGGAAAAGTCGTTCAGACTAAGGGACTGTCCATACGTGAGTTTTCGCAGGTTCCTTCTCAAATTGTATCTTCCGGTGAAATGGCCAACACTGAAGAACAACACGTCAAAACTGAAGATGAACCGCCAGACCAACATGATGAGTTCGATTTCCCCGATTTCGACATCGCAGCCCTGGATGAGACAGTTGCAGATTATTGTTCAAGCTCTACCAGAATCGTATCACAATCCAAAGGTGACAAAAGCTTGATGGAGCTATCGGATGGCGAGCTTTTGTCAATGGTTCCACCTTCAAACGTAATAGTGTCAAACAAACAACGTACAACGACCTCCAAAACTTCTCAGTTAACTTTTGATCGCTACCTGGTCATTCGAGCTAAAACGGATGAAACAACCTACACACGAGTGCTGGTGGTTTCGCTGTGGGACGATTCCATGCGCGAGGAAAGACAGAACCCCAGTGATGTTCAACTTGACCGCTTACGACCGTTTGCGAACAAACAAGGACGAAAAGGAGACGGTCTCATTTTCCTTCGTGGCGAATGGTACCATTCTATGGTTACAGAGGGCGACGTTATCCATATCTGTTCCATTATTGGACAATTCGAGACGGGAGTTGACGCCTTACCGCTCATGATGCATACCACACCACCAGCTAAAAGTCTGTTCGATGATCTTGCCCTTGTCATTCATCCAGATCTTCTTTTGACACCAACTACCATAAGCGAAACCGTCACATGCAATCGACGAGCTGTTCTGAAAACCAGACTCGGATCCACTGGCTTTAGTTGTAAGTAATCAACTTGTCGATATGCAGTACGTCGATCAAAGCTCTTCTTACCTGAATTTTGCTTTCGTTAAAGCAATCGCTCCACTCTATGGAACAATGAGACACGAACTTTTCCAGCAGTGTCTCCGATCCAGAGACTTCTCAGAAGCTTTCGTGCGAAAACAAATTCCACAGATTATACACCAAAACGCGGAAGGGCTGGTTGCGTGTCAAGTTTCCTCATCAGAGGCGGAGACTGAATTGTTTAAAATATTTCCGCAACTGGTAGCGTTTCTTGATGGGTTCACATCACTAGGTTCATCTCCAAACGGTATCGGAGGGCACCTTGAACGACATGGAGGATACGAAGCGATTCAGTTTCTCGTCGAAAATGTCGAATCAATTGAGGAATCGCTTGTTTCACATGAACTGGGTCTGAAGGGTTCAGCCGATGTTCTCGTGGAGGCGAAAACGACACCACTAAAACAACCTCGCTCATCGTCGCACTCCTCGACATCTCTTGCATGTGTCGAACTCAAAACTGGTCATAACCAGACTCCACAAACTTCCCACATGGCGCAATTGACACTGTACAATCTCTTGACTCACTCGCGTTTGTGCCAACCAGAAAATAACGGAAACTTGGGAGTAGGGGCCCTTCTCTATATAAACAATGAAGGTGTGCGAGCAATTCACGTGTCTCCACTCATTTCGGAGTTAAAGAGTTTAATCGGTCAAAGGAACGCTGTTGCGAGCCAACAGTTGATGTCATCACGTCCTCGGGGTGTGAAACTTCTGGAATCCCATTGCGGCAAAGAAAAAAAGTCTGAATCCAGACCTAAATCAGTCCTCGATGTAATGGTCCCCGCTCGACTTCCTGAAATGCTACGAGACGCTCATTCATGCAAACGATGTTATGCAAACAGAGAGTGCATGATGTATGCCGCAAGCGAGCGGGCCTTAGTCGGTGAACAAAATTCGATGGAGGAGCACTCGCAGGCAATCTCGCAAGTTGCTGGATCTCTTCTAGAAGAAGATTTTGCTTATTTTCAGAAATGGGATCAATTGATTGATCTTGAGGTCGACTGCAGCACTTCGAGCGCGGCATCTTCTTGGCTTATTCAATCGATAGAACGGGAAAAGAAAACTGGAAAATGCATTTCAGCTTTGGAGTTTGACTGTGTTGAAAGAGCACCCCCTGATTCATCATCACCTTCAATCATACGGTTGAGAAGAAATGGTGGTTCTCAGCTCTCGACGTCACTCCTTACCTTGGGTCTCGAGAACGGATGCCATGTAATTCTGAGTACTGATGACACATCGCTGACAAAATCAACCCAAACGTATCGCCCCCATCTGCACATTATACGTGGCATTATTGACCGTCTCTCGGAAGATTTTGTCTGCCTTCGAGCGTCCTATGACGATGTCGTTAGACTGGATAAACTACTGGCAAAATACAAAGGTCGCGCTGTGGCTCCCATCCTCTTTCGAATGGATCGAGACGAGGTTGCTACGGGAGTAGGAACTCTTCGACAGAACCTGATAAATCTTTTCGCTAGACCGGTCAACGAAGATCCAAGTCTCAAGAAAAGAGCCCTTAGAAATATTCAGCTGAGGCGGTTACTGGTTCACCTGGATGCTCCTAAGTTTGATAACAGTTCGGAATCAGTATCATTAAGCATAATGCCAGATTGCAAGAAGTCAGATCTTGACGAAGAGTTTTGCCGTTTAAATCCAGACCAGCAAGCGGCAACGAAACGGGTTCTCACTTGCCACGATTATTGTATAATTCAAGGTCTCCCAGGAACAGGGAAGACATCTACAATTGCATTTATTGTTCGTGCCCTGGTTGCTCGTGGCCAACGAGTTTTGATCGCCTCCTATACACACTCTGCTGTGGATAACGTTCTCCTGAAGCTGATCGAGTCCGGTTGTGGAAAAACAAATGGGAGCCCAAATGGTTCGTTGGTCAGAGTGGGTCAGAAATCAGTATGCCATAATGACATCTCACCCTTCCTCGTGACGGAGATCGCCAAGTCGAGGGAGACAAGTCGACACGAGACGACCGTGGCGACGCCAGAGAGCTTGAGACACACGATGCTTCGTTCTCGAGTAGTGGGGGCGACTGTTTTGTCGGTTCCCAGATCTCCGTTGTTATCAATAAAGGATTTTGACTTCGTCATTGTTGACGAAGCCGGCCAAATCAACCAGCCTGCAATTATAGGGGCTCTCCAAGCCGCGGGGAAGTTTGTTTTAGTTGGTGACCAGAAACAACTTCCACCGTTGGTACAGAGTGAGCTTGCAGAGGAAGGTGGTTTTGGGCAATCTATGCTGGAGCGACTTTCTGATAGTCATCCCTTTGCGGTTTCCCAACTGAGACTGCAGTACCGAATGGCCGACAGCATATGTGATCTGAGCAACGCCATTATGTACAATGGGGATCTACGCTGTGCAGACGACTCGGTGGCGAAAAGGAGGCTTTTGGTTAAGAAAAGTGGCGACTTTGTCACTTGGCCCAGTTGGATGAAAATGGCTGTTGATCCCGACATCCCGGCTGTTTTCGTTGACACAGACAACGGTTCTGAAGTAGATGAACGGAAAGAATGCTCTCTGGAGAGAAAACTGAGCAGAGGGGGCTCTCTTGTGAATGATACAGAATGCAGTATTGTTAAGTCCCTTGTTGAGAGGTTTCTGTCATTATCTGTGAAAGTCGACTCAATTGGAGTTATCTGCCCCTTTCGGGCCCAGCTGCGTATCCTTCAAGAGGACCCGATGCTTGCAGGAATGTGCAAACAAGGACTGGAAATCAGTACAATTGATCGATACCAGGGGCGTGACAAGGACGTTATTATATTGTCGATGGTTCGCAGTAACAGCAAAGGTATGGTAGGGAAGCTACTTTCAGATGCGAGGAGGTTGAGTGTAGCGGTTACGAGAGCAAAAATGAAGCTGGTCATGGTCGGTTCATTTTCGACTCTTTGTCGTGGAAGTCCGGCTCTTCGGCCTGCCCTCGAAAGGATTCAAAAATATGGAGGTTTGGTTTCATTTGATCCATATGGACGTTAATCAATCTAATCACATTACTCTAGTGTATTACCTGTTTCGAAACAGTTCCATTCCTACTATTCAGACAGACCTGTTGAATGACACAGGATGGCTCCACCGATTCAGGACCAGGCAGTAATCAATATGAGAATCCGAGTTGGAGTTGTTCCCGCCTCGTCTCTCATCTTACTCCTAGGAGGGAAGCTACATGGCCTATCACCCATCGTCATTCGTTCATCGTACAGACGTCGGTTTGTATTTGTGGCGGTGGCGCATTTGTGCCGGGCGAATCTTTGTGCATGTCTGGAAAGAGTACTATGGAATAGATAGTAATCAAGAAGGCGAACGTGCAGTTGTAGTGCGTGCCGAAAGTGGCCACCACCCACGGCAGTCACAACTTTGGGTTGCCCTAATTCACCATGCCGACCTACAAGCTCTACGCTCCTGAAGCATCGTTCCGTGCTTTCAGCACTTTGATTGCCGCCGAATACAATGGCGTGAGCATTGACGTGTCAACTGACTTGGGCGCTGCCTCCAAGTCTCCTGTGGGCAAGCTGCCTTTGTTGGAGCTGCCCGATGGGTCCACCATCTTTTCGTCTCACGCAATGGCTCGTTTCATTGCTGGTATCCGTCGTGATACTGGTTTGACCGGGACTACTCTTATCGAGACTGCGGCCATTGATGCCTGGATGGACTGGGCTGCTCAAGATCTGGAACTTCCTTCTTGTGTGTGGTTCTATCCTGTTGCTGGATACATGCCTTTCAATGCCCCTGCGTAAGTCATTGTGCTGTAACTAAACGTTCTTTTGGTGACAGCAAATTCTTACAGGTTGTTTCCGTACGTCTATATCCCTCTGGTGATTAATAGCTACGAAAAAGCCAAGGCTGACTTGGGAAAAGGACTCGAACTCTTGAACAACCACTTGTTGGATAAGACGTATTTGGTGAATCACCAGATTACTTTGGCGGATATCGTGGTGGCCAGCACCTTGCTCTACCCTTTCAAATTGGTGGCGGACAAGAACTACCTTAAGCCCTATCCCAATGTTGTTCGTTGGTTCCAGACCTGTGTGAATCAAGCGGAGTTCCAACAGGTTGTCGGCCAAGTTACCATGTGCAAGACTGAACTCGTTGCTGCAGGCCAGGATGCTCCTGCTAAGGGAGGCGCCAAGAAAGAAGGAGGCAAGAAAGACAAAAAGAAGGAAGAAAAGAAGAAGGAGGAAGCCCCAGCAGAACCTGCTCCTGTGAAAAAGGCCGAGCACCCTTATAAGATCATGGATAAAGAGAGCCCTTCGACCTTCAACATGGATGCATGGAAGAAACAGTACTCGAATGCTCCTACTTACGACGCTGCTATGAACTACTTCTGGGAAAAGTTCGATCCCGAAGGTTACTCTATCTGGCTGCAAGTGTACAACTACCAGGAAGAGAACAAGAGGACTTTCATGACGTCCAATGCGGTTGGAGGCTTCCAACAGCGCTCGGACGAGATCCGTCGCTGGGCGTTCGGTGTGATGGATGTCCTTGGAACCGAAGAAACTATGCTTGAAATCAAAGGAATTTGGCTGCTTCGTGGAGACACTGTTGAGCACATGGTAAACGCAAACGATGACGCCAACTGGTACACCTGGACTATGCTTGCCGGAAAAGGCAAAGAACTCACGGACGAAGTGAAAGCGCAAGTGTATGCCTATTGGTGCTCTGAGAATGAGTTGGAAGGAAAGCCAATTCAGGATAGCAAGGTTTTCAAGTAGGGTTAGGGCCTCATTAGCATCCTTTAGTAAAACTTTGTTCACTGGCAAACTCGAAACTGTCATCTCCAAGTTTTTGTAGAGGACACATAACCCATCAAGTACGACACTTTCCTCGTAGAATGGTTCCACGTGGTCGTTGGTGGTGCGAGAAATCTGGGATCGAATCTGATGTTTTGTGGGCCTCGTGTCTCGAAAACTTCAAACTCGACAAGCATTGACTCTGCAAGAATGATGATCGCGATGGTATTTGCCTTGCGTATTCTCGTCCTATGCTCTGTTGCAAATGGCCTCAGACCATTAGGCCATGGAATCCGTCTGGTGAACAATGTCAATCGACCCGTCAAGGAACAAGATGGAGACTTGTCCCACCGTCTGACTGTTGATTGGGACCCGAGGGCGTTGACGATACGAGGAGGTGCAACAGAGGTCGACCAAAGCCTTGGCGAAAGCAGCCTTCTTTCGAATATTCAGAATTTCATTGAAAAATGTATAGATTCATTGGAAGGGAGATCTCCTTCCATTGCAGGCTATTTGCGGAAGTGTTTCTCAGCCGTTGAATCAATTACCGGCTTGGCGCTGCTCCCCAAGCCGCGAAAAGAAAAGGGATCAAAAAAGAAGAAAAAGAAGAAAACAAAGGTCAAGTCAGACACACAGCAAGAACGAACGAAAGGGCCAGAGAAGGATACTGAAGAAGACAAGGCATCGGTAAAGTCAAAGAAGAAGTCAGCTGCGAAAACGACCTCCAAAACAAAAACTGCTTCTGAGTCAACATCGAAAAAGAGATCGTCAAAATCGTCTGGGTCTAGTTCGAAAAAACAGTCATCTTCTTTAGCAACGGCACATGTTCAGAAAGATCTCAAAGCAAACTCTCCGAACTACCGAATTCAACGAGAACTGAAAGCTTTTCTCACTGATCCTCCTCCAAACCTAAAGGTAAAAGTAGGGAAGAATCTGCGAGTATGGATTGTAACAATGAAAGGTGCAAAGAATACGATTTATGAAGGAGAAACATTCCGGTTACGAATAGCATTTCCAGCTCAATACCCAACAGTACCTCCAAGTGTGTACTTCCTCCCGCCTGACATACCCGTACATGAGCACGTGTACACGAATGGTGATATCTGCTTGTCCTTGTTGGGAAAAGATTGGAGGCCCACAATGACGGCACAATCTATTGCAGTCTCAATATTGAGTATTCTCAGCAGCGCTCAATCCAAATCCCTTCCTATGGACAATGCACGTCATGCCCAAAACAAGCCTGGTGAGTATCAAAAGGATTGGGTCTACCACGATGACAACTGCTAATCATAAAAAGTAACTTCCTTTAACTTAAAACCACGTAATCAATATGCAATCAGATTTTTGAGATACCGCCTTTGTTTCTTCGTTCCAAGGAGGTGTCGTATTCTGTAGGCATCACCATGAAAGTCCTTCATCCAAAGCAAGTCTCCCAGTCCGTAGAAAAGCCACCAATGACATGGCGGAGAACGACCCCAGGGGCATTGCAGTCCAAGAAAGCTGCCTCTATGGTCTAGTCACTCTCAGCATGCCAAAGATGGCTTGGATGCGAAGGGCTCTCACATAAATTTAGTCATCAACATGTTCTTTCCCAAAAGACAGAAAATAAGGAAACACATGATAAACGAAAGAGAGCTGAGAACTAGGGCAGCTTTCAATTGGCGTTCTTGATCATCTGTCATGCCAAACTGCTGTTCATTCATCTCTTGACGGAGCACTGAGCTAATTTCCAGAAGAGTTTCAACGTCATCTTGAATACCACTTTGAATAATGCTGGCGATGCGCTTACGTTTGGAACTGATCAAATAGTAATCTGTTCCATCAACAGGAAGGGTACTTGTTTCAAACGCAAAGTCGTGAGCATCCGGATGAATCAAAAGCGAGTCAATACCATCCAATGCTAGCTGGCGAGTGGAAGCAGAGGGCCTCGTGAATCCACTTGAATCGAAACGCGTATGCGGTGAGATTGTCGTTTTGGATTCACGGCGTCCAACACTTCTGGTGTCACACTTACTAATTCTTCACACATTGCTGGACATATTCGTCCTCATAGAGAGCCCTCAGAAATGCCACCATCAAGGTCTGTTCATCGGGGAAAGCCAAGAAGGTGATGTTTCTTCGAACATAAATGTACGTCATTTGCACAAGAGGCCAAGTGTACTTTCCCGGACGATTCAAAAGGGAAACACCGCTAAAGTCAAAGTCCGCCGCAGCTGGCATGACACCTTCCTCAGCCGCATCAATTCCTCCCTCGGCGGAAGCTTCTTGCGAGCTCAACAACGTTCCGTCCCTATTTTCGAGTTCGATTTCGGCCAGACCTGCAGAGTTTCCATGGCCAGCGTCAATGTATCCAATAGTTCCTTGTTCTTCGTTGATGCAGTCCGTCATTCCTCCGGATCCTTCGCATCCAACTGTATCCGCATCCCAGGAGATCAACGGTCCAGTTTTGTCCTCGGTCCAATGTTCGGGACAGGAATCAAACAAGTACTTTGGCAACACAACAGAGTCAGATGAGTCCAACAACACCCACCCATACAACCAATCATCACATATTCCTGACTTACGTTGGTCACCGCATCCGTAGAGGAACTACCCCTCACTCGTCGAGCCACACGAATCGGGAAGGATTCCTGACGTTCCCTGAGTTCGGGATTCAAGTCCGTGATTTCCTTGGCGGTCCAGTCGGTAATTTTACGGTCAAAGATACGGGCCAACAAACAGCCCGTTAAATTCAAACGCTGCACAGGAACGGAATGGAAGAAAGAGACAGCACCCAACAAAACCGGAAGATGAAGGACTTCAATGTCCGCGTCCTGAAAGGCACGGTAGACCGTATTGTTCAAGGGGAGATCTCCGGAGGAAAAGTCGCTGGCCGGAACAAACGGGTCGTAGCCATTGACAAACTCTTCAATGCCAGTCGTCGAACCGACGGCACGGTAGGTGGCACGAATCGGATGCTTGGTTCGTTCTTCAAACTGCTGCATAATGGCCCAATAACATCTCGATGGGTTCGTCGTACCGGATCCGTGAAAGTTGAGAACCGCTTCTTCGTTGTGCGGATGATCACCGGCATCGGCCATGGCTCCACCCAAGAATGATACCAACAATGCCACCACTGCGATGTGCGAACCTCCCTTCCGACTCTTCATGCTCAAATCAAATACCTTCATGATCTCACTTCCTTTGGGTTTTCTTCACCGGGTAAGGAGTCCACCTGGGCAAGATACAAAGAATTGATCCAATGGATAAATGAGATGATCTGAATGGCTGTGGTTGACGGGTGACGGCGGATGGAATCTTTGGATCTTGGAAGCTGAAAGAAACAAAGAAACACGTGACTCCACAAAATCCAATGCGAAGCCGCGAGCGCATCTCATAAAACATAAAACACAAAAACATCTTCAGCAGAAATCCAAAGTAAGTGCGTACGAGTACCCTTACTAATAGACGTATACAAGTACCGTAGTCAATACTCATAGAGTACTCATACGAGTATGAACGAGAAGGGCCAGCTGGTAAATGGTAAAATGCGCTCATTCACGAATCCGTACGACTCGACTCACCATCACCATGGTGAATTGCCGAGTTCTTCAATCCTACTCCTGAGTATCTATCTTAGTGTTTCTAGCTTGATCACCTTCTCTTGCAAATCTTTCGGCCACCCGAGTTGATCCAGAAACACAGGGTTTTTGAATCGATAGCATGACACCTGAAGGGCAGGCACTCCGTCATCATCCATACCAAACAAGAGGCGACTGTTCGGGACCGGTGGTGCTCCACCCTTGTTGACGGCATCCGCTTGCATTTGGTCGAGTCGTTCACAGGCTTCTCCCAAAATGCGTTCGGCAGATTGTCGTTGGTCCGCATCTTTGCTATTCCATAAGAGTGCCGCCAATGCCATGCGTCCTTCGCCTTCCTTGGCCAGGACGCGTTGCAACAAGGCAACGTCTCTCGATTCCACCCCCGGTGTGAGTCGAATCGCCGTTTCCAGAACTTTGACCGCCTTCTTCTCTTGCTGTGCCGCCGCATAGTCAATACCAGCATCCGTCAATGACATGACCGATCGAGCTCGGTCCCCAATTTCGGTAAAGGCTTGCGATGCGAGTTCATGTGCCACGGCCGCTCGTTTCCAGGCCCCCGCCGATCGGAGGACCGATCCCCATTCCCATGCGGCATACGGATTCCGTGTGGCACCGTCTTCCAACAACTCTTGATCGGTATCCCATTCCTCACGAGACGAAAGTTTGAGATACCGTTCGTAATCCAAGGCGGATTGTTTGGCTTGCGCAACAGTCAAGTCTTTTCGGGGGAGACTCTTGAGTGCCCGAGCACGCCCCAGTAACGAAGCGGGAAGTTCCGATGGATCCGCAGCGTCACCAGCCGGTCCATCCAGCAATTGGACAGCCTTGTCGTAGTCTGCGATTGCTTTGGTGGCGTCTCCCAGAGCGGTATAGCAATCGCCTCGAACACGGTACAATCCAGCACGTTCATCGTCCGGTTGTGTTTCCCATATGCCAATGACTTTGGAAAGAAGTTGCTCACTTTTGACCAGATCAGGTTGAGAGCTGTAGAATTCCGCAAATGCTTGTCGGAGCAACAACACATCCGTGTCGGACGGTGGCACATATGTATTCCCTTCCTCATTGCTGGTAGACGACGACAACCAAACGGAGATACCTTGCTGTAGTGGTGTCATCGGGACGGCTGCCATTGTTGATGTCGCTTCATGGGAATTCCTGGATAAAACCGTGACCTGCTCTGAAGGAGGTGGGGCGGCTGTCCAATGCGCCGCCAACCATAATGCCACTTCAATCCCTTTCATGGTCGAACTGTCGACACCAAATTCTTTGTCAGGTCCAAGAGACGAACAAAAAAATGTGAGCAAAAACCACAAAATTACGTCACAACAGGACGACTGACGGTCGCGAATGATGATTCATCCCACACTCTCCAGTGGGTACACTCTCAATAAATAAACAGTGTATTAAATAAAATAGAAAAGTCCGGGCGCCTGGGCGTAATCGTTCGTCGACCCCAGTCATTCTCCAGCCGCCGATCCTAAGCTGCCGGATCCGGTTGATGGCGGCCATCGAGTTTGTTCTTCTCCAGTACGGTCAAGTGTTGGTTTGTGGTTGATGGTTTCTTCCCCTCGATTGGCATCGCCGCTGTATATTGGAAACAGCCTTCTGTTTCGCCTGTTCATGGCTTCTTTTGTGCTTGTGTTCACCAGTACGAGGACATGGGCGTTTACGAGCAATCTACTGCCTCGGACACCACAAGCGCCACGGTTGTTTCGCCAGGTACAGGCGTTTGCCTCAGTCCATGTTCCTCAGATTCGTCGTTCTTCCGCACTTTCTGGGTCGAACGGAGGCAGTGATTCGTTTGATGTGATTGTGGTAGGAGGAGGTCATGCCGGATGTGAAGCTGCCGCCGCGGCGGCACGGACGGGTGCTCGAACTGCTTTAGTAACGCAGAAACTCGAAACAATTGGAGAATTGTCGTGTAATCCTAGCATGGGAGGGATTGGGAAGGGTCATTTAGTCCGTGAAATTGATGCTCTGGGTGGTCTCATGGGTCAAATCGCCGATGAAGCAGGGATTCATTTTCGAATCTTGAATCGACGAAAAGGACCGGCTGTGCGAGGACCTCGTGCCCAAATGGATCGAGATCTTTACAAGCAGGCCATGCAGGCTGTCTTGAGTACATATCCCAATTTGTCTCTTGTACAAGCCAGTGTACAAGATTTTTTGTTGGATGAACGGCATGAAACAATCTCCCAGTCCTCTTCAGGTGCTTCGAGTCGATCACGCGATGGAGCACAGCAAACAGGGCTATTGGGCAGCTCTCAAGAAGAAATGATCGAGTCATCGACGCATCATTATGATCGCCGAGCACACATTCGTGGTGTAATCGTACAGCATGACGATGATACGCAACAAGAGCTATACGGACGGTCGGTGGTGGTCACGACAGGAACTTTTTTGCGGGGTGTTTTGATGTTGGGTCACGATCGCTATGCCGGTGGCAGACACTTGAGGGATTCCGAACAAGTGGAGGCACCCAGTGTGGGACTTGCAAAAACGCTGGAGCGCTTTGAATTCCCGCTGGGACGACTAAAAACAGGGACACCCGCCCGAGTGGATGGTAACACCATTGACTGGGACATTTTGACCGAACAACCGTCCGAAAACCCGGCGCAACCTTTCTCGCATCTTCTGCAGGCCAAAGGGGGACAACCTCCGAACGTTGCCGCTGGGAGGCTCATCAAATGCTATCAAACTGCGACAAACGAAGAAACGCACAAGCTGGTGATGGAATATGAACATACACTTCCAACCTATGATGGTTTGGACGGGAAAGGCAATGGGCCTCGATATTGCCCATCTATTTATAAGAAAGTACAGCGATTTCCCGACCGTGAGGGTCACAACTGCTTTCTAGAACCAGAGGGTTTGAATACAGATTTGGTGTACCCTAACGGGATGAGTGGGCCGTATCCACCCGAGGTTCAGGAGAAAATCTTGCGCTCCATGAAAGGCATGGGTGCGGTAGAGATTGTCCGCCCTGGTTACGATGTGGAATATGACTTTGTCAACCCACAATCGCTCACTCATACGTTAGAAACAAAGAAAATTGGTGGCCTGTATTTGGCCGGCCAAATCTGTGGAACCACTGGATACGAAGAGGCCGGTGCCCAAGGTATTGTCGCCGGGGCCAATGCCGGTCGCACTGCTCTTGCCACGTCGGCGGGTGACAAACCACCGATGCCGTTTGTCATTGGTCGTGATGAAGGTTATATTGGTGTTCTGATTGATGACCTTGTGACGCGGGGAACAATGGAACCCTATCGCATGTTTACCAGTAGGGCTGAGTATCGCATTAGCTTGAGAGCGGACAATGCCGACCTAAGACTGACACGGAAAGGAATGGAGTTTGGAATCGTGACGGATGAAGAGCGGGTTGGTGCATTGTACGAGAGAGAATTCGTGATTGAGGATCGCCTGGAAAAATTGCGGGGCTTTGAGATGAGAGTTACCGAATGGGCGGAGCGAGGAGGAGAAGAAGCAATGGGTGGCGCGAACGTAGAAAGACGGGTGGGTCGTAAAAAGACTGCCGAGCAAGTTCTTGCCATGCCAAAGGTCACGTTGAAACTTGTCGAGGACGTGATTGCGACTGTTCAAACAGAACAAATGGATCAGGAGACACCGGATTCTGAAAATGGTACCACGTTGATTGGACATTCTCCTTCTTCGGTATATGACACGGTGGAAGCGTCAATCAAGTATAGTGCGTATTCTGACCGGCAGCAAAAGGACATGGACAGCTGGAGGAAGGCACAGGGTCTACGCATCCCTCCAGATATTGAATACACTCGTGAAACTCTACCTTGTCTTCGCATGGAAGAACTGGAAAAACTCAATCTCATTCGACCCGAAACCTTTGCGCAGGCCTCGCAAATCAGCGGTTTGACACCCAAAGCAATCATTTCAGTGTACAATTATGTTCAAAACAGACACAAGAATCGTGATTCCAAATCGTCTGCAACTTCAGCTTCTGTAGCAGCTCCGCAGAGATGATATAATGCCAGTTGCTGTTCATTCCCTCATTCTCTAGGTCTTCTTTTGTCGCCTGTGGCAGATGACTTTCAAGCTGTTCCAATGATCCACTGCTCCACATGACTAACGCTCTGCTCGAACGCAACGAAGATGGATATCCCTCTTCTGAACTCGACGATTCATTCGATCTCCAGTTGTTTTGTTTCATCATTGACCTCGCGATCAACTTGAACGAACATGAAGAACTATTCACTCTTGACGTCAGGAAGCTAAAAAAAATAACCACAGTCTCTATTTTTCATTTTAACGCTGCCCATACAGAACAAGTCGACCGACGCGCCGGGCAGCTACAATAAGTCTTGCGTGTCCACTGTATAGGCGTCCCACGCGCGACCACAGCTTCACCAAGTTGAAGGTGTATCCCATTCAACATGTCTACATTCCTATATTACCGTTCGTCTATCCAAACAAATTGATCATGAAGGTTGTTGCTGCTCTTTTCGCCGTTGCTGGTTCTGCCGCTGCCTTCACCGCACCCCAACAGGGACGTGCTTCCACGGCTGTTGCTGACAAGCCATTCGCCGATGCCCTCGGTGCCCAAGCACCCGTAAGTGAACTACTGTAGAAGACATTGAAGAGCAATCAAGTTGTTTCGAGATTCCATGGAAACTCATGACTATTAAATGATGTTGTGTGATCATCCCGTTTGTACTTGTTTTTCTACATACAGCTTGGATTGTGGGATCCCCTTGGCCTTGTCGCCGATGGCAACACCGTCAAGTTCGACCGTTTGCGCGAACGTGAAATCAAGCACGGCCGTGTTGCCATGTTGGCCGTTGTCGGATACCTTACCACTGCCGCCGGAATCCGATTCCCTGGTGCCGAAGACATCCCGGATGGTTTGAAAGCCTTCCCCGCTTTGCTCGAAAGCAAGGACGGCATGAATGTTTTGATGCAAATGGTTGCCTTCTTCGCTGTTGCCGAAATTGTCAACCGTGATGCTGACTGGCTTGACAACGAAGCTGAATTCGTCGGTGACTACCGTAACGGTGCCCTTGACTTTGGCTGGGACAAGCTTGACGAGGCCACCAAGTTGAAGAAGCGTGCCATCGAATTGAACAACGGACGTGCCGCTCAAATGGGTATCTTCGGCCTTGTTGTCCATGAAGTTTTGGGTGTCTCCATCTTGCCAGGTGGCTACCTTCCTGGACAGTAAGAAGCTTCTTCTCTTTGAGTTTAATGCTTCGACTCCTGCACGAAAGCATCAGTTTTCGATGCGACATTGATCTTTTGCTACCTGTAGAGGTAACCTTTTAGAGTCCCGTCATCCTCAGCTCTTCACATTTGTTCACGTCTGCCAGATTCATTATTTCTCAACTTTTGCATCTTTGTATGTTCTTCATTGGACTGGACCTAAGCACTCGGTGGGTGTCATTGCAAGAATGACGCAAAAATTATCCATTTAGGACTACATGGATTGCAGATGAGAAGTCCCGCGCACGTTCGCGGTCACATGGATGTATCGTTATCAGAATCTTCATCCTATGGTACCTAATCAGTTTGCATGGATATGAGATTGTCCGAATGGAAACTCGGAGGAGGCCATTCATAGGCTTCAACGTGGTTCCATGGAGGAGCATCATCACCCAAATACGAATTGTCACTTCGGCATGTGCGCGACTGGCCCATGCCAACAAGAGACACATCAGTCGCAGAAACGTCTAACCCCACCAATGGTATACTAAAAATGTAAGATTGATGCCATTTGCCCCACAAACATCAAAATGAGTGCGACAGCATGACGTCGTCAGAAAAATTAAAATCGCGAAAGCTCATCTGCTTGTGATTGTATCATCGGCCCGACCGACCGATCCCCATTCTGATGGTTGCCATGTGTTCATAAAAAGACAGTTCAAGACAAGCAAGAAACTCAATTCCTATTCACTGATCAGCGAATACTCGACCGCCTCAAGACTTTCGAAGTTTCAAAGAATAATAGAAAGAAGATAACATGAGGAGATCAACAGCTCTGCTGCTCAATTTACTATGTGTTGTTGTCGTGGAAGCCTTTGTGCCTATTAACATGCTGAAGTCCTCTTCCTGGAAGTCACAGCTCTACGTTGAAAAATCAGAAGCAACTTTACGCAAGGAAATTGCCGATCGCAACATCAACAAAGCCAATGAGGATAAATACATTGTCGTGGACGGAGAGAATCTCGAAAAGCTCGATGCTGAGAATCCTGAAATTGTTGCCACCTTGGCAGAAGGAGAGATTGGCATAGAGAACGAGTCCTCTACTTTGCTCTCAAAATTGGAGAAGCTTTCGGAACCGCGAGCTTATCCCCTTTTCATGGCGGAAAAGGCTGCTGAAATCGCCGAATCAACCTTTGCAGGCTTTGCCAAAGCGTTTGTTCCACAATCGTCGGTACCCTCGGAATCGACAACGAATGGCGACACTGCTGTCAAGGAGCGTTTGGTCATTTTGGGAACTGGTTGGGGCGCTGCTTCTTTTGTCAAGGATATTGACACGGACTTGTATGATGTTACCGTGATCAGTCCCAGGAATTACTTTGTGTTTACACCCATGCTGGCGGGTGCTAGTGTTGGCACGGTTGAGTTCCGATCTATCACCGAGCCGATTCGGAAAATTAATCCAAAGTCCAAATTTCTCGAAGCAACAGCAACGAATGTGGACCCAGAAAGCAAGACAGTCACCTGCGAATCGGTCATTTGTGGAGGAAACTCGTGTGAAATCGAAGAGTTTTCTGTCCAATATGATCGTTTGATTGTAACGGTTGGTGCCCAGACCAATACATTTGGCATTCCCGGTGTTCGGGAGCACTGTAACTTCTTGAAGCAGGTTGAAGATGCTCGTCGGATCAGAACCGCGTTGGTCAATTGCTTTGAGCGTGCCAACCTGCCGAGTCTGACTGACGAAGAGAGAATTGAGAACGTATGTATCCAGTGTTGTTGAGAATGGCATATCTTGGAACAAACACTTATATTGCCATTGTTTTCGGTCGGGACTATATAGTTGACGTTTGTGATTATAGGTGCAGGTCCTACTGGAATTGAGTTCGCAGCGGAACTAAGAGATTTTATTGAACAAGACGGACCAAAATACTATCCACAGCTGCTGAAATTCATTCGTATCAAAGTCATCGAAGCCACAGCGACTGTCCTAGCCCCTTTTGACAAATCACTTCAGGAAGATGCCATCAATCGAATCAAAGAGGCACCTCGGATGAGAGACCCTGAAGCGGTAGCGCTTCTACCAGACGGCTTTGAAATGACGGAGCTAATTTTGGAAACTGCAGTAAAGGAAGTCACGGATAAGACCATTGTCCTCAATGAGGGCAGGGTGCTTCCATACGGAATGGCTGTATGGGCCGCCGGAAATGGACCACTTTCCATCACTCTGCAGTTGATTGAATCCCTCGGAAATCAGCAGGCCGACCAGCAGCAAACGGCTCGTGGTCGGATAGCCATTGATCCCTGGCTAAGAGCTCTTGGTGGAGAAGGAGATATTCTCGCCTTTGGAGATTGCTCTTGCATCGTCAAAGGAGCGCTTCCGGCAACGGCCCAGGTCGCCTCTCAACAAGGCGAATATTTGGCCAGCTTGATGAATAAGAAGTTTGATTTGAGTCCTCCATTGAAGGAAGGTGTCTTTCTTCCTCCAGTTAGAGATCCGTCTTTGACAAAGACCTCTCTTTCAGATTCAATAGCTGGTCTCGCGACCAACTCGTTCGAGTATGCGAAACCGTTTCAATTTCTGAACCTTGGTATTCTTGCCTACACGGGAGGTTCCACAGCCTTGGCACAAGTCACCCCTGCACCGAATGCTCCCATCAAATCCACTGGGAAAATTGGCAACTTTTTGTGGCGAAGTGTATACTTGAGCAAGCAGGTATCGTGGAGAAACCGGTTGTTGGTACTGAATGATTGGGCAAGGCGAATGTGGTTTGGTCGTGACATTACGAGACTTTAAAATCGGTCCATACGGCTATCATTCCAGAAGGTCGTTATTGGAAGTGCTATGCCTGGTCAAAGGATTCCCGACCATAAATAGTGCTGCGTTGAAGCACCGACAATCCGTTACTCCTTTCGGGGTCATTAGGACAAGTAGATTGGACGCGTATCTTAGTAATCTTTGCGCATTGAAACATATCCTTGTGTGCTTAGATCGAAGAGACACTACGAACACATCCTGAGCACGTGTCGTTTCGAGTCTGTCCGAGAGATCGCAAGTCAGTCAAAACTTTGTCCGTTGAGGTTTCCTAAAAGATATGAAACTACAATCAGACACACAGTTTTGCCGAAGGCCTCAGAACCGAGAATGGCTCCGGGCGGGGTAGGGGAAATTTTTAAATTAGCTAACTAGGATCTTGCGATTGCCTGTGTACTCGTCTCGTAACGTTGCTTGCAAAGATGCTGAACCCGAGAAGAGTGAGCTCTTCTCACGCTCCGACGACTCTGCATCAAGAGTCATCCAAATCGTAGAACCGAGGGGAACGAAATCGGATGCTCGCCTCGCGACGAGGAGGCGGAGCAGTCGCACCTCTGATGTCGGTCGCAGGAGTCTGGCCAGCATCGGCCACGTCACTCCACATCAGTACAGACAACGAAGAGACACTACGAACACATCCTGAGCACGTGTCGTTTCGAGTCTGTCCGAGAGATCGCAAGTCAGTCAAAACTTTGTCCGTTGAGGTTTCCTAAAAGATATGAAACTACAATCAGACACACAGTTTTGCCGAAGGCCTCAGAACCGAGAATGGCTCCATACCATTGTCCATTAATCGGTTGACTGACATGTTATGGAGCGACTTCTATTAGAAGTCGAGGAATGATATGTTGGGGAACTGGTTGATGAGTCCCTGGCCATTGTGGTTAAAGAGGTTTTCTTCCGGCGATTCCATCGCCGTTTCTGTGTTTGTTTGAAGAGCTGGTTCAAGGATGTTGTCAAGGCGGTTCCGAAGTCGTTCCAACGATTCCGTTCTCGACTGGGCGGTTGTGTGATCCATGTGGCGGAAGTCTTGGGTGGTCAGCATGAGCTGTGCCATGCCCGTGGTCCATTCGAGGACCTGTGGACGAATGTATTTCATAAAGGCAGTTGAACTCCATCGTCCAAGTATCATGATCTTGGTGACCGAGCAGTCTGCCAAGAAGAGTGCCATGGCGGCACCAGAGCGGATGGAATGAGTGCCGATGTCCATGGCTCCGTAGCCGAAAGCTGGTTTTCCTCCCCCTTGTGTGCAAGTTAATCGGAGTAGATCGCGGACGTCTTCTTGACGGATGAATCGTGGTTTCTTCTGTGGGTTTTCTGGATCGAACCAACAATTAACCGGTGTCGTTGGTGGGGCGGTCGGGCGGTAGTGGAGGATCCTTCGGACGACGCGTCCCCAGAGGAGGACGGGGTCGAAGAGGGGATCGTTGGTGCGGCTTTGGGTGCGGGTTTCTGCTTTATGATTATTTTTCTGTTCGACGAATGTGATGGAGACAAATCGTGCGAGTTCTTGGAATTGGGGGTGGTTGGCTGGGATGGTGTGGTTTTTGTTCATCGTGGTGAAGACGATGTCACCAATGGTGAGTAATTTGGTTTTCCCTCGAGAGGGGACCGTCACATACTCGCAGCTGCGACAGCCGAAGAAGTAGGCGCAGCAAGTGAGATCGGCGGTGCATGCGTTGAAGGAGACAACATTGAATTCGATGCGAATGATGGTGGTGGAGTCGGTCTTGCGCTTGGGACGACAGCATAAAGTCCACATAAAACGTAGATGCTTGATTGTTATAGCTTTTTCTCGTTTTTCGGGAGGGTCGAGATTCTCCCACGCGCGCTTGAGGGAGGAGACGAGTGGGTGTAGGCGCCCGTCTTGACTGTGGCAGGGGCTCGGCCGGTCGTGATGCCGGAAGCTCGATGCCAAGTCTCCAATGGCTTGCGTAATAGTGCTCGCTCGAAGAGGGTTCGAGCTGTCACGGTTCTCCGTGAAGTCGGCATCGCGGAGGCGTTGTAGGAAGGAACATGCGATGGCGATTTTGTGGTTGGTCGCTGGGAGGGAGTCGAGGAAGGGGTCGCTGTTGAATCCAATGCGTTCAAGGTGGCCTGTCCACCGTTTCCAGCATTGGTCGCGTTTCTGATGAGATCCTTCGGTCTTGCCGTAGAAGATTCGTGAAACACTGGCACGATTGAGCAGATCCAACATGAAATTTCGCTGGGAAGGGGTCTGATGTGAAAATTCCTTGGAATCTGCGGCGAAAAGTGTTCATGCAAAAATAAGGTGAGTTCGCTGTCGTCGAGATGCCATGCACGAGATAACAAATCTGACACATCGTTCTGTTTGCCAGGGATGTGCTCGGATTGGAGGGCGAATTTTCGATCGAGAACAAGTCGAGTTAGTTTTTCTGCTACTTTTACGTGGAGTGGTTTGTCGGAACCGAAGGATGTCTTGTGCATCCATCCGACAGCAGAGGAGTTGTCTGACAGGGCAAGGACGGCGTCATCGGCAGTCACTTCTCCAAACCAGCAATCCACCCAGATGGAAACAACAATGGCGATGAATTCGAAGAGATTGTTCGATCGATGAGGGTCGCAATCCGCGATGTTCTTCAGTTCATCAAGTTTCGTGGTGTCCAGTTGGCAGCGCCAAGCTCGGCCCGACCGCACAGAGTAACCGCCCATCCCTTCAGGGCATGCGTCTGCGTGGAACAAATGTGTTGGTACGCGACAAACCAGTCGGTTGAGGGAGACACCTTCGTTGGAATGTGCCAAAAGGGATGGCCACATTTGGAGGTCTGGAATGAGGGATTCCGGAATGGTGTATCGGTAGAACGGAGGGGGAGTGTTTCGAGTGGGAGGATGAGGACGGGAGTCCGTTGTGTTGGTGTCGTCATTGGTCTCATCGAGTTTTCGTCGTTTGGCTTGTTTCTGTTGGAAAGAACGTTCGAGAAATATTTGATACTCTCGGAGACGCGACAACCAAAACCCGGCCAGGGGGATGCCCTTGATGGAGTGTTGTAGCTTGCCGACGAGGCTGCGCAAGGCGTCGAAGGTTGTTCGTCGGGTCTTGAGGAGGTGGTTGACTTCCTTGGTCCATGCAATCTTCTTTTCGGATGGCAGACTGAGGAGAAGTCGACGTGTGTCGACCATCCATCCTAACACACGTTGCAATTCTGCTGGAGCGCCCTCGGCAGTCAATTTGTCGGCTTCGAGCATGTCTTTTCGGCGGATGGGTTCGTCTGGAGCGACTGGCCTTGTCATCACATGAACAATCAACGGTACGATGGAGGGACATCGTTGGATGTTTGCTGGGGTGGCCAAAAAGAGTTGTATCATGTCATCCAAATAGGAGTCATGAAATCCGTGGGGACGTGGGGGTACGGCGACGGCAAGTTCGTGTGCTGGGGCTGGATCGTCATCGGAGTCGATGTACTCTGGTGGGCCAACGCCGGCTTGCAGAGGTGATTCACAATGTGCTGGGGTCCAGTCGGTGAAATCTGCGAGGTCATTGCAGAGATCGGTGCTGATTTCAGAGATGATCGAAAATTCGGCTGGATTTGCGGCGGCGCCGAAGGTGAGCCGGAGGTTCAAGTGCGCGAACTCGTTGGATGGGTCGATCGTGATGTTGCGGGCGGCGACGTCGCCGTCGCCGTGTATTCTGCGGTAGGCGGATGACCAGTCAAATTTACTGATCAAAATTCGGTCCGTGGGGAAGTGCCATCGCAATGCAACAATTTGGTGAATGATTCGATCGAGGCAATGGCCCATAACGAGGTCGATCAACTGGGATTGATCAATCAACTCGTTGGTAGATGGGCAATGGCCCAAGGAAAACGACTGGTCGTGGGTAAGTCTGTCCTTGGGGACTAGGTCGCCGTGAGCGTCTATACCGAATTGTTGTGCTACACCCATGGGGCTGATTCGGCTGTGTTTTATGTTGCGCGCACAATCAAATGTGATTGGCAAGGAGAATCCATTTGCGGCATCCTTTTTGAGCACTTTGGAGAGGGCCTCCGGGTGTTTCTTGCCGGATGCATGATTGCCATACATGAGTATGGCGTCATTTTCAGCTCTTCTGGCGGGTTCGTACTCGACTGCCTTGAGTGGATAGGCGACGCCGTGTGTGAGCAGGCGATGGAGTCGAGGCCAGTAAGGGTGTCCTTCTAAGAGTGGTTGAAGAATCTCCGCTGGACGAAATTCGGATCCTGGTGTGATGATGTTGTTCGGATGATGGTCGAATAATTTTTGCATGTCCATGTCATATTCGGCAATCAACCTGGAGTTGAACTCAGCATTGTGGATGACGTCTTCGGGATCGATGCTGTGACGGAATGGGGAAGGCATGGGTGTAAGCTCTTCGCGATCACTTATGGCTTGGAGAAGGGATAGCTCGATGGGATGGGTCACTGGATGGAGTGGAGGTGGGCGTAGTCTTGTGGGGAAGATCTTGGATACGTCATTTGGAAGGTAGAGCTTGGAGAACGGCTGGGAAGGAGACTGGAACGGTAGAACTTGTAACTCACCTAATAGTTGTTTGTCGGCGCGATGTGCTTGTTCGAGACGTCTGACGTTTCGAGCTAGGGGTTGGCCGGAGAAATCTGAGCCGATAATAGCAGTTTCACTTCCTGGAAGAGATCTGTCATTATGTGAGGCCAGTTTTGGGGGACTTGGGGGTCTTGGGAGGACGAGTTGCTCGCCCTGCGCAGTCGTGGATGGGGAAGAGTCTTTATGTGAGGGTGTCGATGGGTCCGTGGGGGATCGACGTTGGGAAAATTTTGTGTCGTGATGAGTGTTTCTTGGTGGGACTGAAATCTTGATTGCGGGTGCAATAGATTTCCGAATGGATCCTGGATTCCTGGAGTACTGATTGGAGGGGTGTTCGGTGAAGAACGGATTCGCTGTTGACGGAATGGCTGGCATGATGGATGAGGAGGATGGTGCGATGGGTGGGAGGAAGGATGGTCTGATGACGTCGATGGATGCTGGAGTCGAGGACTTCGAAGAGGTGGAAGACTCGACAACTAATGTATTAGATCTAGTGGGTTGAGAGTCGCATGAAGGTGTGGTGATAGGGGAAGAGGAAGACGGAACAATCAACCCGGTATCATGTCAGGCTGTCTCATAAGCCGACTTGAAATACTCGTCCATGGCGGTTTTCTTGTCGTGTTTGGCCGGGTCATCATGGCAGTAGCCACATTTCTTTCCTTTTCGGCACCACCCTTTTGAGAAGAGGACGTTGCAGAAGGGAATCTGTTCTCCGTCTTTTTCGATCGAAGGAATGTTGGCTATCACCGATGGCTTGAAGATCTTGGCGTACGCTTTTCCTTTGGGAATCTTCCAGTTGGAGGGAATGTCGAATGTGGTAGCGGTCTTGGGGATCGAAGTGCCGGACAATGATTGATTTTGCTTCTTGGATGAGGAGGAATCATCGGAAGGGTTGGAACGTTTCTTGGAGGAATTGTTCTTCGATTGTTGTGCTTGGAATTTTGCTTGGAGGGCTGCAGGGAGGCCACCAAGAGGAGCACCGGTCTTGATGGTAAAAAGGAGCCAATTGATGCGCTTCTCCAAATCGTCGAAACCGATGTCGTCAATCTGCTGAGCTTTGCTCAACGTTCCCACAAACTCTTGGATAGCTTCGTCGACGCCAAAAAGGATTTGGCCGAAGTAGAACTCGTTGCCTGAACTTTGCATCTTCGCGATGATGAGGTATCGATGTTGGTGGAAAAAGTTCAAGACTTTCAGTATCTGGGAAGAGATGAAGGATGTGGCTCCACAAAGGCCCTTGGAGCACGACCAAAAGGAACGGAGTTGTTTTTCGAACTCGTCTTCCGTGCGAGGGAAGAACAAATTATGGTTTGTATAAAGTTGTTGCATCTCCTTGGATTGCTTCATCTCGTTCAGGTGGCAGAGAGAAGCATCGTGAATTTGTTGTCTTATGTTCTTGTCGAGGGTGTGGGACGAGTCAATGCCTGGGATAGCATAAGGGTCGAAGGAAAAGGGGCTGAAGCCTCCTGGGGAGGCTTCAGATTTCCAACGAAGTCCCAAGCGTTGGATAACAGCGCACTGACCGAGTAGAATAGTACAGGCGTTATCGGTGGGATCAAATACTTCAGCGACAAAAGACTCAAAGAAGGTAGAAGAGTTCTTCGATTTCCAAACAGTCTTTATGATGTCGGTCAATTCGTCGGGAAGGCTTGAATGGGAACGATTGATAACACTCAGACGAAGGTGCTTCTGTGCATGAAGCGGCATGTCGCGAAACCGGCTTGAATGGCTAGAAGTGGGTAGTCGAGTGGAACGCTCTTGTCACTGGGGGATGCAGAGTCAACTTGAGTCAATGTCCACCAGTGATAGAGTGCTGTCTTGTATAAGTCGCTGGCAAAGGCGCCACAGGACTCGTCGCGATCAAAGGTGGAAGGGTCGAAGTTCCTAACAATCAAACCGGCTAGAGCGGGTGGAATCAAACACCAACTAGAGCTGGAAAAGGTGTGTTCCTGATCGCGCTTGGAGGGGGAGGCTGGGAGGAGAGTTTTCAAACTCTCGGGGTCGAAGAAGAAATTGGGATGGTCCGCGTCTAGAGGAGGATTGTGCTCAATAACGCAATGGGCCATGATTTCTTCAAAAGTAGGCACGTTCCGATGCATGGAGGAGCGGATGATCTCGGACATATCTTCTTGGGGAATCTCGAAGGGCGGAGAATCGAACGTCTTTCGATCAAGGGCATAAAATGTCAACGTGGGATTGACAAGTGTGCCACAGTCTTCAGGGGAGAAGACGTTGTGGAGGACCAAGGGACGACCGGAACGGGAGGCGCCTAAAAAGGCAAGGGAACTAAGCTTGATCTTGGAGGACAACCAAATATGAAGGTCTTCTGCAGTAGAGAGACGATCAAAAGAGGCGCAGAGACGTTTCCAAATCTCATTGTCACAAGCAAGGGAGATGTGAAAGGGATTGGAGAAAGAGTCACACCAATCAACCGGATTGACCTTGGCAGCGCTTTCAACCAGAGAAGCAAAGGCATTGTCATCGGAAGGAGGAAAACCGTCGGCAAAGTACAACTCGAATCGACGTGGAGGCGCAGAAGGAGTGTCAGAAGGGGTGACAGCTTCGTCGAAGGTTTCATCGGGGATGACTCCTTCGTTCAAAGTCTTCTTGGGAGCATCTTCGTCATCTTGAGAGACAGGAGGCGGATCGTCGGAGAGAAGAGTCGAATCCGTAAAGGCGGCCTTGAGGGCGGCTTTCGTCGAATCAACTTTCTTGGAGGAGCTTGTCGACTTCAAAGAACCTTTCGAGTCCGATGTCGTCTTGCCTTTCGGAGGGAAGGCGAGATCTTGGATATCGGAGTCAGAGAATCCATCGTCGGGACCATGAGAGGAAGCAGTCGGCTCTTTCGGATCGCCGGGGATCGGCGTCGAAGAGCGGGAACTGGCACGACCAGCCACAGAACTCGTTGCTTTGGAAGAGGGAGGATTCTTCAAAAAGGGAGGAAGATCGGTGAAAGTCATGGTAACGATGTAAGGTTTAGAACTCAAAAGCTAACTAGGATCTTGCGATTGCCTGTGTACTCGTCTCGTAACGTTGCTTGCAAAGATGCTGAACCCGAGAAGAGTGAGCTCTTCTCACGCTCCGACGACTCTGCATCAAGAGTCATCCAAATCGTAGAACCGAGGGGAACGAAATCGGATGCTCGCCTCGCGACGAGGAGGCGGAGCAGTCGCACCTCTGATGTCGGTCGCAGGAGTCTGGCCAGCATCGGCCACGTCACTCCACATCAGTACAGACAAGAACCGATACTGCAGCAATGGTATTTGTGTTGTATGTCCATTCCGGAAGGTGGTGCGGAGACGCGACTGCGCTGCGCGACCGACGCCGCGTTTGATGCCAATGCCACTTATCCAAATTTCACGAAACCACATCCACATACACAACTACATACCTGGCTCAACACATGGCGTCCCGTCATCCTTCATTATGCTGGACTAGCTTGAGCTCCTCTCAAGCTACCCTATTTAGGCCTCGCCTAGTTTTCTAGGCCCGGCGCGTCGGTCGGCGTCATCATGCGTGGTGCGTGCGGCAGCGTTATAATAGATTTCCAGTTTTTTTTTTTTTGCCACTTAGGCGGTACTTGATCCTCACTCTTCCTTCCGGATGAGACGTCCCAACGATACCACACTTCCACAATAACATAATCCCTCGGTATCAGTGTCCACTGCTTAGCTGTTTTTTGTCTGTGCCACCTTCATAGGTTCTCAAGTGGACACAGACAGAAAATTTCACTTTTCGTCTGTCCTTTTCACCAATATGGTTCCTCGTGATGGTGGAAATGCCGGCGTGCAAGTGACAGTTGGCGGTTAGCATCTTCCTGTGACCGTGACCACGATTCAAATTTGGAATCCTTTCACACGACTCTCGTCTCGTCACAAAAATCTCACGCGGTGTCAAAAACATCGACATTGACCATGAAACGAGCTCTTTCCGAATCCTTACGACCTGAAGCAGCATTTTGGTTTTTCTCTCTTGTTGCTTGTTGTTTGTCTCTTAGCTTCTTTCATGTCCTGCATAGTTTTCTCACACGTTATCTCATTAATCTTTGTCCCTGTTAATGTTGATGCTTGGTGCTCCTTTGATTTTGTCGCAATGAAATGGAGGACAAGTCATTGTAGGCCGTTTGCCACAACTTCTCCTTGCTTTAATCGTAGTGCTGTTTGATTGTTGGTTGGTTGTGTTCTTATTTTTGTAGCATGTTTTTGTACTCTCATCATTGTGCTTTGCCCATCTCCATGTCGACCACAGATCAAGAACCTTTCGTTGTGTGTCGGATACTCAAGTACCTAGACCTAGAGATGACGACAAACTGAGGCAGCTTGTTGCCACTAGGCCTACTCAAACTAGTCTTCATAGATCACAGAGTCGATCAGATATGCTTCAAGATGGCCTCAAACCTACACCAGAGTGTCATGGTTGTTGAAAGCACGGCAATAACACGCACGATCTTACAAAATCTATGAAAGATTAGAACTAAACTTCTGATAGAAACTCCTCAAATACTCCTACAAAGAAATGAAGCTCTATGTGGTCTCCAATTTTAAGCCGAGGCTCGAATGGAGAATTGGCATTCCATAGGCACAAACATTCACTCTCAATGAAGTGGACAGAGAGAGAGACAGTTGTCGAATGTCGAATATCAGAAGAGAAAAACGAATACAAGTGTGAGGGAGAAGTTAGAATGACAGTACAAGAACTGTTGTTGTCATGGAAACATTTTTGTACGTTCAAACTTACCTCAATTGCATGAAAGGCGACAATTCATGCCATGTGCCATGCCATTGTGGGTGATGGCCTCTGTATGATTTTATGGGGGATTTGGATGGCGCATTCTGCAAAGACCAACCAACCGTCATCCACGCAGGGCCGCTTGCTGGGCATGCGTCTGATTCATGAACTGCGAAAACTCCAGCTGTGTATGCGTGCCAATTTGCAATTTAGTCATTTCCATTTGCGTCAAAAAGGAAATTTTCTGTCTTTGTCCACTTGGGACTTGGGAGTGGCACAGACAAAAAACAGCTAAGCAGTGGACACTGATACCGAGGGTATTACCATACTCTGGGGGGGAAGGCCCCCCACCCATCCTTTCCCAAAAGGCGGGCGTGAATCGTGGTTTGCGCCAAAAGCTAACGGGACTCGGATCCCGTAAACTTCCGTCCGTTACGCGCTAGTGTGACATCCCCCAACAGATAAACCCAGTATCAGACCCATTGCTGAGCCGCAGCACTCTGAAATATCTTCACCAGTGCTGCGCCGCTTCCCATTAGGCTGCCAAGCCCTGGTCCACGTCTGTTGAGTATCCATTAAGATCGATCAGGCATGCTGGCAACGACAAGCGATCTAGGCTTTACTCGCAAGAGTTCAACCGAGAACAATTCCCCGGGCGGGTGGGTGGGCAAAAAGAGAACTCCACGATGATCAATGGGTGATCAGATCCGTGATACAACCGAAGAGTTTTCTTCTCATAAACTTATGACTCCTTTAGGAATCCTTTCTCCATATTCTCATGGGTTGGGGTATGACTCATAAGAGTCATTGATGACCCCAACCAACTCTGACGTGTCGTTGTCATCTTGTTGGGAGCGACGTCATTAGTCTCTCATCGTTCGTCCGTCGGTCCCTGCTTAACCTGTTGGGTACGATGCGGTACTTGATCCTCACTCTTCCTTCCGGATGAGACGTCCCAACGATACCACACTTCCACAATAACATAATACTATATATTACCATACTCTGGGGGGGAAGGCCCCCCACCCATCCTTTCCCAAAAGGCGGGCGTGAATCGTGGTTCGCGCCAAAAGCTAACGGGACTCGGATCCCGTAAACTTCCTTCCGTTACGCGCTAGTGTGACATCCCCCAACAGATAAACCCAGTATCAGACCCATTGCTGAGCCGCAGCACTCTGAAATATCTTCACCAGTGCTGCGCCGCTTCCCATTAGGCTGCCAAGCCCTGGTCCACGTCTGTTGAGTATCCATTAAGATCGATCAGGCATGCTGGCAACGACAAGCGATCTAGGCTTTACTCGAAAGAGTTCAACCGAGAACAATTCCCCATTTCGGTAAATGAATCCCACACCAACAATCTTCATTTCCATTTCGCAGCTCTTGCCGCTTGTGTGTCCATCCTTGCCTTCTCCGATCCCGCGTTCGATTCCTCTTGCCTCGATTACAAGAACTCTGAAAAGCGCACCAAAGATTCGACTGACGCCTTTGCGTCCGAATACCTTTCCAACATGCTCATCCCAGGGGGCACGCCCTTGTTTCTCAAGTGCTTTCGCCATCGATTGTTTGCTTCGATCACCTCTTTCGGTATCTTCTTATTTTGGGCTTCCGTCGTTGCTCCTCGGCGAAAGGATCGTCTGGCACTGTATTCTTCCTCTACCTTAACAGTGTCAGGGATGATATCCGGTCGATGATGTTGGATCCTCTTCCAGAGAGCAATCATCAATATGTCCAAGTCTCCTACCATCGCTCGGTTGACCTTTCCTGTTTTTGTCACTCGACGAAACATCGGACTAGATTCCACCTTTCTCGCGTTCAACTCTCTGATTGCTCGCTCGATTCATAGTCTGATTCCGATGCCTGACTTAGTAGTTGTTTCCGCCAACGGCTGGATGTATATTTTAAATGCACCATTGGTCTGTTTGAAACGACCAGCCATTGCCAAGGGAACGTGAGCAACTCTTGAACACGTTATCCCTTCCAGCCAATATTTGCGGATGAGACCGACGTCGACTTGTGGGATTTCTTCACCGCGCAAGGCTGCGCAAAACCCAATCACAACCAGTGCTCCTGACAGGGCGACCTCCAACTTTCTTTGGCCTCTTGGAACACCCTTCCATTCCTTTTCCAAAATGTCCAAACCGACATGAATCTCTTCGAGCGTCACAGCTCTATCAGGGATCCATACATCACCCATTCTTCGATGGCATCCACTTAGAAAACGCTTGTACCAATATGAATTGGTAGGACTGGCAGTGAATACCAACGACGAGCGGTCACCGGATCCCATCGTTGACCAACCAGTTCCTCCCGGAAGCGTATGCATGAAATTGCTGATTGTTGATCTCACTTTTCGGGCCGTTTCATATTGAATGTGCTTAGCATTCTTACCCTCTTTCAAAGTTTTCATGAGCATCAGACAGGCAGCGCCAAGACCATTGCTATAGCCGATTGGAAAAGGCCCGCGATTCGGGAGGGGTCGATGAAGCCCGATCGTCTCTCCTAGCGATTGGAGACCCTTCAGTTCACGTAGATTTTTATCAACAGTCGATCGCTCTCTCGACCAGAAAGCGTCTAAATTCGCTCGACGTATACAGACCATCAGCAGGCGATCGGGTTCTGAGTTGTCTCGCTCAAATCGTCCCTGCACATTGAAGAACGAACAAGAGTCACATTGAAAAGGACACAAGAAATGGTCTCCATCTCGTGCCTCCTTAAACCGGCCTGGGTCGTCTTCAATGTCGGCATGTCCTTCACCATCTAATAAAGCGTCGTCCAAGTCACCCGGCTCCAATACTGGAAATCTATCATCCTGACTCTGGCAATAACAATTTGCATGCCATGCATTCTTACACACTCGGCTTGTACCCCTTGAATGCCCATAGTTGCCGCAGACAAGACCCATCAGGGGTGCCACTGGATGACCACATTTCACGCATGTGGTTTTCGATGTCATCCAATAACCCTTTTGCTCTTCGAACTTGCCAAGGCCTGCGAAAGAGATGAGGTAACACGAAAGCAACAATCAAAGGTTCATGTTGAGACTGAGACCAAATTCCGCAGCCAGCGGGAATCTTAAACACAAAGTCAGCGACTTTTCCGAGCTTCTTTCGCCACAAGTATGTCATCAGGGCAGGGCAAACAAATATGTGGCTATTTCGGGGGCGTATGTGCACTGAATCACACAATTGATCCACTGCAACATCCGCGATACAAGGTGGCGGAGTCCAGACGAAGTTTCCATTATTGAAGATACCGTCAAACCAATCAGTTGGTGTGGTGTCAATCCAGGTTCGATCATCACAATTGCTCTTTAGCCAAGGGACAACCCCTGGTTGTCTTTCTTCGCAATGACGATTCAGCGGTACATGAAATAACATCGAGCTCCCGGCCATGACGCCAGTCATCAAGTCGCCTCGGGACAGACCATCTGTTCCCTGAGCAATCATTCGCGTACCAGCTACCCAGACCACCCTCAAAAATATTCGTCCCTCCATCTCCATCTTTCGGGCGCGAAGAACCAAACTGAACAAAAGGTATGACGACGACGTGCCTCGGTAAAAGGCTGACTCAGACGTTGAGTTGTCGGTGAACATAAAGACTTCCGCCCCATGGTCAAGCTGGTTGCCATGTACCAAGGCTTCCAACCGAAGGATAAGGTTGTAGAGTTCCCGAAAATTTGATGAGCGGGATCCATACTGTCTGGTCCACAGGCCATGTTCAGTATCCACCGTATCAGACCCGTAAATCCAGAGTGAAGATCCAAATCCTTCTCCTGATGCATCGGCGAACACAATCACAGCCTTAGATCCCTTTCTTGGCCTGGCTAAGAGCTTAGGTGGTTTCTCGAAGTCGGTGAGTTCCGTGATCGCGCGAATGTCATCTTTAAATCTTGGAACTTGCTCCACTTCTAACGGAGCTTCTCTTCTCATCGATGCGTCGCTCGATGTTTGTAACAATTCTTGTCTTTGCTTCTTTCCGACTTTCCAACCTTCGGAATCCCGGTCTGGTCGCCAACTTTCAAGGGTTAAATGTATACCCTTCAAATACGGAACCAAGGCTTTGAAGGTGAGCGAAACGTACACCAGAAAACCACGGATACGTTCCAACTCCTTCCGGTTGATTGGATTGTCCTTTCCTGCCCAGTCGGCCAGAGTTGCGACGTGTTTCTTCGTCTTGTCCCATCGTTCTTGGGATACTGTTTTGAACACGGCCTCTGAGGTCGTCTCCACCACTGCTCCAGCCCAAGCCCCTGGATTCTGACTTGGTGGTCTACGCTTGCGTGCTGCGTCTTGCAAGCCAAAATATGCTGAACCTTTGGCCATTGCACTGGAGGCTTGCCATGCCTCTTCTTCGGATGGCGCTGTACCCTGTAAGTCATCGATGTACGAATGTACATCCACAGCTATGTGTCCGTCTTCCCTGACTTTACAAATCCAAGGCTTTGAGGGATCGTAGTCATCGTTTCCAGGTAAATTGAGACGAACTTCGGTCCTCCGGAAAATGTTGTCAATGTTGAACCGACATCCGAACACAATCCGCTTAACCCGTTGAGTACATTGAGTGGTCTGATACAGGGACACCGTAACACCCATTGCACAACGGGTCCAAGCCTCCCAGAGACATTTCTTCGAACCGTCCTTTGCTTCAAGCTCTTCTGGGAACAGCGTAGTTAAGTCAACTCCTGTATAGCTTCTAATTTCTGGATGAATCCAGAAATTGAGAAACATTTCACCAAAGTCGTTGTCACCTGACCACGTGCCTTCACAGACTGTTCTTAGCATGGCATCCACCGTAGCCAATCCAAACCAAGGAGCCAAGAGTGAATCGTTCAACCCACTCTTGGTTCCATCATAAACCATTCTAATGTCCGACGGTCCCTTGGGCACTGAGAAGAAACTCGTTAATGAACGAATTCCCTCGGTAGGACCAATGTAACCGCGTTTTCGGACCTTTCCAATCTTCTTTTTTTCTAACGCGAGATGGGCTGGATCTGGATTAGGTCGTTGAGGTATTCTATACTTGGGTGGGGGTCCAATCCACATTGGTTTTACCCCATCCCTCATGTCAACGAGCCAATCGGGGTCCGGCATCCGCCAGAAAAAGGGGGACGACCCTGCATCCCAATCCCACCAAGAAGCTAGCGCGGAATGACGTAAAGCGCTGAGTCCTGATGCGATTGAAGTTTGTCTTTCTGATGTTGAAAGGCTCGATTGCGAATCGCGCCACCAACTCCAGAAACTTCCTGAAACCAAACGTTTCCAGTACCTCAACGCTCCGTGTCTTATCCAATCGAGAGCGTGGATTCCTCTTGCCCTGTCATCTTCGTTCACCATCCCGAAACGATCAAGTATTCGATCGTTCCACAAATAGTGAGGAATAGCAGCGTCGTCTGATTTCGTTGCTTTTAAATTGCGGTCTTCTTCTCTTTCCAATTTGTGAAGCGCGTTGTCTGTTAGTATCTCCATGTCATCAGGTACACGCTCGTCTTCGTCTACCTTCATTCCATGTGCACTAACAACCGACGATGCATCCTTGGAATCCATTCGAGAGCTTTCGGGCCTTTCTCTCTTCTTGGATTTTGCAGAGGTTTGCTGTTCAATGAAATCACGGATGAGCCGCACAACTTGGACTCGCGTCTTGAACAGAGGTCCAGTCTTTTCAATCAATTCTGACAGTTCCTCGTCTGACCGACCGGCACTCAATTCAGAGGGGAAATCCAGTGCTAGTGCTAACTCCTTTGGCACAAGCTTTCGCTGTACCAGACCCGTTGGAGAAAATACACTTGGGAGGATATGAACCTTCTCCCTATCCAGTTTCCAATTCATTTTGCGGTCACACAACAGATCTTCTGACTTGACTTTTGACACAGCTCGAGGTTTTCCATGCTCCGTGGGCTTGATGATGCCACGAACCGTCGTCAAACTCAATCCCTTTTCCATTGATCCTTTCCACCAATCCAAAAAGCTGATGGTTTGCTTATGATCTGAGTGCATGAAGCGAGAGGCCACAAAGATCCAGTCAACTCTTGTGGTGACTCCTCCGAGTGTTGCATGCTCCATTCTTAGTTTCGAAACGGTCCACCTTGATTCTTCTTTTGGGGGGCCGCTCCAAGACTTGCTCTTCCACCACACAACAAACTGAACTCGGACAGACTTCCAAACATCATGGGAGGGCCCCGGGCACAACTCATCAAACAAGATAACATCAGCCTCGTTCCAACGTTCAGCAAAAACAGGCGGAGTCTTTAGCTTTCCATCGGACTTTCTCTTTCTTCTGTCAGGACTTGCATCCTTCTCTTCCATCACCATCGGTAGTGTCGAGCCTTGGACTGAAGCGAGCCAAGAGACGGGGTGACAAACATCTATCCACGCCACAGAGCCCAGGAGTGATGTTGACCAAAACCAAGATGGGACAGAGAAACACACCAACCCAATCGCCAACGATCCATAGCCTACGGGAAGGCCCATGTTCTTTTTCTCCAAGACGCCGAGTGGGAAGAGTGTCGATGTTTCATCAATTTCATCACAGTCTAAATTATCATCACTAATCGTTGTTGGTTCTCTTGTCTTTGCTTCAAATATACTTTCATCCCTCGTCCTGTTATCCTTCTCGCCAATGTTCATCCGTCCGGATCATCCTTGTTGCTTCTTGGATTCGCCTGTAGATTTGTTGTTGCTGCCCTTCTTGTTCACAGCTGCCACCGCTTGGTTCACTGATCGCTGAACCTTCTCCAGCTTTTCGTCAAATTGCAATTGGAGCTCATCGAATTTTGAGCGAGGCGTTGAAAAGCGAATGAGATGTTCATGCAAGATTAGTGCAATTTTTGGGTGGCCGCTGAAGTCGTGGCCTCGATAATCCTTCATGACCTGATGGGCCCGAAGGGTTCCCCACAGCATACCACTGGGGGTTGACGATGCACGACCGGGAGCACGAGCGTCACGCAGACTCTTAAATACCGCACGTACACAATGCGATATGAGTATCCAGACCTCGTGCTCGGTAGCGTCGCTTTCTTCTTTGATTTCGCGGTGATAGCGAATCATCCAATGGCAAAGCTCGTCCCAGAACGTCTTACTAAGCAGTAAGAGTTCTCGAGCGACGCTTGCCGGTTCCGACCCAAACGAGAAAAGGTCGCCAATCGATTCCTGCAAGGTCTTCTTCCCGTCTTTAATATAATCCAAAATTCGTTGTTGAATTCCTTCCCTGCCGGACGGTGGGTGAAAATCAACAAAGCGTGGAACCCCCGCTAAAGCTCGCGAATTAGTTGTGAGCGATGAATCTCCTCCCTTGCCCAGCAATGGCGGTAGTTCCAGACTAAAAGACGCGATATAGGCCGTATGATACGGCGATTTGTCTTTGACCTTCGCTGTTGTTGCTCGCTGGTTAGCGGCCCGTTCTTCGTCCTGGGTAGCGTCCGATGTTGAGATTGACAACATTGATACAGGATCGACAAACACGTGAGGATCTCCTTCGGCCCCATGCAAGACAAGCCAACTTTGGCAAAACTTCTTCGAAGAGAAGACAATAGAGCCGATTACAATGGCGTCCGATTCGGCCTGATCCTGCAAATCCTTTACATCCGCTTTCAAGCGCGCCACTTCTTCCTTCAAGGCAATCATTTCCTGACGCAGATCCCCCACCACACTTCCTGTTGTTGTTGATGGGGTCGATGCCAAGGGAGCTTGAGCATTCCATTGGAAAAGACCCGACGAGTTGTTCGAGCTTCCATGGTTCAAGAAATTGACGGAAGCAGAGGACAGTTTATTGCTTTGAGCTGATTCCAACGTCGAAACTCTGGATGCCAAACCTGTGAGTTCATCCTCCCATTTTCCACCCGGGTCCGTTGACACTCGAGACGATCGAGAAAGCAGCTTCAACGTTGGCTCGATGAACTGAGTGCGAAACTCCCCACGAGTAAAATGGTCATCAAGTTGTTCCTTGATCGCCTTTTGCATAAGCGATTCGAACGACCGTGCTTGATCCTCCAGGACTTGAATTCGCTGTTCCAGCGCAGTAGAAATTGACCCAACCGATAACGAGTCTACTCGAACCTTATAAACATTCATCGATGCCTCCAAATCACGCAAAGACTCCATCACTTGGGACAGTAATCCGAAAGCTGAAGCCGTTCCAAAATCTGCTGGTCGATCTCCCAAAAGTTCTCGCAAAACCGAAGTCTTCAACTCAATTTCATCCATATACGCATCCGCCCCCACATTCTCAGTCGGCAACTTGGAACGCTCGATCTCGATAGTAGCCTTGAGAGTTGAGACATTGGTTACCAGGTCTCTCCAAGCTCCTTGAATAAGGGTACGAATTGCGTTATCAGGCTGAGAGCCCAATTCAACGGGCACCTTGAAGAAAGGAATAGGCTTTGGAATCGGTTTCTTGGCAGTGGGTTTTTGATCGTAAGCCTGCGAAGGCGTACTCGTATCGTTATCCTTGCCCCGATGCTTCTTCCTTGCTGGCATAAAGACAAACTTTACGTCATGTTTAGTGGTCTCCAGCAAATCGGCCACCGTCTTCTCGTCGACTTGAACGGATCCAGAATTCTGCATGGCATCTTTAAGTGAAGCAAAAGTAGCTTGCCAGCTTTCTAAACTCCGAGGGCTCGTTTCTAATTCCGCCCATTCGGTATCCCGAACACATGAGCCCGGAAGAACGGGGGAACCGAACACACTGGTTGCGGCTTCGCCTTCTGCACCACTGGAACCTTGGATAAAGATACAGTGCGAATCATCCCCGACCAATTGGGCCCAACTGACTTTTTTGACCGAATGGGAGGCAATGTTACACTCCGAACGCAAACAAATGCGTTGCCCTGACCCGATGACGCCCCGACACAAATCTCCAAACGCGGACTCTTCCATCCGCAGGATACCGAAGAGAGAACCCAAACGTAGGGCACCCCCCCCCCCGGTAACTGACACAAAAGACTCACCTGTTGACCCCACAGAGGGCGAGGATTCCGAAGTCCCCGTCCAATCGAACATTGCGGGTAATGAGAACGCAAAGAAAAAGAGAACCCAGAAAAGAAACAAACAGCGAACGAACGAGTGGTTGGCACGGTCAACAGGGAGAAAAAGAAAACAAAAAGAGAACTCCACGATGATCAATGGGTGATCAGATCCGTGATACAACCGAAGAGTTTTCTTCTCATAAACTTATGACTCCTTTAGGAATCCTTTCTCCATATTCTCATGGGTTGGGGTATGACTCATAAGAGTCATTGATGACCCCAACCAACTCTGACGTGTCGTTGTCATCTTGTTGGGAGCGACGTCATTAGTCTCTCATCGTTCGTCCGTCGGTCCCTGCTTAACCTGTTGGGTACGATGCGCATCGGGGTGGTAAAAAAAAATCGAGGCAAAAATCAAGATTCGAGTTTCGAGGTTGGTCTAATAGGTTATGAATAGGTTATGTGTACCCTCGAATCTTGACCTCGACTTTTGACCGACGCGCACTTTTGAAAATTTTTGGGCCGAAGTGCGCTCCGACCAAAAATCGAGGTCAAGATTCGAGGTTGCTTCTCGTCCGAGGTTTCCTCAAAACTCCAAACATCATCCCTATCTCTTCTTGTTGTTGTCTTTGTTAAAATCAACACGAGAATCAAGAATCAACCACAATGAGTCTTCATGGAAAGTCCTCCCATGAAGACAATGTGATTGCTGAAGAAATAGATGAAGAGGAGAACCCAGCAACCACAAAATTTGTCTCGACAGAGTCGGAGCACCAATTTTACACGGAGAAAGTCAACCTTCTCCAGGACAAGAGGCGTCTCCAACAGCATACGAATCCCTTTGCCACACCAATTTCTGTTGCTCCTCAAACCCGAAGAAATGTTGATTCCTCCCATTCAAGCAGTAGTTCCACCACCATCCAGGCATCGTCACAAGATCACCTTTCACCGGATTTAGCCAAAAATGAGACTTCTCCTTCCGAACAACATTTCCTATCATGGAGGTGCCAGAATGCTGGAACCGGCATCCGATAGTACCGCTTAGCAAGAGGCCCAAGTTCATAGATAATACTGTGCACACTGCGACGGGTCCTTGGAATGATCGACGACAAGAGGCGTTGGTTTTCAATAATCCTTTGCCTGCGACTTTTGAACAAGAGACCCGAAGCCATTAGAGCTGCGGATAGTACAATACTCTTTTCATGTGATGTTCGAGAGTGCATTGTTCTTGTCAAATTCGTTTGGTTATTGGTTATGTTGAAGGCAGTTGTATATAAGTGGTGAAAGATTCTAGGTTAAGAATTCGAGGCCCGTAGAAGACCCCACCTCGAAACTCGGATCTTGATTTTTGCCTCGATTTTTTTTTACCACCCCGATGCGCCTTATCCAACCGTCACAAAAATGAGGATTTCGTATCCAACGGATCAAAAACAGCCATGTTTGAGAGGTGCGCACTCCATGGCTTCCATCGAAGAATGGCAGCATATACGACCAAACCGAATCTCAGTTCTCGAATGATTCAAGGTTGAAACCCCAACATAGTGGTTGCTGCATCAAACCACGATGACTACGCCAAATAAGGATTTGCCCACGGGTGAAGAGCCGGACGGATCCAGCAATGGGAAAGAGGCGCGACCTCAAGCAATGGAGATCGAGAGCGGCGAAACTGTGGATCTCGTAGATGATGGCGAAGGTGATGACGAAGAATTAATGTCTCTTGTTTCAGGCTCTTTGCCGGAGCTCAACACAAAAATAGACGGTCTCATACGCGTAGCAAAAGAACACTCGGCACCAGCTCGTCCAAGCATGCGCCATGTGCTATACTCCGCAATCGTTTCGGCCACTATTGTCCTCACTACATTTTGGATTGTGAAGGCTGTGAATGCCAGTGGCAACAGGGGTAAACCAGTGCTTTCCAAGAAGAACCACCACGGATACCCTACTAATAACGGACATGTTGGACCTTCTGATGATGCCAATCATAAGTCTTCTCCAACTCCAGTAGATCCCAATTCTAACTCTAATGAAGAACACCCAACACCAAGCACCAACAGTCACGACAACACAAAACACGACGCTAACAACCACGTACCAAAGCCGCCAAGCCATCAGCCCGATACTCCTCACAAGGACAATCATCATCCCTCATCGCCGGAGAATAGCCACGCCACCCATCCAAACCACAGCAACAACAACCCTAACACACATGGCCATGAATCTACGCCTGGTGGAGCCAATGGCAAGCCTCACAATCATCGCGTTTACCCGCATTTTGAGTGTCCTCCTTTGTCCGAGTCACCGGATTCTAAATACTTTCTTCTTTCGGAAGACCACGTTACGAATGAAACTGACTTTCTTGAAAACTTCCGAAGAAGTTCTTATGACCGTGACGACGAAACGACGTACAACCAATTCAAACCGGAAATGTCGGGTTGGAAGCGGCGTCACTATGCCAACAATCTTGAGGACGGCGACACAATCTACGAGAGTGCGTCTGGCCTAGGTCTCAATCTTGTCATGACGCAGGAAATTCTTGACGAAAGTGAGGGTATCTCTGGCTTGGTCGTGTATGGGAACGATTACTCTTCGGAATCTGTAATCATGGCCAACCAATTGGCAAAGGATGGATTGTTACCTGCCGACGGAGTAAACGGTGGATTTTGCCAAGGGGATTCACGAGAGTTGTCGTGGGTTCCGGACAATACCTTTGATTTGGTTTTCACTGGACAAGTCCCTCCTCTCCAAGATCCTCTTGATACTGGTGTGGAAGATGAAGATGAGCTGTGGTGGAGGTACAAGAAACTCTGCCATCAAGACACAGACAAACAAAAGGACCGAGTCGAGGAAATGCAACAGAAGCAAGAGGAATGGTTCGCGGCATGGGTTTCGGAAATGATACGCATTGCCAGACCAGGTGTCCCCGTCATGGTGGAGCAGGTTTCTCAATCCGTGTGTACCTTCTGGGATGACTGGGGTGGTGTCGATAAGGAGTTTTGGTCTCGAGCCATTTCCACGTATGGATGGGATGTGGATGAAGACAGTCTTGAAATTGAAAATGGCCGTGGACGTCATGAAGGACGGTATAATGTCTTCATGAGAAAGAACGTGTAGAAAGCTTCATACAATTCATGTTTATCTATGATAGTAACTTTTTCATAATTGAAATGCATGGTCTTAAAACTAACTTTGATCATAATCTATCTAAAGAATGGCCATGTAAGTCTAGGTTTTGGAATCCTTGGTGGTGTCGCACTGATCTCTTGACTTTATGGCACGAATGAGTTGCGCACTGGCATAGAGTATAAGCGATGCTGCCGTTGTATATATCAGCACTTTTATAGGATGCATCATGGCCAAGGAGAGATCCAGTGTTCTCGTTGTCACATTGGCGCAGAACTTTTCCCATTTCTCGTCGAGACGGAAGATGTGAACAAGCTTTACTTCGACGTGTGTAACAGCGTCATCTGTGAAGGCCTTAGCTGTTGGTGGTCCCATGCCAGCTTCTCGTATCAATGCCGAATACTCACCCAGAGACATCGATCCTATTCCCATCCCAAATCCGAAGGGATTCTACAAGCTGAGTTCAGGGAGTGTGTTCCTGTCGTAGACTCCTGTAGAATTTGTACCAGAGGAGTAATCCTGGAAAGCGTTCTGCGTTATTAGCGTCCGACTAGCGACTTCCTAGTGGCTGAAATAAATATTTTATTAACTTTAGTGTTATGTGTGATTTCTTCCGAACGCTAGATTTTCATCAAAAATTACGAAAAAACAGTCGACTGTGTTGACCATGGTGGAGGGCCACCCCATCCGTTCGAGATGTTGCCGAGCTGCATCCAGGTACCTTAGGGTGTTATTCGACCACCACCAATGGGGCAACAGCTCAAACGGTTGGCATCATCCACAACAACATGATCATCGGATGCACCCCACGCACGATAGTCTCGTACAAAACGAAGTTTTTCTGGGGGAACGCGAGATTGTCGAGTTTCGGAAGCACTTTGCACAACAGAGGCATAATTATAAGGGCTATATTAACAAAGATGGCTGGCGCGTATTACGTAGATTTCCTACTGGAGCGCTACATCAGGAACATTCTGTCTGAACTCAGCTTGTAAGGTCAATCCCCCTGAGAGGATATCGGTCGCGGAAAAGGTGAATGCCATCAGCCTGAAATTTCAAGGTTTAAATTTGAAAAAAGAGCTCAAAACAGCAAACCTTGTGTTCATTGTTGCCCGCAATCATCGTCGATCAATCCAAATGGTGAGTGTGTTTCTTATCTGTCGTATTAATGTTATGTTCGTGGAAGAAATCTCATCAGCCTTGTCGAAATCCTCGTAGCGCCAAGCCCATGGGTGACACCAGGCGACGACGGCCTCAGGAACGACCCTGATGAATGGAATTTCTGCACCACACGCTGAGATTGACTCGTGCCATTGAAACGTGTCCTAATATACTGTTATGCTCTCTTTTCTCTTGACAATGTTGTAACAGCCAAGCGGAAAAGGAAGTAAATTACTGCGATATGTGGAACATCGTTTGCGAGTAACATTGCACGATGGACGATGCATCGTCGGGACGTTTCTGGCCTTTGACAAACACCTGAATTTGGTTTTGTCGGAAGCAGAAGAATTTCGTACGTTGAAAAGCAAGGGCGGATCCGCTGTTCTTGAAGAACGAACCGAAAAGCGCAGTTTGGGTTTGGTATTGCTTCGTGGAGAAAATGTTGTGAGTTTGGCCGTTGAAGGTCCACCCCCACCGTCCGGTACAGGGAAATTAACTCCGGGTGGACCGGGAGTTGCACGAGGCGCAGGGAGAGGAATGCATGCGGCGCCACCGCCAAATGCATCGAATCGGGCGCCGCCAGTCGGGTTGGGAGCAGCACCGGTACATGGAGTGGGAGCTGGTGGTGTAGGGATTCCCCCTCCTCCGCCGCCGGGGGGTATGCCACCACCTGGAATGGGACGCGGAATGCCGCCGCAGCCTCCACCGTTCTGAGGGAATGACCGGGTTCTTCTCCTCTTGGGAAAAATTTCTACAACTGTGAAGATTGTGATATGACTGATAATAAAGTTTCCCACTATGACTCAAGTCGATGATTGTGGAAGCAATCGCACATGTATTCAGTCCTTTACCTATCGTGGAATTGAAATTCACCCCATAAAATAGATTGAATGTAGCTCGCACGTCATGGGTCTCAAGTTTAGCTGGTCTCAGAAGGGGAACTTTGAAACAGTGATGTCTATTCATGTTTTCCCTTTAAATTCAAGATCCAATGGCGGTTCCCATCCTGAGTCAATGGATTGAGTGAGTTCTGTTTGTTTGTGCAGCAGTTCGATGAGACAGCCATCGGCATCGTAGAGAAATGCCAATTCAAACACTTCGTTGCCAATCAATTGTTGTTTGGGCTGTAGAGCGATACGCAATGATTTTCCAAATCGCTGGAGGCTTGCAGCATTCAATTGTTCCAAATACATAGCCAATGTTCCAGAAGCTGATATATTGGAAGGGTTGTCGAAACTTGTAGTATTGGGCTCACGTGCCATGGTGGCAATCTGGTTTGTCAGATCGAGAGCCATGTGATTCCAGCCCAACAGATCTGGTCGTTGGCCTAAATCCAAGGCTCGTTTGCGCATACCAGGCTCTTCCTGGAGCATGTACAAAGGAACCTCAATCAATTCCAAAAACGCTTGATTGGGAAGAGTTTCGCTGGTTTTTGAACCAGTGGGTGAGGGTGATGACGAGACGGGCATTTTCAACCATGCCGCGCGAGCTGGGCCTGTGATCAAGAAAAACATCGAGTACATGGCGCATTAGCAGCATCATACAATAGTGAAATGTCAATCCATACCATAGCATAATTCAATGATGGAAATGTTGTTATGTGTATGGCATGTCATGGCTGATTCTCGGTGATGTGTGTTGTCCTACCTGCTCGAAATTTATGGTATACTTCAAACCCAAATAAAGAGTAGAGTTGAATAGCCGTTGTAATGTTTCTCGTTTTCAGTGCGACATGATGAAATGGAATTTGAGTCAAGGCTGGCTTTACTCGATCATTATCATTGTCAGCATGGGCAAGAAGAACTGTTTGGTGTTGCGAATGGATACGTCCACTTGTCTTGGCTACGGTGAACCATGGAAAATTCCATGGCGTTGTCACCGGCAAGAAGAAGAAAACCAGTAAAGGGCAAATAATCATGGCAAGGCATGATCTCATGACGTTTGTCATAATGCGAGTGCCCATAGCCTTCGAGACTTCGAAGCTTCTCTCCTAGAAAAAAAATGAGCTGGGTCTGGCAAGATTTATTTCCGCGACCGAATCTGTTGGTCAGTATGCGCCGAAAAAGATCCAAAAAAGATCCTCGCCAAGCATCAAACCACCAACGCAGAGCAGAGTGTCATAGAAATCTGCTTTTATGCTGTGTTGCATATCCATTTGTTTGACAACGTCTGAGAATCAGCATTTCCTTTGCTAATCCAATGAATATCATGATTGGTCTACTTCTTGCTTCTTCCAGCTCGGTCACGGCTGCCTTTGGTGTGAGATCCTCTCACACAGCTTTCCGCTCTGGAGTTGGGGCGGTGCGAGCCTTTAGCCGCACCACGGAACTCTTCAACAATCCCAAAGGTAAGAAAGATAGAGCATCTGAAAAACATGCATGAAATTATATGCTATAGAGTGTGAACTAATTTGGGTTTGTCCTGCTGTGTTGTGTTCCCACGTACTTCTGATTCTGATATCACACATACAGTGTTTTTTGACATGGAAGTCGGTGGACAAGATGTCGGTCGTATCGAGTTTGAGTTGAGGGCTGATGTCGCTCCCGAAACCGCCGAAAATTTCCGGCAGCTGTGTACTGGCGAGGCTGGATTCGGATACAAGGGAAGTCCTTTCCATCGTGTGATTCCCCAATTCATGTGTCAAGGGTGAGTTTGTCGACATTCGAGTTAACCAGATGATTTCGCTTGCAAGGCCTATAGAGATGGTCGTAGCCTTCGTTTTGTCCGTTCACGGCCATCTTACTGACTTGTTTACCGATACACAGCGGAGATTTTACCAACATGAACGGAACAGGAGGCAAATCCATTTACGGCCGCACCTTCAACGTACGTTGTTTCCCTCTTCGATAATGCACATGTCGGATCATTACGACGGAGCGCCTGTCTCTCATACTTTTCTTTTTTCAAATTGATGACTTGTCGTGAACAGGACGAAAACTTTGAACTCACGCATACGGGAAAGGGTATTCTCAGTATGGCCAATGCGGGTCCCAATACCAATGGATCTCAGTTCTTTATTTGTACCGTCGACACTCCCTGGTTGGACGGAAAGCATGGTACGTATACATCGTTGTGATCGATTTAATGGAATTTTTTCAATATAAGAATTTGACACCTAATCGATGCATGCGCTTTGCTGGAACAAAAGTTGTCTTTGGAAAGGTGACGGCTGGAATGGACGTGGTGGACAAGATTGAGGCCGTGGGCAGTCAGAGTGGCGCCACCGCTCAACCTGTCATTGTCAAAGACTGCGGGGAACTTTAAGAAATTGCAATGCACAAAGGCAGATCCTAATAAACATTAATGTGTCAAATGATGCTTCGCCATGTGTAATATACAGCACCAAGACACCTTGCGTTTGTACATGCAGTTTTCCAAAGATTGTGGCTTTGGCCTCTAATCCGAAAGATCATCATTAGCATCAGTCAGGTACTGAAAAGATCTGAGTATTACGTGAAATACACCTTATGCACGGTGCTCATTACCAAGGTGTTGCGCTATGAAATAGGGGCGATTTCTCGGTGCGATATATCATCTATTTTGCGAGCTGGTGACGAGCAAGACACAAGTTCACCGACGGACGGTGCCTCGTCGGCAACGTGCATATTAGCTCGTTCGTCCAAACTCTCTGGGGATTCCTTGATCAAAGCTTCTTTCAGGTACTTTAGAGATTTTTGTCGTTCGTTCGATCGTCGCAATGGCGATGCTGAGGGTCGACGAGACTTTTGTTCTTCAACCCACACGCGCTTACCAGAGAGTCGTTGTTGTTTCTTGATGGCCGTCTTGCCCTTGGCAGGAGATACGGATCTGTGTTCCATGTCCATGCGCTTCGAGGCCGTGATCCACTGGACACGGTTTTCGTCCGAAGAAGAATTTTTCAGAACGTCCTCCCACGTGTCAAACTCATCTCTCATGAGAGAAACAGCTGGTGGCGGAGGGGGCAATTCCGACATTGAATCAACACTGGTTCCCTCAGAGTGACCGTTGGTGACCGAGTTTCCGTCAGTGTCGAGCTGATAAGGGGAAGAGTCCTGATGGCATTCATCACCATTTTCAGCGGTGCGAGAAATACTTGCATGTCTGCTCTTACAGGTGACAATGCGAATTTCATGTTTCAACAGACCTTTGGTCACGGCTTGTGCTGTTCGTTTTGTCCAATACCACCACACTGCGAAAAATACCGGTATTAACAAACAATTGTACGCCACAGTTGGTCCAGTTGAGGAGCTAGGTGGTGCTTCGAAGTATGTGAACGGCTCCGATGACGATGATAGCAACGGCTCGTTAGGGTTGTTGTCGTGGCCACGAGCAGGGTCACTTTCCTGCGCAAGCTCGTTCAATCGTGTGAATTCACCTCGTTTCTCCATGGGATGTGCTTCGACCCATTGAGGACGCGGACGTAAGAACCGCCTCCGTTGCCTTGTATCATGTTTCTCTTGGACCATTGCAATGAGGACACAACGTCAACGACGAAGTATGAGTGCATTTCCATCTTTCTGCCTCCAGATTCAGCAAGTCTTGTTTCTCTTTCTTCTGTAGTGTACAAGGAAAAAGAAACCCTTTAAATAGCCTAACGGAACCATAATCCGTCGGCATTGAACTCCTAAGTAGGAGGCATTGCGCACGTGCGTAGCACATAATAATACTATCTCCTTGCAAGTAGTTTTCGTCGAACGGGCGAGAACGAAGGTTTGTTAGGGTCACTCCTACCAATAGGTACCAGAAAATATTGTACTCTCCTTAATTGCTCATTCCACCAAGACCAACGAGCAACCAGAACCAGACGAGTCGCCAAACCCATACCAGCATAGATGGCGCTCCCAATATGTAAAAGTAAATATCGATATCGGTATGATTAACGCCATACGTAAGGGAGCAGTATATATACTGATCCCATAAATTCGAGCAGTATATACACTCCTCCCATAACTTTGAAGACATCTACTAATTGGAATATAGACGTCATTGTCTTTTTCACTTGTAATTCTAATAGTTTGTGGAATTTTGAACATTTTCATATATCATAGTCTACACTGATTTTGAAATTATAACAGTCGTTTCGTGTATCAAAACTTGGATGATTTTTGTGATTTTCTCATCCCATCGACCATGGCCCAACTTTGAGCAGTACGCACACACTCAATATCCTACAGCAAATGTCAAGACCTTCCATTCTGGTGTAAAATAATATGAACTATAGGACTTTGTCTTTATTTGTGATTTGACAGCACCTCTGTTGAGCATTCGGCAATTCCCTCTCTCAGACCATGTTTTTGCCTGCTTCACAGCATTGACCCTTTTTGACACATTGAACCTTTCCTTGGTCAACTTTCGCCTCCACATACCATCTGTCTTGATCAATTGACTTTCCTTCATCCATTCTGACCTGGTTTGGCATCATTGGAAGATGATCCATGCCATTTTCATTGTCCGCCCTCATTGTCTCTCATGGTCATCGCGGATGGCCGCTCAAGTTCGAGAAAAGCGACTAAAATGACAAAAAATTCTCACTATGAATAAATTTGTACTCGAAATTAAAACTGGGAGTTTTCAAACCGTGTTAAGATGGGAGTAGTTTATGGGAGTCAAAGCACTGATCCCATATTTTTTATGGGAGTAGTTTATTTTCTACTCCGTTACGCTTAAAACCCGTTCCTTACGTATGGCGTTAACGCCAGGAGCACGGCGAGCGCGTCGATATGGATCTTGTGGACCAATATGGACGACCGACAAGCGACCCAATGGTGAGGAAAAAGACGCGAGCGTATCTTGCCTCTTCATTTTTGTTCACATGCTTGGGCAATTTCTCGCATTGCATCTGTCGTACACGTTTGATCCACAATCACAATTCAAAATGATGGAAAGGCTTGATCAATCAGAGCGCGTAGTGTTGCTAACATCTCTTGTGGTTGTCGCTTTGACAGCCGTGCTGTTCGTTCCTATTGTTCGGCGAGTTCGGACCATTGTTGGACGCATCCATCTTCAAAGGCTGCTTGTTGCAGGAAAGACATCCACAGGTACCAAAGATTCGAAGAACACAACAGATAGAAGATTCAGAGGAACCGTAACTGGTCTCTTTATCTATCCTGGTAAGTGGTAAAGCGCCTACATAAAGGCTTAAGCATGTCTTGTATCAGGATCCTCATTAATCATGTACACCCAAAGTCAAGTCCTTGCGAGCCGTGGAAGTGGCAAGTGTAACGTTGGACTCGAAAGGCTTCCAAGACGATAGACAATTTATGCTTATAACACCCTTGCCTCTTCCCATTTGGAAGACAGCCTTCGATGACGGGGAGCCAACTCATCGATTTTTGTCACAAAGACAATGTCCTCGCCTTGCCGCTGTAACCGCAAAGATTGTCAGGGATACCCAAAATGACAATGGGAACGAAAAGTTTGTCCATTTTACCAGTCATCTATTGCCAGGAGATAGTCTCAGAGTTTCGACGAAAGCGGTGCCTCGGGAAGATGGACGTACAACAGAGCATTTGGCAAAGCTATGGGATGACGTTGTAAAGGTCCAAGACATGGGCGATGAAGCGTCGTCCTTCTTTCGAAAACTTTTGGACGCGGATGATCAGTTGCCCGATGAATTCAAAACTGCTCCTGTGCGTTTGGTAAGGCAGTCCCCGGTGGATCGCCGTGCCACCACAGAAGCCTTTACACCACCATCGACACGGTTGCTGCCCGCCTGTGAGAACCCACCCGTGAGCCTCGTCGATGGATTTCCCATTCTCATTGCCACAACTGCTTCTTTGAATGAACTCAATCGGCGAATTAAGGCCAAGAAGCATCCCGAACTTCCCATGAGTAGATTTCGGCCCAACATTGTCGTGGAGGGCAGTACGATGGAACCCTTTGAAGAGGATCGATGGAAGGTCGTGTCGATTGATGGCGTCGTCTTTCACGTGGTCAAGGGCTGCCCTCGCTGCAAACAATCGTGTACTGACCAGATCAATGGGCATGTGTATGAAGAGCCTTTGCTGACTCTGCGGGAGTTTCGCAGAATGTCACCCGAAAAACAACCCGATGCCGCCTTTTTTGCTCAAAATGCCATTGCTGGCGTAGGAATGGAAGGGAGAACAATTGCACGAGGGGCCAAAGTCCAAGTACTCGAATGGGGTACACCAGAGTGGGGTGACGAACAATAGATTGTTCTCTTGCATATCGACGGAAATCTCGATGAAGGGATTTACGAGTCCAGCAATGTGTGGTTGTTAACGCGAATCATGCAACTATTGTAAATGAATGTTTTCTTCTAACTTATGAATTTATCCCTGTTGTTGTGGAACATAGTGAAACAGGATGAGATACAAACGCTGTAAAGCGGGTAAAGGAATGTAAGAGCATTAAGATCCTTAGAACGAGTTGATAGCATGATGATGATAAAGCCTTGCGCCATGGCGAAGCGGACGGGACCGAGATCGATTTCCATTAGCAGCGGTCGTATTGAGTCCGTAGGAAACATTGAAAACATTCTCCACGACATTGCGCTCCATACGTGCAAGGGTATCCAAAAGTTGGTCTTGCTTCGAAACTTCCCCATCATCCGAAAGGGGCAAGAAGACCTGTTCCATCTCACCAACGGAGGTAACTTTGTTGACCTGAGCCTGCTGCTTCAGTAGAGGGCAGTCTGTAACACGGGTTGGCTGTAGCGTTACCGTGTCGACCAAAATGGATGGATCTGCAGCCGATCGAAAGGCAAAAGAGTGTCCCACAAAGGTTTGCTCAAATTTGGTTCGCGAATCCCACTGCCACATGAAATCACCAGGAAGCGGGTTCATGCCAAGATGAAACTTGAACTCTTCTCTGCACGTTGTTTGATTTGAATCTTTGTGAATGTAATAAGCGTTTAATGGACAATTGGCCATATTACGGAAACCAACGTCCATGGTATTGCAGCGACGATTTACCCTGGGTGGCGTACGCTTGAAATTGGGATCACGTTGAGCCTTGTCCTTCAAAGGTTCTGGATCGTCCAGGGGGCACTGTAGATCTTGAGCTCGAGCTCCAACTGGTATGAGTCCCACTCGATGTTGGAGAAGGACAGGTCCAAGAGTACCCGTTTCCGAATCAAACGAGCGTACATGGAAGACGTGTCCTTCCCAGGCATGAAGGGCTTTCCACTGTTTGGGCTTCAAAAAAGCACGAGGATCATCCTGCGGAGGGGTAATTTTGGAATTCGAGGCAGAATACTCAACACCATCTCTCCCAACAAAGGACAAGACAATGGGCTCGGAACTTGTGTTTTCTACAATCCACATTGTATCCATACCATTTCTATTCTCTTCGCTTTGAACCAAATCTTGGACATCTAGGGGGCAAAGCACGGTCTTCTCATTTGGCACATGGACAAAGTCCTTATTTTTGTTCAAACGTTGAAAGGTATGACCTGATGACATCAAAGCACATGATATCAATGAGACTGGTCGCTCCATACAAGAAAGCCTTCTTGCCAACACTTACCACGATGCAAGTTTTGTTTGAACTCATTGTGTCGGGATCGATCACAAACTTGATCTCCGTGGTATGTACTGTCCTTTTCAAAAGGCATACCATAGGCTTCGCAGGAAGCATGAGACACGCTTGTTGTTGTCGGCTCCTCGGACAAAGCGGCTCCAAGCCAAGCAAGCATAGAGATGCTCTTAACAACACTGTTCTTCCAAGTCATGATGAAACTATGTCAACAGAGCACTCCCAACTTTTTAACAATGGATTTGCTCCTTTTTTGTTGCGCGATCACGATCGCTATGGCGCAGCAATGTGATCGCGAACCAGAAAGAGGGGACAAAGTGCCGCAGTTCTTCAATACTCTTATTACTGTACCGGTACGAGTAGTCCCAATGGTCTCAACGGACAACGGACGGAGCTTCGATCCAGGATCTTTTCTACAATATGAGGTGCGCATCGCTACATCAATTAATAGTATCCTACTCTTTGATTTCGGTTGGGCCTTTTCTCGGTGAATGGCTGGGCAATTCATTTATCATAGCCCTGCAAGATTGTTAAAAAATAATTATCCAGTACGAGCACGAGTGCGACCACACGTGGGTGGAGTGCTATGGTGCCTACTCGTACTAGAATCTTAGAAGTATTTTTCCTAGCTAGGGGTACTCGAGACTCGAGTAGGAGCAGGAGAAAGAAAACAACTTTGTTTCCAGCAAGATGAGTCTTTGTCTTGGACACTCAACTCTTCCGATGTTGCGACTGCATGGAACAAAGCCATCATCTGCACTCTGCCCACATATGCTCTCCGCAACGTCCTCCGCGATTGCTAGAAGAGCCGAAATGCTAGTGGGCGCACGAGATCTTGATGGCAATTGTGATCGTCTACATGAATTGAACTGGAGAAGGAGCAATGCCGTATTGCTTTTGCAAGTATTCAACGATGGCCGTTGATTCAAAGAGAGAGACTCCTGTGTGAGCATCTTCGAGGTAGGGAACTTGGAACCGGCCTACTTTTCTCCAAAGAAGTTCACGGTTGGGACTCCCACGAGGTGTAAATATGACGTTATGTTCGAGTTCGAGTTTGCTCAAGGTTTCTGCCACGATTTTGCAGTAGGGTGACCCTTCGTATGCCCAGAGTGTCAAAGCTGGTTGTCCGTCAATAGTACGAGGCGGAGGGTTTGAAAATACAGAAAGCCCACCAGCATTGAGTCTAAAAAGGCCAACCGCCAATGATGATGACAATGACTGCCAGTTGAGGAGCGTCTGCTCGCTTGGTGCTTTCAGCGAGCGTGGAACCTCGCCTGATCCGTAGGTTGTAAAGAGAAAATCAATAATTCTGTCGGAATTGGAGACAGCCACGGCCAAGTTGGGATCATAAATACATGGAGCGTCGGACGCACCATAGCTCTTCATTTCAGCTCCAAACTGTCTTCCTCCCCGAGGAACTGAACGAAATTGGACGGTGAGCGACAGAATGCTACACGCTTCCCGAACTCGGCGACATTCAGGATTGGATTCAACGTCATATAGAATAATGGGTTGACTTGGCACTTTCGATGTGCAGGTCTCTTGAAGCTGTGATGTTTTCGTGGCTATGTAGGCATACTTGGTGTCATCTCGCGGTATCCATTGGAGTTTATAATCGAGACCAAACACGCCGTTCGCGGCTCTTAATAAGGTCGGGACACTTGCAGAAAGAAGATTCAGTAGCTCTGAAGGAGGAACTTTGGCCAATACAGGATCCACGCTGGACTGTATGTCAAGCTCTTTCAATAACACCTCTGCTCGTTGTTGGACTGGAGGCTGAGGTAGGAAGTTGTAACCGGGCCCTTCCAACCCTCCAAGAAGGCCAGCCAATACAGAGGTTTTTTCAGGTGGTTGAAAGGACAATGCAGAAGCTTTGGATGTTATAGAACCAAAGAGAAGTAAGGGCAGAAACAAATGTCTCCATCCTGCGTAGCGCCGGAATATCACACCATGGGGAGAGACCATTTTGCTCAAGGAGAAGACGTTGACGATAATATTATGGTCACCTTCTCTCACTTGCCCCGAGGACAAAACCGACCACGTCAACAACAACAAAATCCTCAGATCTGGAAAAAATGAGAATCGGTCGCACAAACGATAACCTCTACCCCAACCCAATGGACTACTCGCTGCTTGGTCGGAACTAAGATCCTACTGACGATCGATGAGTTGGCAAGTCTGTTGAGAAGGATCAGGAGATGTATCTCCTTTAATTTACTCATGTAGCTCTTACATCTCTTGGCCTTTAACATTTGCGAAATGGCGCAGACGTTGCAGTCCCAGTTCGAACTCTTGGTCCGTGGCAGCCGTGAACACAATACGGAAAAATCCAGGTTCTTCGTTGCGCATTGAGTTACCTGGTGTAAGTAACAAGCCAAACTCTTTGACCATCTCCAAGTATAACGCCCTCTCGCGTTCCGCATCGCTTCCATTCTTTGGTAAATAGGCCGACAAATCCACCCAACAGAACAAACCCGAGGTTGCCGGCAAGTACGGAATTTTGCAGTCTTCTAAGCACTTAGTGAGAGCGTCGCACCTAGCTCTTAAGCGACGATGATTCTCTTGTCTGAATTCATCAACCCAGAGGGGAGAGTTTTTATCATCCTCGTCAGTGTGTTTCTTCATAAGTGTGTCAACCCAAACTTGAGTTTGCGAGGAAATTTGACAGAGATCATTCAATTTCTGCATAGGTAAGCGGATGGCTTTGTTTTCACTGTAGGCAACACCAACACGAAGTCCTGATAAAGCGAAATCTTTCGACATCGCATACACCCAGTGCACGTAGGGTCCAAGGCCGAGACTTCCATCCTCGCCGTTCTTATTATCAGCAGCAACTTGCAGAATAGATTGAAAACCGGCTTTGTCATCTTTGTATATAGACCCCGCATAAATCTCGTCGCTAACGAGATGCACCATGTTAGTTCTACACCAGTCAATGCATTCTTCCAAAACGTGTTTTGGGTAGCATACACCCAGGGGATTGTGTGGGTGGCTCAGCAGCAAAATCTTTGGGGTATGGCCAGCCTGAGAAGACCGCTCATAAGCGGCTGTCAGCGCCGCAGCCGTTGGATAGTACTTGGACGGATCGACCGTATGCTGCCCCTGTTGGTTGCCGTCACTGCTGCTAATTTCAGTGTACTCTTGTGTTGGAACTGGTTCGACATGAAGGCTCGCCCGAGCAACAAGGTCGAATTCAAAGGCTGCGTAGTATGGAGTTGGGATCATGACCGTTTCCCCTGGTTCAGCAAGGCAAATGCACAAATTCTCCAAGACAGCGTTGCATCCTGAGCCCAGAACAAGACCCTCAACGTCTAACCTCGACTTCGGTAGATCGAGCAAAGACTCCATGTAGCTTGCAATGCTTTCTCGACAAGGCAACCGCCCGTGAGTTTGCTGATAGTAAATACAGTCCCCAGCGACCTCAATGGGCATGTTCAGCGCTGGTACGAGCAAGTCTTCTAACATTTTCGACTCGGCAACACCCAGTTGAAGAGCGCCATTCGGAGCATTCGTCGGGTGATACTGCTCGACAGAACGAGCATCAGTAAGGTACGACGGAAGAAGTTTGACAGCATTGAGAGCTCGTTTACTGCTCGGATGCTCTTGTTGAGCATCTGCTGAACTCGCAAAACATCGGAAGACCGACAAAGAAGTTCGTGGTCCACAAGCGCTGTCAATCGCAGACGAAGAAGACAACGATGACGTAGAAGCCAAAAGCCTAGGGGTCATCCACCTAGCAGTAGCCGAAGCAGAGGAAGATTCATGTACCAACTTTGGACTGGATTTGATTCTCAGGAACGCTAAACGACTTTGTGCCAAAATTCTCATCGTCCTTTCCCACTGGTAATCAACCGTGATCCATTGGAGGGAGGTCAAGGTACCTACGTGGTCGATGGCCGATCACGCTCATTCATTTTATCCTTATCTCTAATGTACCTCGGGATCCATGCCCTGCTACCTCCTCTACCTGCCTATGGGCATCAGGATTGACTCCGGTGACAAGCAAGAGTAGGAACCTAATTTTCACCCTTTTCTACCGTCCACTCTTCGAACTTCGAGCAACTACGAGAAACATCTTTCAATCCGGGGCAAGACGGAAGTTCAGGAGTCCGTTTCCGTAGTTAATGTCCTTAAATGGAGCACTACCTAGAGGATTCATTCGAGTGAGTGCATATTATCCAGGTCATATATAATATTGTCTATGGACTGCTGACGTATGGATTCAAATTAAAATACGGTATATCCACCAAAGCTGTCAACTCAACCTATATCCATGATCTGTGAAACGAAGATGACTTTCGATGGCAAATGACAACTCTGTGACTTGAGGACCGGGTATCAATCGCCTCGGTGATGGAAAATCAGATGCTTAAACGGCTCATGGACCCCCAGATGAGTCCTTGTTTCTGTTTGAAGGCATGTCTCCATCTCAAATCATTGGACCGACAAGCATGACATAGAGGTGCCTAGGTAGGTAAAAGGACAGACAAAGACCGGTGTGATGGCGTTGACATTGCCCACCATGCCGCTTATCTGACGAGGACACAACTCGACTCCAAGGCTCAACGCATTGGATGTGGGTCTCCAATTGACCGTTGGACTTCTCACATTCGCAGAGCAGTATGAAAAGGCAGGGTAAGGAATGTTTCTCGTTGTCGTTGCAGATTTCGGTTCAGTTGCCAGTTTAGATTTTTATGTGATTTCTTCTTAGAGTATCGCGAAGCCTTAATAAGAAAGCGATGCATGCGTGAAGATGGATGCTTCTGTTAAGCCCTTTTGACTACCAGACGGTGTGTAGCTATGTTGTACTTTATCATTAATATATTTGGTCCCCGTAGCTCTTGAGAGTACGATGTGGAAGTCTGTTGTCGAGTATGTATACTTGTACGGTAATTAGACGTTAAGATTGATTATCAAAATTTGTGAAGGGCCATGCGATTCCCTCATAATCATAATATAACTTCAACCATTTCCCTCGGTTCAAATTTTTGGTGTTTGAGCGCCAACAAGAAACCCATTGCATACAAAGGAGAGTTACACAAGATTCGTTTCTTTGGTCGATAGTCGGTAAATCTTTTCAGGCTAATCAACAGTTCACCCAAGGATAAGCAACAAACAAACCATGCAACGAATAGCAGCGAAGCAAGCATGGACAAGGGGATGCATCACCTTTTTGGCTGTTCTTTTCATTTGCTCAAGGCAAACACTAGCGGCCATCACTGCTTCAAACGACCCTAGCGATCCATGTTCAACTCACGCCTTGAATGCGTATCAAGCTTGCGTTCAGGACAATGGATGTACTGATGCTTGTGGCGATCCTAATGACGAAAATTGGACAATCTATGCACTCGAACCCAAACGCTGTCGTGACATGTCCAACATATTCTGTGAGCATGTCAATTGCTGTGGTGAAGCCTGCGTTGCAGAGTTGTCCTTTTACCACAATTGCCTCGCACGAGAGATTGCCGAAATTTATTTCGGCGTGGACAACAACTGTTTGCTGTTCATTTGTCCCGATACATCGTATGGCAACTCACAACGCAAACTTGCCGACGGCTCCCAAGCGTGCGAGGCTGAGGTATCTGAGCTGAGGTCGTGCGTCAAGGAGGCGGCTGAATGTTCACATTGTGACTTGTACGGTCTGGACGCACTGGGCTTTGTGGCGGCTACGAAAACATGTGAGGAAATGCATCACGGGTTATTCTGTCCATGGGACTCTTGCTGCCCGTCCTGTCACTCGGAACTCGATGCAGTTGCCTCGTGCGTCAAAACCAACCTTTTGTCGGACCATGAGAGTTGCCCCGATCAGTATTGTCCAGTTCAAAGAATGAGCAAAAGAACCAGTCCCCTTGTTTAGAAGCGCAACTAGACGACCTTTTATCTTCAAGGATCCTTTGCCTTCGGGGATTTCTTCGCGCAACCATGACCTCAAATGCCCCATAGTTGTATTTTATTTTTTATGTAACAAATACGCATGCCGACAATTCTGGCGGGAACAGCTACCACTATTTTGCGGGTCGAATCTCATAGTAAGACATGTGGGGGAATGTCAAGCATTTGAGAAAAGGGAAAGCAACGTAACTCGTGCGAGCCTTAACACTCGTAGCTCCTGTGCCCATCCCAGAAAATGTTACGATGCCAGGGTGATCCTCTACTTAGTACTAGCCAATTTCATTCATCCAAGTTTTTGTACAAAAGATAGCAGTGAGGGGGATCAATTCTGCGGTAGTAGTTTTCAACGAGCTCACCCTGAATAAACTTGAATTTGGAGGTATAGAATTGAATGGCGTCTGTATTCGATGTTTGAACGTGTAGTGCGACTTTTGATATCCTGTGCTGTTTGCAGTGCTCCAATACAGACTCGATCAATTGTGTCCCAATGCCTCGTCCTCGAAAAGGAGCCAAGACTGCCAAAGTCAGTATATAGAGCTGACGTTGACCATCTGCCAAGTCTTGCACTTGCGAGCAAACAGCACCGACTACAGAACCTTTCCAAGATGCATACACATTGGCCCCCTCCTTGGCGATTATATCCTTGTAAAACGCATCGTGGTAAGGCACTGGAAACGCCGCCGAGTTTATGGCTTTCACCTGGTGAAAAGAATAAGTTGAGAAGAGGCCAATATCAGAAGTGCGGAAGGATCAAACGCTCGCAAACCTAACCTGTACAATTATCTCTTTGGTTATAACCCCGATTTCCAGTGGTTCCATCTTTCCACCAAGAATGATTGTTTTTGTGAATGGAGTGAAAGATAGGGAAGGATAGAGATTGTAGAGACGTCTCCTAGGAGTCGACGAAGGATAGTCTATGTGGCAACTTTGTGGATTGTGGATGGCTATCTATCTACTCCTAACTTGGAGAATGTTGAGCATGCGAAAGACGGGTCGCCGTCATGGTCCGATGACCATGATACAACCCATCTTGTAATAGTTTATATGAAAGATTAACTTCATCTCTTCTCTTGGGCTCCTTAACGCCAGAGAATGCAGCATTACCAAAAAGTAAACAGCTCTAGGATTAGAACCCTGTTCGTAAGGTTAAAACTTCAGCTTTGTCATAGCTCATTGCATACGGTCTCCCAAGTCCCAACTAAGCCATGCACGACAAACGTTTGCAACTAACTTCAGTAATACCCTGACTTGAACGACATTTATGAATAGAACGAGATTAACAGGCAGCATTTCACTCAATCAATGACAGGGAGCGATCTTACACAGCAGGGACAGTACGCCTTGCGAAGATTGTACCAGATGCGCGCCTTTCGGAAACTTTTATGCTGCTTGTCTGGTGAATAATCTTCAGGAGCGCAGTCTGCCTTATCACGGACCCGTAATCCTTTAGGGTACTGTTGTGCCAGTCGGGTCAGCGTTATGTTAGGCATTTTCCGGTCAAACGCATAGTGAATTGGAATGCGACCACGCTTATCCTGTACAGTGAGCCCCCCAGGATACTGATCAATAATCAGCTGAATAATCTGCATCGGAACGCGACCGCCTTGGCAACAGCAATGAAGGGGTAAACATTCATCCTTATTCTTCATCTGGACGGCTTGAGGGAAGTTTCCAACCAACACGTCAACCAATTCGTACGTTGGCTTACGTTGGCAAACCAAGTGCAATGGGGTGTTGCCCTTATTATCCTGGGTCTCTATTGTTTCTGGTAACAGTCTGAACAGCATATCCAATATATCAATAGAACAACCATGAACTGCGGCCAGATGAAATGGTTGAGCTCCAGTTTCATCTTTGGTTCCCACAGCCCCAGTATATTTTCCCAAAATAAATGCAATCAACTCTAGGTCCGCACATCGCTTGCACAGTAGATGCAGGGGCAGACACCTTTGGTTGTCGGGTTTTCGAATAGCATCTGGGTACGCTTCGTAGAGGAATATTATCACGTCCAATGTACTGTCAATGTTGGAGCAAGCATGGTGCAAGGGCATTCGTCCATTACGATCTGGGGTTGAAATTGCTTCTGGATGCGCTTCATAAATGTATCGAATATTCGAAAGCCCGACAGCACTTGACACGGCCGCATGTAAAGGCAACCACCCGCCCTTGTCAGCCGTCTTGATCGAAGTTGGATTGATGAGCAAACGCAAAACTTCGTGAGTCGTATTTTTCTCCGCCGCCGCTCGGTGAAGCGGGATGCGTCCCCAGGAATCTGTTTCTTCCGCAGCCGAAGGCTTGCGACCAAGAATCCACGACAAAATGGTATAATCGGAGGCCAGTGTACAGGCAACGTGGAGGGGTGTCTTGCCATACTGAACTTTTTCGGTCCACACATCCGGATCTTGGTCTTCCAAGTATTGCAAAACGTACAATGGTTGACGTCCTTCAATCGCGCAGACAAGCGGGGTGCTCTGTATAGTCGCCACCATTAAATTCAAAACAAACAAAAATGAGAATGGTTGATTATCCAATCACAACTTTTAAAAAATCATGTATATGCGCGAACTTACTCCAAACGCGGTCTTTTCAAGCATAAGATTTTCTGTGCAATCAATCATGTACTCCAGCACATAAAGATTGCGATGGTGTGCACAGGCTGTGTGGAACGGCAAACGGCCAGATTTGTCGCGTTCGTTCATGGCGCCAGGATAAATATGGATCAAAAGCTCCACAATGCTCACGGGCGCATTGTTCGCGCAAGCAATGTGCAAGGCATTTCGCATAAAATAATCGTGCCGGCTAACCGATCGATACGTCGCAACACGGGGCACCTGATACTTGTGCATGCGATCACTCGGATTCATTAACAAGCGATGTAAATAAGGGGGGTATTTCTTGGAGAATCGATATCGCATCCATTGGTGCCATTTCATCTCATCTCCTGGGATGTTATGGTCAATTTTGGGCCTCAAGACCTCCTTTGTCAGAGCATCTTTCTCCATTTTTCTGCTTTACTGTTTCCAACGTCTCAATAGAGATCACCACAATACCAAACCTTTTCTTGCTTCATTCATCGCCGTCTTGTTGATTGCAAAATAGGAGAGAGAAGAGCGCGACGCAACATCAAAGTTTTAGTACTGTGTACTTCAGATAGAATCAATATAACCTCAAAGTGTAAGAGTAGTTTTTCCGAAGCAACGGATACATAAGGGCTTGTAGTCTTAGTTTATACTGATTAGACTGATAGCATGATCTTGTTCGGGATCAACGGACCGACGGACAGGCATTGGCGCCTTTTTCGTTTGGCTGGCGTGCCGATATAAGAAACTGAGGGTCGGTCTTATCGAGCGTGAAAGTTCACTCATTTCACACAAATCCAGCTTCCAAATGTCGCAGTTTTTAGGGTGTGAAAAACAAGGGTCCGATCGATGGCAATTGGCAATAGGTGTGAAATCGATTTCACACAAAACCTCAGTCTTTCGCAGTCGTAACTCGTACCTCGTACCGATGAACCTTTTCACCATGACGAGGCGCTTACCCTTCCTGTGCGAGTAATAAACAACAATCATACAAGTGCAAAACATACAACCGACTTACTCCTACTAATTATAAGCCTATATTATGTAGTCACCACCACTGCTGCTTGTTGTCATTGGTATAAGTGATGGTTTCACTTATAGTTGGTTGTTGCGTTTGTTGTCGTTGTCGCGGCACAGGATTGTCTCGTTCGGCCGAAACAAGGCGTTGATCGTTGTGTTTGTTGTAGAACTGTAGAACTGAAAGAACCAGAGATGGGGAGTAGTTGATTGTTGCTTTTTGTGCCATTGTCATGTCGTGGCCCCGGATTGTTTTGTTCGGCCGAAACGATGAGTTGATTGTTGCGATGGCCCTCTTCTGGAGGTGCACTGGACGACGACTCCATGGTGGCAATAGCTGTGTGATTGCTGTGGAGGGTGGAGGGGCTAAGAACGTCCTAATGTACTGTGGGGAAAATTACACCTAGTCAACGTAGATGAATTGTGAAATTTTGGTGAAACTGCAATGGGGGGCCTCAAATTGCCTCGTGTGAAATTCACAAAAATTTCACAACCCACCTTGGCAACGTCGGCCAGAAGTGTGAAATGTGTGAAATTTCACGCCGATAAGACCGACCCTGAACACGCTTGCTTGCTTTTTGAGTGACTTGGGGGATTGTGTCCATGGGACTCCCCATCATTGACTTTGGCAGATTGTATGCTTTGCTCTGCGCACTCCAAGCTTCTCAGTCGTAATTAGAGAAGGACAGATTGGGTCTTTCGAAACGAAGTTCCATACAAAAGGCCTTTGTCTTTGTGCTCTACGAGTATCGACTGTGGATGTCAACAAGGCGACATACGCAATACGCACATCCACTTGCCGTCACATTATTCGTGTGGACGAACATCGGTCGACAAGTATTTTTTATTCCTTCTCCCAGTTAACCACGATAAGATTTAAGAAGCTCCCTTGAGAGAAAAGGTAGCGCACAATTGATTCGATCCTGCATCTTTTAGCTCGAAGCAGTTCATTGATCCACACAATTGGACGCAGCAGAACATGGTGTTACGATGGAATTCCGTAGAGACCGCAACATTTGCGCTTGTTTTCCTGTGGCACACTGATGCGAGGCATTATGCGTCAGGGGCCACCACCCGGTCGATGCGAAGCGCAAAGGCTTGTTTCGGTGCGGATGGGTCTGATTTGGCCGAGGCTGTTCGAGGTTATCTCCATGGAGGAGACAAGCGGACCTCTGTCCAAGAGCAGTACGGGGAACGCATAGGCCACTGGTGTGTCGGGTTTGTGGAAGATTTTTCATTTCTGTTTCGTGATTACCCTAATTTCGAAGAAGACCTTTCAAAATGGAACACTTCCAGTGCCACCACCATGGAGGGAATGTTTTCTAACAACAACAAATTTCAAGGGGATATTGAAGACTGGGATGTGTCCAATGTCAAGAGTATGAAAGGCATGTTTGAGAATTCCGAGTTTGATCGGCCACTCGCATTATGGAATGTGTCCAGTGTGGAGGATTTTCAAGGAACCTTTCGTAACAGTTGTTTCAATCAAGACATTTCTAGATGGAGAACAAACAGTGCAACAACAATGTCGCACATGTTTCAAGACAGTGTCTTCAATCAGGATCTGACCACGTGGGACGTATCCAATGTACAGGATATGAGCGAAATGTTCATGGGAGCAGCCTCGTTTCACCAGAATTTGTGTAGCTGGAGTGCCAGCATGAATGGAGGGACATTGACTGAAAGTATGTTTCAAGGCTCCGATTGTTTGCTCTCCAGTTCTCCGCAATGGAATGAAACCATCAAATTGGTGGTGGGCCCTTTTTGTAGTCCTTGCAGCAGTGGACAATCTATGACATTATTGCAGGAAGAGGAAGAGGAAGCCGAAAAGTTAGAGTACGAGGTTTCCCGCCCTGTCATCAACACAAGCGAGGACAATGACGAGAACGGACTCAACTTTCAGCCATCGGTACACTCACATGAATCCGCAGCGAAAGGTGTCCAAATTGTCCTTTTGATGCTGGTTATGTTTTCGTTGAATGGCCTCCTGTTGACTACTTCCTGCAATCGACGAGGTCGAACGCCACGGACAGGACCATACTCCCGTCTGTCGGCTTCGGTTCCCGCGGACGACGCCGAAACTGAAATGAGTCACATGAACTTGTCCAATCCAGGCGAAAGTGAAGACCTTGCATGACGCGTAAGAAATCTTCCATCCGCACAGAAAATCCTGCAGTACTGCAATATGGAGAGAAATTATCCAGTGACGACTCTGAGTTTGGGACGAGTTTTGTAAATTGTTCATATTATTTACTTGACAACAGACAAAAGTCTGACTGTTCAACGGTGAACACGCGAAGTTTTCTGCAAATGTTAAATTCATGCTATTGAGAGATTGTGTTCCATGTCGTCCGAGAACATTGAGTTACTTTAATGAGTTAATGATAGTACGACTAACAATACCAATCACCGCGCAAAAATATCCGATGCACAACCACAAATTTCTGTTTTATGCTGCGATAGACGAAGTCTTATTTGATTCGCTTCCATTTACCTTGTTCATCTCCAGTGAAACTGACCAGAGGCAATATGAAGACTTTCTATCGATATACAAAAAGCCTTATGCCATTAAAGATTCTATACTTCTTGCCCACTTTTCATATCCACACATTTGCGTACATACGTACCATCCATCTGCCCCTTGCAACAAACGGTGCAACAGTCACATTGAACTTCAGCTCGGGGACCCAAACAATCGGCGACGAGTGTCTTGAGATTGGGGAGCTTGCAAATTTCCGACGGCATGGAACCCGTCAAATCATTGTCGTGCAAATCCAGGTATTGGAGTTTGCGGAGTTTCCCCAACTGTGAAGGAATTCGCCCAGCAAAATTGTTGGCATACAAATCGAGCACTTCGAGCTTCTGAAGTTCGGCGAGAGCTGTGGGGATACTCCCCGAAATGTAGTTGCCAAAAAGCATGAGATCACGTAAATTCTCAAGCCCCACAATGTCCTTGGGCAATGCGCCAAAGAATCCATTCATGTGAAACCGGAAGCCTTCCAGGTTGTGAAGTGATTCCAGCATCTTGTTGGGCAAGACACCTTGGAGATCATTAGCATGAAAATCAATATCCTTGAGGGCTGTCAACACCCAAAGCTCACGAGGGACAATACCATCCAACTTCAAAAAGCCGAGATCCAACCGGACAACCTTTTTAGAGAAATCGCAAAAGACTCCATACCAGCTACATTCGTGGTGATTCGTTGTTCCCCAATGCCCTCGTGTAGCCATCGTCTGAGGTTCATCGGCAGCCAACGGCCAGTCCCATACCGTGGTGTTACTCTTGGTGGAGGATATATGGAGTGTCGCCAATGCGTAACGCTGCAGAAACAGGTACTTGGAGCGACCTGCCGATTGTTTCTTATCGTCGTACAAAATCCAACAGGCTGCCTTGTGCTGGGGTGAAACCGTAAAGGATATGGAAGCATCACCAGACGCCTCCAACAACCAACGCAACTTCTCGGAGTCCTTCTTGGGGTTCAAGGGAGGCTTGCCAGCGCAAAGCTGGAGATGTTGCGGCAGGACGACTGGCTTTTCCGCTGGTTTCTTCTTTTTCTTCTTGGCCTCGGCAAGGCACCAAAGGGACAACAGTACCAAGACAACCGGCAACTGCAAGATCCTCATCTTAAATCTTTTTGTTGTTGCTTTGGATCTTGGGGCCATAAAAAATGTGGATGATGACGATGTATGTGATGGCGGGTGCGAAAGCGTTCCACATGGAAGACAAAATGGAAAATGGGTTATGTGCTCATGATGAGTGAGGTTGGGTAGCTACATTCCTCTAATGTGGTAGCAGGCAAAACTTGCTCCCAGCTGCCAGAGAAATTGCGGCCATGTCCTTGGCCTCCTGGAGCGGTAACCACTACGCCTTTGATCGATACGATAGCGATCGAAGTGTCAGCAGTCAGAGTAGTAACAACAGCAGCAGTGACAGCCATGACGATGACGACGATTACGACGAACCGGATGTGAATGACGCGGGTGCCTTTGCGTTGATGAAGGACCACGGCACCACTGCCGCCCAGAATGGTTCGCCGAACGCCAACAACGCCTGGAACAACAAGAACAACAGCATATATGAATACTGCACCAATTTGTGGTCTCGCACGATTGTTCATTTAGATGTTGATTGTTTCTATTGTCAATGCGAGGAGGTGGAGGGAAGAGTACCGAGAGACCGTCCTGTGGCCATTGGACAAAAGCATATCATTGTCACATGTAATTATATCGCCCGAAACTACGGAGTGCAGAAACTGCAATCTCGAGAATCTGCCTATGCCGCTTGTTCATCCTTGCTAATTGTTGAAGGAAGTGATTTAGAACGCTATCGCCGTCATTCTCGTCGCATCTACCTCTCTTTTCGTCAGGCTTGGCAGGATTTAGCGGCAGCCTCGGTCGATAAGCAACAACCATCACAGCAAGATTCTGAAAACAACGAGGCATGGACACAGTCGAGGAACAAGTCATCTTTTCCATCGATCAATGTACCAGTACGACGAGGGGGGATGGATGAAAATTTTGCCGATTTGACCGACCTGGTCGGGGCTGTCATGGACAAGAATAACCAGGATCGTCCCATGTCGATGCCCAGCCATGCGTTTGTATATGGACAGGACAAGTCTAGTGCAAGAGTCGTGGTGGTAGAAGCACAGTCTGGAGCCCGTGCAACGGTTCATCACAGTACTGACAACACGGGGGACTGTGGCTTCTCGACGAGTGCTTCTGTTCGAGAGAGTGTGCATCATGTTCCGACAACCGGCACAAAAGGTGCTGCCTTAGCACGTGTGGCTCAAAATGAGTGCATGAATCGATTGGCAGTGGCGGCGGCATTATGCGAACAAGTACGACAGCGAATTTACAAAGAGACAGGCTTTACCGTCACCCTGGGCGTTTCAGTCTCACCTCTCCTGGCCAAATTGACTTCCGACTTGCACAAACCGAATTCACTCAATGTGTTGTTTCCTTGGCGAAGTGCATCCATACTCTTGCCCATGCCTCTGCGAAAAGTCCCCTCCTTGGGAAACGCCACCCTCCGTGCGCTTCAGTCATGCTTGCAATGTACACACTCTGGCGCCGGCGGAGCGATCGACCAAAAGTTGTATTTCTTAAAAAATGATAAAGAATCATCATCACAAAAGCAAGAGGGAGCAACAACGCCAAAGGCCTTTTGGACGTGTCATGATTTGTTGAAAGTTCCTCAATGGCAAATTGAAAGTTGCTTACAAACACTAGTTACAAGCTCTCCGTCCCGTCGGGAAGGAAAAAAGATTCATCACCACCAGGACGTCGGCGACGTCACGACCGAGACTCGTGCCACGACGCTGCGGGAATTGTGTCTTGGATTGGATACCAGTCAAATCGAGGACGACAATGGTGGTTTGACGAAACAAGTCTCGGTCGAAGATTCCTTTCAACGAGGAACCAATGTCACCCGTGAATCCGTTTGGAAAGCCATGGAATCCCTGTTTGTTCGACTGCCGATACTTGTGGATGAACGTCAGGAAGCGTCGCCGTATCCGGAACGAGCATTTCCTACCACGCTCCGCTGTACCGCTCGTGTGGTGGACCCCGCCAAACTTCAACAAACTTCATCAGTCAATGGAATTCAAAAGGTTCCTCCACAAGGACAAAAGAGACGACGGCGGCCATTCGTCACACGATCGAAGCAGTGTCGGTTTGATGGCAAGTCCTACCTCCACAACAAAGATCCACAAGCGAGACGTCATTTATTGAAATCAACCGTCGAACCCTTGTTAAAGGCCCTCGTATTCTGCACTCCAGGAAGAATCAATGTGACTCGCCTCAATCTGGCCGTGACCAATTTTCAAGACATGGAGGACCCAGTCCAATCGACGATCAGCCCTTTGGCTCACTCCCGGAGAATACTAAGCACTCCGGGAAAGCTGACGCAAGACGTTGCATCGACGGAGCCTCCTGCGACAAGGATTTCGTCACAGCTTTATCTTAAAACCATGCCTACCACACAGCAAAGACATGACAACAAAACTGGTTCCAACATGGACGACAAGGGTGATATAGACAAAAATGCTGATCCTTATGTTACCAAATCTTCCACTGTCTCGAGTTTCATCGACTCATCTGTTTTGGCAGAACTACCGGCGGATATTCGCGTTGAAGTCGAACAAGAGCTACAAGCATACCCTCACGAGGTTTGCGCCTTTGCTCCAAGTCTTGCTACAAACTCTACTTCTAGTTCTTCCATCGACCCATCAGTCTTGGCCGAACTCCCAGCCGATATCCGGACAGAAATTGAACAACAACTGCACCCTCACAACCAAAGCTCATCAATTGTCCGGCATCGGTCACGAACTTCTACGACCACTAGTCGCAGGGCACAGAAAAAATCACGGACAACAAAGTCTACAAACGGAACTATTGACGCCTTCTTTTTACGAAAAACCTGATTCCTACGCGACCAGCCAGTATGGTATTATATCATATGGCGCTTTGTCTTTTCGTCACCAATCAACTCTACCACTTTTTCCCTATTCATCTATTGTCTCGATTCCGTTGGATCCAAGGATAAGAAGATAGATGGGTCTTGGTTTTACATTTGCGGGATGGAAATATATTCAAAGGTCTTGGACGAAATTTCCATTCAACATGAAGCAGTCATGAAGAACCCTCCAGAAACTTCCGAGTTCAGAAAAAGGTTTCGGATTCTGTCATTCGAGACGTAAAGCAGAACGCGGCCCTACAATTCGTCCTCATACAGGAAGCCAAAATTGACACTCGTTGCACATCGCGTTGCAAACACAATTTGCAAGGAAGAGTCGTCATGTGAAGGGACTCCCAAAGCGTCAAGCTCCTCGTTGCAATTTATGAAATAGCCAGGATCTGGGTACCCATAAGGTCCTCTTTTGCTACTTGTTTTATGATGGATAGATCCCCTGTTGAAAACGTTTTCTTGAGCCATGTACCGAACTGAAGCAAGGGTCGCCAAAACAGCGCATCTACTCACCATATGATAACATTATCTTTGCCCGATGTTAGAGAGGTTCCTACGGTGAAAGTCAGGCCTCGACTGAATGCATAGGTAACGCGCTTCAATAGGTTTCGTCCTTCTTTTGTATTGGGAATGAATGCTTTGCGTACCGTAGATGGATATGGGACACCGGGATTGTAGTGGTAGGCTTTTTGAACCCCAGCTTTCATTGAATATCGTATCAGCCATGTTCCTGGTTCATAGCCCTCACATGCTAAGTTTTTGTCTAGTTCAATCGTCATTTTACCCGATGGCATTTTGCCTTGAGGTTCTGTAGTATTCTTTCTACATACTGGACACTTTGGATCAAATCGGAGTGCCTCCCGTAAACACTCCTGGTGAAACACATGTGGGCAGAGTTTCAATTTCACCAAGTTGCAACTGCCTTTGAGTTTTTCAAAGCATATGCTGCATTCCTCATCGGCAGCAAGTTGATTGGATGGGAACATGTCTGTGCAACCGTTTATGCTTGTCAACATGAGGCCTTGCCGTGGAGCTCCATAACGCAAAGTTCCACGTCGAATAACATGATCAGATGAACTCATTGTATCTTCTTGTTGTCCCTCCGCCAGAGCTCCGCTAAGGATAGTCGAATGCAATCGACTTTGGTGAAACCTCACGTTTTGGCGCAATCCTCGTGCCTGACAAATTTGCTGTACCAAAGTAATCATTCGTGTCATGTGTATCCCACATGGACACGTCTCCATTTTGAATTGTGCGAGTAACTTGTTTTACTATTTTCCGAATTTTGCCATGTGTTACTAGGAACTGTTCAGCCATCTCCGACCGATCCAAAGAATTCGGTTTGAACTCTCCGATAACGAGACACTGCGTAGACTTTCGTAATACCAAGAGATCCTTGCCAATACCACGTTGTTGGGTCAGCGAGTCAGGGCAGTCAGTGTCAATATCCGTAGAATCAGATCGTGAGTTGAATCCGTTCGAGGAGAGGCTGCTTTTCTTTGTGTTTCCAGTAAGTCGCAACACGAAAAGACCAGCGTCCAAATGAGCGCGAAATCCACGAAACGCAAACCGATTCGAACTCTGAATTCCGCGCACGGAGATACTGTGAGCTTTTCTACCTCTAGTGAATCGACGGAGTTGTTGGCCGTACTTATAGTGTAGATTCCATCGCCGAACGAGGATCCATTGTCTTGAACACGAATCCTACGATGTCGGCGTTCGGCTCGCGTAAGCAACCCATGCTCTCGTATTGTCGACAAATACATCTGGTTCGTGTAATGGTAGCCCAATGTAACTTCCATGTTTTTGCCAGCCTTTTGAAATGCCATGCATTCCTCAAGAAACCTAAAGAGCTTAGCTTGGACGCAATCTGCATCGTACAGCACACAACATGGTTCTCCTTGGTCCGAGGTTCGGTTCTGATTCTCTTTGTCAATGAACCTTAGAATCTGAGATAATGACTCGGCCATTCTCGTAAGTGGTGTAGCTCCTGGACCGCTCATTGATGGTCGGATCTCGGGTTGTTGGATCATATTGTGGCCACATTTCGTGTTTGAATCTGATGGCGCCAGACAAGGATTTACTTGTAAAAGACATTTCTTGTTGCTCTGGTGTCCTTCCTAACCCGAGATTCTTCTTATCCCGAAGGACCTCGGACATCTTCGTAGAAGTACTGAGATCAATTTGTTTCGTCTGCTCCTCTCGGTGCTCCGCCGCCTTGCTGCCAGTTCTATCCACCGATAATTCCCAGTCCAAGAATCCACTGACGAGCATTCCAGTGGACATGCTTAGCAAGGAGGAACTGACCATGACTGATCCCTCCATATCTTTCGATGTTCCAGTTCCGTATTATCCTCGATACTACATCAAAACTTTTTGTGAGACTCCAACCCTCAACCTCAACCCCCAAAAGTAAGATCTGCCGCGTGGGAATCATTTCTAATTATTTCTAATACATAGAGAAAAGCGGCCCGCGCTCACGCCTTCTACGTGGAATTTCAAGGAAATCCATTGGGAGAATCCCCCAAGTTTGGGCATTCTTCATTTCCCCACCCCTCAAACCACCACGGGATTGAGGACAATACATTCAGGAATATTACGTCAGAAAAAGATATGTCAGATCTTTTGATTCGTCCCAGTAACCCCAAAAGGCCTTTCCCAACTCCCACCGTCGCTCTCATTGCTGCCCCATACATCCTACAGCTCGCTTACGAACACCGTTGAGATAGAGATCCTTTGTCGACAGGAGTGATTCAAAAAGATGCAGGTAAGCAGAAGATCTTGTGCTTTCTGTGTGAGGAAACGGGACGAAGTATCAACCGAAAAATGGGCAAGGAAGGAGAATTGTCAGTTATGTACGATCCTGCCATATGCTTTGTTTTGTAACTGTTTCACAATACATGAGCTTCACCTTCTAAATGAATTCATCTTTCTCGTTCTTTTAGATTTTTGTCAAGACCTTGACCGGAAAGACCATCACGTTGGATGTGGAAGCCTCGGACACAATTGAGAATGTCAAGACGAAGATCCAAGACAAGGAGGGCATTCCGCCCGATCAACAACGATTGATCTTTGCCGGTAAACAGCTTGAAGATGGCCGCACCTTGTCTGATTACAACATTCAGAAGGAATCCACCCTTCATTTGGTCTTGCGTCTACGTGGTGGACACTGCCAAGTTCCCTGTGGTATTTTCGATGATCCTGCGATTGTCGCAGAAATCCGTCAGCATGCTGCCACAATTCGTAAGGCCATGGTTCAAGGCCTTGATTTGCACAAAAGTGTTGGCTCCGACATCCTTTCCATGAACCAGCTAGTGCGTTGGATCACCACTAAGGAAGATCACTGCAATAAGATCATTACGACCGTCTCCGAGTATTGTTTGTGTCAGCGTGTCAAGAAGGACGTGTTCGGCTCCGACGCGGAATACGTTGAGGCCTTGAAGGCGCACCATGCTGTGATGCAGACCGCGATGAAAGCCAAGCAGTCAATGGACACTGCCGCATGCGACGCCCTTGATAAGGCTATCGGGGAGTTCAGCAAGATGTATTTGCCTGCATGAAAGGGTTCTTCCATTCACATTAGTAGTAGTCGTCTCTAGCTTATGCATCGGAGTAGTAGAGTTTGGTTTATAAAATATTATGTCGTTGCAACAGGAATCATGCGATATGATCCTCATGATTACACGTCTAAAGAATGAGATAACAGGTGCGACCCAGGTGCGCGTACCTACTGCAATCGTGCGAAAAATCATCCCTGGGGACGAGCCCCATCTACAGTCCGTATCTCGGATTTTTGTTTAAGACCATGGCATGGGCAATGAGATTTGCTGCCAGCGTAGTGTTGCTACTTCTATCGCGAAATGACCGTATGGTAATGGGGGCGTCGTATCGTCCTGGAATAGCTCCTCGAACCTATCAGGAAGGCGAGCAAGTTCCAGTTCGTGTAGACGCCGTCACAAGCACTCGAACGCAGATTCCTATGGATTATTATCACCTGCCGTTCTGTCAACCAGAAGGTGGTCCATTGCGAGAATCTCAAGATCTTGGCCAATTCCTAGAGGGAAGTAGACTCCAATCAACCCCTTTCGAAGTTTTCATGAAAACAGAAACATACTGCGCAAAGGTGAGTGTTTTCCCTTCTCTCTATCTCTACCGGTCGATTTGTGATTGACGTTCACTCTGTTGTCGTCCATCGACTCTTTTGGGATTCAGGTATGCCAAGTAAACTTCTCTGGAAAAGAATATGAGAGAATGAAGTGGTATATTAGTAAATCATACCATCACAACTGGCTGCTGGATCACCTTCCATCAGCCTCCATTATATCTTGGCCGATACAATACGAAAATTTTGCAAATGGATTTCCTATTGGCTATATTCTTGCCGGTAACTCCTCTGAGTCATCGTACATATACTATATATTCAACCATTTTAATCTGGTCATTGACTACGAGCAAGAGGATACCGGAGACAATCGGCCGGGCTACCGCATTACAGAATTCGCGGTTCAACCTCTTTCGATTAATCACAAGTTTGAAGGAAACTATTCCTGGGATGGTACCAGCGCGGAAGGGTCCAACAAACGCCTTTTGACGTGTCCGTATCGGACACACCTGTCCTTGGATAATGTGGTCGGACAACAGGAGCTCGTTGCGAACAAGCCGATCTTGTTTACCTACGATGTTGTCTGGAGGAACAGGGGCAAACCCTGGGGCCAACGCTGGGAGATCTACCTTACCAATGACAATTGGGTTCCAGCAAAACTTCATTGGACAAGTGTCTCCAACTCTCTCGTCGTTGCAGTTCTTCTCAGCTCAATGCTTGTGGCCATCTGGATCCGTTCCAACAAACGACCATCCGAGACACAGGCTCAGACCATCTCAACTGCGTTTCGCTCATTGTGGGCGTCAAGACGTCGATACACGTCATTGAATACCGAAGAAATCGAATCCACAACCGTTTCACCTTCAGCTCAGGATATTGCTTTACAAGAACGAGAGATACAAGAGGAACGAAACTGGCGCTGTTTGCATGCTGATGTGTTTCGACCCCCGGCGACAATGCCTGGATTGCACTGTGCTTTTGTTGGGACAGGAATACAGCTCATCGTGACGACGCTCGCTGTTGTGGTTATGGCATCACTTGGCTGCGTTAGCCAAGCTGTGGCGGGCTCTGTTCCAAACGCGTTCCTTGTGACGTTTAACCTGTCGGGGTGCGTTTCTGGTTATGTCAGTTACCGCCTCTATTCTTCGTTTGGTGCCGACTCTGGGCAATTGAAGAGATGTGTGGGAATGGTTGCGCTTATGATTCCGGGTGGCTTCTTTCTCTCGTTTTGCTTTCTAAACATTTGCTTATTTTTTCGTCAGTCAACGGCGAGTTTGCCGATTCTGGATGTCCTGATAGTTCTCTCTGGGTGGCTTTTCGGTTTGATTCCCCTCATTTTCTTAGGGGCCTACATAGCGAGTTTGCAAGATGTGATGGAGTTTCCCACACACACGAATCCAGTTCCAAGGGAGATTCCAGTACAGTCGAGCGTTTGGAAAAGACCATTCGTGGCCTTGGTTATCGCTGGCATTTTACCGTTCGGGGCCATTTACGTGGAACTTTTCTTTTCCATGACGAGCTTGTGGTTACGACAGTACTACTATGTATTCGGAGTTGCGTTAGTGGTCTATTTGCTTGCTCTCTGGATTGCCGCTGCGACTTCCGTTCTATTGGTCTGTATCCAGCTTAGACTGGAGAATCATCGATGGTGGTGGTTATCGTTACTTTCGGGAGGATCCGTTGCGGCCTACTTTGCAATCTACGCATTGTTTGTCTTTGAAGTGAGTCTTGACAAATCAATTATCACTTACATGATTTACTGTCTGTACACCCTCTGGATCAGTGTGGGTATATTTCTGGTCTTTGGATCTATAGGTTGTCTCGCTGGCCTGTTTTTCTTGATCAAGTTGTATGGAAATATTGAGACTGAGACGATCGACACGACTGAAGCGGAACGAGATGAAAACTCTGGCTATATCATGCTTGAGTCCATGGAAGCGTCCTCAACTGCAGTTGAGTCAAGTCAACAAGAACAGATGTCCGATGGTGAAACGTCGAATGGACAAACTGTGGAAGGCCAACAAGACGCTGATGCAACCCAAACTTTGATACCGTGATATGTAGAACAAAACATATGTTTGGTATGGAAGGTTCAAGGGCAGTGGCTGGCAGTAGTTATTACGAGACGAACGCAAGTGGGACGAAGTTCAGTGGTGGGAAATCAAATCAAACTTCCCCGAAGAACAAATAACTTCACTTCCATCCCATGTGTCCTGTGGCGTTATCTTTCAAATGCTGTAGCAATCCATTCGAGTCATGCAATGGCTCCTCATTCCCACCATGTAACTCAATGAGAGATGTCGTTGCATCCCCACTTTCTTCATCCCACCGTTGTACAAGGGTGTGATTTCTCCAAAACTCCACCAAATCATTAAAGAATAATCTTTGAAGTCTCTCGTTCTCTTCATCCGGACTGGTATTCCCACTCCAAGTAGATACTTGTCCGTTTAGTGGAGGGGGGTGTACAGCATTAGCATGCCATTGAGTACACTTCTCCGGGGAGTCGTCAATCATCAACGTGTTGTTTGCATTCCAAAGAGGGAACTCCTTCCAAACTTTGGACAGATTCTTTTCGAACACCGGTTGTTCATCATCTGTTTCATCAGTGTCCGGCGATCCAACGACATCGCAGTGGTGCTGAGCCCAAACAAAGAGTAGCCGACTCGCAACATCACTGGGAAATAGAGCTGAGACTAGTGATGTCGCTGTCTTATTTTTGGCTGACGTCCAAACACTTAAAGTAAAGTGTCGATCAAGGAATGACAGGAACTCATGAAGGTCTGTTCGGGGTACCACTGGTGTCCGAGCAACATTGAGCGACGACGAGCGATAGGCAGTCTTGGGAACTTTGGGAGTCCGGTTGTGCCGGATTCTATGACACAGAATCCCATTTAAATCGAGAACTAGAAGAGGCTGCACGTATACCTGATGCTTGTCGTTTTTCTTGGTGTCTTTGACAGCATCATTTTGGCCATACGTGTTGGGAGATAAACTGCCGACTGTGGATACCTCCAGGATTCGTTCCCCTGATGAAGATGAACTTCCATTGTTATGTGTGTCCAAAGAGGCGAAGCTAGGCCCCAGAAGAGTCGAATTAGTGAAAACAGAGCTCTTTGCTGAAACTAAACAGAAGTCAAATGGCGACAGCTCTTTTTGCTGATATCTAAGCTTGCGCAATTTCTTTTTCCCGGGTCTTCCATTCATAACTGATGGCTCACCAGTCGAATGATCTGGTTCTTTCGCAAGCTTTCCTTGCTTCTTCTTCTTCTTCTTCTTTTTTGATAGGGAATCTTGCAGGGTTGCGCTGGCGCAGGCATCTTCGTTCTCAACAGACCTTGGCTCAACGCCCATTTCTCGTTTGTCTGCAGGTAGGTCTTGCGTAGCTGCAGATGTGGTACTTCGAGTAAATATTTGACGCTGATCTTTCGGAGATGAAATCCGAAGTGATAGGTGGAATAATCTTGCTGGTTGCCGCGAAAGGATGGAAGCGGCTCTCCGGTACATGGTGACAAATGTTACTCCTACAACACGAAAGGCTAGTGCGGCGCTACCTAGACTACTCTAGAGGAGCTGACGGCAGGTAGAGGTACTAAACTTTTTACCGACATTACCGACAAAAAGATCATTTTCGTTGAGTAGTCAGTAATGTCGGTCACGGTGGTCATCGCAAACCGCCCAACAACGAGCCGCAGAATCTTGCCAATTGCCAACATAGAAGGACGTCGGCAGTCGGTGTGAGCGATACTTGCTGTTGTTCGAGTTGCTTTGCTGCATCAAGACTGTATAAAACGTCAAGAAAGAAAGATGGTACTATCAGCAGTGTTCATCACAGATCTGCAAGGGAAAAGCATCATCAGCCGAAACTACCGTGGTGATGTACCCAGTCTTAGCAAGTCCATTGAACGGTTTGGAAAGTATTTGAATGATACGCCGGAAGAACAACAAAAACCTGTATTCTACACCAATGCTGAAGGGGACTTGTTCTTTGAAGACAGTGTGGAAGCAAATCCTGGTAGCAGCAGTACAGGAGAATCGTTTGTTTATGTTTCGGTATGTTATTTTTGTCATTTTTCCTTCCTTCCTGAACTGTTTCGATACATTTGCACCAGAATGCCACAATGTCGATACTCACCTCTTCACAGCTCTCCAACCTGTACCTCTGCGCAGTGACGACACGGAACTCGAATGTGGCGCTTATCATGACTTTTCTGTTCCGCTTGGCCCAAGTTTTCAAGGATTACTTTGGAACTGTAGAGGAAGAGAGTATCCGTGACAATTTTGTAATCATTTATGAGCTGTTAGATGAGACCATGGATCACGGTTTGCCACAAGCTCTTGATAGTACTATTCTGCGCTCCTTTATCACCCAAGGTGCCAATCGTGCCGCAACCGATGTCTCTTCCAAACCGCCTGTAGCCCTGACAAATGCTGTGTCTTGGCGTGCGGAAGGCATTAAGCACAAAAAGAATGAAATCTTTCTCGATGTCGTTGAGAAACTGAACTTGCTTGTTGCTGCGAACGGAACGGTCCTCCACTCCGAGATTCTCGGTGCCGTTCAAATGAAATCGTTTCTCAGTGGCATGCCTGAGCTCAAACTTGGCTTGAACGACAAACTCATGTTTGAAGCCACAGGACGCACAAATCAGGCGCGCGGAAAGGCAGTGGAGTTGGAGGATATCAAGTTTCATCAGTGCGTGCGGTTGGCCCGCTTTGAGAATGATCGAACCATTTCTTTCATCCCTCCCGATGGAGAATTTGATCTCATGACATACCGTCTCAATACACATGTCAAACCGCTGATTTGGGTTGAGGCTGTGGTAGAACCACACAAGGGATCTCGTATTGAATACATGGTCAAGACACGGTCTCAGTTCAAATCTCGCTCAGTCGCAAACAATGTCGAAATTATCATTCCTGTACCCCCTGATGTGGATTCACCTTCGTTCAAATCGAGTGTGGGTCAAGTGACATACTTGCCAGATCAAGATGCAGTTGTATGGACCATCAAGCAATTCCATGGCGGGCGCGAGTACTTGATGCGGGCTCATTTCGGTTTACCGAGTATCTCGGCCTCTGATGTAGACGATCATGCTCGCAAAAAGGGAGAAAATGCTTGGAAGGCGCCGATTCGAGTCAAATTTGAAATTCCGTACTTTACCGTTTCGGGAATTCAAGTTCGATACCTAAAAATCATCGAACGTTCAGGATACCAAGCATTACCATGGGTACGGTATATTACTGCCAACGGCGACTACCAACTCCGTATGGCGTAGTACACGATGTAGTTTGGAATAATAGAGATAGTTGTCATCGTCTATGTACCAGGAGTACTGCTTGCATTTCGTGGCCTGCATGGATTCGGTATGAATTATGCATTTAAGCAGAGTTTTTCTCGACAATCTTCCGCATCTGGGCATTCCCCAACCAGACCGATCCTCGTCTGGTCATAAAGCTCCTTTCGGTTGTATGTCTGACCAGGAATTCAACAGTATCAAGTTCATTTCACCAAACTCACCGGTAGTAATGAAGAAAGTGGTTTTGGTTGACGGTGACGCTGATCTTTATGGTGCGCGAAGTACATAAAGCCAGCAAAACTAACCAAAATACCAACGCCACCAAGAAACGTTATTGGAACAACAAAGTACAGACTTGTGATAATGATGGCAAACACTCGTCGCACAGAATTAAGTGCTGCATGGTATACAACCGATATGCGTGACAAAATGTACGTCGAAGCAAGATTGTACGACGCAAAGGCAAAACCGTTCAACAGAGCCAAGCCGATGTATCGGCTCGTAACTCCACTGCTCCACAATCCGTGCTCTACTTGAAGTGTCCATAAATGACCGAGTATTCTGCGACCATCCCACAAAATCGCAGGGACAAAAAGGAGGGCCACACCCGTCTGCTGCATTCGGAACTGCAAGTTCAAATCGTCAATCACCTGTGAGCTTCCTTCCGGGGTAGCCCGGAAAAGCTTTTGGTACAAACCACGAAATGAAAAGCAAAGATTTGCAACCAGGACTACTGCACATGCCTGGAAGGACTTCCACACATGATTTTCATTGCCATCAGTATCTGATGCTTCAGAGCTACTAGCATTTCCGACAGTGGACAGAACAACTCCGAGAACGACCGCAGCCAAGCCAAGGATTTCATTCCGACTCAAGACTTCAATGCCAGACCATACAGCGACTGTAGCACTTGTGATGGGCTCTGCCGCCTTTATCGTTTCAACAAAAGAGGCAGATGACCCTGAGAACCCAAAATTGGTCGTCAAAAATCCAACAGCAAAGAATATACCTGCGAGGACTAGTTGGGGATGAAGGGGAGGAAAAACGTCTGTGCATATTGATGAAAGAGATGTCGTGACTTGCCGAATCTGCCGTCCGTGTCCTAGAACATTCGGCGGTGGTAAAGGCCAAGGAACGGGCCCAACAGAGCCTAGACAGCGGATCTCAAGCAAAAACCGAAGCAACCCAGCTCCAATGATAAGTTGCTGCAAGCTAAGAAAAAGAGGTGGAACCCCTCCAATGAGAGGATCGCGGTGTCTACCATGGTGGTTCCCTCTTGTGTTGTCGTTGTCCATCAGCAGTAACTTCGATGTTCCAATGCTCAAGACGCCTAATCCATACCACAGAACAACGGCCAATATCAGCGAGCTGAAGGAGGGTACAACGCCTTTGATCCATCGATAAAAACGTTTCCACATTGAACCACCCTTTCGTTTGATTTTCCTCGCCGACGACCTGTCTTTCCTCTTCGGCCTGGAAAAATTCCCATTTGACTTTCGCGAAAGAAAAGTGTTCGACGCTCCCACTGTTATCAAATGATGGTCATCCTCCTGCTCAGAATTCTGGCCGGGCGAATAGTGATGGTATCCGTTAGGTGGACTTGTGTACATAAGGGACTGCGCTGGTGTTCGTGGAGGAGAACTGGCATTTTCTCTCGGGTTGCCTTCTTCTATTGATACTCGCCGCTTTTCTGGTGAGGACGATCTACCGGAGCGCTTCATTGTTACAACGCGTAGAGTATCAAGTGCCTTGTCATCGAAATGATGGCGCGAGTTTCGTCGTCAAATGGACATTTTTTCTTCTTTGCAAAATTTCCTAGCTTAAAAATCGGTATGATATGCGAAATCTTCTACTGTTATGACTACAGTAATGGTGAAATTTCCACTATCACATCTATGTCTTGAAATATTTTGTCTTGTGTTTGAGGTTGAGAGAAGACACTTTGCTCAACATCAGTGCAAAATAGACGAATCCTAGATTCGGTTTTTGTGGTTTACCATGAGAATTTGGTTTCTATTTTATAAGTATTATTCTTCAAGTCTGTTTATTCGCAGTAGTTGTTTCATGTTTCATAGTAATACATCGATACTTCATTCATATATATTTCATTCATTTGTTCATTTGGCCAACGTCAAGACATCTCCATTTGAGAGCCGCTTTGTGACAGTAGTATGTCGTCCATTCAAGTTGGTTGCAGAGAAATGCTCCCATGCAGGGCCATTGCAACCTTTGCGCAATGCATCTACCACACAAGCTCCAGCTGGGAGAGACAGGACCGATCCTTGTGGTTCGAAGAACACAAACACAAAGTCTCGAGTCAGATCCGACTGGGTGCTAGTCAAGGCTTCTATATACGGCTGCAGTCGTGTCCTGGCTCGGATACGATCCGATCGAACCCGCGATTGCCACAGATCATCCAAATTATCAGCCTCCAACCATGGATCAACTGAAACGCTGGAGTCGTTACCGTCTTTCGATTCGCTTTCTGGAGCTCCAATTGACTGTTCCCAATGCCACTGCTTGACTTTGCGAAGATAATCATCGGACGAATCGTTCCTCGATGTACCTTTGGGTACCGAGGACGACTTCTTTTGCGATTTGTATTCCCAGTGGGAAGCGAGTCCAAATTCGGCTACCTTGTGCATGTCTCCAGATCGAACTTGAATTTCTAAACTCCAGTCATCGTCTTCATGCGATGCTCGAGCGGTGTAGTGAAGACTTTGGTAGCCATTTGCTTTTGGTTTCGCAATGTAGTCCTTGAAGCGTGGGTTGGCATGTTGAGGATTCCATTTGTCAATACAAAGTTTTTGGGCATAGTAGCAAAGAGCACGCTCACGGGCACGCCTCGTTTCTAGTGGTTCTTCTTCCCCGTCGGGTTTTGCGTTGAGTACAATCCGTAAAGCGATAGCGTCCGGAACTTGTCGAATCGTCTTGTATCCGTGGCTCATCATCTTACACCACATGCTGTACGGTTCCTTCACCCTTGCACTCACGGTGAAGTCTTCGACATGAGCAGCGAACTGCTCGTCTTCTTGCAACATTAGAGTCATCTCTTCCTGTACATGATTTAAAACATTGTTCATGGATTCTTGAATTGTGGGACCGCCGGGAGAAACAAGATCTGTTCTCAGGGAAGTCACTTTTTGGTATTGTCGTCTGTAAAGAATTTGGAAGGCGGCTCCTTCTAGTTCATTCTTTAATCGGTGCATTCCCAGGCTACCCGCCATGGGTGCATAAATCCACAAAGCTTCACGAGCCACGCGGACCTTTTCAGGATCCAATTTTGTCCAATGATCACTTTCTAGTATTCCACGAAGGCGATAAAGACAGGCGGCGGAGCGGATAGCAAGCGCTCTCCAATCTTTGCTCTCAGAGAGCATGAGCATTCTCAGATTTTCCGCATCCTGTTGCGCATGTTGCTGTTTCTGTTGCACAATTCTAGCCGCAACGATTTCAAGTTCCTTTAAACGTGCTGCATCCTTCGCGATTCGAACAACATGGTTTCCAAAACTCGCCATGTGAAAACGCTCACCCAACACTGTCGATTGTTGTTCTCGAGCAGTGACACAACTGCAGTAGTGAAAGGCAGCAGCGACAAGGGCATCTAAGCCGAGCTCCATGGTTTCAACCAACATCAAACAAAACTCAGCGGCGCCTGCAATTTTTTGCGCGTCATTCCCAGCGGCTTCTTCAATCGCATATAGTAGTTTGAGTGCTTCGTTTTCCGTGAAGTACGAGTCACGCAATCCGGACTGTAACTTGCTGAGGTTATGCTCTGCCAAATGATGCTTTGGTGATGAAAGCCACGTTGGCATGTGTGAGCGAGTTGTTTTCGATGAAGGCAAAGGGCTTGTTCGAAGAATACTTGGTGACAAAACTGCCGAGGATGAGAACGATTCAGTGCCGTCCATGCTACTTGTGCGGAAAAACAACGGGCTACGAACTCTTCTAGGAGTCCTCGTTGCTGTCTTTGTTTGAAGTCCAACAACTCCCGCCGAGAGGGGGTTGTACAACGCAGCTGCAATCGTTACGAGGTTCATGGTCATCCTCCGTCTTTTCCGTCGTAACCTCAGCATTTCATCATTGCTGTGACTAGATTGATGGTATTCCATGTTGCGAAACTGAAGGGGGCAAAGCAAAAACCAAGGACGCGTGAGATTCCCCCACGGACTTTCTTTGTTCTGATGCGAACCAAGCAACAGTTGCGATTATGTTATCAACAAAAGTGCATTACAGGTCCACGATGCAATCACCTACCAACAAAAACACAATTGAGAAGTGATCGCTTTCAGCAGTAATGTCGATAAACTGTCCTTATTATGGTCCAGGGCAGTCATTGGCTTCTCGTTGACAGCGTGTGTGTCAAAAGAACAAAATGGAGAGCCTTCAAACGCGCAAGAACAAAGCTCGTGTTGTTTTGCTTTTCGCAGAACAAAAAATATTCCGTGGCAATAACCCAATCCTTAGTGTGCGAATTCTCACCTGCTGTCTCCGCGAGGGACAAGATAACACGTGACACGTGATAGCAGCATGATGGCGCGTGACATAGCGAACAATTGAACACATCTGCATTCTTCATGTCTGATGTCTGATTACTCCCGATTATACACACCCAGTTTTTTAATCCCATCTGTTTTTGAAATTCCGGGTACCTTTCAATCACGCACGCCCCCCGGCCATTTTAGACTAACCTATGTAATCCATGGAGCATTGGATATTTATACAAACAACATGCTTTTCTCACTATCATTTATCATAAAATTGGCCACCTCGCACCTCGCACCTCGCGCAAGACCAGCTCGGAAGTCACAGACTGGGAGGCTGATCCCTTTTCTCATTTTCCAATTGTTCGTCAAAACACAAACCACCATTCGTGCGCAATGATCTTGGATCGCCTGACCGGGGAAAGGGCAAGCAGAAATGAAAGAGTATGACTGTTGCGTAGGGCAGAGTATTCTTCCATCTTAGAAGTAGTCTGTTGTTGTTTATTTTTGCAATTCAATCGTCCATCGTCATCCTTCATCTATCTGTTTAGTAGGACTTGTCTCACCCATTGACGTCGTTGGATGGATAGAGGCCATCAAGCACGTCCATTGCAGCTCCAATCATAGTTAACACCATTCGCTACTTTAGAATGTACTACTATGTAAGAATGCGATGGCCCTCTTGATTTTGAGCCATTGCCCCTACAATCTGCAATGCCTTCAATTCAACATGCCGTATCTGGCCTGTTTCATTTCTCAGTGTCGAACAATAGAAGAGTAACTCTGCTATCTTTCTTCTCCCACAATGATGATGAAACTGAAATCAGCAGGAAGAAAAACAAAGTGGATGTCTAGAGGAAAGACCTACAATCACAGACAAAACTACAGTTGGTGAAGTGCAGAACGATGATCTTATTAGGAGTAGATGATTGGACTGACTATGAGCGAGGGAATTGACAGGGGAACTGGACAGGCTAAGAACAGAGGCAAATTGAAGTGGATCTGTTGTGGAACTCGCAGATGTACTCACATTATGTATTGGCTCCTAGGCCTTCCGTCGATCTGCCATTGCCATTGCCGTCGTTGTGGTTTGTTGTTTGTTTTGGGGCATTTTGGTGTGTGGGCAAAATATTGTGCGAACCAACGAAACGTTTGTCTGTGACGGTTGACAGTTGGGAGCGGCAGTTGATACAAGTGCCTTGACACGTGTCCTGAGCGGCAGCATGGGGTGCTGACTGGCGTGGTAATGCAGATGGGGTCAGTTCTTATGCGACTGAAAGCGACCAAAAAACTGGGTGTGGTTTATCGGGATTCAGATGACAGTTTGTGTTTCTGTCCTTCTCATTATTTTTATTGAACCCATCATGTCAACATCACCAGCCATTCTCGATACTATTGTACAATATACTCTACCAATCACACTAATGAAAGCCTAAAGGGACGCGACTCAGAATTATCAAATAATGACCGAAGTCCCAGATACGGACAACGGAATGCAATCTGCAATAGCAATATCTCGTGCCAATGCTGGCCAAAAGTTCCGAGAATCCAGGATGAATCAGATGAAAAAAGGGAAAGTTCTTCTGGATCGCGAGGAGAACCTCTGGTCTCTGGTGCTGCGATTTTAGAATTGGGCGAAAGGAACCAGCGAGCCTGTACCTGGTACTCCGTCGTTCAAATTGTATGGTAGTTTCGCAGTAGAGAACCAGAGAGAGAGAAGATGAAAAAGAATGTCAAGCTTAAACTCGTAGCTCATCTCATGGTTCCAGCTATCATGTGGAGAAGTAAAATCCATATTGTTTAGTCTATTGCTTTGAACTTTCGCAAAAGGCGTAAACGCCAAACAAAGCTTTCAATGGATTTGAATGGTGGCGTACGAGAACTTGTACTCCTAGATTGTACTTTTGAAGCTTGTAGCGACATTTCCCCGATCGAAGAGGGAGTCACTCGTCACTCGACCGCTGGCTTCACAAAAGAGTTGATTTTGAGACTTCATATTACTTCGTAGGAGTAGGAGAGTTCGTCGTTCTTCATCATCGTCTTCTATCCCCCCTCTCCAGCAAACCCCGAAGCCAAATCTTCAACGGAGCCATCTTGCGGACAAAGTACGTGGTCTGTCTGCCCTCGAGACCCGACAAAGACAAACGGGAAACATTGTAATCACCCCCCCTCTTTATACGCTTTCGGAACTGGGAGCTGGGGTAATCCTGAGCAGCTCGCTGTCATTCCAGGCAAAGTCTGACTACAAAGCGGAACACGACCAGAACGCTTAATCGATGTACTATAGCCTAAACTAAGAACATGGACAAATAGAGAACTAATAGAAAGATTTAGGCCCACCACCACCCGGTTTTTGCAACCGCCCCAAATCATACTACATTAATTTACAGACGCACCATCTTGTGCTTCATGCCGCCTTCAAATTGTGCGTCCGGCTCATGTAGGGAAATCAACAACGCTCTGAATCCGTTTGTTGTGTCGTACATAAATTCGTAGTCGAACCTGCTTTGGACCATGAAAGGAAGAGAAAGAGAAAACTTTGACCTGACAAAGTCTGTTTCTCTTTTTCGCATCTGATTCATGGCGTCTTCCAAAGCAAGTTTCATTCGTAGGTTTTTCTCCTCGACATGCCACTCTCTGTGCATGTGTTGGGTTAGATAATGGATATGAGTTGCGTTGTCAGGCCAAATTACCTTCACATGTACCTGTAGCTGGCTCGGATCCACTTCAATCAAGCAATTTGTTGTGTCTTCATGTGCAATACCTGTAGGCAACACCACCAAAATCACCAAATGACGCTGTTTCTTGTCGTCGACCCACTGTGTCAAGACATGAGGAGGCTCCCAATTCCTCATCATGTCATTACCACTGTCTTCTTCATTCGTCTTTTTCCTCTTTTGTTGTAGTTGTACCTGTAGTGTCTCCTGTAATGGCATGGATCCTGCCGCCCTTTTCTTCACCATAGCATCGTCACTGACAACAGACTCAGGAGCGACCTTGGCAGCAACACCTGGTCATAAAAGACAATAAACCACAACAGGTAAGGACAGTGACTCAACAATCAAACAAACAGTGTACACTGCCACTTACCTTGTCCTTTGGACGACCCAAACAAAGAAGGAGCTGGTTTGAGATCTCCATCATTGGGGTTCCTTACCTTTCCATCCATAGATGGGGCCGTCTCACCACGACCCAACAACTCATGACCAGTCTCTCTCTCATGTTGATCCTTCAAGTGGACTTGGTATTTTTTTTTGGCTTTGTTGAGTGCCGACCTGAATGATTCCAATTTGTGCTTTTGGAAAACAGCGTGTTCCAACCACACAGATTTGGGTGTGGCGCTCTCCAGAATCAAGCCTTCTGACACGATTTTGTCAAGGAATTCGGCATCTTTCGACTTTGAATCCCACGAAAGTAGGGCACCCTCGCCCAAAGTGTTGCGGGCAGACCTGGTCATCGGAGTATAGGTACTATTAGTACGTAAAAAAAAAGCGCGAGGGAGTGCAAAACCAGACTGGTCTGTTCGCACGAAAACTAATTATGACCCTAAAAACAGTTCACCAAAATCCGGACTGGGTCGGTTTTCATCATGGACTCCATTTTTCAATCGAGGAGGCCATGCCCAATTTGGCTCCAATTCTGAAAGTAGTGCAACCCACGTATTGCCCTTACCTTGGGTCAACCGTGGGTCGTTCGTCCAAGTGAATTGGGCACTTATAAGGTGTCCTGGGTCGGTTTTAAAAAAACGTGGTTCAAATGATATAATCAAGCGACCCACAGTTAACCCAAGATCAGGGCAATATGTGGGTCGCTTAAGATGTAGAAAGTAATAGGATGTTGGTGAGGTAGGGCCATTCAGAAATTCCAGTTTTTGAATGAAAACGATTTTTGAATCGATTTCTGCACCGTTCCAGGCCGGTTCCAATGACCGGACACGAATTCGAATTGGTCACTATATGTAGAACAGTACAAAGTTTAGTGTCGCTGCTCAACTGACCAGCCAATCAAATGAACATGATGAAATTCCAAAAAACCTGTTCCAATGAACTGACAGTACTACACACAGACAGACCGAGATCAGAGTAAAGGTGTGGTCAGCATCGCGACACACACTGAGCAAACATAAATTTTCCAAAGCGGTTTTCTCCCACCATGTTGGTGACACAACGAACATTCATCAACTTGGCTCTGCCAATGCTTGGTAGAGCAAGACACTCACACTCACTTGATTTCTCACGTGCTTTTCGTTCTTACTTTGGAATGTCTCCTTTGCTCTGTGTTCATGTGTGGGATGAACTGGACAGTTCATTGCCCAAAGGTGCATCGCCTCGTCATTTGTTGTGGACACTGGCTTTTCTGAAAGTCTATGCTACAGAGGATGTTATGGTCTCAATAGCCAAAACAACGAGGAAGACCTACAGGAAGTGGGTCAAAGTGTTTGTAAATTTGTTGTATAGTGGTCTTAATTATGTAAGTACATGGCCCTACATGAATTTGCCATGAAGTCGTCCTCCTCATATCTGACCATTGCTGTTGTTCTTATAACAGATTGTATGGGACAATAGGTTTGATTGTGGTGTACCTGGACAGGTCTGTTTCATTAGTTTGGATGGTACTGACTTCAGGATTTTGGAGCCGTCACCTTTTGATCCAAAATGGTACTCGCACAAGTTTAAGGGAGCAGGTGTGAGGTATGAGGTGGGAATCTGCCTGAAAACTGGCTGGATAGTGTGGTGGAATGGTGCATTCCCTTGTGGCGCTTGGCCAGACCTACGGATTGCCAGAGACTGGCTTGTTCAAGAGCTACTACCGAATGAGAAAGTGATTGCTGATGGTGGTTACAACGATTCTGGATGCTACTTTGTCACACCTACTGGAAGAAATGACTATCAAGACAAGATGATGGCTGATGCCAGGGCGAGACATGAAACTGTCAACAATTTACTGAAACATTACAATATCTTAAAGGAGAAATACAGAGGAGATCTGGATGGGCATCACAAGGTGTTTGGAGCAGTGGTGAATCTGGTTCAGATGAAGATTGAAAATGGTGAGGCGAAAGTGTTTCAGATCGAAGTGGAAGATGACTAGCAGTACAAATATGTAGCGGTTATGAACCGGGTGGTGGTGGGTTTTAATAGTACTAGCAGTCAGTATATCATCTTTTGTCGCTAGAGTGTTCTTTATTCAGAAAAAGCGTTCGGTAACTCCTATAGGTCACAGTCAGTACCTGACTGGTAAGGTAGCGACCTGCTCAGGATTACCCCAGCTCCCTGGGGGCACAAAACAGGGCAACGTCTTCTTTCTGCTTCGAAAGTGATCCACTGCAGAAATGAGGTGTCCTCGGATCTTCACTCTTCACCAATCCTCACAAAAAGATAGGACAAAACTTTCAAATATCTGTTTGTTTGACAAGCGGGACATTGGACTATGAAGCTTTCGGACTCGGTGATCTTGGTTCTCTGTGTATGGACGATTGCTTGTTTGGGGTGGTATGCCGATGCGTTTGTAACGTCGCCGCGGAAACAACATTTTCTACGATCTTCTTTGTCGATGGCAAAACCACAACGTCTCGACGAGAACGTTGATCTACGTGAACGATCGGGTAAGTTGGAAGAGTGGTTGATCTTGCTCCAATTGCCCCTCCCTCTCTCTAACCCTGTTTATTGTATTGCTGTTTTAATGACAGTGCATTAATTGTGCGGCATGTAGCAACTTTGCACCCTCCACTTTCTCTATTTCAGAATCCATTGGATATCACGTGGTACATCAACAGCCATCGACAGATGAAGAAATCATGAAGGCTCGATCAGCGTTGGCGGCATGTCCGGTGGCTGCCATTCGCTTGGAGACGCTGGCGGAGTGGCGACACCGAGCTTCGTCCGCAGAGGAGAAGCAACAAGTCGAAACTGGATGGAGTGACGAAAGCGAACAACTCGTTCAGAAAATGCAGTTGAGGTCTGGATCGGAGGCTCCATTTCCTCGCCAGTTTTTAGATGATGAGAAACTGCACGATATTTATTGGTTGGGGCATCACAATGATCGATCCTTTGGTGCCACTCCATACTTGCTGCGAAGTTCAACCTCTGAAGGAACAGAGATATGGATCATGGTCAACTCCCCAAAGTTCAGCTCCTCAGCAGTAAAAGATGTGGAGGGCTTGACAGGACCAGGTGGACCGGACTACCTCTTCCTCAGCCACGTTGATGATACGGCTGATCACAACAAATGGGCTCAGTACTGGCAAGAAAATGGACACGGGAACTTGAAACGGATATTGCATTCCGCTGAACTCCGTAACAATTGGGTAGGGGACACAACTCTCGAAGAAGTTGAAATTCTTCTGGCAGAACGAGAGAGTACGGACGGCTCAACAGCCTACAAACTCTCCGGTGAAGTCCTGCCTTCCAACTGGCAAGAGTCAACAAGTGAACCAGTCGTCGTATTACACACTCCTGGCCATTCTCAAGGCAGCATCACACTCTACCGACGACCGAGTAACAGCGAACCTGGTATTTTGTTCACAGGAGACACGTACGGTTGGACTCCCCGTGGTGGTGGCAAAATGACTGGGTTTCCTAGGTATGGTGATGATCTCCGAACCCAAGCTCGGAGCTTGCAATATCTCCAACAATTGGACTGGGAAATCATTGCTCCGGGTCATGGCCACCCACGAGATTATCGTCAGGTTGTTAACGCAAGCGTTGATGCTAAGACGGTACGAGAGAAGCAAGAAGAGGAGCTTCAAATTGCCTTGGGAGACATGGTCTCAAAACGGTATTGATGAGATAACTCCTTGTTGTACATTTACCAATCGCCATGAAAAGCAACGATTAAAAGAACACGTGGTAACGCCACATATACGTTAGGTTCGTGCTGTAGAAGTGCTCCACCACAGGGATCTGTGTTTACCTGTAGGTGCCATTACCAGGTTGACAGGATGTATCACGAATCAACACTCGACTCTCTTGCTGTCCCAAAGAGTGGAAAAGAATGGGCGTTCAATCGCCTTCATTTGGTTTCTCTGTCGCGCTTGGCAAACGCGGTATACCCTCTTCAGTGACCCCAAATAAAACAACAATTCCACCATCGGAAACAGTCGCGATTTTTATGGGAATTGGATGATTCAATCGAATGCATTCGGCAATCTGCGGAAACGATATAAATGCCTGTGAATACGACGAAACCAAGACTGAGAATTGTGGCAGTCCAGGGGCGGAACGAGAAAAAGTTTGTTCAGGTGGGTAAACGTCCCATGTCAGCACTGGCGTCGCATTGCTACAATCCATGGAGGATGGTGGAGCCGCTTTGGCGGAAGCCTCTCTAAAGTCACGTTTCAAGACTGCAAAGGATTTCCAGTCGTCGTTGCCGAGCGTTGTGCCGCCTGCAGCAAGTTTCTGTCGTTTACGCCTTCTCATATTTTCTTCATGCTCCATCGCCAGTAGGATTCTCCGCCGTTCAGGACTGTGTCGGACCACGCGAAAGCCTTGTTGACGCAAATGAGCATAGGAAAGATACGTCCGGAGAGACATGGTTCCCGAATCGTTCAAAAGCGAGTACAATTGATCCATACTCATGACAATGCCACGTTCGTCGACAGCTTCCAGTATACCTCGTTCATACAAGAACAGAACTTCCTCAATGAGCAAATACTCCTTTGTCGTCGTGACAACGCTTGATTTCAGGTCATCTTGTCGTGGACCATTGCATTTTGGGTTATTGGTGGAAGACGTTACTTCCTTGCTTTTACCTGACGGATGGTTCGTACATTGCGATTCAACAGATTCCAAGTGAATGTCCGGTTCATTGTTCTTTGTCTGTGCTTTGTCGGATGTTGTCCACGTCTTGGATAATACGATCCCAAATCCACCATTGGATATACTCTTGCCCCTCTTTCGTGTCAACAAAAAGACGAGACGTTCTGGCTCATACTTGGCTTGTACAGGGCGTTGTGTTCTCTCAGCGGAAGTGGAATAATCTTCCACTTCATCCTCCATTCTTTCCAACACTAGAAAGGATCGTCGACCCGAAAAGTGCGACGAATGAAAAAATGAGAGATCGCGCTAAGAAAATCTTTGGTGGGAATTGGGTCGTTTATTTAATCACATTTTAAAAGCTCTTGAGTCGCTGTGTGTCTCAATCATAAAACTTTTCTCGACAAGCAAAATGGGCTTCCCAAAAAAGCTGATATCAGTTCAGGCCGTTCGGCTGGCTAATTGACGGGACGCTGTGCCCAAGAAACATGGCGTGGAATGTGTGTCATTTAAGGCTGCGTACAAAGCAATCATTGTCCCAAACCTCAGCAAAGCTACAAGAAGAAGTGGATTCCGTCCATGTGGAGGTTCTGGTGGTTTCATGTTGGCCATTATTGATGGTATATGCCCACAAAACGGAGATGCGTTCGTGCTCCTACTAGTAGGATTATTTGACACAATTCCTAGGAGGAGGAGTAGACGGAGCAGTCAAAGCGTAACTAAGCAATGGTGGCATTGATATACCGATAGCAGAGGTAGCAACAGAGCGGTCGCGGTAAAACGCCACGTCTCATTCGGAAGCTGTCGGCCACGTACTCTCTCTGAATCCTCACTTTCTTCACATCATCTGCCTTGAATGGTACTCTGGAATGGAAGTTGGGGAGGGAGACGTCGATGATTTGACCAGCTACCGGTAGACGCCGATCTGCAGGTCCAATCGAATCTTCTGTCTTCTGTTCTAGAGAATCTCGTCCTAAATTCGTCGCAGTTCATCCGGCACCAACAAATTAGAGAGAGACATCATGGAAGCCCTCCGAAGTCTTACTTTTTAAAAGCGACATTAAGCTGAGTGGAAACCTGTCTAAGTACGACCATATTCAAACATGAGATTACCAATGGCAATGTGGGTCTGCTTTCTCTTCGTGGTTTGGACTGCCGAGTCCTTTCCATTTGTTTCTCCTCTCGCAACGAGTACAAAATCTGAGGAGAGAAGAATACATGCTTCTATACCACATCAGTATTCAGAAACTTTGCTAAATCGAGTTTTGGTGGATGAACAAAGACAGTCCATTGACGTACCGAAGCAAATTGAACAGATTGTACATGAAAACGAGCCAACGATATTGGCAACATCAAAGAGCGATGGAAAGAAGGCCAAAGCGACATTGGCGGATCTCTTGGTTTTGGGAGGAGCAGTGGCCAATGTCGTCACGTTCAAGATGTTTGGATTTTATGCAAGCATGATGACTGGAAACATGATGCGATTCTGTATGTCTTTGGTGGATCTACGATTGTGAGTTATTTCCTCCATACTTTGGTTCTGTGAGGTTAAAAATATGTTGGGCGATGGAGCAAATATCTAACACAAGGTTGTTCTGTAACTTTGGCAGCGGAGACGCGGCATTTTTCGCCAGTACAGTCATGAGTTACACTGCCGGAGCTGCATTCTACAGATTTCTTTCTATTAGAAATCAAAACAGTTCAAAAACGTATGGGCGGCGTCAACTTTTTGCGCATGTCTCACTTGCAGTGTTGTCTATGTTTGCCGTGGCGGATGTGCTGGGACATGTATTGCCTGTGGCCGACCGCTGGATGGGACTTTTTCTCGGACTTGGGTTTGGATTCGTCAACGCGGTGTCTGCCGATGAAACAGCTGTCATTACATGGGCTGCTACGGGCCACATGAACAAGATTGGGATGGGTTTTGTGGATGCCTTTATGCTCGGCGAGAAAAAGAAAACCACCAACACCAATCTGCGGGTTGTCGGCATTTTTCTATCCGCTGTGGTTGTCACTTCGGCTCTTTGGCAAAAATGTACAATGATATCTGGCATTTCGCGTTTTGCTCCTCCCGTTGGAACTTCCATTGGACTCTTTTACGCAGCTATATTTGCCGGCTATGGTTGGCATATAGGTAGACGAGATCGACCGATGCTGGTTTCACGAAGCGATTCCAATTGGGATCCAATCTTTTGGTGGTCTTCCTTCAATCGATCTGGTAGTGTGCACGGAAAAGTGGAAGAAAATCACAAGAGGTCTAGGAGGGATGTCGACATAGTTTTCCCGCAATCATAACCCTGGTGAACTTGATATCATTGTGACGCCTCTGATGTTAAGGCCCATCGTGAAAAGGAAAACTAACCCAAGCTCATTGATGGGACACTCGGAAGTCTGCGATTCATCAGTATCAGTTGGCGAATAATCAATGAACCACAGCGGTCGTGAAAAATTCCCAGCCTACGAATAGACAGTTCTAATAGCCATGATCTGCCATGATAGCTTCAGGAGGATAAAACTGCGACCGAAACAAATTACCGGGAATTTCCTCCCGTTTTCTCATTTTTCTGCAAAGAAGCCGCATTGACAAAGATACAACCATGCCGAACGATTCGAAAGCGGGTAATTCAGGGCCGCGGATATCTGATTTGATGAAGCCTGGTCACACGGCGGTTGTCACTGGTGCCAGTAGTGGAATCGGTAGAGCAGCCAGCCTCAAATTTGCTCTTTCAGGAATGAACGTTTGGATGCTGGATATTGACGGTGCCGAATTGCTCGAGTCTCAAAAATTTGTAAAGCACGAAGCCACATCAGCCGGGGTTAACCCGAGTCAACTTATTTTGGCTGAAGTCGTAGACGTAACGAACCCCGAAGCGCTTGAATTGGTCATGGATCAAGTGTTCAGCAATGGCAACTGCCACATTTTGATGAACAATGCCGGTGTTGGGTCTGGTGGTGATCCGTTCACGGATCTTAAGATTGTGGAGAGGACAATGGCAGTGAACTTGTATGGTCCGATGTAAGTCTTTTCCGATATTTGACCATCATCGCTTGATTTTATTATCTCATGCTTCTTCTGATGTTTCTTGTATTGTGCCCGGTCGACTTCAGCCACGGTGCCATGATCTTTGCTCCAAAGATGGAGGAATCCAAGGAACCTGGAATTATCATTAATACTGGATCCAAGCAAGGCATCACCATGCCTCCTGGTAATTTGACCTATAACATGAGCAAAGCTGCGCTGAAATGTTACACTGAGGGTTTGGAGCATTCATTCATGAAAAAGCGAACGACAGAAGACGGCAAATTGCGAGCTGCCCTCTTGGTTCCTGGATGGGTGAACACCAGCATATTGCTCAAGTCACAACGTGCCAAAGCGGAAGATCCGGAAACTTTTGATAAAGATTCTGTCTTTTTCCATGAAGAGAAGCCTGCTTCTGGAGCATGGATGCCGTCTCAAGTAGTTGATTTCATGATTGAAGAGCTGGATAAGGGACGCTTCTATGTCATTTGCCCTGACAACGAAGTAGATCGGTTCACAGACAACTTGCGGATTACCTGGACATCGCAAGACATTGTTCAAGATCGACCACCGCTCTCGCGATGGCATCCGGACTACACTCAAGCCTTCAATGACTTTGTCGCAGAGGAGAAGAAGAAAGCGGGAGAGCCGAAATGAATGGTTTTCGCGCACGATTGTGACCAACTTAGGAGCAAAAAGGCTGTTTTAGATGGTTAGTTACTGAATACCGTGCATGTGCGCAGTCGTGTATATAGTCGATAAAAGACAAACTAACGAATAGAAAGACATGACATGCGAAGCATAGCTTGGTGAACAGCATATGGAGGAAAAGAGATCGCTTTGAATGGATTTAAAGAGGGATGAATCTAGTTTGGTGTGCGGCACTGACAGCAGGTCGTCCGTGTCGCACAGGTTTGTATGTGATGGCAAATTCACCCAAATACATGCCCACCATTTCGGGTTTCATCTCCACACCGCAAAACATTTTTCCATTGTAAATACCAATAATAGATCCAATCATTTCAGGGACAATGATCATATTTCGCAAATGAGTTTTGATACCACGAGGCTTTTCGCCTGGTGGCGCCTCTTTCTTGGCCTGTCGAAGTCGTTTGATGAGGGCCATCGGCTTACGCTTCAACCCACGAGACATACGACGACGCGCACGAGCGCATACCAAGTCCATCAATTCATCGTTGGACAAATCTAACAAGGCATCCAATTCAATACCACGGAATGTGAACTTGCGAAATTGACGCTTCTTACGAAGCTCTGCTACCTTCTCTGCGTCCATTTTGTTCAGTGTAATAAATCAGATCAGACCTGGAAAAGAGTGAAAGAAAATGCATGAGTTCATGGAAAGCGATTCTGAATAAAGAATAGAATGCTACATCGGTTTTTGAATTCAACCACAGCCTCGTCACCCTTTAACAGACATACCTGTTGATAGTATCAAGAAGTCCACCTTCTCCTTCAATGGATTATTCAGCCTCTCGATTGATTCCAGTAAGCCGGTAGGCACTATTTTTTGGTCGCAGAAGACGTACGTCCGACGACCGGACTGCAAGTCGATTGCGCGTGATTTGCGACAGCCAACAAAATTTACAAGAGACCCCCAATTCCCACAACGACGATGACTTCCATCGGAACAGTTGAATCAACATGACGGCGACTTCTTCTCAATCAAAGATGAAAGGAACGGGAAGCTTCCAGGGATTGAAGCTGTCTCCAGAAGTTTACAAAGGGATCCAGAAGATGGGATATCAGCAACCCACACCGGTCCAACGACAAGCTCTACCTGTGTTGTTGACGGGGGTGGACGCAGTTGTCATGGCTCGGACTGGAAGTGGGAAGACAGCGGCTTTTGTTATTCCTCTTTTGGAGAAGATTCTACAAGAAAGGCGACAAGAAGAAGAGTCGGGCAGTCTTCCGCAGCAAAGGGGTGTTAGGGGAGTAATTTTATCTCCAACGAGAGAATTGTCCTTGCAAACACTCCGTGTAGTCCAGAAAATGGGTGCCCAGACAGACTTAAAGTTTATTGGGATTCATGGAAGTGAAGGCATGGAGAAGCAATTTTCATTGCTTGCCTCGCAGCCGGACGTTATTGTTGCAACACCAGGGCGTTTGGCCCATCACTTGACAGAAATTACTGACTTCACACTTCAGTCATGTACGACGCTGGTGCTGGATGAAGCCGATCGTCTTTTAGAAATGGGCTTGGCGCAGCAAATTCGACAAATCGCAAAGTCAGTCTCACCAACCAGCCAAAAGATTTTACTGAGTGCCACATTACCAAAAGTTTTGGTGGAGTTTACTCAACAACATAACAATCTCAACTTGGACGACAACTTGTCCGTTGTTCGTCTAGATCAAGAAGCCACGGTCTCAGCCGATCTGCGAATGGCCTTTGTCACATGTCGAAGTATGGAAAAGGACGCAGCTCTTCTTCATTTGCTGTCCCATATCCAGGAAAATCGGCAAAAACATAGCTCGACAAAGGAAGACAAGTCTAGACGAAACAGTCTGACGCTAATCTTTGCTGCTACCCGCCACCACGTGGAGTATATTGCGTCGCTTATATCTTCTGCACCAGAATTTTCAAACACGATGCAACCAACAGTGATTTATGGATCACTCGATAGTGAGGCACGTCGTGCCAATTTGGCAGCCTTTCGTTCAGGTGCCAAACCAATTTTGGTTGTCACAGATGTTGCAGCGCGTGGCGTCGATGTCCCCTTGATTGATCATGTGATTCATTATCACTTCCCTCCCGCTCCAAAGCTATTTGTCCATCGATCCGGACGCGCTGCTCGAGCGGGTCGTATTGGGTATGGGTGGGCACTTGTCGATCCAGGTGAGTTTGGAGGTTTTGTTGGGACGCCATTGTGTTTGCCACAAGATTACTCAGCACAATACGGTGTACGTGATCGTCTTCGTTCCTGTGTTTGCAGAGGAGATGCCATACATGATTGATCTGCATTTATTCTTGGGTAGACGACCCGCCACGTCTTTGCAAGCGACAACAACTTCTGAAGGACCGGAATCCGCAAAGAATCGAAAACCTGATATTTCGTATTGCTTGTCTGACATGACTCCCGATATGGTTCATTTTGGCTCTGTCCCTGAATCCATTATGACGCCATTGGTGGAACAGGTTAACCGCCTTTCAAACAATATCCAATCTCTTAGAAACGTGTGTGAGAATGCCATGAAACAGTACCGTCGCACTCGACCTCTAGCGAGCAAAAGTGCCGTTCAACGATCCAAAGCCATATTGGATGGGCAAATATCAACAGACAAAACGGATACAGGACTTGTCTTTGCTGGAGCTATTCCAATCCACCCAATATTTGTACATGAGCTTCAAAACAGTGTTTCAACAGAATCGGTGTCTCCCCATGCACTGAACTCAAGAGCCAATGTCCAGGACAGAGAAGAATTCCTGCGATCGCTGTCTCAGTTCCGCCCCAAAGAATCTGTTTTTGAAGCATTTGCCACTGGTGGAGGTAGGCAGGTGGGAGTTTTGAGCCAGGTCGATAAAGGACGGACTACATCAGACAGCAAGAAGAAAAATGATACAAGTGCTGCATTAACAGCCATGAAAAACATGAGAAGGCAGATGCGTATGGTGCGCGACAAGGAACTTGTTGTTGCTGGAACCGAGACAGCGCAGCAAGAAAGTGATACAGAAGGAGAGCGTGCCATGGAAGACACGGACGAACCCGATATGCATACGAAAGTAGCATCTGATGCTAAGAATGACTCGCCACCATCTGATCGTACGTCCGAACTTGTCGAGACACCTACTTTTCCCACTACAGGAAAAAGGCGAATGTCCAAAGCTGAACGGAAACGGATGAAGAAGGAACCAAAGACATCATTATCTGGAACCAATAACGCATTCCAGATTTCAGCTGAATCTAGTTCCAAGAAAAAGAAGGACATGAGATCTTCTGATTTCCGTGATCCCTCGTTCTTCATTGAGAACGACTTCACGTCAAATCGCGAAGAAGCGAATCGCTCACGGCAGATTGAAGCAGCGATGCAACCTAGCAACAGTAGTTCAAATCATGGCGGGTCATCTATGATCGGAGCCGCTGCCAGATTAGAGGAGGCCATGCTTGATATTGTTGGTGATGAAAACGAAGAGTTGGTCCAACGCCAACGTATGATGAGATGGGACAAATCAAAACGGAAGTATGTTCAAACAACGGTTGGAGCAGAGTTGTCTGGTGATTCAAAATCGAAACGAATGCGCCTAGAAAGCGGTCAGATGGTGAAGAACGATAAGTTGAAGTTAGGCGAATTGTATGAAAAGTGGCAGAAGAAAACAAATCGCAGTATCGGACGGAATGGTGTGTTTGATGATGTAGAAGGCGTGAACCTTCCGTCGTCTCCTGCATATGATGGTTCGTCTCGTCGCAATAAGAAACACAAGAATGCCCACTCGAGTGGCGCGCGGCCTGACACGGGTGATGATGGAAGAAAGAAGACTGCGGTCCAAATCAAGAAGGAAAGGGCCAAGAACCTCGACAACAAGATCAAGAATATGAAAAAGTCAGACCGGAAAGCTTTAGAACAAAAGCAAAAGTCTGCTAAACCCAAAGCATCTTTCAACAACGGCAAGGACAATAAGCATTCTCTCTCTAGGAAACGCAAGTGATGATAAAGTACCTCATAATTTGCGAAATAATGGCATTACCACCCGAGCTGAACCACTTGTTGCCAAGATAATTGCTGCAAAGCATTACGCTGTTCGTTGTTTTGGCTGTCGGTCAGCAGGATATGCTAACGTAGAGTGCTATTGGCAGTGACACCAGGGACCGACGGGGTACTGTAGTGTAGAACGAGCTCGTCAGGTCATTCTCGAAGATAAAATAAAGTAGACAACGTGAAAAGGAGAATGGGTTGTTTTTGATGAAACCCCGATGGCTCCGAGTCGACCCGAAGCTACGAGCAAGCGCAGCGGCAACGGCTCCGGCAATAACAACTTTTCTGGGTGACAGTAAATCCTTTTCACCGTCAATTGACAGGGTTGGTGTGTCGAATGTCCATTGGTGGCGAAAGGACGTAGTTCGCGTTCCAAGCAGTTTCGGCGGCGCATTTGGCGACCAAGGCAGCGAGGCAATATAGAGCTTTGTACTCAGTCCCTGAGCATCGTAAAGTGTGCCAACATTTCTTGGAGCACTCAGCGACACAGGAACATCCGTGTCGTTCGCAAAACGCAGCTGAACTGCAATCGGGCCACCCGACCAATGCCGTTCTTGAATGGATGAATAAAGAGAAACTTGACAGAAATAGTGTTGATACCTTTGTTCGAGACTGCAAATCTTTCTCTTGGTCAAATTTGTCGTTCATGAAATCACGCACAATCGAGAGCCGGTGACCAACTTTCCGATTCGATCCGACTGCGCCGAGGTTTACAGCGCGTAAGTAACTTCCAACACCCCAACCCCAACCCACCATCACACTAGCGTGGACACTGACATGTTCATGAGTTTGTTTCGACCGGTCGTTCCATGATTTCAAATCAAGAGAACGCGTAGCTCCAGGGCATCTTCTGATCGTGAGTTGATGAAGGAAGAGAAATTTTGGAAAGTGGACATGCGCGATTCCCCCTCGGATGGAGGGGCTCCCCCGAATTTTTCGGAAATGAACGCAATGAACCCGTCTAGTCGGCATCGTCACCATGGCGTATGAATATGAAAGGTCAACGTCCACTAACAAAACCAGCAACGTTCCAATACTTCGTCAAGAATCTGGAGATTCTTCTTCAAGCATATCGTACTCCTTGGACCTCGCGTTCTTGGGATGTGAAGATGCCATTGGGTATGGACCAGAAGAACATACCGCCGCGCTCTTTCTAGACTTGATTGCTCAAGCTGCCGAATGTGCTCGTCATGACGTCTTATGGAGTATATCGATTCACGTCTACAACGCCAAGCTTCAGAATTATCCCTCGACCTGGAGTGAATTCTCTGGTGTAATTTTGCCTGGCTCTCTCTCTTCTGCCTACGAGGAAAACGTTCCATGGATTGACAAGTTAAAGCATGTGATTCAAGAAGAACTTGTTAGACAAGAGATCCCTACTCTCGGCATATGCTTTGGTCACCAACTTTTGGCTCATTCATTTTATCTTTACGGAGAAGCAGCAAAAATAGCAAACGACAAAGAGGCTCCCAATGACAACGAGGACATCAATCATACTGTTGGTTCGGGCAATGAAGGACCAACTCAATCCCTGCCCTCGGGTTACACCTCTCGAGCTGGAAGAGTGTCTTTTCGTGCTAGCCAAACAGGCCAGAATCTCTTAGGGAAGGAAGTTATTGACTTGTATGCGACACATGGCGACCATGTCATCAAATTGCCAGACACAGCGTTGTCTCTAGGGGGAGACAAAATTGTTCCAGTCCACGCGGCGGCATATTTCAGCACAACCGAACAAGCTCAACATGCACGCAAACGTTCTAAAACTCCTGACGAAACGGTCACACCGTATGCTATAACGTTTCAGTCTCATTTGGAATATGCAACATCGCAAGATGTTGGACTGACACGCACGTTGGAAATGATCCTGGTATGTTCATCTTGTGACTCTATAAAACGATTCATTCTCTCGTTATCTAAAATCTTCCTTTCCTTTCAGGATCAAATGACGAAACGTGGGGATATCCAGGATAACTTGAAACCTCAAATTCAACAAGATGCAAGGGATAGCTTTGCAGACGTTAAGCGTGACAGCATCGATACCATGGTGGTTAGTGGAAAGCTCCTTGGCTGGTTTCCGCCTTCGTGAACGTCGAAGAGGAAATAATTCATCTACAGACCGCGTCACGAGGTTGGGCTTCGTTTATTCAGACATCAACATTGTCTGAACAATTTCACAGAAGAACAACAACTAAGTTTGTCGAATAGAATGGTGTGCACAGGGTAAGGACGATTTACCGACTCAGGTAGGTAGCTCTGCCTGTTGTACGAGTGATTGACCGAAGTTCTGCCGTTTGCATGGATAGAGCAAGCCAAAGAGTTGGTCAAGCACTCTATGTTGATAGTGAGCGTGGAGTGGGCATCTACAACAAATTGAACAGATATGCAAGCGATCACCTTTCGCTTCACTCTGCACCGGGCGACTTCATAGAACAAGAAGTAAAGAATTGGTACATAATAACAGTATCCTCAAAGTTTCTTTGCATTTCTATTGGTAGTATGGCCCCACTTCATAGTGTTTGAACTACTGGCCCCTTTAAAAGTTCAGTCATTTCACGATGAAGCATACTAGCGTCTCCACCCAGTTGGTCCCAAACAGAAGCTGCCAGTAGCAGCTCCAGTCATAACGTCAAAGGCAATTCCAGCACAACCGCGTGGCTCTTCATAGCGGTCGGAATCGTCTCGGGACATATTCCTGCGAATCGGGGTAGCCGCCAGTGCAATGCTGCTGTCATCATCAACTCCAGGACTGGCAGGGCGCCCGAGGTCAGCTCTTGGAGGACAAAACTCTGGAAAGAACCGATCGGACGGAGCATTGACTGGTCGTGTACGACGGCGCTTGCTGTGTGCAAACTGTTCTGGAGAGTGTGGATGCACATTCCCGGATTTAACTTCTTCCCCTTGAAGACGCGGAAGTGTGGGAGGTGAAGACTGCTCTCGTGAAGGCGTTTTTTTCTCCTCCTTGCCCGGTGTCGATGCCGCTGGAGAAGTTACCTTGGAACTCTTTGTCGGAGAACCAGATTCACTTGCTGCGGCAGCGGCGGCCTCTGCTGCTTCTTGAGCTTCTTCTTGTTGTTTCTTCTTCTTCTTTTCCAACAAACTGCTCGCAGCACTCTTCGTCGCCCGTACATCCAATCCTTCACGAAGAGCCTGAGACGTCTTGGCCTCTGCCTTGGTGTCTCCAACTTCATAGAGTTCTCCAGTATCGTCATCCTTCTTCAGGAAACGCCCCCCGCGTTTTCGAATAATCAGAACGATAGAACGGGCCAAAAGCGGCTTCTCCTTGCGTCGTGCAAGCAAATAAGTCGGCTGAAACTCTTGAACAAGCTTGCGGAATCTGCGATTCCCTATCTGGGAGTTGGTTCCACCCCCGCGTCCACACAGGACGTCGTAACCATTTACATCAGCGAGGCTCTCGCAGATTGGTTTCTCGGACGCCTGTGTGACAGGTTCGGGAGGCGGGTCTGTGACATCAAAGTCTACCTCTTCGGCGGCCTTCGGAAGCAACATGTTCGTGGAGCTGCTCTTGTTCGAGGTCTTGGGGGTCATTCTTCCCTTCTTGTCCTTACCATCCGAATGGTATCCCTTTCTGTCATCTTCATCATACGAGTAAGGGTAACTTCCATGATGAGGCGGATGAGGATGGCCGGAATAAACAGGATGAACACCTGGGTGTCCATGGAAGGAGTCAGCGCGATAGATATCGGAGGGAGAATACGGAGTAGGATGGTACGCTCCATATGGGGAATCTGGAGGGAATCCATAGTAGCGTTGATCATCGAAATGAGGTGGAGGACCGGCTGCCGAATCAAAACTTCCCCATGATCCACCGCCGCCATAAAACTGATAATGCGGGTCACCATGTGGAGCCGAAGGCACAGGATGAGGAGGGTGTGGATGGGGGTGCGAACTTCTCGGGGTGGGGGGATGCGAACCATGCGATTGAGACTCTCGTGAAACATGTTCAGAGTCAAAGGAAGATTCCGTCACAACCGAGGGATGTGGGCGGTCTCGACCTGGGCTATGAGAGATGGGATACCGGCCCCAAGCACCATCATCATGTGGGTAATCCCCCCGTTGCGCCCTGGAGTAAGGGCCTTCACTTCCACCCCTTCGGATTGGGGGATGACTACGACCTCGTGACATGGCACCAGGAGTACCTGGCGCCATCATTTCTTGACGACTCACGGGGGACGTTGGTGGGTAGTGATAGTAGTTAGGAGGAGGCATGTTCCTTGACCTTGGAGTGTGTGGGGGACGGTAGTGCGGATCGCCCTTGTGGTTCGGTGAGATCACATTGACTTCTTCGGAGGAGCGATATCCAGGGTAGTTCACCGGTGGTGTATAGTGAGATGTAGGAGGAGGTGGTGGTGGCGGAGCATGGTACGATGGGTCCTCAAAGGAAGCCGCCGCAGAGTTGTACGGAGCGACAGGGTAGGGTCTACCGTGGTAATCTCCCGAATGAGGGGGCATCCCATACCCCCATGAACCAGAAGATTGCACATAAGGTTGTCCGTGAGGAGGTGGTGGAGGACCCGATGGTGCTCGCATCGCCTGAGGACGAACCGTTTGCGGAGGACGAAATACGGCTTGATCGTGAGTATTCACCCGACGGGGGGAATCCACCATGGTAGGATTCCGCTCATCACCAAGCACTACCTCAACGCCTTCCTCATTCTGTTTGTCATCGTTTTTCGTGGTCGGCTCAGCATTGCCATTCTTATTCGATTCTGATGGTGACATGACGTCGGCTGCTTTTGGTTGGTCTTGTTTGTTGGTTTGCACCTCTTCTACGACTCCCGAAGGCATCTTCGCGCTCCGTGTGGCTGTTCGTGTGTTGTGACTCGATGGCTGTGACAAGACAGGAAGAAAATGATCCTTTGGAGCTCCTTCTCCCCCAATCAACTTCACAAAATTCGTTCGGCAATATCAAGGAAACCGATTCCCAAAACAACCGCTTCAATAGCTCAACAAATCGACAAGATGATGGACTTGACAGATCAAACGTGGAAACGATCGTAACGCGTTCAAGACTAGACCGTGCACTTCTTTTTCAAGGGAGCAGCAGCGGGTGGAGCAATTGATTCCAACACGCCTTTTTTGTAAGTAGGAGCAAAAATAAGAAGAGTTAGGTTCGGCACAACGCACATGGAGCAAATTTTGGCTGGTGCCTGCGTCCGTCCGTTTAAGTAATTTTTCCGCGTGACGCATTCCATAACACACCAGTGTCTGTTAAGAAGTTTGTTAGTGCTCCGGTGTGGCCTACTTGTCTGTTTTCGTCCTAAATACTCCAAGCGCCGAGCGCCAGCCATCCGTTGACTGCAGATGTTGGGCGCAATTTTTGCATCCAACTGAAAGTGTTTGTCACGGGTTGTGCGTCCACTCTAGCGTGACGTTCGCCCAAAAAAGTGTAACACCACGAACACTTCTCGAACCGTGACTTGAAAAGGGCCTTTAGGGTGTGCTCGTGGGAACGCTTGTTCAACGTGGAAACACGTGTAGGGCAGTAGGGCAACTCTGCAAACTCCACCAACAACTCCACCAGAAGTTGAGTCCGGGAATTTCGGATGGTCAGTTGATGGGAGCTTATTTGAGTGGAAAAGGTCCTGCCCCAAGACCCAACGAATCGTTTCGAATGATACGAAGAGACGATAGCCTCATTACGAAACCGACATTCTGTCTTGCACACATTTGTAAGAACTTGGGTTTGTAAGCCATGATGCCTAGCACCTGATTGCAACTTTGACTTAGCGATTGTCTGTTGCATATCCTGAAACGAACATCCATCTCTCATTAGACGAAGAACACGACTCTAGCTTCATTGAGGAAGTACATTTATCCAAGTTGCCTCTTCAAGTTTTCTAGTGAATAGTCATTATCGTACAGTAGTTGTCGTGGTGCGTGATGGCTCAAACCCAAAACACGTTTACCGTGAGATGGTGGGACAATGTTTCAAATGCGTACGCACCAGCAATGGCAATCGTCGTAAGTCCTGCCAAATTGAGAAGATCCGGATCCACTAGAGGCTCGCCTTTCTCAATGGAAGACGCGCCGCCTTCCTTCAGCGCTACTGAGGACGTTTTCAGAACCATATCGGGTGCTTTGAAAGAGTTGATTGCTGTTGGTGATTCGGTTCCTGGATTACCAATTTCATACATTGTCTGCCCGTCCGCAGTCTGAACAAAAGACTTTGGTAGAGTTACTTCCACGTTGGCCACAGGAGCTGTTTGTATGCGAGTTCCATCCGCCAAGCCCATCATTCCATAAATGCGACCGGACAAACCGCCATTGGATTCAAACACAAAATCATCCAAATATGGCAAGATTCGGTAGGATGCATTTGGAGGACATTGAAAGCTTGGGTCCCCTGCAATTGATGCATAGCGATTGGCAAGAAAGGAAATTGGATAACCGGCCAGTTCGGGGACATCCTGACTCAACGTTCGCCAAAGGACGAATGAGTGGAAAGTGTTACTCCCTTCAACCGTCAATGGTGCCGTCACTGTGTAGTGTTTAGCCTTATCTCTTAAGGCCCATTCTTGAATATCCCCCCATGGCATACCGTCGTAGATAGTGGAAGGAGGTGATTCGTTCAAGACGGAATCCAATATTGATGTAGAGTGAGTTGCATTTATCGTGGTATCCATATTTGTGAAATCGGAAGAAGGAGAAGAAGACGACGATCTTCGCAGGTTTTCCTCGTTTGCCGTGGTGTCAACCCGTCGACTTCCCAATCCAAAAAATGCCACTGGATTTCGTTGTCCATCGTCAGGAATTTTGTGTCGACGTTGCCTTGCGCCCGTTGTGGTAACCGGTGTGAAAGCTGCCGTTGATGAACAAGACAACAGCGTAGCCACAACATGTTGAAACAGTAAATAAAACCATGTGATCATGTCTGTTTCAGAATCCAAGTGAGAATTGACAAAATCAATGGACATGGAGTTTGATGCACAGGAGCGGCGAAAGATACCTCTATGTATCGGCGACCAATCTGTGACCACGACACTCTAGAGCATCGGGTAAATCGAAGGGATCTCTGACTCTGAGGATGGATCAATGATTGTCTATTCAGGTCTCTTTACAGCTGTAACGAATGCCTCTAATGAAATCATGGCTGGCTGTTGAAGGCTATATTATATTTCTTTAGCTTGTTCCATCCTTCTATTAACCGCATTGATACAACTCAAAGTAGCGAGAAGACATTTTTCTTCCGTGCCAGTAATTTTGAGTTCCAGCGTGAGCTTGTGCCTCATTTTGGCATCTCCAAAACCTTGTTCCAATAAAGTCTTCTAATCGTTGGGTTCGGTGGGGTTGGCGTAACTGACAATAAAGAAGACAACAGCACCAACTACCGCCAAAGCTGCGAGGATAGGAACAGCAAGGATGGCTGATGTACCGAATAGACCTGAAAGCAAATCAGACAAAACCGTAGTGGGGTCCAGAGTTTCCACCGACAAATCGATTGAAGAAGATGGAAAGACCGATTCAACTGTTACATCTTCGAGTGAGGATAGACCCAGACCCAACGAGGTGCAACCTTGAAATCTTGACTTTTGGTTGATCAGGCCTCTTGTGGACTCAGCATTTGGTTGTGGGCAGATGAAACCTTGAGCACTGAAGTTCAAGAAGAATAAACAAAGCAAGAAATGAGCAACGAATCCTTTCATGGTTGATGGTGACGATTGTGTATGTCCAGGTCGCTAACAAAAAAACACAACACAAGAGAAACATGCGCAAAGCTCGTGACGTCACTTTACAAGCGACTTATATGCGATTGCTTTATCTTTAAGGGGGCCCCTCCGATTTTTGTGTGAGAAGGGGTGTACGATGTTGGATGAATTTTAATTTTATGTTTTGAGAACAACCTTTTTGGGAAGAGTGATACCAAAACAGGCAACATCCAGGAGAAATGACTGTGTGGATTTCGTATCTCTAGTATGATCAGTGCTTCTGATGAGCCCTTTGAGGATGAATTTGAAAACTCTTCGGAGACCGAAAACCAGCGCTCAACAGCCGACAGGAGAGGGAAAGCGGTGGATGATGTTCACAAGCTAGGCATGTGGCAGGGTGTCGCGTTGTTGACTGCCGACTGTCTTGGAGTTGGCATCTTGGCCTTGCCGGAAGATATCCACGTTTTGGGTCGAGCCTTTGGTCTTTTATTCCTTCTCTTGCAGCTACCCATTAATTACTATGCGGGATACATCCTGGCATGGACGGCCTCGCAAGTTGAGAACGACTGGTGGCAGAGTCCTCCAGACACGTATTCCCGCGACGACAACGACACTGAGCAAGCTCTGGAAATGACAGGAAACTTATCTAAATCAAAAGAAGATGATGTTTCGAATTCTGAGAATCCAGGGGAGGAATCGAGTGGATTCCACGGGTCATCGTCTCCCAATCTTCAACCACTTCGACCATGGAACAGGTATCTCGACCTAACTGATGCCAACGAAGAAATTGTTCAAGACACAGACCAACTGGATGCGAGTCAGGATCCGAATTCATCAAACATTGATGGGACGCTTGTTATTCCAGAGGATTGTGAATTGGAAGAGCAACCCGAGCTTCATCAATCTCCACAATCCTTTGCTCGTGAGCCACCACCAACGTTTGACTTGATTGGAATCTCCAGTGCTGTCTTTAGCAAAAATCAGCTGGATGAAATCAACAGCACTTCCATGGCGCAAAGGTCGTCGGGAAATAAGATTGGACGAAATGTAGTCATCCTACTGTACTATATGAATATTTTCTTGGTACTTGGGGACTACATTCTAGTCATGGCTCATGCTGTTGCTGCTGTATGGGAGGGCATGTGTATCACCACAGCGGGGCTGGTTGCTTCCATTCTCATGTTTGCAATTTGTCAACTCAATACAATGGCCCTACTCGGTCAGTACGTCTCCATGGCCTCTCTGGCAGCATTGGCCATTGTTCTCGGACAGTGCATTTGGGAAGCTAACCAGAGCCGTTCGGAAGAAGAATCAGATGTGAAGACATCGGACAAGACTGACCAGAGCCACACTGACAGTCATCCATCTGTGCTTAGAAAGTTCTCAGCCCTTGCTAGCATATGTTTTGCGGTAGGGTCACAAAAACTGTTCCTCAACATTCGCTACGAGCTTGCCGACAAAGAGAAAGATGCATCTCCGGTCCTCGCAAGGTCGCTAACTATCTACTTTATGGCTTATTTTGCGGTAATTCTGTTGGCAGGGCCAGGTAAGTGCGTTTCTCTTTGATGCCTGTTTGTATCGTTGTTTATTCTAACACTTCACTCCCTTTTTGAAACAGATCCACCATCATTTTTATTTGACACGATACCTAAGGGGTCGTGGAACAGACGTATTGCTGGCTTGCTCCTGTGGGGACACGTTGCTGTCAGTTATGCAATCAACTCGCAGGCACTCTGTTCATCACTTCAGCGTGTTATTTGCAACCTGTCCAATTCCTCTCGGAGCACTGGTCGACTGCGATGGCTTTTGCTTACTCTCATCATTGCTGTCTCTTCTTACCTTGTGGCGAATGGGATTCCCTTCTTTAAGGATTTGGTGGCGTTAATTGGTGCGGCAACCACTGTTCCTCTCACGCTTACTTTGCCACCAGTCTTGTATCAACACTGGCAACAATGGACCCGTCTCTCTAACATATTGAGAAGGAGGGCCGACTTTAGCAACAGCGGTGTTATCCAACGAACAACCACACGCAACCTGGAATGCATGTCTTCTTCAGCTCTTTTACTCTACTCCGTTGTCTTCCTCGGAATTGGTCTCGCCGGATCACTAGCTTCGGTGAAACGAGACTGGGCTGATTCAGGGCGACCTCCCTTCTCTTGTGATCAGTCTTGAAGCAGTTCAGCCTAGCGATGGAAGCAGAGCCGGATCGGCCGTTTCGTCCAAAATTTTCCCTGGCGACATGTCCCATCACTTGCTATCGTTGGACGACGCTGCTTTGAGACTGTGAACCTTTACTCAGAAACGAAGTTGTTTCACAGGATGCGAAGAGAAGATAGTTCTGCACAACGGAGACTCCGATGATTACAATCCATAGAGGTAGGTAGAGGATAGAGGAGCCCATTACAAGTAACCTTAACCTTAGGCAGTAGCTGCTCAAGCATGACCGTTGGTTATTGGTCGCACTTAATTAGATGTCCGAAGATATGTCCACGTGCTGTCGCTGCTGTATCTTGTATGAGTTGCGAGTAAGAGTAGCCTAATCCTGATGTCGTTGCCAGTTGGCAGTGACATCTTTTTTTCTTCTTTTTTTCAAAGACGCAAAGAGCGCAAAGACACAAGAATCTTTGGGTTCTCTTATCATTTTTGGTCTCATTGTTGTGCTTGTCCTTGGTCCTTGGGGATCGTTTTGTGATTCTCAGATTCTTGTTTTATTGTGCAAGCAGGACCATAAAAGGAAAGTGTAAATCATGTCCAACGGTTCTCCTCGTGCTCCTTCCCTTCTCGAGTCCATTGCCCTCGGCGGGGCTTCTTGTGTGTTTACAGTGAACTTCACGCACCCCATTGAGCTCGTGAAGACTCGCATGCAGGTTTCCGGTGATGGCTTGGTAAGTCATGCAGACTAATGTCTTCTTTCACAGCGAAAACCTACTCACTTATACATGTCGTGCGATGTGATGGTGCATTTGAAGGTACGAGTTGTCGGTGGAACATTCCGCAATGAAGGTGTTGGAGCGTTCTGGAAGGGCATTGTTTGGGCCTGGGGACGTGAAGGCAGCTATGCCTCGATTAAGTTGGGTGCGTACGCACCTGTACGCGACGCCATCGGAGCAGGGGGCAAAGATGCCCCGTTCTATTTGAAGTTCGCCGCAGGTGCTCTCACTGGAGGTGTTGGATCGATTATCGGAAACCCATTCGATGTGATGAGTGAGTTCTACACATTTTGAACGATTCTTCATGAATTGATTAGGGACACTAACTTGTGTTCTTCTACTTTCCTAGAAACGATTGCACAGGCTAACAAAGGGAAAAGTGTTGGATTAGCCACGTTGGTAGGTAATATGTACCATGATCAAGGCATCGCTGGTTTTTACCGCGGCGCCACTGCCAATGTCCTTCGTGCTTGCGTCTTGAACGCGACGAAAATGGGTTGCTACGATATCAGTAAGGGCTATGTTACCGACTTGACGGGTTGGAAACGCAAAGATCCCCGCACAGTTTTTGCATCTGGTGTCGTTGCAGGCTTTTTCATGACATGCACGGTTAGTCCTTTCGACCGTGTCCGTACATCTCTCATGAACCAGCCGACCGATCGTAAGATCTACAGCGGCTTCATTGACTGCTTCTTCAAAACCGTCCAAGAACAAGGTTTCTTTTCTCTGTGGCGAGGATTTGTTCCCATTTGGGCACGTTTTGCCCCCACAGCAACCATCCAACTTTTGACAATTGAGGCTCTTTACCAGGCTTGTGGATTCAAGACTTTGTAGAGAAGACGCAAGAGCGTGGCGAAGAGTTTCAGATCACGTCAATCAGAGGAACGTCGCGTGGCCAAAGTGATGATGGCGAGAGAACAGGTGCGAGGAAGTTGATCGGTGTAAAATGAGGTTTCGTGTGACGATGTAGTTCATGTTTTAGTTGCCTTTTACTCCTAGTATTATATTTTGTTGTCATTGCAGATCTAGAGTACTTTCCTATATTCTAGCAAACTACCGAACAAAAAACCTGTCATTGTCTCCTTTGCTAACATGATTGTCACTTTCGGCGACCAGGATGATGTCTCGTAATCTGTACCGGTACCGCGGCAATGATAGTTGCGTCCGTGAATGACCCCGTTCCGAAGACCGACACAGTCTATCCGAAATCCGAAGCTATGAACCATGCCGGAAATGGTAGGATTGAATGCGACAATGAAGCCCTAGAGAGCTTGCAAAGACAGCATTAACAAGATATATTTTTGTAGATACTTTTGCTCGTTGTACTTATCGAAAAGGGACTTACTCTAGCAACGTCCATTTTGTTTAACTGGACACAATGATTCTATCGAACATGCTTCCAACCAAACCAAAATTGTCACTAACCGACAAAATAGGTTTGACATGAGACATGAGAGCAAAACAGAATGAAGCTACCAGGACAACCAAATTGTTTCATGTTTTGAGTCCTGGGTACGCGTAAAAATTTTGTTGGGCTCCGTGACTGAGCCCACGCCTTCTCCTTACCCGCCGCATAACAATTATAGGTTTACTCCCATGGTTCGTGAGGTTCTCCATGAAACCTTGTCAACGGATTGCAGTTCCTCTCAACAGAAAGAGATCGGATTCTCAACATCAGGCAACGGATGGAGAAGCGCATCCGGAGCTCCCGCCATTGTCACGCTAGATTTTACACTCGAGCGTGGGAATGTATTGGGATTCAATGTATCAAGAAAAACCTTGTAGGGATAGATATGCTAAAGTGACCCGCATCTGTCCTTACAAGACAGAACGCGCGCCGAACATCACCCGTTGGGATAGATGCGAACGTATACATAAGAGCATGTTGGACCGTATTGCTCAACGGATATATGGTGTGTCTTCGGTCTTGTATATAAAAATGAATTTTCCAATCGGCACTCAAACCGCAATTCTTTGTGGAGTGCGCGCCTACTCGTACGTGTGTCTGCCTCCATGATTCCCCCACTTTATTCTGCACGACCCCGACAAGCACTAACCACCACCATGGTGAGGTTTATCCTTGTTTTGATAGCCGTATTCGGCGCACTGTCCTCTATCGACGCCCATGTCAGTACTGATACCTCTGAACAACAGACTCGGTTGCTGGACTCTTCGCCGTCCATTCCAGATTGTTGTGTAAACCGATGTAGATCCAGTGGGAAAGGCGGCAAGGGAGGAAAGAAGGATCGTTTCCTGACTGCCGATGAGGAACGCATGTTGTCATCGTATGTCGACCACGAATGTTTGGATTGTAGAGCCTGCTATCCTGGAGAAGACTTCCCACCTCCACATTACGATCCGCCATACCGTCCTCGGCCTCCTTACCACCGACCCCCTTACCCCGGTCGTCCTGGACACGGTCTCATGCCAAACCCAGGTGTTGTCTACCTGCTTGTAGTTGTAAATCCAGGTGGTTTTCCATACTTAGGACCTGGTGGACGGGGAAGAGGATCTGGAAGCCCCTTTTTCCCAGGAGGTGGACGTTGGCCATACTATCCAGGAGGCGGTCGCTGGCCATACTATCCAGGAGGCGGTCGAGGCCGACATGGTCGCCGCCGAGGAGGCAAGAAAAGCGGGAAAGGAGGCAAGAGAAGTAGTAAAACGAACTCTTCTTCAAGACCTGATTCCGAATGTTGTACCGGGAAAATGAATGATGGACACTTTGAATGTACTTCTTACTTTGGTGACGAAGATTGTCCTCACGGTGATGGACCTCCCATGTGCTCTTGTGGAAAAAGCCCAGAACTCGCCTGTTCCGACTCGACATGCCACTATGATTGTGAAGCCGCTTGTTCTGTTAACAATGGAGACAGCAATGGCGACTACTCCGACGTTATTAAGTGCTGTCTCGAACGAGTGATCCAACACTGTGAGAAGAAGTTTGACGACTATGGCACCTACCTTGGACGCACATGTAGAAGCTACTGCGGATCGCCATGTCATCCCACCAATGCTCCTTCGGATGATGATGGAGGAAGCAGTGGGGACGATGGTGTGATGCATGATGACTACTATCACGATGACGTTTACTACGACGATCATTACTACGATGATTACTATCACGATGACGTTTACTACGACGATCATTACTATGATGACTACTATCACCACGATGATGTCTACTATCACGATGATTACTTCCACGATGATTACTACTACGATGATTACTACGGTGGAAAGAAAAGTTCCGGCAAAAAGGAAGGTGGTGGTGGTGGAGGTATGTCCCAACTGCTGATGCACGATTGGTAAAATCACTGATTGTTGCCTTCCGTCTAACAATACTTCTCTTTGTTAAAAACAGGTTACTGGCCTGGTCCCCCACTATGGCCGGGCTACCCGCATCCTTCAGTGGTTATTCCCTGTGCAATTGTGATCGTACCAGGCTACGGTCCTGATGTTCCACCACCATACCAACCTCCTTCGTACGGCAAGGGTGGTAAAGGCAAAGGTGGGAAGAAGTCCTAGCCAGAATCTCTCAAACCTTTCCGCCAGTCCAAGTAGAGAGCGTACGAGTTCTTACAAGAACTCTTTTTCCCCGAAATGAGCCCTGACTTTTGAGATTCAATTCTTCACATGGTTGTCCTCTTTGGAACGGCAGGCATTGTTATACCGCCGCCGCCCTATACCACGTTTGCTCTCCAGTTTGTATATTAATAGACAGGTGTGCCTTTCGCGCGCTGTGCACTGCATGTCCCACTGTACGAATACATTAGTTGATAAATGTTTGTCCTTGTCATTTACAACAGAGGACTTTTTGTTTTGTTTTAGTGTAGGTCTGGTGTCTGGCTAATTGCATCGGAATTCGTCGGTCGACGTAGGTAGACCCGTAAATGATGAGTCGCGGCTCGCTGTGTAAAATTCGTGCCAAGCGCCAAGCCCCACAATAACCCAGAAAGACCCAGAGCCCAGAGAGCACAGGCAAGCGTGAGTCTCCCAACGACTCTTTCACTTTATAGAATAATGAGAACGAACGCAAACAATCAAAGTGATAAAGAACTGCTGGGACTTGGTCAAGACGACACGGCCATACCTCCTGGTGTGGTGGCTGCGTTCAACATTGAACAAGAGCTTGGTAGTAACCGTGATGACGACGAAGACTCCTACGACGAGCAACAGGAAATTGCCAGCCTAGTGGTAGCTTCAGTAAAACACAGTCGTCGACGCCAAACAGAGTCACAGGGGCAAACAGTTTTACAGAGCCCACGGCCATCGGAATCGACGTGGATTCGAAAACTCTTTGGGTCCCGACATTCTCTTCGAAATTTGGGGATGATTGTGGTGGCCTTCTCTCTTGTATTTGTCTTCACTCCGAGATCCAACCAAAGATCGTCCAAACATGTATTGTTGAAGAAAGTGAAGCCGCTTTTGCAGTTCAAATGTCCGGCCCCCTTGAAGAAGAATGATAAGTTTGCACAGTCTATGAGTCCTCCCAGTTCCGTTATGAGTAACAAGGATCGTGATGCTTGGATGAGGACATTCAGAGATGTCCCGTATGACAAGTGGGGCAATACCTACAGTAAGATCAAGTGGGCCATGTCTGATTGGAAAAGTTTTCGATTTGCTCCCTATCTTCGATCGAACTCCTCTATATACAATGCAGGCATGGGTGTCGGTTTGGATGCTTTGATGACACTGGAACTTTTAAGGGAAAAGAAAGGTCTATCTGGACTAACAGTTTATGGAAGCGATATTGAACAAAAGAACATCGCAGTCGCGAAATCAGTATTGTCACGATTCTTGGGCCCGGTTGGCGGAAAATATGGCACGTTGTGTACTGCTGATTCCACTCTTCTCCATGAATTCCTGATGGAAGATTCATTCGATTTGGTATTTGCTGGGAGGATTCCACCGCTAGCAAACCCTCTCCAGTTCTCTGGTGACAAAGCTGAGGTTGAACGAAAATACAATGAACTTTGTTCCGTCTCACCATCGAAAGAACAGGCAAAACAATTGAAAGAGTCTCAAGCCAAGCAAGATGAATGGTACAAAGCATGGGTGGTGGAGATGATACGGATTGCCAAGCCGGGTGCTCCTATAATAGTGGAGCAAGTTTCGTTGCCCTTGTGTCAGAACATGTACGATAAAGGGGGCGTTTCGCCCTCGTTCTGGAATTCCACTTCGGCTATTACGACTAAAGTGAAATATTTTCCGATTTCCACCTCGCCGTACAAGCTTCAACAGCAGAGATACCATGTGTTTATGGTGAAAGAGGAAACTGGAGATGACTAGCGTCCTTTGAATACCCACAGTCTTGGAATGATCCTCCGCACAGCCGCAATGGTGGGAAAGTAGACGCGGCACGGAGATAATCGTACGACGACAATTAGCAAAACAGGATAGGAGTAAACATAGACCATATAGATATGGAAAATTTGATCACGTCCATGTGAAACTGTAATACGAATGCTCTCAGCATCTTGCTAATCCACTTCAATCAGCATCTTTGAGTATCCTGGATGATCCATTACAATCGGCATATCTCTTCACCCAATATGTGTCGCGAGCAAGTGGAAAGAACAAGCTATGCACTCTTCTGCGTGTCATCAAACACAACGAATGGGGCCCCTACCGATACGATCCATGGCATCCCATGACCCTTGGAGAAACCTTCTGCTGCATAGATTTCTTGAATAACAAGAAAGGCAGCGATTGCAGTGGCAAAATGCCAGCATGGATGGAGCACTCTATTCCAAACCATCCACTGTAGTGTATCGGTGGGTTGTTGACTTGCGGCCTCACATCCGAGCATTTCAGCTATCCAACACCAAACTGCAAACACAAGGGTTATTGAACTCGTTTGCATTAACGGTAAAAGAACACAACGCTTGAACTCGGCTCCGTTCTTTCTGTTCTCCCACTTCTTGAAGAGAGCAATATAAATCAAGCTCAACGACAGAGTAACTGTGTAGGACGTGAACATCAGGTAAAAGTAGGTGAAATTGGCTCGGAACTGGACATACACCAGCGTCGAAAGGATTGCGGTGATGCCCACAAAAGTTCCAACGCCTGGAATACCCGAAAAGATGACGTCGAATGCACCAAAACTCGTCGCCGCTGTGTACCACAACATGGGCAACTCGTCGCCGCCTTGCGTCATGGCTGTGAGAAAGGAGTGAAGCAAGGTGGATCCCACACCAATCATGAATAAGGTGCCGTAGCAGATCATATATCTCGTTCGTTGCTGGATTGTGGTTGATCGAAGTGCACCCAAGGCGGACAAGGGAAGATATGCCATGATACTTGAAATGGTGTTGACTGGTTCGGCGATAAATGTTGTATGACGAAAGTCCGATTCGCAAAAATTGATGCTCGAAGTGACAATGTTTGATGACGTGTCTGAAGCGGTGTGGAACAAGATAATAGGTAATGAGAAGAAAAATGTTGATATGGCCATGTAGAAAAACAGTTTGAGACAAGTGTAGAATATCGACATTTTTCTAATCTTCAATGACGCGATGGTCTCATTTTCTGCTTGTTGCTTTTTTGCCAGCCGGGTCAATCGAGGAATCTCGACCCACTCCGCATAAGCCACCAAGCTGAGAATGGCTATGCTGGAGATGGTAGTGACGGTCAAAATGATCTGTTGTTGACTTTGATCCAAATTGGCTGGCATGATGGGGGTTTATTTGAGTGTTCTCAATAGCTCTCTTTGTGGGCAGATCGTATCTTGTGCACCTCCGCGCGTCCAAATAAATCCTTAGACGCGTTTTGGTCGTTGTTTGGTCATCAAAGTGACGTCTCCCAGTGAATGCGCTGTGTCCGTCCGAGTGTTTGTGATGATTGCGTTCATGTTGGTCGTAACCTGAACAATCAGCGATCAGCGAAAGACGAACTGAATGGGAATCTTGCAATAGAAGTCATCGCACTTCAACAGTAACAACAATAGTCGGTTCTTGACACAGTGCACCCGACGAGACATAGGGGAAGAAAGAGTTCTTGTCTCTCTGTTCTCTGTTCGCCCTTCCGACCGATCAAGATGACTCATATTTCCCATGGGACAAGAATCGGCTTTGTCATAGTGAACCTGATCGCTTTCCTTGTGATCTCGAGTGGCATACTTTCTCCAACCATTGTGTCAGCCTTCGTGCATCCGACGACAACTTCGGTCGGAAGCACAGCATGGAAGAAGGATATATTAATATCGCCGTCAACGATAGCACGTTTGGCCCCTAGGTCCCAACGGTTGCATCATCGCTATGCTGGTCCCATCCGACCTACTTCCATGCAGCAAGCTGCGGGGAATAGCAATGAGCATGGAGATGAGGTAGGTCTCCCTTCCAAAACAAACTCCTTGTTTTCTCGCTCAAACCGGGGAGTAAGGAAATGGATTCGCATGCTTCGAGGGAACATGACCTTCTGGATGGATAAACTGGCAGAATGGCGAGCCAAGAGACGGTTCCAGAGCTTGTTCCTTGGTCTTGTGCTGAGTTGTTCTGTACTTTTCGCTGGGAGATATGGGTCGCTATACAGTCAAAATGGTCCTGTAACCATGCAGTCATCGGGGGCTCCCATTGAAGTTGTTCATGAAAGCGCAAAAAATGATGCGATCATTCAATCTACGGTAGCTGCAACACGAGGAGGTTCAGCAGGAGAAGTTACCGGCATTCAACCGCAACGCAACAATGATTTTTCCATTTTTCGTCCCAAGAAGGGAACGGTATTAAACAGGATTGAGCATGGGGTTGAGGAAAGTATGGCTCAAGCAACAAAGGCCACTTCTCGTACGGTTCAGGAAGCCATGTTTGACTTGAATGCATACATGAGAGGACCAAAATCGGATGCTCTGATCCTGCTTTTGGCGACTGCTCTCATCACTCCAATTTGCAAAAAGCTTGGTACCAATCCAATCTTGGGATTTTTAGCATCTGGAATGTTGCTCGGTCCCAACGGATTTGGTTTTATTCGAGGGATTCATACAACCGAAGTGTTCGCTGAGCTAGGAATTGTTTTCTTTCTTTTCGAAATGGGCATTGAACTTAGTATCGAGCGGTTGATGCAAATGCGGAAAGACGTCTTCGGTCTTGGTTTGGGTCAGTTCCTTGTAACGGGCGCAGCGGTTGCCGGTGTTGGAGGTCTGGTGGGTTTGCCTGCGAATGCGCAGGTGGTTGTTGGCGGTGGTTTGGCCCTGTCAAGTTCGGCTTTTGTACTTCAATTGCTGAAAGACAAAAATCAACTGGCCACGCGGTTTGGAAAAGCATCATTCGGTATCTTGTTGTTTCAAGATTTGGCTGTCGTCCCATTGCTGGTGGTCACTCCCATTTTGGCCGGTTCTGGAACCGGCTTGGCAGCTGCCGTTGGATCAGCCCTCCTTAAAGCAGGAATGGCACTCGGATCGATTGCACTTGCTGGAAGGTTTCTTTTGAATCGTCTTTTCCGAACAGTTGCAGAGGCCAACTCGCAGGAGGCGTTTTTGGGACTTGTTCTACTCACGGTGTTGTCTATGTCCTTTATGACAGAAGGTTTGGGATTAAGTAATACTCTTGGGGCGTTTCTGGCGGGGGTACTTTTGTCAGAGACAAATTATCGCTATCAAGTCGAGGCAGATATTGCGCCTTTTCGAGGAATTCTGTTGGGTCTATTTTTTGTCACGGTGGGATATGAGATTGACGTAAGATTAATTGCAGCCAAGCTACCGGTTGTTGGAGCATTGGTTCTCGGTATCATGGGATTGAAAGCTGCAATTACAACGGCGCTGTCCCTGGGATTTGGGCTGAGCTTGCCGACTAGTCTACAAAATGGCCTTATTCTCAGTCAGGGAGGAGAATTTGCTTTTGTGGCGTTTGGATTAGCGCGGTCGCTTGGAATTCTGGATGCCCCAACAACAAAATTATTGCTTACTTCGGCTAGTTTGACAATGGCTCTCACTCCTTTAATGTCAAGTGTGGGAGCAAGAATCGCAAAGAAATTGGAAGAATCAACAGACTTCACCCACTATCTCGGCCAAGACGCGGATGCTAATGAGATCAAGAATAGTGATGAATTCGCGGTGGTGGTTGGTTACGGCCAAGTGGGAAAGATTGTTTGCAATCTGCTTGATCGCAAGCTTATAAAATATGTCGGACTTGAAATTGATCCGAACAAGGCAATTCAAGCGAGAAATTTAGGGCTTCCGGTTTTCTATGGAGATATTGGCCGCCAAGAGGTCGCTGAGGCATTCAATGTTGGCAATGCAAAGATTATCATTGTTTGCATCGCTGATAGAGCCCAAGCAACTCGCGTCGTGATTGCTTTACGGCGATGGTATCCCGAGCTCAAGATCTTTTGTCGGGCAGTTGACGCAGACCATGCGAGCCGTCTTCAGAATACGCTCAATGTGGCAGCCATGGTTCCAGTATTGCCAGAGGATACCATTATGATGACTCTTCCCTTTGGTGCTGCTGTGATGCGTTCTCTTGGAGTTCCAGTAGAAGAAGTAACTGCCATTATTGAGACCAAAAAGAGAGAAGTCCTAATGCAACGCAACTTACAGGAACTTGGGGAAGAGGCGATGTTGACCCAATTGGGAATTGGAAATATTGATTATGACGAAGAAGATCTTACAGTCCGTGAACAAATGATGGATAAAGCCGCTGCGGAAAGACGCCAAGAAGCCTTAGAAAAGAGCCCTTTTGTCGCAGAGGCAATTCAAGATGCATGCCCAGACAGTGTTTGCATTGAAGACGGTGAAGCTGGCGAAATAGAAATTATGGACGCCGTTCTTGTATCTGAGCCTGCTGAGCAGCTTGTCGAAACCCCGGAGCTGTTGACAACACCAGCTGCAATTGGGAACTCAACAGGTGAATCGATGGCTCTCGAACTGGCAACAGAATCCACAACAGTCGAATCTATTGCCGAATCAACGACAATCGAAACACAAGACGGGTACAAAAACACTGATGAAACCGACGCATTTCAATAAAAATAAAACTCTTACTCTTCTTCCTACATGTTAACTAAAGATTTTGATCAATTGTACATGTTTTCCGAGAGGAAGAAGCATGGGAATGGTAATGAGCACAAAAGCATCAGACATGAAAGGTTTCTGTATTCAGGTCAACGGAGGATTTCTGCCACTGAAACAGCAACTTACAGAGTTGCAGACTCTTGCAAATGGCCAGGCGTCACAGAACATAGCGTATGACTGTGCTTTTGTTACACAGTGGCTCCTATTTCAAGAGCCAGGTGTCGCACGTATTCCTCGTCGACTTTGCCTGTTCGTCCGAAACGAACACACATTTCGACGAGCTCTTTTGATGAGGCTTCTGCCATGTCGATCAAATACTGGTTTTGAACAATCTCGGGAGGAGGGCGAGACACATGAAGGAGCTTGTCATAGTAATGCGTCATCATGTCGTCATCCGATGGTCCATTCTTCTGGTAAGATTCAAACTGTTCCGCCCGGCACAACTCCCAAACCTCTTGGGCGGTTTGTGCCCGTGGTGACTTAGGACTGCTCAGTGGACGTTGGATCTCCTTGCTGTACTGGAAACATCGCACAACTCCGGCAGCTCCAACAGCTTCCAATCGATCCGACCATCGGGCAATCAACTTATACCAGGAGTTGGTGTCACGGATAGACTGCGGCACAAAGTTCCCATTTTCTGAACAGCCAACGAGCGAAATCATTTCGATAATGTTGCCATAACTCTCGGAGGGGACGCCGGCCTTGATGAGGATATCGAGTGCATTTGGGTATGTTCCCTTGGGAGAATCTGGGAAATACTTGTAATCATCAGTGTCGTGTAGTAGGGCGGCAATTTGTATTTCCATGACAACTTTTGACGACAAAGCTGGCTCGTGGCATGAAATTGCCTTACACGAGTGCTCATACACTGTCATGGCATGTGTGAGGCCATGCGATGCCTTGATGAGTTTCGCGTGCTTCTGGTAGAACACCTGCAGATACTTCAATACCAGGTCAGTATAATAGGAATCCGAACTTTCGACCACGTTGATATCGAGATTCAAGATTTCTCCACTGGGACTCCAGACATCCCCAGGATCCTGACAATCCGATGATACTGAGATTGGTGACACTATTGGAAAAGTTCTTTCATTTTCGGACAGAGCGATTGTATTTGTCGTATTGATGAGTAGTTCAGCTTTCATGGTTTCTGTTTTGTGGCTCACCTCACACTAAAGTTCGTTCCGAGAAAGGGGAGCGAGGAAGTGAAGCTACTGCGCCCGCGCGCCTTTGGTTCGCATGATCTTTGTAGAAATGTACCAGAAATGACGATGGCGCTTGTCCGAGCCGTCCACTCTGAGTTTTTGGCTCGAGTGCAGAAGAATGGCAAGACCAAAAATATGTATGTGCGACCGCATCTGGTCCCGTCGCGAGTCGGGAGTCGTGATGATGAGTCGTGAGGAGGCAAGAAAAATGAGACAAAATCTCCACGACATATGCAAATTCGTGTCTCACATCATGACTTTGCACCGTTTGAACCATGCCATTGCCTTCGTCTTTGGAGGTTACCAGGACTACGACAAGTTTTACACACCATCGTTACTGGACGATGATGGCGGCCTCTTCGTTGTGATAGTAGAGCGACTGGCCGAACGCGACAAACAGAAAGATACCCACAATGGTGATGATGCACGTTTCGACGATGGTGGAACAAAATATCTCTCCGATGAAGGCAAGCCCAGTGAGGGACTTCCCGATGTCACCAATATCGACGAAAGCACAAATGGCGATGAGGCGACACAGGCTAAAAGTTCGTTTGTTTCAAAGGATAGCGGTCGCAACGGTGCACATGCTGAAGGCCGTAAAGAAGACCACGCAGTGAATGGCGTTGACTTGGAACAACAAGAAGGGGCATGTGATCCCTATACAACAGGATCAGTGGCAGCTATACATATGACTGGAGAGGATGTCAATCCAGTACGTTTGGCGTCAGCTCATATTCAACTGAAACTTTTGAAAGGGCATGATTACAACATTTTTGAAGCTGCTTTCTTTTACAGCCCTGATGGGGACAGAGGAGAATATATTCTTAATTCACTGCAAGTCACGGTCACCTACCTGGGCATGTTTTACTTATTCTACTTTCTTGGCAACGAAATAAAACGAACATATCAAAATCGTGGAGATGTGTGGCTCAAGGACGACGACGGGCACGATAAGGAATGGGCTGGTATCCTGATCATCAACGCGATTGCTCTGGGATACTTCTTTTTCCTTTTGGGTAGAGATATTGATCGTGTTGCTAACTTCAATCGAAGGATGCGCAAGCTTTGCCCCTACGACAAGTACACAAGCTACCGCGTCAAGTCGCACCGTTGGTGGTCACTCTTCAATAATCATTGCGTGAATATTGTCATGGGATACAGCTTGTTCGTCCTCAATTTCTTTTTTGTGCAGTCTGTAAATGATATGGTGGATGCCATTCTGAACGCTATTGCAGTCATTTTTATTATTCAAATCGATGATGTCATTCCTCCGTACAAAAAGTCGGAACGAATCATCTATTTCTTGAACATTGAATACTTCCCAATCAAACCAGGATACTTGCTCGATTGGAATAACAGTGCAATCCACGGAAAACTGATGGAGATTGTGGAAGCTTACCTGAGCCACCCCGACCCTTCCAACAACGAAGTTAATGTCAAGAAAATCGAAGGAGACTCTGATGGCTTTTGTGAGACCGATGTATGTTATTTTTTTGTCAACAAGGCAGAACGCTTGATTCGCATATTCCAAGGTCGCTTGCCTGAAAATAATAGCAGTGCTAACAGGTATGTACATGAGTTTCAGCAGGTGATGTATCAAGTGGAAGGCGAGGGTGCCATGGATTTTCTTGAAGCCATGGCAGGATTTGAATGTGTTGAAGAAGAAGAGGAGGGCTTGCAGAAGCTCAATGTCTTGGACGACCAACGAATCAAGAAGACTGTTGTTCCAACCGTCAAGAGCAGACGGGCCTAGTGGCTACACCCGCATTTGGTTTGTTGTTAATTCAATTAGGCTAATGAATGGTGTTAAAATACTCGTGTTAAAAGGTTCCTGCCACCTCATACTAACTGAATGCTTGATGTGAGTGATCTAAATAGCTAGACTACCAAGATGACGTTTCTCTCCAGTCCTCAGAACCATTCCAACCGGTATCTCGATCGAAAAGTTCTGGGGAGCATGGGACAATGCTCCTCCAAAAAGATTACTGTTTGGTACCAACTTTTTCGTCAGTGCTGTGTTATCTTTGAAACTGAAGTCAATGACATTGATACACGCATTCTTCTGCTCCATTGTAGAAGCCTGAGCTAAGGGAATGTCTTGTATGACGGCCAATAGAATCCGTAGATAGGTGGAATGGGTAACGGCCGCCACGCAGCGAGATTCAGATGACTGGGCAGAATTGATCAAAGAGCCAAGCGCATTCTTGACCCGCAATAATATTTCTCGAAAGCTTTCTCCGTCACGAGCCATTCTCGTATCAATGTTTCCGACTGCCCAAGTGGAATAGATTGCGACCATCTTCGCCCGAACCTCGTCGACTGACACACCTTCGACTCCACCGAAATCAATCTCTCCCAGATCCGGGAGAACTTTCAACGTGGGAGCGTGAATAGATGATGGAAATTGCTGTGCAGCCAATGCAGCAGTTTGTTTTGCTCTTGACAGGGACGAATGAAATATGACGTCGGGTGACGGAGTTGCGTGGGAAAGTGCATTCCCTAGAAGTTGGGCCTGTCGAACCCCATTTTCATTTATTTCTGCATCTGTCCTTGATCCCTGAACAAGTTTAAGTCTATTGTACTCGGTTTGTCCATGTCGACATAAGAACAAACGAACGCAGTCGGTTGGGATAGGCGGAAGATCGGAAAGAACGTTTCCATCGGGATTTTCATGTCTTCTCGTTAATCCTACTCCTGTGGCCGCTTTCGGATACGCCCCTGCGAAAGATAACATACCAATGGCGTTGAGAGCATCTCGTCGATCTCCGAGAAAATCAGCTCCGTCCTCCCGTGGCTGTGGCACCTCAGATTCGGCGCTTCCCGGCCAATAAAGGTGATCGAGCTGCTTGCCACCCACAGAAGCGAGCGAGTTACCCAGGCAAAGTTCTTTTCGTTTTGCATGTAGGAAGCATGGACTAGAAACAACGAACGAAGGAACCAACGCCATTGAAAGGATGAGGACGCACGTTAAGACAATCCGAGGAGGCATCCTGTAGATCGACGGGGTCTCATTTTGAGTTACCTATTGGGGAAAGATGCTGATGGCCAAACGTGTTGATCGAAAAGATTCAAGATTCCCTTCTTGGTCGTGGTCCCGGTGCATTGTACCAGTCGCATACAAGTCGCTCAAGAAGGTGCGTCCAACACACGGCGTTGCTCCTCAGATGACGATGAACTTCTTCTGTGTCACCGGGTCATTGACAAGTGAAGTGGGTGAGGCGCTTCCTTAAAGATGATGGGAGGAAAGTCAATGGAGACAGAGACCGGTTTTCCGGAAGTGGCGCTGGAATGGATCATTCATCATGGCATTTGTTCAGATGTGGAATTGGCCCATGTGTCCAATGTTTGTGCTTCTTGGAGAAAAACTGTGGTCAACACCCTCTGCATCTCCACCAAAATTGATCATCTTTGCAGAAGAGCCTCAAACAGAAGTATTGAGTGTTCTCCATATTCCAATCGTCGCAGGTATCCGCTTCTCTTGCACAGTCTTGTTGATCGACTCTTGAAATGCTCCGAAGAACTGAATAGTGCAAATTGCCAGAACCGCTCGGAGACTGACGCAAGAATACAAGAAGAAGACAACACAGATGAAGCATTTTGTGTCGCTTGGTTTGCGCCGGAAGGAATTTTGGGTTTGCAGTTGTCGGAAAACCAATTCCATGAGGAGAAGACAAACGCGGAGGCAATTTCCACGATTTCTGCAACTCAACGAGAAATGGTTTCATCAGGCGTAGATGCCGACAAAACGGGAGTTATGACGAATCCGCCTCCTGCTTCAGCACGTTTTGAGTTGCAACATCAGTCGTCTGCTGCGACTGTGTCAACTTGTTGCTGCAGAATGACAAACATGGATCCATTCAACAGCTCCAATCATCCACCAGAAAACTTTGCAGTTGATGGCATGGACCATTCAAGCGATGTGGTGCTGGCTGAAGAATGGCGTGGATACCAAACAGCACACCAAGTTCTTCGCCATTTTGGCTACACACAGTCATTTTTGAATAACTTACTTGACTCACTCCCTCTTTCGTCGGAACGAGATGCTCTTCTACTATCGTGCTGTGAATGTCAACCTCTCGAGACCAATTTGCTTGTGCGAGGAGCTAGTGTTGCTCGACCAGAAAGCTACTGTCTATGCTATAAGCAGCAAGAGATTATGAACGAAAATAACCGTCCGCATTCCGGGACAATCACACCACTTTCAAGAAGCGCATCCTCGACCTCTCAGAATCAATTCGTGTCTGTCGGAAAGAGGTCCAGCAAAGAAGAAGTTCTTCACCAGAGAAGACAGCAGCAGAGGGAGCTGCTTCCCCGACTCGTTAGAGCATTTGAACCGAGCCTATCGAAACCTCCCGTTTCATTGCAATTCTTAAATGCCTCTGGCGACAGCGCGTTATGTATGATAACTCCACCTTTTGCCTGTGGGCCTATATCAGAGCCTATAACCTTCTTCTGCGTGGGAATTGCCACCGAAGATGGATGCTTTTTGTCTGGTCTCCATGGCCGATTTGAGCTTGCCCATGGTCATTTATATCCAAGCGACGATGTGGAGGACATGACTGAACTTAGTCCAGTTTGCATCGCGACTGAGAGATGGGAAGGAGATGACACCAAGAGAGTCCTACAAAGGAGAAACTGCGGTTTTAGTAGTGATCAGGCACCAGTATCTCAAGGAGTTCAAAGAGATGACTCCAGTGCTGAGAGCTACGGCACAGGCATATCGTCATCCTCTTCCTGTCGTTGCATCTTCCAAGGATCAGCCGACAAGATTGCCGAAGTTGACCGTGACCCAGAACTTTTGATTCAGGGCCAGTTGGGACCAGGTTCATGGCACTGTTATGTTGCTGTGTTTGACGGTTGCGACAGCAGGATACGCATTGATGGAATAGATGAACCTACCGAGACGTTTCCTTCAGATGATTTGTCTCCACAACAACTAAAGCCAACTCATGCCATGCTAGATGGTCTCACCATCGGTTCCGATCACTGCTTCGGTCTCACATTATGCAATGGGCAAGGTCCTGGTGGGGAAGGTGCCATCGCCGAGGTTGCCGTCTTTCATGGGCACATGCACGACATAGACATCGAAAGGATTGAAAGGAAGCTCATGGCCAAGCATTCAATAGAATTACCTGCACCAGATTTTCGCGAGTCAAATGAACTGGAAAGAAAGGCACATACTCTTCTTGGGCACGATGTCCGTTCAAACACTAATGCAAAACGCTTGTCGAACAAGCAACAACCTGCCGCTGTTCCACTGCGCTTTCTGACAAGGAATGCTGCTGTTGCGTGGGATCAGACGGATCCCGTGACGGGCGCTCCTCGAAGAATTCGTAAGATTGGTGCCAAGAACAAGGACAATAACACCAGTGATTGGTGACGAGCAAAAAATGGCGTTCGTGTCACCCCGTCTATAACCCTTATCTATTTCCGTGAAATGATTAGAAGGAAAGTTTAAGGAAATGGTTTGGATCACCAAAGGAAAATCGGTTGACGTCCTCCATGTGATTTTCCAAGCCGGCACAAACTAAGTGGTCACGGAAAGCATTTGACGCCCGATGATCAAGCCAACACACATCACTGCAGTAATGAAGATATCGCATGATTCGGAGTCGTTGACATGCGGGCTTTGCCCGGCAACGATCGCATACGATGAGCGGCAAGGAAGTCTGACGCTCTTTTGAGTCCAATGTCCAGAATGTGATATTGGCTGCATCTGTTCCCCATGTAGGACAAGCCACAGAAGTGTGACTCTGCGTTCCGTGCTTCATAAGGAACAAGTCAAGTTGTTTTGTTCCGGTGAGACCCTGAAATTCTCCAATATAAACAAACTTTGTCCCACCCATGTCGACGAACGCCTTCAAGGCATGGAATCCCATCTCAGAGTCAGGAGGAGGGTAAGAAAGAAGTAGCGTGCAGGTCTGTTTCTTCTGTCGTAATTCGCGAAACACTCTCTTGAATGACTCAAGTTGCCCACGCTCAACAAGTGAAAATGAAGGTGTGGCTCCGTGGTACTTATTTGTTTCTACTTTCTGTTTTCGATTGGTGTTGACAAGAGGGTCCATTTGAGTAGGAGAACAATCCAAAGCTCGAACCGTGACGCCTCGCTGTCTCAGCAAATATGCAAGATATCCTGTCCCCGCGCCCAGCTCCACGATTGTACTCTTGGAGGAGAAGTTTGCAATTTCATCAACATGAGATGATGGGATGGTAGCGTATGCATAAAGATGAGTCAGGAAGTCGCGAGCAGAGTTTCTCCATTCCTGCACTATTGGGGGAGCAGGAGTTTCGTGCTGCCATTTGCTTCCAGTTTTTGGTGTTTGAATCTCCCACAGTTCCTGTGAACTGCCATTATTTGGTACAGCGTTTCTAACAACTTTGAAGAGGACGGCTGTTTCAAGAAAACGAATCTGGTGCAAGCAAGTCAAAGCGTCTTCCTTCTCGTTGAGCATCAGTTCTGGGGCCATGATTATGTTGTATCGATTCATTGCTGCTTCATCCGACCCTTGTAGTGTTGAGTGTATGGAGCATTTTTCGACAACTTTATGCAAGTCGCCAGAAAGGTAGGCTTCCCCAAGATAGAAGGTTGGGTGTGGAATAAAGCATGGATCCGAGTCTGTATCATGACGAGCTGTCAAATCGGCATAGTATAGTTTGTAGTAGCAAGCATCACAGGATATAATCAGTCTCAGCATACGTAGCATTCCAGACGTCTTGTTTTGATCAATATCTTGAAGCTGCTTCAGTAAATCATTCCATGGCTCATCTATATGATCCCAATAGTGCGTTTTTGTTTCATGGAACATGCTATATAGTCGTTTCATCTCGGCCAGGGGTCGACTCAATGACACATTTTTCATTTTTAGGTTGTCCAGAATGTATATGATTGCTGTATATCTTAGATTGCGCAAACTCCAATACAGATGGAGCGGCCATGAATACTTGTCGAGTGTAATTGCTGACATAGTTCGGTGTCGAAACGATGACTGTCCGCATGATCTACATTGGCCGTCAACACCGTATTTCCAGCCCTTACATCCTCCTCCAATAAGTCGTTCCTTCAAAACAACATGGTCATTTGTTGGATTCTCCCTCAGAGTACGCAATGAAGTAAATTGGCCCCGTGATTGCAGATGCTGTGTCCATGCCAGTTGAATGGATTTATCAGTGTTTCGTTTCCTTCTCTTTGTGGATTTCGAAAAGGGCGACTTCTTCTGTTCACCAAGCGCTCTTTTGTCGTCCTTCTTTTCCACACCATTGCTGTCGGCTAACGCATCATAAGAAGGTGAACTAGTTCCCTCAGCCTTTGCAAATACATCCGCCCATGGATCCTCCATCACGAAGAGAGGAGTGAAATGACAGACTTTCATGACAGACTTTCGGATAAACTTTCAAAATGTAGGCTGACATACGGACAGACCATCCGGTTTCCCTCCATGTCACAGGTGCTCTTCCACATGCACCCATCAATAATAAAAGGGCACTCTACTTTAGCCCTTCTTGTCTTATCAGTGCCACTTCAACTTCATAAAGTTTTAACCCTAACTCTAAAAACGAATGTTTACCCGAATGTCTGTCATTTCGCTATTCAGACCTGAAAAAGTGAAATGACAGACTTTCCGAATGTCTGTCATTTCGCTATTCAGGCCTGAAAAAGTGAAATGACAGACTTTCCGGGTAGTTGTTTGACAGACATTCGGAGTTTCAGGTAGCTTTTTGACAGACATTCGGGAAAACTTTTTTCTTCTGTAGTATCTAGATACAATACTATAAGTATGTTCCCAACCAACTCCGAACATTTGGCATAATATCAACACATGATAAAGAGAATATTGCCTTTAGTCTTGATTTCTCGTCTAAATATTTCTATTTTTACCTATGTATATGCCACAGGAAAACGTCTACTTAGCATCCATGAATTTTCTCGGGCTTGTAAAGAAATGGCATCTGAATTTCCAAAGGTGTCCCCATGGTTACAAAGGTATTTGCACCCAGAACGAGCATCTGGATTCTTCCCTGCCTGTCAAAAATTCACCACAGAAGAGAAATCACGATTCTCGAGGCTTTCTACCTCGACAAATGCACAGGAAAATGTCGGAAAACAGTTTCAGTACTTGTTCATGAACAAAAATAGAAAGATGGGTGTTAATGAGTCCATTCTTGCAGCGTTCAAGTTTGTCAACAGGTTCGAACTTGATCGAAGACTTACAGCCAGAGGTATGAGTACAGCATATGCTCAATACCCACGGTCGGCTACTCCAAGGAAAAAAAGACATGTCAAGAATGATGGTCGAGCACCAGATACTAACAAAAGTCTGAGGATAGAAAAACCTATTAAAGAACAAAGAAAACAAAAGAAGCTTGATTTACAGAATATCCCAGATGAATTGGTTCCATCATACGAACAAGAGAGCAGAGACAATGAGAACACAAGTATGCCTCAGACACAAGAAGATAGCAACAACAACAAGAAACCAAATCCAGCCAGTACTCCTCCAGAAATCCACAGTGAACAGAGCAATTATCAAGACACTCTCTGTGTGAATGATATGATTTATCATAGTATGCTTGGTATCGATGTTGTCAAAGACTTGAGAGTCGAATCACACAGGTCAAGGATCGTTGAAGTGAGAGCACTTCCTGATGACTCCTCTGATGATGATGACGATGCCATCATTGTGGAGACAGGTCTTGGCTACTTCGGTCTACAAAGTGATGCAGTTGTATCCAAAAAACCAGACTCCAGAGGAAAGGCTATAAAATACTTTACTTTAATCCCGGGAGTAGACAAGACTCCTGTTAGTCAGACTTTGTTGTTCAGAGCTGCTGAACATGCATCAGAAGAGATGGAAAAGGAAGCATCTCAATTCAGTTTTACAACCAAGGAACACATATTCCGGGGCCCAAGATGGGGCATACGTGGAGTTTTATCAAACAGCTGCTCACTAGATTGCTTTCTGGTTTTATTCTACGTACCATGGCATGTTGGGCAATTGCATTCTTCGTACCCAGAACTTGAAGTGAAAGACAGCTTCTTATCTCACACCTTTTCTCAGTTGATGGAAAACAAATACGATGATATACGAATGCGCTGGATAAAAACATTGCTAAAATCACAGTGGGAGGCCCATGAAATGAAAAGAATGGAGGGCTTGGTAGGATCTGTTTTCGATGCATATGGGGAAACTGAACGATTCTACAATTACTCAGAACTGTTGAAAGACGAAACAATTTTGGAAACCATCCAAGGAATTGAGACTGTACATCCCCTACAAGTCAGCATCACAACCCATTTCAAAAACAGATTTGTTTGTCGTCGAGAAGGGGGTTGTCGAAGAGTCAATCAAGAAAAAGAAAATACTGTGCAATATAGCACATACTGTTTCCCAGCAAATGTCGCAGCCCCTGAATCTCTGTTTGAAAAATTATTCCAGTACATTGGGCCATGCAGTACAAAATGGCTGACTGGAGTCAAATGTGAATGTGGTTCAGACACTGGCAATATTGGAACAGCCCGTGAAATCAAATGGCCACATACTCTGCTTTTAGAGTTTTGGGATCAAAAATTACACAAACATAACCCAAATGCCGTGAATGAAATTCCAAGAGAGTATACCATTGAAGGTAAAACATTGATTCTGCGAGGTTGTACAGTTTTTGACCGCATTCGGAAACATTTCATAGCATTAATCAAATGTAACGAAGGATGGATACAGTATGATGGCACTCCTACTTTCCATTTTTACTCAAATGAAGAGTGTAAGAATCTCATGACAAGTAGCATGGAATTGAATGTGGCAACATATGAAGTGGTCGATGAGAAAATGGTTGATACTGACGAATCAGCAATTGAATGGGAAAAACTATTGGAAATGGACAATGTTGTGAGACATCGCATGACAAACACAATGAGCATGTCGAAGTCTTTGAGGCAGCTGTCTCAAGAAATAATAGGAAGAAAAGAAAAGAAAAATACTGACGATGTCAGAAAAGAAAAAAGGAAAAGAAGTAACTCGGAACAAATGACTATTTCTCATTGGAGAAGTAATCAACCAAAGAGTGCATCAAAACAACGAATCCCAAAAGGGTTCTCACTTCGACAAAAGGTACCATCACGTGGTAGACGAGCAAAATGTGCAGGCTGCAACAACTTGATTGAATATGAAGATTGTTGCATCAGGCACAGGTACAGAAAAGTAGAACAATTTGAATATGATGACGTTAACAATTACCATTGCCGAGCAACATGTCTAATGAAGATGAAACCCGAACATCTTGTCATGTTTGTGGATAAAAAATGGGTGGAACCAGACGTTGTTCGTGTTGTGAAAGAAATTCAACATTTCTACAAAAATGTTTAGCAAAGAAAAACCAATTGTTTGTGTAGCAGTAACTATTTACCCTCCGACTAGATGTCCGCTTCTTAGCTCGTCTGTTCGGGCAAGACAAACCCAATCTCACAGACAAAAAAATGAATGGAAATTTCACATCCATCGGTGGAAAGGCTGGCGTGATGTGACAGTTGGAAGATGGCAGGCGTTCTGCTCAACATGACTCAAAATAGTGTTCTCAGTGAGTTAACGGGTCACAAAATCGATGCAGGCAACAAAACGAGGCAATGACCAAACCAACACCAAAAACGGCATGCTTCGTCCCTGGCCATCTCATCTCATCTTTGTCACTGCACATCCATCATGGTAAGTTCTGGAATGGCTAATACTTGCATTGGAATGGACAATGTTTAGTTGTAGGCTCTCACTACGTTGCCAGTTGCCATAGTGTGTCATTTGTTTGTGCCATGTAACATCCATTTTGGTCGATGCCATGTGGGGCTGCTGGCATCATTTGTAGGATTCTTATAGGACAAAATAGAGCTATAGACCTCAATTAGGAGTAGGTAGGATAAGTGGAGGAAGCCATCCATTTTTCCTCTGCTGTCGCTCAGTTTGGGTCTTTAGTGGATTGTGATGTCGACCTGCTCCTGTTGTTCTTTTCTTGTTGCCATGAGCATGACTTGTCTTTCCCAACAGTGCAGGGGACTCTACACTCTATATGCTCCATAACGCAACTAGAAAGAGACGTATTCTAAAATAGGACTGTATGTGGTTGCAAAGAGACAAGCCTACGACAACGGCACGGTGTTGTGGAGGAGGGTTCACTTTTAAACGGACACTAACCACTAACACTAGAAACAACCACACTTCGCTTAGAAAAAACAAAGAAAGGATGGCGGTAGAGCAAAACACTATCTATGGTCTATATGTCAAATGTCCATGGTGTGCAGATGATGGAGAATGCATTGTGATGGTGCATGTCCATTGTCGATGTCAAAAGGTGCGTGGTGAAAATAATGTGGGTCGCAACTTGGGACGACAATCAAGAATGGGGAAGACCAACGGTCAAAGTGCGCACGCCTGCTCACAAAATTTCAAAAGGGTGATCCAGAAGGCCGGCGTGATCATTTTCATTTTGACCAGAAATTTTCTTCTAAAACGCAAAAAAACCAAAATTTAAATGGTTGGTCGCGGAGAGCGGCTGGGGGGCTAAGAAGCGGACACCTAGTCGGAGGGTTCTATATAGTAACATTCTTTATCAAAAAAGTTCTGAATTGTATCACGTAGGAGCACTCACAGTTCGGTGCACAGTAGGGGCACATGAGTTCGGCAAAGTGCATACATCTGTAGGATATAATATTGTTTGGAATAGTCATCTTTTCATAAAAGTGGGGCTCTAGGTTGGCATACCGTCTGGTATGCTTCGATGGGGTAGAGTTATGGGACTTTTGTTTGGCACTCTAACTGGACAGAAAGAGGGCCTAAACGTCTGTCCATGGCTGGTATCGAGTCCTATTAGAATAATGTACATGGCAAATGGAAAAGATGCCCAATGAGAAATCTAGTACTCCAAAAAAACTATTTAGCCGAAAGTCCCTCTGAATGCTGAAAGTTTATCCGAAAGTCTGTCATCACGAATACCCTTCGCGGATGATTGGCAATAGAAAAGATGCCCCCATCGGGAGCCTTGAGTCGCGGATCCGTTAAGGTTAGTCATCATCTTACGGGACCGTTTGCCGTGATTCGTGATTCGTGATGGGGAGGTCATGGTCATGTGTCATGGTCATCATGTGTCGTTGTCGTGTCATTGTCATGGGGGATATTTTGCTGGGGGCGTTTACGCGGAAAGAACTCCTGTTGGGTGTTGTTCGTGGCGGAAGCACCATGTCCATCGGTTCGAGGACCAAGCAATTCGATGCGGATGCCATAAAACATGGAGAAACCACTCAATAGTCAGGACGAGGAAATTGAGGTCTTTGACGACGAACTCAATAAACCAGAGGGCCCCATGACGAGCAGGAAGTCTGTGGCAAGCCAGCCGATGGGAATGAACTCCGATAACAAGTGGATCTTTCGACAGAAAGATGACGAACTTCTGGTTTTGGTTTTGTACAAAGTGTTTGCCATGACAGCAGTCAATAACATTGACCAAACATTTTCAATGACCGTGGGAGAAGAGATGGCCATCTGGTTGTCCGAGGAAGAGTACAACAGGTTTCTTGAAGATCCCAAATCATTTGAACCTGACTATATCCCAGAAACTTTCCCATACAATGGCACCGAATGGGAGTGGGACAGCCATCTCATGACAACAGACCGATGTCGCTACTATGTTCGTAAACTTGTGAATCATGAACCAGACTACGGCAACAAGTGCTTTGCATGGTTTCAGAGACAGGGGAGAATAACGTTTGACGAGCCCTTTGAACTGGAGAACTTCCCCTTTGATGTACAGCCCTTGACTGCAATTATGCAATTTCACAGCTATTTCCACGATCCCGACATCAAAATAAAGATTCGACCCTTGTACGGAGGTTGTGCCTATGCTCGTCGTTTTGTTGAGCCACAGGGGGAATATAGAGTATACAAGGACTTGGCCGTTTTCGAAACTGTGGAACGCAATATACGATTTCCTCAAGTGAGATGTACTTTTTGCATCCGAAGAGAGTGGCAGTTTTACTTTTGGAAAGTTGCCCTGGTGCTTTCTGTCATATCTTTGACATCAGTACTGGCTCTTATCGATTTTGACAGCTTTCTGGATCAAACAGGTCACTTGTCTACCATTCTATTGACGGATGTAGCTTATCTGTACATCGTCAGCACGGTAAGGAGCGAATCTTCTGGATCAAAGATGACTGCATCTTTTGATGAATGTCCCCTCACACCTTGTAACAACTCAGTACATGCCAAACAAACGGTATTTGACCTTGCTTGATAAGTTTGTCATGTGCAATATATTCTTTGTTGTTGCCGTGTTTGTGGAGGTTGCAGTCGTCGAATTAGTCGGCGGTAAGGAAACTGCCAATGAATTTGTGGGTGAAAGTGATTGGACTCTTGGGGACTTTCTGTTGCTGATAAGCTTTTTGGCATGGGTTATCATGAACGTTGGTTTTGCCCTTCAGTCCTACGCAGTCTATATTCACGAAAAAAAGAAACTTGTTAGTTTCAAGGAAAGGAGCTTTTAGTTTCAACTCTCTGTCCCTCCGATTAAATTTAATCAACCAATGTAGCCCGATGTCAATGGTTCTTACATCGACTGAGAAAAGGATTCATAGCATATGCTGCGTTGCCTGTTCTCCTAGATGAGATGTGAGATAGGAAAGAGGTGGAACTACTGGTACCTAGAACGTGATTTCTTGTACTTGAGTTCGGAACTGCTTCTGCTCCCATCACTCTGGTGATGGTTGCTGGCAAGGTTACCCGTGGCACTGTGTTTTGTGAGGGATCTGTGGTCGGCCCGCGTACGTGCACGCTCCCAATGCGGAAACACAAGATCAAAAATAGGCAGGCGCTGTGAGAGCAATAAGCAAAAACCAAGACAAGATTAGTTGACAAGGATACGTTTATCGGATCTTGTCAACAAACTTGTGAGGATACGTTGAGTCATGAACATTGGAAATTGGAACATACGATCCGAACACTTTTTCCGAAGCAAAGTTGCCAGTCTCAGCTCAAAATACCGAATACTTGCTTGATTATTCACACGAAATTGACCATGTTGCGCTTGTTGATCGCTGCTCTTACCATGGCGTGTGCCTCGGCCGCGTCTCGTCAACAAAGGAAGCCTGGACCCAAGCAGACGAAACCGGTGCGGACCCGTGCCCTTCTTCCTCATGACGCCACGTTCTTTGACGAGTTGCGGGGAGCCGACTCCGGCTGGGTGGAAATTGAAGATGGCGTCCTCATGCAGGTAAGTGTAGCTTTCGGTTCGTTGTTCTGTTCTCGAAGCATGTATCATGATTGGCTTCACTGACCGATCGTTGCCTCCTCTAGATCATTTCAAAAGGCTCCGATCCTGATGCTGAACCGGCCGCCCTGAACAAGGACGTCAAATGCCACTTCAAGGGAATGTTTGTTAACTCTACTGTCTTCGACGCCAGTCACGACCGCGGTCAGGGACCGATGCAAGTTCCTGTGGCTCAGACCCTCCTAGGGTAAGTGTTTGTCACATGAAAGGGTACAATATGGCTGTCATGTGCGTTCTAACTAGTTCATGGCCATAACAGATGGCAAAAGTGCCTTCCGTTGATGCGTGTCGGAGATGTTGCCAAGTGCTGCCTCGAACCACAGTGGGCTTTTGGTGACACTGGAGCCCCGCCCTATGTTCCTGAGAATACTGCCGTGTGCTACGAGATTACCCTTGAGGAAGTTCTTGACGAGAACCAACACCACTACATTCACCCAGACTACGCTGACTATGCTGAGGAATACGAAAAGTTCTTGCACGAGTACGCTGCCAAGCAACGCGCTAACCAAGGCACTGAACTCTAGATTCGTCTCCGAAAGGAAACAAAAGCTACACAGCAAACTCCACATGGTGTAATCGCCACGTAGAGTATGTGTCGTGACTGAAATTATGTTTGTGCCTGAATAGGCGTTATCCAAATGAAACAACTCACTCATACAAATCATATATGAACTTCTAATGTCCTTTAATATTCTCATTTATTCTCATTTATTCTCACTAGATCGTTCATAGTTGAGTAAGCTTTGCGAGCTTTCTTTCCTTCTTTCCTGCGTTTGCGGAAGAACCTGCGAAGGAGTTCGGCACACTCGTCTTGTCGAACTCCAGAGACAATGTTGGAGATATTGTGAAATGGATGGTGAGCCATGTCCAACATGTTCATGTGCGTCGTCACGGCTCCCAATCGTAAATCCGGTGCACCAAACACAATGGTATCCACACGAAACGCTTGGGCGGCAGCCAAGCACATGGGACAGGGCTCCAAGGTGGTATACAAGGTGGTATTGTACAAGCGCCAATTGAAAAGGCGACGCGATGCTTGACGCAACGCCAACAATTCGGCATGGGCCGAGGCATCAAACTGCATTTCCACGCGATTGCTTCCATTGGACACCACTTCGAAATGGATCTCATTGCTCAAGTTTTGGTGATGGCTTGTTTGTTTGGCCCCTTTGTCAAGGTTCCAAGTGGTACAAGTCGAGTTTCGCACAATAATGGCTCCCACAGGTACTTCGCCTCGCTTGGCGGCAGATTCTGCTTCACGAATGGCCATGCCCATGAAGAAGTAATGGACCGGATCCATGGTTATGGTATGGTTCTGGAATGATGAATCACTTCTGTTTAGATGTTGTGAATGACTGAATGCTGTTTCCTTGAGAATATCGGACAAACTTGTGCTAAATAATGAAATGTTTTCTTGTCGTAGATTCTCAAGAGGAGCTCTGCTTTGCTCTACGTCATTCCGAGGCAACCCTCGCCGTAAGAACCTCGGAAAAGGAACAGTCCATGCATGGTATGATGGAAAGTGAAAGAGGCCCAAACTGAGGATGACATAGAACAATGGTAGCTGTGAGAGCAACTGGTGGCATTCGAGCATGTCCATACCCCAATCCACGTCAAGGATGCACCACCACATGAAGGCAGGGATCGGCAGACCCCTTTCGCACCCATCAGTCAGAAATTGGATCTTTTCTTGCCCCGCCTGGGTGTACTGTCCAGAAATCTTCACCACATCCACAATCCACATGTCCGATCAACCATCGACAAAGAATGCCGTTTGCTTCCCTGATCGGCGTTGTGTTCGTGTTCAACCTTGTCTTAAACTTCGACAACATATCAGTTATCGGAATGTCAGCCGCATCGTCGTCGACCGCCAAGAAGGCTGGTCTGATTTTCTTGCACGGACTTGGGGATGGTCCGAGCGGTTGGCAAGCTCTGGCCAAGCAACTTCCAGCCCTCCAACCAAGGCTCGGTGATGTTGAATACGTCTTTCCTCAAGCACCGACGATACCGATTACTATTAATGGTGGAATGCGTATGCCAGGTTGGTTCGATTTGTATGATTGGCCTATCGATGTCGGAGCCACAGACGACAAGACTGGAAAACTCTGGGCTATCGAGCAAATGGAAAAGGAGATTGATGGACTGGTGCAACGTGGAATACCCAGAAACAGAATTGCGGTGGGAGGATTTTCCCAGGGTGGGGCCATTGCTCTCTTGACGGCTTATCATTCGTCGCCTCCCGAACACGCTGCACGTCCGCCTTTGGCAGCCTGTGTCGCATTGAGTGGATGGCTTACCATGACAAAGGAGATGACTTTAGCTAATGGCTCCACACCACTGTTTTGGGCGCATGGTGAATACGATGACAAAGTCTTGTTCGGACATCAAAAGTTCGGTATCGAAAAGCTGAAAAACGATGGAGGAGCTACTGACGTTACATCCAAATCTTACAAGATGGGCCATGAATCAAACATTCAAGAGATCCAGGATCTGGCCATGTTCCTAGATCGAGTCTTCTTTGGACAAAGCAACAAAGATGAGCTATAATAAACAGCCTAAAATGGAGGAAACTTACCACCAATATTCCTCCAATTCTGTAGTACCCCCAGCGGAGGGTCAGTTAGTCGGGAGTGAGTCATGCATCTTCGATGCATTCCTATGTACTCACCCCCATGGCGCGCTCAAGCGTAAAACTCTAAACCACACACGGGTGCTGGAAACCTACTCGTCGACGGCGGTGAGTGAAGGAATTGAAGCTCTCGTTACCACCAGAGTAACAATCATGCCGAAGTCGGCTGGACCAAATGAGACACCCTCAATTCATTCACAGACAGGACTGACAAGGAATAGAAAATTCTTTGGCGCTGGATCCGATACGGACATTCTCACGGTCCTCGACTCGATCCTTTGTGTTGGCGTTGAACAAACTCTTGAAATGGAACATGCGCAGTAGCAGTTGAAAGCAAGGAAGCAGTCGAGGTTTCCAAGTAGTTTGTAATGCATCGGGAGATTGATTCTGGTTTCCTTCTCGAATGGTGAGCCTTTTTGTTGGTTTGAATCACCTGCTCCTAGGTCTAGCTCAGATTACTGAGCTGGGAGAAATTTCCTGTTAAGGACTTGCAGAACTAGGTTCCATTCCATACACCTCAAATGTGTCAAAGCTCCATGCCGACAATGACTTTTTAGCTGCCGTAGAGTTTGGAGCTTTGAAATGTGGCAGGGTTTCCATGGGGACGATGAATGCGAATCGGACCGACTGGAAATACAATGGATTTGTCGGGCGCTGAGCAAGATTTTCCAACAGCACCTGTAGGTTGTGCACGTGTCCGCTATGGGTGGTGGCAATTGAAGCATTCCAGGCAATTAAGTGCATTGCGTTGTTTTGAATGGTCAGGTAGAGACCATCAACTTCAGGGTAGTTCCAGACTGGAGCCTCAACCATTATTCCAGTGTCCCGCTGTGGAGACAGTGTCAAAAATTGTTCCAACGTTATAAAGGAGTCACAGTTCCAACTCTCCAAGTGCACCGAGCTATTGTTTTTCACTTGAATAGACTTACGGTGCTCCGCTTGTGCCAATACATCCCACTCGAAGACGAAGCCACGCACAGAAGGGTTGCTTCGAACCCATTTGGAGTTGTACATTGCCACAATTGCCGATACACCAACCTTAAGGGCAATAAGCTTGACAAGAAACTTGCTTGCAATTTCATACTTGGGCAATGTCCAAACTCCCAAACCCGGTGGATATTCAGCAGTGATATGATTCATCGCCAAATTACTTCGCTCCCCCATAAGACCACGATGGACAAGATCAGCATTCGCAATTGAATCTGCATAGAAGCTGAGATCTTGATAAGCCTCGGCGAAGTTCATAGAAAACAGCCACCGAGCAGAACCGCCAAAATGGAAGAACTTTGCCGCCAAGGCCTCCGCAGCCGTGGCAAAAGTCGAAGCAAGGGCCTGGTTCATATCCGTTCGAAGCTGATCTTGTATATTTTGAGGAAGCAAGCTCAGAAATGAACTGGCTTCACCCTCTGTCCACGAGTAGTGGTTAAGGAGGTCCATGCGAGAAGCAGCGAGGTCTTCACCGCCGACGCTTACTTGCTGGCTCGTCACCCAAACGACTTTGATGCGTTTTTTGAAGGCTGTGTGAGAAACCTCCCGTGCTTTGTCAGAATTACTCTGTCGTACACCATCAACCACAAGGAGTGATACATCGTCAGGAAGAGACACCTCGTCTATATCCGTGAAAGCGAAAGCTCCATCGACAAAGCGTATCGCTATCGAGGTGGTTTCAAGCCGTCCAAAATGAACCCACTTCCCCACTCTACCTGGATGATCATGTAGATGCGTAAGTAGCCAAAACCAAACAGATGAAGACTTTCCAGTTCCTGGTGGGCCCCGAATGAAGCAATTGCGGTTCAAATTCAGTTGCGCGAATAAGCGTGAAGTGTCGTTGCGAACCATGAATGGAACAGGTCCTTCGACAATTTTCAGACCAGATTTTTCCATATGTAGGACAGAAAGAAGCGCTCCTACGTTCGGGACAATAACCATGTTCAAATTTGCCACTTGACGATGTCCCCAAGATATAATCCTGTCGCCCAACTAACTGTTGGGTTTGGGTTCGGGCAAAGCAAATATTTTATACGTTTCTGCTACCTAGACTACTCCTATTACTTACTCCTACGGGAGGGAACTTGTTGCAGCTACCTAATCAAAATAAAGGCCGTAGATTTCAATTTCGCCACTATCCGTATCAATATCAACGCCTTTCAGCGTCAACATCATCTTCTCCATTTCTTGCGCAATTTCCCTCTTTGACAAAAGATTGTAACCTTTTCTAAGATTGTGGCGGATCGACCGACCATCCAAGTGTCGGAGGAGACATGCACAACGCTCCCATTCCGCAGAGACGTCTCCCTTGATAGATCATTAGCTGACACTGAGTCTGGTGGCACCTGACACTGAGTCTGGTGGCACCTGACACTGAGTCTGGTGGCACCGACCCGTCAAGATAAATTGGCAAAATCTCCTTCCGATGCCCAACTGCAATGTCAAGTTCTCTCATACACCACTTGCTTCCGGGAAAACTTTGCGAATAAATGCAAACGAAAATATCGAAATCAAGAGCTTTCTTTCCAATAAAGATCTGGATCCTAGATCGAGTTTTCCTTGGAGAGAGCAACAAAGATGAGCTATGAAAAAGTATTGTAGACATAGATTGTCCATTGCCATAGTACTGGTGCTATGTCTTCAAAACCCAAGGGTCACACAACCAAAGTTATAGCAGAAGGAATAGAATACAGAGGAATTGATGCATCTGCACCGTGTCTTTGCCAATGGGTGGATCTAAGAAGATCCTGTTTTGGTTGGAGATGCATTAATCTCTCATGTTTCTGACGGTCAAATGTTTAGCCTCCGAAACCGTAAAGTGTCTTTCCCTGGCGCTTGAGAGCGTAGACAACGTCCATGGCAGTGACAGTCTTACGGCGCGCGTGCTCAGTGTAGGTAACGGAATCACGGATGACGTTCTCCAAGAAGACCTTGAGGACACCACGTGTTTCTTCGTAGATCAAACCAGAGATACGCTTGACACCACCACGACGAGCAAGACGACGAATGGCAGGCTTGGTGATACCTTGGATGTTATCACGAAGGACCTTACGATGACGCTTGGCTCCGCCCTTTCCCAATCCTTTGCCTCCTTTTCCTCGGCCAGACATGTTGACTTGATAGGTTTTGTTTTTAAGTGGGTACTTGGTGTTCTCGTCAAGAGAGAATTGTGAGAACGAGACGAGAGGAACTTGGAACTTCACGTCCGAAAGTCCTCGGACGTTTCCTGCGTGCGCGCGTGCTAGCTCTATATTACGTAGATTCTCTACGTATCCACAGCATGTAGAATTCTACGTATACTTCTGGTATTATTCCTGACACGATTTCGGGCGCGAAAGGTAAGAAAATAGCACGCGCCATGTGAATTTCGAGGCATCACGCCTGTCGCGCTATGCGCCGAAACTTTTCTTCCACCTCGCTCTCTTTCCCGTACAAAGAACTTGTACCATCCAGGAATTCTATAAATAGGCCGGCGTCGTGACCGAGACTGCTCGAGGATGTTAGGTCGAAGGGTTGCACACCCCTTTCCTCTCACAAAAAATCACAGTTGTTGATCAAGAAGCAAGATGGCCCGTACCAAGCAAACCGCACGTAAATCCACCGGAGGAAAGGCTCCTCGTAAGCAGCTTGCCACCAAGGCTGCCCGTAAAAGTGCCCCTGCCACGGGTGGTGTCAAGAAGGTAAGATTGAAGCACATGCCGAATGTTTATTCTTTATGACCTATTCCATTCTCACTCCTGTTTCTCAGCCTCACCGTTATCGCCCGGGAACTGTCGCTCTTCGTGAGATCCGTCGTTACCAAAAATCCACTGACTTGTTGATCCGAAAGTTGCCCTTCCAACGTTTGGTTCGTGAGATTGCCCAGGATTTCAAGTCTGATCTCCGATTCCAAGGTTCGGCAGTCCTTGCCCTTCAAGAAGCTGCCGAAGCTTATTTGGTCGGTCTTTTCGAAGATACAAACTTGTGTGCCATCCACGCTAAGCGTGTCACAATCATGCCGTACGTCCTTACAGTTCGAGAGCCCAAACAATTCCTGATGCATCTACTCACCCTCCTATTTCATTTTCAGTAAGGACATTCAGCTCGCCCGTCGTATTCGTGGAGAACGTTCTTAAATGCGTTACAAACCAATCAGTCTGTTTCATTGACTAAAAAACAAAACAGGATCTTTTTAGATCCACCCTTCCAACAAAGAAACTATTGATCTCTCCTTTCTTAGCAATGCCTGGCTCCTCTTCTACCTCTACCCCGGTTTCGTCGGAAACATCGTCAGAGTAGAGTGCCGAATGAAAGTATTGTTTATTGGTAGTAATGTTTTCGTCATAACATAGTGATGATACTAGATACTATGTCTTTCGAATTACCCATGCCCAAGTCCTTGGATTAACCTTCGTCAATGTCACTGCTAGTTCCCGATGATCCTTTGCGTCTTGAAGAGTGAAAGTGCAATCTTCTGGAGTTATGGGATCGAAAAGAAAAGAGTTTTCTTCCAAAAGACTTTTCCCTTTCACTGCAACTCTTACTTGTTGCGTACGAAATTTTACCTCACAATCTTTTGCCTTCGTCCCAACTTCAACTTGAAATACCAGCTCGATGTCTTCTTTAGATTGTGTCCAACTTCCCCAGGCCTCCTGGACAGGTGGTGCACCATTTTCACCGTACATAGTGGCTGTATTTGATGTTGACGTATCAATTGACTGCACCGCATTGCCAGAATTCATGAGGCTTGACAGCGACGAAGCAGCGGCTTTGCCTCCGGTACCCCCTCCACCAGAAGGACTTCGGGCAATTCGGCACCATTCAGCAGCGGGGTCCGCATCCGAAATCCCGAAGTCAATGCGTCTCCAAATGTCCGCAACTTCGTTGTCTTCGGCACGTCCGACAAACGCATCACCGTATATTCCACCGTTACTGATAGCGTGTCCACACGCAGTCACAATGGATGTAGCACGATGATTCAGCGGTAGTCCTGACTCCTTCGCTTGGTCGGCAGCGTACAGCGATACTGCATTGTAATTGTTACCAGAAACTGGCACTGTCAAAGCGGTTATATCACAAGAGCCCCGAGATTGATTTCTGTAAATTGTGTCCAGTAGGGCATCATCGTCTATGTCGCTGTTACCTATGGTATCTTTCATTTGGTCGCGCACTTGTTGCGCTAAGACTTTTCGTTGTTCCGTACTTGCGTTTGCAATGATTTCTGCTCTCGATTTTGCACCTGTCAACTCACTGAGGTATTCCTTCGCATGCTTCACCAATGCATCATCAGATAATCCACCAGCTCCATCTGCTGTTATTTCTTCGATGGGTAGCTTGGCATTTGCTGGAATAAAACAAACTTGAACATTTTCGCTGCTTCGAATTATGGGCATGTACGTGAGCTACCCCTATTATTTTAGCTTCTCCTGGAGAGGAGTATGCATACCTAGGTCGAACCGATACATAATTTTCCCATTGACCCCCTAGCAATATTATGTGATATCATTAATAGCCACTTCGTTTCGTGTCAGGCGACATCATAATCTCTTGTCGTTCCCATCTTGAAGGTTGCATTTTGTCGCTATTCATCTCCCTCATTTCGAGGAACATTTGAACCACAGCAACTATACGAACTCCGTATTCTTTTACCGTGTCTTCCTTCAATATCCCAGTTTTCTTCAAATGTTCCACTGTAGTGGGCGCTTGCAAAGAGATATCTTGCAAGGCGTCTCGTGATATAAGGTCTTTTGCCCGCACTGGACGTCCCAAAAAGAGTCGCTCCTCATCAGCCCAGTTCTTCCTCAAAGTCTTAAGGACATAGAACAGCTCTCGGGTTAAGTGCTCGGGCAGAACAGCTTTCGGATTTGACCCATAAACCATGAGAGATCCTTTGTTGCTCATCTCCAGCTCGTCAATGTCTACATTCTTTGAAGGAGAGTCTTCGCCATCATCTGACTCGATTTCAAATCGTTCGAGAACACTGTTGATAACGGCTAGAATTCTAGGCCCATACTCAGCCATAACTTCAGGGTTTGCCTGCCAGATTGATTGTAAATGTGCCATAGAAGATGGGCTGTGAGAGGCAATGCACTTGATAGATTCATCAGAGAGGATGTCCCAGCAGTAGACCGACTTCCCTGTAAGAATTCGTTCTTCTTCGGCCCAGTTCAAAGCCAGTACCTTCAGCACATCCACAAGCTCTTGTGCGGCTTCTTGCGAACGCTCTTCCAACGAACCGGATCGTCCCGAAAACGAAGATGATGGTGTTGACGGATGTGTCAACCCAGATTCAACCGAAGACGCAGGCGTCAACGGCACATCAAAAATGACAGATTGACGCAGAAGCGTCGAACCTAACTCATTCTGCATCGCATTCTTTGTCAAGATCATCTGAACGGCCAGAACAAGACGATCCCCGTGATCCCGTACAATGCTGTCATTAAGCGATCCAATGGCTCGCAGATGCTCAACGGTTGTTGGTGCATGAAATGCAATACTCTTTAGTGCATCATGAGATATAAATTCCAATTCCACTTTCGACTTTTTTCTGATGCGCTTATCTTTGTTCGCCCATCGCGAAGAAAGCTCTTCCAATAAAAGCTCCAGCTCAACAATGCATGCCTTCGGAAGTAGGCATGGTGGAACTTTTCTTTCCAGCTTTGGCCATGGTGCCCCGGATGATGATGCCACTTCGTGACAATCGTCCCATAAAACTTGTTTCAAGTTATTTTTCTCAACAAAAACCTGCACAATACGCACAATGCGTTCTCCATACGTTGCAAGGACTTCAGGATCAAACTGGCCCATCGATCTCAGATCATTCAAAGTTGTAGGGACGTGCAACGCAACGCACGTGAAGGCTTGGTTTGACAATAGCCCAGCAAAAAGGACGGGATTTCCTTGAATCTGTTCTTCCTCTATCCATCGCTTCGCTGTTTCGACGAGGGTGACAAATAGTTCTTGGGTATCATCTGTAGAAAGGAGTGCTGGAGTTGTCATCCAATCGTCATGAAGGGGGTGGCTAAAGGATTCCTCGCCCAATCTGGCAAGAGCGTTGGACCGTCTTTTCCTCCCACAACAAAGAACTTGAATCATTGTCGTTGATCCGGATCCGGATATGTAGATTGAACACGACAAACGACTGATAGGTCTATCCTGATCGCTATTATTCTATTGCCTTTCGACTCACCCGTCACGGAAAATTGCGGGTCGGTTGCAGGAAACAGTTGGCCGACGGAGTATGGAACAATCGATGTGAGACGTGTGTAGATATTTTTGTGGGTATATTTTACACGCGAGCATGTCCTCACATAATTATGGTACAATACTTCGTCCAACTGCCACGCGAGGTCAACTATAGTCCGATCTCGCGAACAATCTCCATTTTACCAATTACGGCCCACTGCCATAATATTTCAAAATGAGAATGGATCACCAACTTTCGCCGTCACGTCGAGCCAGGAGAGACTTTTTTATTGTTCAAGGCCACAATTTAGAACCAACACCAAGAACCAGTAACCAACACCCGGGCAACATGGAAATAGAAGATCCCGCCAGAAGAACCAAGAGTTCCATATTCCGCATCTTCTTCATTCACACAATAGGGACTCGCATCAACTCTGTTCTTTCGTGTCTGTTCTCGAGTTGCCATAACATAAGTTGACCATGTTTTTACGGAGACCGTGCAGGTGCAGCAGGTAAGGACCAAGTATGATGGAAATAAATCTAAAAAATAATGGTGATTGGCATAGGAGATAGGAGTGCGAGAGATGTTTTGGAATGTGTTTTCTCTCCAGAAACTCTGGAGATGCACGGTCGGTCGACTCGTTGAGTAATCCAGTTAGGAATAGGTGATCAATCACTCTCTAGCTAAAGGAGTACGCTAGGAGTGCGTAGCTACTTGCTACTTGTGCAAGTAGGGGGCTGTAGTTTTTATGAGCGACCCAAGAACCACCAAATCCACAGAACTTCAAGTTCTGCTCAAATTCTCTATTCTCTTTCCCTGCTTTGGCGGAACATCTGCGCTGGAGACACTCCGCGATGTCCAACCATTGCAGAACCAATCAAAAAGCCTTCCATTTTTTCATTTTGTGTTTGGAAAATCTGTGAAACAACTGGTTGGATTTAGAATAGGGAGACTGGAGAAGGTGTGAGCTGGATCAACGCCGCAGTAGCGGTGGAGAGACATTCCAAATTCCAACGCCGTTCACTGTTTGCCTCATCGTATCACAGAAGGCTTACTTCTTGACACCTCCCTACTGTCCCTACGTCAACACGATCAACAATGAAGATTGCAAGTTTTCTGGCGATTGGAACGTCTTTGCTTTACGCATTCGATGTTACCACTGCATTTTCTAGTCTATCTGGCCAAGTTCGGCATCATCAGTTTCGACTTTTTTCTTCGGTGGATGTAGAGGCTCCTTCCGATGTTGAAAAAGTCAGTGTCAGCAGCGCCAAAGCAAACTTGATGGAAATTGGTGAGAAGCTCAAGGCAGAGAATGGTTTTCTCCTGTTCAGCAAGCCGGGCAAAGACGAATTGAAAGCAGCAGTGGAAGAACTTGAAAGTACATCGAGCGTGGACTCGACAGGCACATCAAAGTTTTTGGGGAATTGGACTTTGTTGGTCTCAACATCCACGAATCAACAGGGCTTTGACCCATCCAAACTAGACTCCTTTCCGGCTTACTTGTCTGATCCGATCAAGAAGATCCGCTCCAATTTCTTGGACGTGTCTAACAAGTACTTGGTAGTCCAGCAAAAGATTCGATCAACCAACAATGACGGTGTCATTGATCGCGTGGACATTATTTTGGAATTCGAGCCTCCTGAACAACTGGGGGATGTTGTGACTTCAGAGATTCCAGAGCAATTGAGGGCCGTCAATCTAAACCCGTTATCAGTAAGCAAATCCAAGGTGGTTCTGATTCACAAGGCCAAAATTTTAAGCGAAATTCCGCTCCAAACGAAAATCACATTGGAATCCGTGGTGTTGAATGTGGCTGGAACATCACAAGTTCTTGATCCTAATGGAAAAGACATTGCTGGTTTTAATATTCCGAACTTGGGAGAGTTCCTTGATCCCAATTCTGCTGAGTTTGAGACAACGTTTGTCGATGACGACATCCGTATCAGCAGAGGCAAGCTCTTTCGCGGCGTGGAACAACTTCGAGTCTTTGTTAGATCAGATGTACCAACTATCAAGGTCAACATTGCAGAGGAAGTTGAAGATGACGAAGAAATCGTCGACATTGAACCTGTCGATATTTCGGAAACGATTCCTGGCTCGGAAGTCGATGTCGAGGAAGAGGATGTCTCACCCAGTGATACGGATTCTTAAGCTCATTTCCAGACATCCGAGACGACGATCCCTTGATAGCAAATCAAGGATGATGACAAACTAAGACGTGTATCATTTGGAACTACAATGGCATCGTAAACGGTATACGAAGCCCCCGTTCCTTTTTCACTCAATAGTACGACAAGACAAACTTATTACTCCTCCATATACTTTAATGATATATATGACTGGACGCACACTTCAGACGCACAAGACCAATATACCGGGTACGAGACCTAATCATTTTTCCCTCCACACATAAAATTCATCTCCGACAATTTATGTTTCCTCTCCAGTGTTTTAGGATCTAAAAAGTACGAACAAGAACATAGGAAGATGGTGTTTGATGATCATCAACAAAAGGCCGTGTCGTATTGGTCGCCTCAAAACACCAGATAAAGTCTCCCAACGAAGCGTGTGTTCTCAGACTTCAGCTTTTTGCGCGAAGAAGATTGACGACTTGTCGAGAAATAAGTTCTCCATTGGTTCATCTATGCCCGGGACAAAACCAAACCGTGTGAAGAAACGGTGATAGGGCATGGTTTCTTCCATTTCCGATCTGTATTGATTCAGAAGTTCTTCACCCTCTGCTAATGACTGCCTCGCAACCACTTGCACTTCACCTGTATCCGCCTTCATGAAATGTGAAATGTTTGGTTCGTCCACGTGTTGCAAGAGATCCAATAGGGGTACAAGTTTTTCGGGATCGTCTGCTCCTTGTCCAGTTTGCGATATGCTGTCTTGGAATGATCGTGTCAGGAGCGACACAAAAGCGCCTTTCACAGCCTCGGGTAATTGGTCAACAATCTCCTTGTTTTCCGCCGCTGCAAGAGCCGCTTCCCAGGGCCACTGAAAACCTTCGGGTGTCCCGTCCCCTCTCCATTTTCGAATCGAACGCCCGACAATTCCATTTATTACTTTAATAGCGAGGTCAACTTCTGCCCTCAATGTTTCAGCTTCATCCAAACACATTGATCCAGGCAACAAGCTATTCACTTTCTCCTCGTCCCAGAACAGAATATGTTGTTGATTGTTGATTCCCTGCTCCCAGGGTAGTGTTTCCAAGTAGGGTCCGAAGGAACTATTTTCGACCGTCTCAGGAGATTTCTTGTGGTCGAGGGATCGCAACCGCTCACGTGCAAGGAATCCAGCCAACACCACCGTGTTTCCACCTGGACCAGCTTTGTCAATCAATGTTCTGAAAGTCTTTCCGCATTCTGGATCGTTTGTGGCGTCTTCTACTGTGACACAAGCTGATCTTGGTATCGAGAAGAGAATTTCACCTTCCGAGACAGCGTCGGTTACATAAACACCGTATCCATCCCCGAGCTCAGAAGGAGCGATCGTTATGGCCGGGTGGATGAAAGAACCTTCCTTCGATTTTACCCAATCGAGGAGCGAGTTGTACTTGGATTGGTCGACCCGGATCGACGGCGGCAGCTCTTCGTTCCAAGCACTTTCCAGCAAACAACTGCCCTTCGTCACACGGTTCCCCGTCGTCACGAATGCAGTAAAGATGGGCGAAATAATGCCATTCCAGTGCATGATCAGGTCACCTTTTGTCTTCCATACACTTGAATGAACCGAGGAATGTGGCGTCCTGTCTTGAAGATGCCGATCTCATCAATGGAGAGAAAGAAATGAGGGAAATGTGGGATAACCACCACGTACGCGCGTTCACACAATGATGCTTCCACGTGGAACCCTTTCGATGTCATTTTTTCTTTGATAAATTAGACCATGAGAAGCACCGTAGCACGTCTTGGACGGAACGCCATGCTTTTATTATCGGAGCAAAATGTGAAAGAATGCTTGCTGATGAGGGACTGTCTAGAAGTGAATCGTAAAGCTCTCAAATCAGTCGCCAACGGGGATGCTCAAGTTCCAACACGGTTGGGTCTTCAATACCTCCCTCCATCAAGTCCAGTGTCATCGGCGGGTACAGAGACAAAAGAAGAAGCTGCCGATTGGACGCTCTTCAAGCCTGCAGCTCTCACTCATCCGCAAGAGGGAAAAGAGCCGTATGACCGATGTACCCAGAACATGGGAATGAAACTTGTTTCCATTCGTTCTAATAATCCATCCAAGGGCTTGCCCTTGGTACCGGCCACAATCTTGTCTGTTGATGCAGAAACCGGTCAAATACGATCCGTGGTGGCCGCCACCTATTTGACAGCAGCTCGGACTGCCGCTGGATCGGCTTTATCGACTGTTCTTGTGAAAGACGTGAGGGATATTGTACACGTAACCGTCTTTGGCGCGGGTCTACAGGCCAAACTTCATATCCATGCTCTAGCGACCGCTATGGGAACACACATCCCGCATCTTACCATTGTCAATCGGACAACATCATCTGCTCAACGGTTGCAATCAGAAATCCCTTCGGAATGGGCTCTGACTGTCCACGTCGTATCCTTATCGGACACCGATGCTGTCGCTCAAACACTTTCCCAAAGCAATGTTGTCATAACAGCGACCAATACTACCACACCTCTCTTTGATGGCAACCTGTTGAAGCCAGGAACACATCTCTGTGGAGTGGGTTCCTACACGCCCGATATGCAAGAACTCTCCATAGCCGCTGTGAATCGTTGTCGTGTCCTTATGGACACACCAGATGCAAGGACTGTTGGTGATCTAAAGCATTTAACTATGTCCCATCCTGTGACGCTTGTAGGACAAGCGCTCATGGATGCAGAAAAACATGATGGAACCTTGGACCGGCCAGCCTTTGTGCAAGCATGTTTTCCGCGTGAAAGTGACACATCGTCGGTGGACTGCACTCTGTTCAAGTCTGTTGGCACGGCCATTCAAGATATCTTGACGGCAGATCTTGTCGTACAAAAAGCAATGGAACGTGCAATTGGAACAGAAGTGGACATGGCGTAGCGTAGAGAATGTTTCATTATTTCACAAGCAGAAGGAATCGGACAAAGCCCATCGCACGCTTCACTCGTCCGACATCAGGACAACGACATGATCTCCTTCAATTTCACAGGTGTTCTACATATTACGCAGACTTTTGATATTAGTACTCAATGATAACAGGGAAGTCGGATTCGGACGACCTTCCCTGACATAAAGAGACATGGAACCGATTCGTTCAACTGCAATTGGTCCCTCTTATGCCGATAAGCTCCCGTCTTATTAAGGGGGTTTCGTCAATTCTCTGGCGCTTTGAATCTGGCTCATGTTTTCCCATGCTTGCTAAGATGGTCGATTAAAGATAATCGTTGACCCGCATTCTTCAAACTCCTCCTACGTTTGTCTCTATTTCAAATCTATTGGGTCTATGGTGTATCTAATTCACGATGAGAAGAGACAAAGTGCGACTTTGAAGCGATTGATGACATTTTTCTCTTGACTGAGAAGGCCACTTCAACCGAAACACAGAAATCTCCACAATGAACATGATGTTCCTACCAACATATCTGGGAAGGCGTACCGGACGACGCATGCATCCAGAGGCCTTGATAAGCTCTCCTTTCCGCCGTATTCTTCATCGCCGTGCGCTAACTCGCTTCTCGACGGAATCTGACAAGTATGTTCCTCCAGAATCAGTTCAAGAATGGGAAGGGAAAGCTGCAAAAGAGCTTGCTAGAGCCCAGTCCAAATACACATCCACTGCCTCCTTAAGAACCGAACGCCTAACACCGGAAGGCATTGCTATCCAACCAGTGTATTATGACTTGTCTTCGTCAGAACCTGAAATGCCAGGGGTCTTTCCGTTCACGCGTGGTCCTTATGCCACCATGTACACTTCAGGCAAACCTTGGACGATTCGACAATATGCGGGCTTTTCGACAGCTGAAGAGTCGAACAAATTTTATCGCGTCAATCTGGCGGCTGGTCAACAAGGGTTATCAGTGGCCTTCGACTTGCCTACTCATCGAGGCTACGATAGTGACCACGATCGTGTGACGGGTGATGTAGGAATGGCGGGAGTTCCCATCGATAGCCTTTTAGATATGGAGACGTTATTCGACCAAATCGATCTGAAGAAAGTGTCTGTCTCCATGACGATGAATGGTGCGGTTCTCCCTGTTATGGCTTTCTACATTCAGGCAGCAATCGAGCAGAACCCCGACGTTGATCGTCTTGAAGTTATGAAGTCATTACGTGGTACCATCCAAAATGATGTACTGAAAGAATTTATGGTCCGGAATACCTACATTTATCCCCCGGAACCTAGTATGAGTCGAGTGGTTGCTGATGTTATTGGTTTCACGGCCCATTTCATGCCACGCTTCAACTCTATCAGTATCTCTGGATATCATATGGTATGTCTACAATGGAACTCGAATTGATGATTTACATCTTCATTATTGACATTTGTGTTTCTGTCTGATAGCAAGAAGCAGGAGCTGATGCTATTCTTGAAATGGCATTCACGCTTGCGGATGGTATTGAATACCTTCGCACTGCCGTCGATGTCTCCAAGTTGGGTGTGGATCAGGTCGCACCAAGGCTTTCGTTTTTCTGGGGAATTGGGCTCAATTTTTACACCGAGGTAAGCAGACCGTATGAGAACAAGAATAGAGATTCTGTGTGAATGTAGATAGACTCACATTGGTCACGTTCCTAGATTGCGAAAATGAGAGCCGCTCGGCGATTGTGGGCACAACTGGTAAAGGAGAAGTTTAATCCGAAAGATGAGAAGAGCTTGTTGCTACGTGCACACTGTCAAACTTCAGGTTACTCTCTTACAGAGAGCCAACCAATGAACAATATCATTCGGACAACAATCGAAGCAATGGCTGCTGTCCAGGGTGGAACACAATCTTTGCATACCAACTCGTACGATGAAGCTGTGGGACTCCCGACCTCTCAAACAGCCCGAGTGGCACGAAATACTCAACTTATATTACAAGAGGAGACGGGGCTGTGTGATGTAGCAGATCCATGGGGTAAGATTCTCTGTTTCGAAGTTGTATTTTTGATAGACCATCTTCTCATTTTCCTTTTTTCTCTTGTATGCCAGGTGGGAGCCACATGATGGAGAGTCTTACAGATGAAGTTGCCGAGAAAGCCATGGCGATTATTAACGAAGTGGAGGAAATGGGTGGCATGACCAAGTACATTCAAAGTGGAAGAGCAAAACGTCGAATTGAAGAGAGTGCAACAAAGAAACAAGCTCGAATCGATTCAGGACAAGAAACTGTTGTTGGTGTCAACAAGTATCGCCTGAGCGCTGATGAGGAAGCAAGTGAAGCCATCGATGTGTTGCAGATTGACAATACGGCTGTGAGAGAGAAGCAGATATCTAGATTAGATGAATCGAAAAGGAGCAGAGATGAGCAACAAGCTCAAGAAGTACTCCGACGTTTAGAGGCAAGTGCCCAAATAACATCACGCAGTACAAGTATGGGTGATGATCCGGAAAACCTTCTCAGTTTGTGTGTGGAGGCAGCCGCAGCTCGTTGTACTCTTGGAGAAATGTCTTTTGCAATGGAAAAAGCGTGGGGACGACACACTGCGGCGTCGACAGTTGTACAGGGGGCATACGTATCCGCTTTCCATTCTCAACAGAACGAGCTCAACATTGAGAATGAGTATGAGGCCGTGCTCGAACGAGTAAGAGAATTTGAGAAGTCGCACGGTCGCCGCCCACGAATTTTAGTTGCAAAGATGGGCCAAGATGGGCATGATCGAGGAGCCAAAGTTATATCCAGTGGATTCTCCGATCTTGGCTTTGATGTGGACATTGGGCCGCTTTTCCAAACACCCAGAGAAGTAGCGTTGCAAGCACTCGATTCTGATGTCCACGTGATTGGAATATCTTCGCAAGCAGCTGGGCACCGCGCTCTGTTACCCTCTCTGAAATCTGAGCTAGAGAACCTGAGAATGGATCACGTAATTGTTGTTGCTGGCGGAGTCATTCCACCGATTGACTACAATTTTTTGTTGCATGAAACGAAAAGTTGCAGCGCTGTCTTTGGCCCTGGAACAAGAGTTACGACCGCCGCAATGGAGACGTTAAACTTGATCGACGACAGCGTAAATAGTAGGAGTAATTAAACATAGAAGCTTGTTGTAGACGAAGAATAGAGCGAAGGCATCATTGCTTATCAAGTGCACAACATCAAAGATCAAGTTTTCCCTCCACTCCTCATTGTCTACTAGGAGTAGGAGTATTTACTCCTACCCAGTACATACGACTTATGTATCGCATAGCTTAGTCACGCATGTCTCTCGTAGACTCATGTACTATGTCATACATACGTATTTCATCCGTAGGATGCTACGAATGTCTCGCAATCATCGTCGCTGGCCCGCGCGAATAGTTCGTTTATGGCGCGGAAGAATGAGGCTGATACTAATTCTAAATACCCCGAGCACTGAATATTTGTTTTTCATTTTTTGTTTCATCTTATCTGGGTCGCTTCCGATGAGGTGTACCCGTCTTTCCGGATTGCTCTCAAACTGCCGATGCAACAAAGCACGTCAATAGTTGACACAACGAGCATTCATTCTCAAGTAGATTTGGCAACGAGAGAGAGCGAACAGGTGAGTTGAGATGAAACCATTGGAATGATACAAGATGATTGAGATTACTAACTGTAGCTCCCTAACTGTTCTATGCAATTGTTTTGCTTTTCTCTGGTACTTACCCCCTTTCAGCACGTGATAATCTCATCATGTCGTACAAGGCCGGAATCATCGAAGCAATTACCGAGTTGAAGGACCGCACCGGGTCGTCTATGATTTCTATTAAGAAGTTCATGCAAGATAAGCTTCCTGCAGATAAGAAATGGCAAAACGCAACCTTTCTTCTCGCCTTGAAAAATGGAGTCACGGCCGGTGATTTTGTAAAGAACAAGAACTCCTATAAGTTGTCTGCCGATTTCAAGAAAAATGTGGCTGCGAAGGCAAAGGCCCAAGAAAAGAAAGAAGCTGCTGCCACGAAGAAGACCGCTGCTCCAAAGAAAGCCGCACCGAAAGCAAAGGCTCCTGTCAAGAAAACGACAAGTAAGGCCGCCGCTGCTAAAAAAACCGCCAAAACTTCGACGAAATCGACGACCACCACAACGAAAAAGGCAGCTCCCAAAAAGGTAACATCAACTTGTACTTTTTACTTCGTGTGGTTGGACTCTGATCTCACCGAGCTCTTGTTTAACTTTAAACAACCAGACGACAGCGACAAAGAAAACAACAACCACAAAGAAAGCCTCAGCAGCTAAACCAGCAGCTGCCAAGAAAACCACTACAGCCAAACCCAAAAAGGCTGCAGCCCCAAAGAAAACTGCTACAGCCAAGAAACCAGCTGCCAAAAAAACTGAGACCAAGAAAAAGTCCAAGGACGAAAAGAAGTAAGCTATTTTTCGTTCGACATTCCAAACAGGATATTCTCATATCCATCCACACACAAAGAGAAAGACAACAAATGTGACCCATTCATAGACAGCATTCCTGATCTATTTAATGTATAATTTTGTACCATTAGACTCGTGCATAATCCTCAAGTATGGAATATTCGCCTTTTACGATCTTGTTACAAAGCATACTGAATACGATTACCGGCGTGAAAAATCTGCTGTCTCATCAGTTACTCCTAAGACGCATGGACGAAGTGGAGTAAAGGTAGTTGGATACAGAATAGAGAGACTGCCAGTTGTACAGACAAAAGATTATCCAACTAAAGCATTTAGAGACTAAGCGAGCCTGAGCCATATGATTTCATCAAACGTCAGGAGAGCCTGAGGAAAGATGCTACGGTTTTCTTGGTTTCTATGCATGATAAATTTGCTATCCAAGAGAGAACAAAGGAGGTTTTCTTTGTGATCGGGTGGATCTAAGAAGATCCTGTTTGTGATTGACGAGGCAATTTTCTGCTCCGAAAGTTTGATTTAGCTGGTGGAAAACTGATAAATAGAAAGGCAAGTTCATCAGTATCTGTTTGGCTGGGAAGATACTCAATCAATTTATCCCTTACCTTGGTGACGGCCTTGGTTCCCTCGGAAACAGCGTGTTTGGCCAATTCTCCTGGCAACATAAGACGAACAGCAGTCTGAATCTCCCGGCTACTGAGAGTTGCCTTCTTGTTGTATGTGGCAAGGCGCCCGGCTTCGGAAGCAATACGTTCGAAAATGTCGTTGATGAAGGAGTTCATGATGGACATTCCCTTCTTCGAGATACCAGTGTCAGGGTGAACTTGCTTGAGAACCTTGTAGATGTAGGAGGAATAAGATTCGGTACGCTTCTTGCTCTTCTTGCTGGCACCAGCGGCTTTCTTAGGGGCCTTGGCCGATTGCTTGGAAGGAGTCTTTGCCATTGTGATTTAGAAGTTGTCGAAGTCGAAGGCTCAAGAGTTGGAGATCGTCCGATTTATGGGAATAAGTAAGGACGAAGGACGAGGGACGAGATGATTTGCATGGCAGGCGCGCGCCGAAATCCATCTCGGCGGGAGCGTATGAAGTTCCGGCGCACGCCAGCCCTCCCATATGAATTATGAATTGAATTTACTGAACCAAGAAGAGTACATCCGAGCCAGAATCTGTAGGTCGTCTGTCTTTCTGAACCATTCGAAATCCTGGCGCGGATGGTCCAACTGGATTTGTTCGTAGTCCCCTACGACAGTAACGTTTTGTACGCAGTTTTGTCGTAGCCTCCCAAAGGGTCGTTTTGTCTTCTCTTCTTCTCATAACTCAAACATCCAGTTGTTCCAAATACATCTCGAGATAAGCATTCATCATGTCTGGTAAAGGAAAAGGAAAAGGCGGCCGTGGAGAGAAGAAGTCCACCACTGCATCTGCCAAAGCTGGTCTCCAATTTCCCGTTGGTCGTATCGGACGTTACCTCCGACAGGGCAAGTACGCCACCCGTATGGGAGCCGGTGCCCCCGTCTACTTGGCTGCTGTTCTCGAATACCTTTGCGCCGAAATTCTTGGTAAGTGTCCATGTCGAATGGGGCTACGATCATCGAAGTATGAACTCATAATGCTGTTGTTCTGCAGAGTTGGCTGGAAACGCTGCCCGTGACAACAAGAAGTCTCGTATTGTTCCCCGTCACATCACTTTGGCTGTAAAGAATGATGAAGAATTGAACAAGTTGTTGGGTGGTGTGGTAAGTCGAATGCTGAGGTGAATCCGTTTTAGTTCTTTCTTTACACAAGGCAAACTAATCACATTCATTTCCCAATTTTCAGACTATTGCCTCCGGAGGTGTCCTTCCGAACATCCATGCGTACGTTCACTGGTTCAGAATGAATAACTTGATGTCTTCATGGTCACTCACCCAATACCTTTTTATTGCGATCCAACAGTGTTCTTCTTCCAAAGAAGTCTGCCGCCAAATAAATCAACACTCCAATCCTAATTGGAAATCAAAAACAAAACAGGATATTTTCATATCCACCCCATCACAAAGACCCTTCAATTGTCCCAGTTTTTGTATTAATCGACAATGGTTGGTCAGGCATCGTCTGTCGCATAAAAATATCCATTTCGCATACTCTAGACCATTAGTCTAGTCGGCGTACAAGTTGCTTCATTAGAAGTGGAAAGAACTTGCTTGCGATGACGGCGACATTATCATTATTCCTGGCTTTATTCTCGCTCTAGTAAAAGCCTAGACTTGGACAACAATCGCTGTCCTTGCTGACTGGGTGGATTGAAAGAAGTCCCCATAGGATCAATGACTGACATTCCGGCATCATACACAACTTCGATTGCCTCGACTGAAGTTTCATCCACGATCCTCCACTTTGTCAAAACACGGCGAGCAGAAACCTCAGGTATTCCTCGCTCATCTTCGAAAACCACACGTTGAAATTCGCTCGTTTCCGACCAGCCGTCTTCACTTGCTGATCGCTTTGTGACTTTGATTTCTTTCCGCGTCCCATCCGCCATGACCATTCGCAGATTGTTGGGGTTGGTCTCGGTCCATTCATACGAACGTACGATTGTCGTCGTCGCAATGTTGTCGTTATTGACTCCAAGGTCAGTACGACTTAGTCGTTTCAAGGCCGTCTCTAGTTCGGCTTGGTTAAACCCTCGATCTGCCACAACCGCATTATCAACCACAGATGAAAGGAATCGCAGTCGGTAATTCAACAGATAGGTCCGTTCACCGGAAGCAGAAGAGGGAATGACAACTTGGCGTGATGCCTTCCATGTGCCTTTCCATGAGAGGGGGTAATAAATGTCCGCCGGACCTAGCCCTGGAATATTCGATGCGGATCTTCGGATTGATTCACCAAGCGACGTAGGCGTTGCCGCACGAACTGGTAAATGAGGACATACTGCCGGCACGGTGCATCCAGCCGCGACGACTGACATGGTGGTTCTCACAGCCTGTTGGATAGCGCATCTTCGACTCAACGTTGGCTTGACTGTTGGTCCTGTTGGTCCAATGGTGTGAACGTGGTCGCGACTACCTGACGAGCATGTCTGTAACGCAAGTCCCTTACAGATATGGAATAGCACCAAGAGAGACAGTGTACGGCGAGGAATCATCGAAACTCTCGAAACGAGCCGCCGGTGAGAGACAGATATCCATATGAGAAAAAGATCCACTCTCCTTTCCCTGTCCCGCTGTCATATTATTCATGACTCATTACGTCATCTTCATGTTGAAGCTGTGAACACGTCATCGTGCCTGGGATATGACATCAACTCGACAGACAGACAGCGCCAAAACGGTGTCTTCTTGTTCTTCCTGTCCGCACCGTTGATGCTCTATCGTGACGTGGAGATGTTTTGAATGACGTGTCCTGATCTGGTACTTGCTGTCGGGGATGTTTCATTGGCAGATGGGCTGTGTCTCTTCTGCAGATGCTGTCCCTCTACGACATTTTCCGTGTCTCTTCTTCTTCGTTTCTCAAAAGAACAAGAACAAAAGCAAATCACCTCCGGGGGAGACCCAATCAACCTGTGTCGGCATCGAATCCCAAATCTTCCAACCAAATTCACGCCGATCAAAGAATCCTCGCCAACCACAACTGCTCACTCAGAACGACGACAACTGGTATTTTTTGTTCTCAAGGCGAGATTGAATCAGCAGCACTATCAAAACCAAAGAGATACAAAATCCAAAGAGTCATTGAAAAGAATCATTATCATTCGCAACACACCGTTTTTACCATCCACAATGATGCCTCATGCTTTGCCTATTACGATGGTGGCTGGTCTGGTATGGATGTTCTGTGGTAGCTGGACTGGCGTCGTTGTTGACGCCTATATCCATCTGCACGCCGTACCCCGAGAACGACAAGTTCAATGGCTGAAACAAATGACGGCGGACCTGACTCATGTACGATTGGGCCAGTTGTCGAAAGAGCAAATCACCACGGCTCCTGAAATCATGTATGCTTGGTCTTTGACACCACAGAAAAGCACTGAAAAAGCATTGGCCTTGGAATCATTGGTCAAGCGACTCGTCGATGAACGACGAGCGGGCAATGAGTTGGTTTCGGACCTTACCGTCAATGACTACAACTGTCTGTTGGAAGGATGGGCCCGATCAGGTGCTGGTGACGCCGCGGCGGAGCGTTGTGAACGCATATTGGAACGAATGGAGGAAGAAGGCGGCCTTGTCAAGCCAGACTTGTGCTCTTACAAGACAGTCTTGATGGCCTGGAGACACGCTGAAGGACAACACAGTGCTCACCGAGCCCAACGTATTCTGGAAAGCATGATTCGAAAGTTTCAAGAAGACCCACGAGTCAATAGCTACATTATGCCTGACTCGGATTGCTTCGACATTGTCCTTCAGTCCTGGAGCCGGTGTGGACACCCACAAGCTCCCGAAAACGCAGAACGTGTTCTTGCAGCAATGGAGCGATTGTATGAAAACACAGGTTCTTCGAAACTGAAACCTCGAACCACAAGTTTCAATGCTGTCTTGGCCTCGTGGTCTCGCTCCTCCCATGCCAATGCGGCGGATCGGGCCTACGATTTGCTGGGATTCATGGAACTCTTGGAAGAAAGTGGTGACACCATGGTTGCTCCTGACAAGGCTTCGTATTGCACCGCCATGGGAGCTCTTGCCAAGCAAAGTGGACACCCCTTCCAGATTGCGCGAAAGGCAGAACGCTTGTTGCGACGAGCCGAAAAACGTTACCGAGCCGAATCCTCGGTGGTACCCGACGCCATCCTCTTCAATACGGCAATGGGATGTTGGGCCAAAGCCAAAAAGCCAGGTGCATTTCGGTATGCAAGATCCATTCTGAATCGTCAAATTAGCTTGTATGAGTCAGGCTGTCTCGAATGTCGTCCAGACGTATTTGGTTATACTTCGGTCATTGCCAGTGCGGCAGCCGAAGGAGGATCTGCCGAAGATCGCCTCGAGGCGTTTGATATCGCTGTGTCCACCTATCGACGAATGGAAAATGACAAGGTCAAGCCGAACCATGTAACCTATGGCAACATGCTCAAAGCATGTTCTCGCCTATTGCCACCCAACTCTCCCGCACGAAAAAAATGGACCAAACGAATATTCCTCGAGAGTCGTCAGGCCGGATGTGTCGGTGATATGGTACTGAGTCGACTCAGAGAGTGTGTACCAAACCGCGAATACAAGAGACTCATGGAAGGCCACACAAAACGAAACATTCCCAAAGCATGGACGGCAAAACTCCCGGCCGTCAAGAACGAACGGAAACAACGTCTGTCTCGTCGAAAAATGGCTGAAGTTTGAATAACCTGTATTGAGCAATTCGTGATACAAATAGAGTAGAAATAGAGTAATTGTTGAAGGTGTAGAATTAACTCAATTATTTGGAACTTTCATCTTATCCATGAGAATCGACCGAGACGAAGCACATCCACATCAAGTTTGTCATTTCGTTCATACCGGGAAAAGAGAAAAGCAACGGAATTACGCATGATGAAGCTAGATTTTTTCTGTTACTGTCCATCCCATATCCCATAAGGAAATCGATCTATCTATTAGGGGGAGAGATAATAGCAAGCGGATGGTATCAGTTTTATGGAGTACTAATACAATACATATCGAGTTTAGTCAACTTCGTCCTTCTAAATGATGTCATACGACCACATGGTGCCTCAAACGGATAGTGGGGTTCCTTCTGGATGTCCTGTTGCTGAGCAACACACACCTGGATATGTTTCGTATTCACCAGTGTGTCGCAAAAGCTGGGCTGCCGCACAGCAGGAACAAAACACTGAACAACACAAATCTTCACATCCTGTACAATGCTTCTCCGGGATTTGGTATCGTGCTCGAACTGTTTCACGTGTACGACATAGACTGTAAACAGACCAGACTGTGACTAGCAAAGCTCCCAAAAACTTTGCGAGCGCTAACCACAGCGGCAGTGCTCCGACTTCGTAGGGCAATGAACCAACCGTCAATGAAAGTGAATATATCGTCGAACATACAACCAACACACAAATAACTTTGAAGGCACGTTCAGCTTGCATCCAACTACCTGGTTCGCCCAGCCACGTCAAACTCAGTCGGGTAATCGTTTGTCCCATGGCAATAGGCGTGAACCACAAGGAACAGCATAGGGAAGCGTGGCAAAGTCCGTAGTTGAAGCAGCCAAACAATCCGTCTTTCCATTGACCAACCGGTGCGCGGAGACGGGCGCCATCATAAGTGACTGGCAACGGTGCAAGAAACATTTGTCCTTCCGTGACACCACCTTCCGGTACTTCACACGTTATAATCTTGTCCGGATTTCCATTTATCTCTGCCTCAAAGGTATAACCGGCCGGAAGAGTAGCCGGAGCAACGACATGGACGAGCATAGAAAGATCATCATCAGTAGGATTCAAAGGAGCGCTGCCGTTACGATTCACTGGGGACGCCATGGTCAAAAACGAAGAGTTACGGCAAAAGAACCTGGACGATAATGACTAACGGAAGCTGACCGACTCGGATCATTGATGGTTTGAGTTCTCGTCGGAGTGCTCCCCGCAATCATTCGCACGACCTGAATGATGGTCGAATTTGAAATGGAAGCACTTTGAGCTTGGCGGGTGCTCAGAACAACCGTCTGTTCAACCGCTAGAAGTCTGGCAGGCGCGCGCAATCAGAAGTCCATGCTATCTGACGAGTCTATGTTCTGCTCACCTCTAGCTAGCTCGTCGCTTCTCTTCCCTAATTGAACCGCCAAGGCGGTACAAGCTGAGTTCAGGGAGTGTGTTCCTGTCGTAGACTCCTGTAGAATTTGTACCAGAGGAGTAATCCTGGAAAGCGTTCTGCGTTATTAGTGTCCGACTAGCGACTTCCTAGTGGCTGAAATAAATATTTTATTAACTTTAGTGTTATGTGTGATTTCTTCCGAACGCTAGGATTTCGTCAAAAATAACGAAAAAACAGTCGAGTGTGTTGACCATGGTGGAGGGCCGTCCCGACCTGTTGAACTGTTGCCGAGCTGCATCCAGCTCCCTTAGGGTGTTGTTGGACCATCACCAATGGGGCAACAGTTCAACGCATCAGCATCATCCACAATAACATGATCATCGGACGCACCCCACGCACGATAGTCTCGCACAAAACGAAGGGGGGAACGCGAGATTGTCGAGTTTCGGAAGCACTTTGCACAACAGAGGCATAATTATAAGGGCTATATTAACAAAGATGGCTGGCGCGTATTACGTAGATTTCCTAACTATATACCTAGCTATGCAGGTAGTTCGTCTCACATTTTTATTTTACAGTAGAATTTTTTTGTAGAGCCGGGAAGTAGTGATCGTGCGAATCGCGCGACATCATAGAAGGAACATTATGTCCCTGCGACATCCCATCTCATAATAGAACCGGGCGGTAGTCACTACCTATATATCTAGATATAAAGTAAGCAGATTACTCCCCTGTGATTTCTCATTCCTTCCTCGTCGGGCGCCCGGCTTGTCGGTAGAATGACTCGACGGGCATATGTCTTGTCGGGCATGCGCCCTCCTCGAACATACGCCCTTCTCGTCATTCTACCCTCCGCGCCGGGCGACCCTCCTCTAAAGGAATGAATCACCGTGAAGTAGTCTTACTACTGGAGCGCTACGACAGGAACATTCTGTCTGAACTCAGCTTGTAGGACTAGGACGGCTGAGTTCAGTATTGAGTAGTCCTAGTGCCTCCTCTAGCCGTGTGCCCATTACACGCCAAAATGGGCCGTTGGGCACATATTTTCAACTAGATAGAACATGATCAATATTAGGCCTACGGCAACATGTGGATGCCCAAACTTTTTCTTCAAGACATCCTCTGTCACCATTGGATACCACATGACACCCATATATGACATATCTAGGTCATAGGAGCATCTCCATTGGAGGGTTGTGCTCGATTTTTGACATGTGGGCACATGTGGGCACATGTGGGGACATAGTGGGCACATTGCTTCGGCAGGTCCTATGACAGTCCTATGACGATGATAGGACGTCGTGATGTTACCTGCATCCGAAGCAGTACTTTCGCGCCATTTTTTGTGCCATGGTCGGCTTTCTCAACGTGTCCCGGACTCCTCTGGACCCGCGCTGATTCGGAACCAATCGGAACTCCATGGGGGACCAGGGGGGAATTTTTGTAGAAAAGATTGTGACAATCAACTGACGACAGACGACCACACAATGGCAAGTTACATGTTTTTCCCTCCATTTGAACAGTCCCCATCGGGATTATTCATCATGAAGAGCATGTGCTCATGAGATCGAACCTTTTGGTAATGAGGATCATTACCAAAAGTGTCAATTTCTTGAGCACAAGGACAACGAGGTGCAGGTGACGACGACGACAACAACAACAACAACAAGCACGAGGACACTGAAAGAAAATGCCAGCAGGTGTTGGAACAACAGGTCGGTTGGGTCCTGGGTCCAGGGCATTTCTCAGAGGCAGCAAGGAACCTGTGATAATTGTCCGAGCCCTTGCGAACAAGTCATGGGAAGTTGAGCGGCTTGACAAGAGGGATGGCAGTAGAACAGGTGAGCTGATGAACAAGACCTCTTATCAGCTGAAGAAGATACAACGAGGCGATAGCTTTCCTGGGGAATACCGAGTGCAGCAGACAGTGGCAAGAACAACTGCAACAACAGCACCAACATCAACAGCAACTACCACCACTGCTGCTTCCAACCAACAGCAACGGCAAGAACAACAGCAAGAAGGCTCGTCAAATGAGGAGGAGGCTTTGGTTGTTGTTAACAGCTTTGCATCATCTGGTGCAGCCAACAACGAGGGTCCTCAACAAGAAGGAGGGGAGAATCAGACAGGTATTGAAGTTCTTGTTGCTCGTCAGGGTGGTAGTCAGCAGCAGCAGCGGAATGAGAACCACAACCAGCAACATCAAAGAACACAACAACAAGAACACATTGCCATGACGGCCGAGAATACAAGAGATGATGACGAGGGATTTGAAGTTGTGGCATTGAGCAACCGTGAACAGGCTCAGGATGAAGATGAGCAGAACAACAACAACAACAACGGGCAGGACAGTGCAATGGCACGCCCGAGCGCCGAACAACGAGAACACACGACACACACAAACAACACTTCGAGCAACACCAGGAGTGAACCCACCCAAGTCATGGATGGGGATGCAGGTGGTGACGGTCAGCGTGGTGGTGATACCGTCCCTGTCGTTCGTACTCGTGAGGACGCGCACAACGTGGTCGAGACAATTCTCAATGACGACGACCGGAGTTGGATTTCCGACGTTGGAATTGCTGGTCCACCAGCAGTGGAGCAGCAGGAACGTGAAGTCGCGAGGAATGACCAGAACCTTTCTGGTCGCACTTTCCAACACACAACAGATGAGGATAATGCATCAGCCGTGTCGTTAGATGACTACTTCAACGACTTGGAGGACTATCTGTTTTTGTTTTCGGACGACGAGGATGCCATTGATCCTAACAGTTTGGCACTCGCACACGAAATTGAGAGCAGGGAGGAGCACAGGAACAGGTATACAAACTATATAAACAGAAAGAAACAACTGATAGAAGAAAACTGGACAGTGACCCTCGAGCCACCCAGCGAAAATGGTATTGATATTGGCGACAGAGTCCGGGAGAACAAAAGGAACAATCCACGTTTCGGAATTGTGGTTGAAAAGCATCCGGATAGTATCCCTGGCACTCCTTTGTGGAATGTGCTCTTCGACGGAGACGAGGAAGAGACACTAGCGCTTACAGGCCGGAATGACCTGCGCAAGATTTATGACAATCGGAGTTTCACTTGGCAAATTGTTGATGGCGATACAGTACCCGACAACCTTGTTGAAGAATTCGAGAGTGTTGGTGTTGTTGGCTTTGACTTTCGCCAGTCATTTGCTCACAGCAACTTGTCTACAACAAACCAACGCTATGACTTTCCATTCCTGCGTCTGCTGATCCACATGTGGCCAGGTAAGTCGTTGATTGTCGAGTTTCCTGTTGGTGTCACAGTGAAAAGGGTCTCAGTATTAATGGCATGTTTGTCTTACAGGGAGTTGGCGAGAGCAGCTGCATAGGTTGAATGAAGCAATCAACAAACGCAATCAGGGCAGAGTCCAAAGCCGCCATATCCGTTGCGTCACAGAGCATGAGTGGTGGGCATGGTGGGGCATTCTTATCGGAGCGGCACCCTGCCACAAAGGTGGTATTCGGCTCTTCGATGATACGTCGTCAACTTCACATCGTCAGTTTTCTCCGAAAGTGAATGCCAGCAAAGGTGGCATGGATCTCATGTCGAAGACTCGGTTCTTCGACATCAAGGAGATTCTTCCCTGTGCCTTTGAAGGGGACAACCACGGTGCGAAATGGAACCAGATCAAACCGCTGGTTGACGGTTTCAACAGCAACCGTCGGAAAACAGTTGCCGCCTCATCAACAATTACGTTGGATGAGGCAATGTGCGCGTTCCAACCACGGACAACGAAGACATCAACACTCCCCCATTTGTCTTACGTCCAACGCAAACCCAAACCATTGGGGACGGAGTTCAAGGTAATGTTTGCTTTTCCGAACTGACTGCCTTTGCAGGTGACCAACTCATCCGTTTGATTGTCGTTTGTTTTGTTCAAAAAGGTTTCTGGTGACACAGCAACAGGTTGTCTTCTCTTCCTTGAGATACAGGAAGGGAAGATCCCAATGCGGCGCAAGAAGTTTATGGCAGATGGAGGCATGACGGTAGGAACGTCGCTTCGATTGGTGGAAGGCTCGGAATATTCTGGCCAGTCAGTGCTTGAGCGTATTGAAGCTCAGAGCCAAGGAAGCACAAGGCCCCTTGTATGTGCAGATTCTTGGTTTGGCAGCGTCAAGCTTGTCGAAGCCATGAAGTGCATGTACCGTGAACCACGAGAGCCGACAGCTCGTGATCGTCGGACCTACACTCTGTGTGTAGACAAAGTGCGGGGGAACAACCAGGATGCGCCCGAAGTCATTTGTTCCATCAAAACCAACAATGGCTTGTTCCCCCAAGAAGAATTGAAAAAGGAGATGGAACCCTTTCCATCGGGATCGTATCTTGTGATGGAGAGCGTGGCACCAGGTACCAACGTCAACCTGGTTGCCATCGCATACAAATACAATTCACGCAAGACTCTCTTTTTCGCCATGTCAAGAGATGCGGAGACTACGGAGCCTGGCCTCCCCTACGTGGCCAGGTTCGCTGATGAACATGGCAAAGTCAGAGAGCGCCGCGTCCTACGGCCGAAATGTTTGTCTGTCTATTTTGGAGCGGCCAATCTCATTGATGTCCACAATCACCTTCGACAGGGTGTGTTGCGGCTTGAAATACTGTGGAAAACGCCAAACCCATGGTTTAGGCTTATCACCACGATAATCGGTATCACGGTGGTTGATTGTTTTTTGGCGACCAAGTACCATTTGGGTGGCAGGCAGTCTCCAGTCTCGTCGGGAGTGGAGTATTTTGCAGATTGTTTGGCATGGGATCTTTCCCACAACCAGTTAAACAACAACCTTGACCGTCGAGGTCAGGCCCAACCTAATATTGCTTCAAATGTCGTTGAAGCTGAGGATGGTACTGCTGGACTTCAGCAAAGGTCGCTGACAGAACAGGCCACACAATTCGCAAAGCAGATGCTGGAGGAGGCGTTTATGGCTCAGTTTGGGGCCTCAACTGCTAGTGCTCCTGGCTTGAGCCGATGTCCTCCGATTTCAGTTGTTGATTTACAATCCACACAGCACCCCATCGTTTCCCCAACGGAGTCATTGACGGTTCAGGATGATGATGCCACGGCGTGTATTCCTTGCGACTCTGGAGTTCCACCATCTGGAGTCTTTTCTCACAAGCCCATCCCAAATCCCGAACGAGTCCAGGATGCGGATGGCAAGATACGTCCAAGCGCACGTCGATGCGTCATCTGTCGCATGAAGACGAGAGCACTTTGCGGACATCCTGCTTGTCTTGCAAAAACGAAGACCCGCAAGGTACTGGGAACGGACGAGACCAAGACCCTCAAAGGTATTGGACTATGCAACGATAACAAGATTCGTTCTGGGATGACCCGCACCTGTGTTGAAGAGCACAGATTCCAAATGGAGATCCTCCGAATGCAACAACAGAACACAGCTTGATTTCACGACGATTGCTCTATGATTTAGTATGAAAATGAAAATACACAATACATGATTAGGTAAGACCAATACATAGTTCTATTTGAAGTTACATCCATACAGTTCGAACTAGTGCACGTATATCCTACATAGGAGTAGTCAGTTTCTTGATCGCAATATTGGCAGTCTTGTCATCGTCTTTTCCCTCAACAGATTTGCATACTAGCTTCTCGTTGAGAAGTTTCAGAAACGTCGTAGCTCCAACGACACTCATCTTAACCGTGACAACCATGGGCTCCATTGTCATCACGGTGTTAAGTGAGTGTGTCGTAGCAATCACGATCTTGCTCTTGACAACTTTGCCACTACTTGACTGAAGAATCGTCGTATCAAGTTGATTGTTGATATATTGCAGTGGGATGACGAGCTCTGGGACAGAATCATCCTTTTTGGTGCGGTCAAAGAAGCGAATTGAGACTGCATTCGTGTTGACTCGAGACAAATAAGTTCGCTGCAACAGCAACACACCACGATCAACAATCAACCGACCATCAGCAGAACATTCTCCGGCACTCTTCAGGTACACATTCACCCCCGCTTCTCCAAACACTGTCACTGTTTCCCCCTTTGTTTCAAGCGACTGACCACCATCACAAACCACTGTGAACCCATTGACGAGTTTCATCGTCTCAAACCTCTTGCTTCCTTTCGTTGAATTCATCTTTCTGGACAAAGTGATGCAACAAGTGTGAGTGCTTGTTGGGGAGACAGTTCTAACAGCATTGTTTACTTACTTGCCGTCGTGCCGTCTTTCCACCAAAGAACTACTGTGTCTGTCGATCGGTGCAGCACTACTCCAGAACTTGTTGTTCTTGTTTGCTTTAGTTCTAGTATGTGTGTTCATTTTGAGATTTGTGAGTGCGGGCATGGACGAGTTTTTCGCGCCTCATGGCGCACTTCTTAATTAAGGAAAATTTGTTGGCTGGCGTGACATTTGGTCCGTTCGGAACCTATTCCAACCGACACGACACACATCGGCCTCATATTTTCCGTGGATCTCCTGTTACAGGAACAACAACACCACAAAAGAGAAGAAGACCACCATGTCGACAAGCCCCAATATTGCTTCCAATGTCGTCGACGCTGAGTCGCCTACAGAACAGGCCATGCGATACGCGAAGAAGATGCCGGAGGAGGCTGTTATGGCTCAGTTCGGGGCCTCAACTGCTGGTGCTGGCTCGAGCAGATGCCTTCTGATTTCAGTTGTTGATTCGCTCCCCAGTGTTTCCCCAGCAGAGTCATTGACAGTTCAGGATGATGGTACTGTGTCGTGTCTTCTTTGCCACTCTGGAGATCCACCAGCTGGATTCTTGTCTCACTTGTCTCACAGGCCCATGCCAAATCCCAAACAAGTCCAGGATGCGGATGGCAACGAACAACCAAGCACAAGTCGATGCGTCATCTGTTTTATGAAGACGAGAGCAATTTGCGCACATCCTGTTTGTCTTGCTAAAACGAAGACCCGCAAGGTACCGGGAACGGACGAGATCATCAAGACCATCAAAGGTATTGGACTATGCAACGGTAACAGGATTCGTCCTGGGATGAACCGCACCTGTGTTGAAGAGCACAGATTCCGAATGCAACAACAGAACACAGCTTGATTTCACGACGATTGCTCTATGATTTAGTATGAAAATGAAAATACACAATACATGATTAGGTAAGACCAATACATAGTTCTATTTGAAGTTACATCCATACAGTTCGAACTACAAGTATATCTACATAGTCAATTTCTTGATTGTCATATTGAAATTGACATAGGCAAAAAGGTGGCCCACCAAAGTAATACCAAGAGTGTCGCCAAGTCAAACGATCAAGGGGTCGTCCAGCAAGTTCCGTCCTATTCCACCACACGGGCATGAATGAAGACGAACGCAATATACTCTTTGAAAAATTCTCGATGTGTTGGCGCAAAAATATTTTCAAGAAAATCAGGATACCAAGCAAATGATATTGGCTGCCGAATTGGCGCTTGTCTCCTCCTCCAACAAGGCACCACAACCACAACAACAAGCACCACAACCGACACAACGACGTCCAAGTCACCAAGAAGCACCACAGCCGCAACAACGACCACGACAACATCAACGACAAGAGTCGTTTGATGACACCACAGCCGTCTTGTCTGCGGCAAGAAGTGCCACAGAAACCCATCAAGAACAAGGCGATTCCGGCAACCAAGAATGGCAAGAGTCATTCGGTCATGAGCAGCAACCACATCGACGACTCCAAAAAGCCAGCCAGCACCAAACCAGTTCTGGAGGAACCGGTTCCGATTGCCACGGGTGAATTGCTCCACTCGGGCGGTAGTCGTAGTCTCTTGTCGGTTTGTTCCTCCTCGTCTTCGTGATCGATCCACCCCAGACTTTTCAAAACCGCTTTGTTCCATCCACTCCAATTGCGGTGTCGTTCCGTCTCCGTCATGCGGGGCAGGTAGCTTTGGGACACGGCCCACAAGGTTTTTATTTCATCGACACTGTCCCAAACTCGCGTGGCCAATCCGGCACAAAAGGCGACACCAAGCGACGTGGTTTCCTTGATTTTGGGTTTGACCACGGAAATATTGAGCATGTCGGCTTGAAATTGCATTATGAGATTGTTGGCCGTACCACCGCCATCATTCGCAATGAAGGCGAAGAAGAAGAATCCACCTTGGTGGGAACCAGTTACTATTCGTCCGCGGCCACACCCAAAGGTTTGTGGCCAGGATGGGCCAAGGTCCTCTTGGCCTGTACGGCACCCACGACGGGACGTGGGGCGGTCGATGGGTGCAGCACTACTCCAGAACTTGTTGTTCTTGTTTGCTTTAGTTCTAGTATGTGTGTTCGTTTTGAGATTTGTGAGTGCGGGCATCGCGCCTCATGGCACACTTCTTAATTAAGGAAAATTTGTTGGCTGGCGTGACATTTGGTCCGTTCGGAACCTATTCCAACCGACACGACCCACATCTGCCTCATATTTTCCGTGGATCTCCTGTTACACCACCGCGAAAGAGAATACCACCATGTCGACAACTATCAACGGCCGTCGTACAAGTTTGCGCTATCAAGCGCGCATCAAAGCAGCCTCAGGAGCTGATGCAGCTTCGCAGTGCACAGGCTCCATTCTTGCTCCTTCTGTTTCCGTTTCCAACCAACCCGCGTACCGGTTGTCGCATCGCAAAAAGACGACGAAAACTAAGAAGGCAGTGGCAACCAAGAAAAAGAACATGAAGGCAAAGGAGAAGGTGGCGATGGACGTTTCAGATTTCAAGGATATGGAAGCCAAGACGGTGCATGCCGAGATTGTCCCCAAAAAGAATCATGTTGCTGTTTTGTATCCAGCACCCGAGAAGAAGTTGTCCTCATCTCCGTCCCCCCCTTGCTTTGACTTGATGATGACGATGCGCTTCAAGAACATTGAGACATCATGCAACAATCAGCAATGTTCCGATACTGTAAGGAAGTCCGTGGAAATGCCAAGCAACTTTGATGACGACAATAATGAAAATGATTCATCCAATGAAAACTTGTCCAGCAAATTTGGAAAGCGCAATTCGTCAATTGGTGTCGATAGCAACCTGTCCTTTGAGTTCTCTGAGACTCAGGAGCCAAGTGTTGCCTACAAGTTCGAATACTAGGACGTAGTAAGTCTAAAAGCCGAGCTTTACATGAGTTTCTATAATGTGCCCATAATGTGCCCACACACGTTGCACACACCACAAGCTTCTAGTAGAGGCGCTCCTATGACCCCCATATGTCCTATGTAGGCCAAATGGGGCATCAAATGGTGACAGAGGATGCCTTAAAGATTGGTAAGATGCATCAGATCATTGTCGTAGGGCTAATATTGATCGAGTTCTATCTACCTAAAATGTTGTGCCCAACGGGACATTTTCGCACGTAATGGGCACACCCGGAGGTAAGGCACTAGGAGTAGTAAGTATACAAGACAGGTAGGAGTAGTAGTATAGTTTATGTCAAATCAAACGTGTCTGTCATCTAGAGGTAATTTGTTTTCAGGCATGGGCAATGGAACGAGCAATGCTGCGACACGACGATGTCGTAGTGGTGGACGGTGGACGTGTCCTGACTTGTTGTCAATGCCACGGGAAAGCCCACAAAGTCCAATTTTACCAAGACGGAATTCAACACGGTCGGTTCCACGGCAATGACACCATCGGTTTCATCCAATTGAGGATGTTCTATAGTTGTAGCAAGAAATACCAAAGTCCAACCGTGCACGAAATGGGGGAATCATTAGGGTGCACCAACCAACAAAAGTTTCTCATGGTGTCGTCTCCAGTTGCAACGGAGCCGGTAGAATCTCTCACTGCAGACCATCTCCGAGCAGCATCAACGACCTACGTCATACTCTCCTACCATTCATAGACACCTTGGAGTTGCACATCTCATCTACTGGAATGATTTTTCGACAATGCAAGCCACTCGTGTATAGGTATAGCGATTAAACGCTTTTCATTCAGTTCCATGATTTACAGTGTGTAGCTAAAGATGGATACAATGTCCGTTTTGTACGAGCGTATATAATGGCCGTGATGTAGTTTCCGGGCCCTTGGCGGTGTAACCAGTTGTACATTTCGACTGCCATCCTGCGCTTTATCACAATGACAATCATGTATTGGTCAACATTCGTTCAAGAGTCGACATCTCCATTGCCCGATCTTTCCAGAGAATGAAACCATCCGTACGGCTCCTGCTCACAGAGCTGACGAAAACACCACGTATTCTTGTCCATGAGTCGTAATGTCGCACAGGATGGATTATTCCATCCACCAATCACGGCAACTTAATTGGCAACAGCCACCACACTGTAGTTATCAAGACCATCTTCGAATGGTGGGAGATTCCACATTCGGTTGTGATGCGTATCCTATATTTCCACAGTTCGATTGTTTTTCATCACCTGACCACAAGACAGGATCCCACGGTAACCACTGCACAAGTCTGTCGCGAGGCGGAAACTACCAGATCAGAGTGAGTCGTCCAGCCAGACAAGGAGGAAATGAATGTAGACAGAGTGAAGTTTCTCTCTTTATTGTCACTAGGCTTTCCAAAGTCCAAATACTCTACCGAAGTGTTTGTTGTGGAGCCTCCAACGACAAAGATGCGGTGGCCAACGACCGCACTGGCACACCATAGTCGTGGAACGTTCATATTTGGCCCCGCAATGACAGTTTGGTTGCTCGTATTAAGAATATCCACCGACGACAAGTTTTGCCCTCCATCCCGTCCACCCATTACAGCAATGTATCGATTCTTCATCGCAACAGCACAACAGCCATATCGTCCCGTTGATAATCGGCATTTCAATTTCGTCCAATGATTCTTTTTTGAATTACTCGATGTCGTAGATGGTTGAAGCAAATCATTGGAATCAATTCGTTCCATGCAATCGAGATTTGAAAATCCACTGAATCCCCCCAGCACGTACACGGCTCCGTTGCACACAACAGCAGCATGTCTATAACGTTTCTGGTCCATAGGCGGTCCTTCTTGCCACTGTTTTTCTGGTTCTGCCAAATTCAGTACAAGAGCGGAATTGGTGGCACCTTCTTGTTTCAGGCCTCCCATCACGACGACCGTATGATCCAGTACGACCGTAGCATGACGCTCTCGCCATCCATCTAGAATAGGGGAAGCCAGTCATCCTCATTCCATCTTGGTGTCTTGTCCAGCAGGACAAGGCCCGACTGCCATGCTTGTTCTTGCAGTGATGTCATGCTCACCGTTCCATACGTTGACTGCAGAATTTATGAGGATCGAGACACTGACTTGTTTGAGGTTCTTGGGTTTGCTGCTGAGGACTGGAATCACGACTGACTTGACGAAATGGATGGACCGAAACACGAGCAATGGGTAGCTTTCGTCGCGAGTCCACAAATTTATTCATTCCAAATACCGTGGGAGTGACTGGATATCGAGATAAGATTCTCACGGTGATGCAAACAACCACTGTGGTATCCTCACACGACTCGCAGAACCAGAATGGCAGGATGCCACTTGCCATAGGCGATAAAGTACACTGTAGTGTCGTGTTCCAACAATTATGCAATGAAAAGCCTCCACAGTCTGTCTGGTTGTTGGTTCCCAACGAAAATGCAACGACACTGCACAGGCCGTGAATGGCATGTCGGCCGTAGTTCGTGGTCCAGGGTGATTCGACCTGTTGTTATTGCTGATCGTTGGTGTAATGCCTCAGTGTCCTGAATGACTGTGCTGTCTGGTACTTCTGGTCGGGGCATTTGTGTTTTCCATTTCCTCCGATTCCTCGTCATCCTGCAATTTTCGTCATGGGTCGTCCTATTAGTGTCGTGGTGTGCCTCCCTGCGACTTTATTTGTAGTTTGTAGAACCCCAGCAATACAAAGGACCAGGGCCCTCCTGCTACCGTGTCACGACATGGCTTGCTCATACGGTGCATGCAATCGGTAACAACACGACGACGGTTTGTCGCTTGTTGCCTGTTGTTGTTGTTCGTGTCGTCCTTTTAAAGTATCGGGATGATTGAGTAGGACTGTATCATGGCGAGAAGGACGACAATCATTGCGGTGTCTCGTCCAATGTATTCTTGTCCACGATTCCAAATGTCGCACAGGATGGATTGACAACTCCACCAATCACGGCAACTTGATTGGCAGCAGTCACCATAGTGCAGTCTTTACGGCCATATTCGAATGGTGGGAGATTCCAGATGCGGTTGCGCTTCGTGTCCAAGACTTCCACGGTTTGATGACTTCCTCCCGCCACCACCAGACAGGATCCCATGTTAACCATTGCACAAGACAGTCGGGGGTCGGAAAGTTCCAGATCGGGAATGAGTTGTCCAGCCCGAAAAGGATGAAATGAATGGAGGCAGAGTGTCGTTTCTCTCCTCATTGACACTAGGCGTTCCAAAGTCCAAATACTCTACTGTCGAGCCTCCAACGACAAAGATACGGTGGCCAACGACCGCACTGGCACATAATACTCGTGGAACGTTCATATTTGGCCCCACAATGAGAGTTTGGTTGCTGGTATCAATGATATCCACCGACTTTTAGACTGTCCCCATTGACACTAGGCGTTCCAAAGTCCAAATACTCTACTGTCGAGCCTCCAACGACAAAGATACGGTGGCCAACGACCGCACTGGCACATAATACTCGTGGAACGTTCATATTTGGCCCCACAATGAGAGTTTGGTTGCTGGTATCAATGATATCCACCGACTTTAAGACTGTCCCACAGTTGTGTTCGCCCATTACCACGATATATCGATTGTGAACTGCAACAGCACAACATCCTGTTCGTTCCGTTGATAAGCGACAATTTAATGTCGTCCAATGGCTCTCGTGTGCGTTGCTTGTTGCTAAAGACGATTGCAGCAAATCGTTGGCATCAATCCGTCCGATAAAAGTGTTTCCATTGTATCCTCCCATCACGTATATGCCTCCGTTGCAGACAACAGCGGCATGTCCAGAACGTCTCTTGTTCATGGATGGCCGGCCCTTGTCGCCACTGCTTGTTTCGTTCTGTTAAATTCAATACAAGAACGGATTTGGTGGCACAATTGTTTGTTTTGTTGACATCCGCCCAAAACGACGACCGTATGATCAAGTAAACCGGTTTGCACCATGATCATACATAACCGCAGCTGGGACGACAACCCGAACAAAAAACTTCATAATTCATAACGTCATTCCAAACTTCTCATACGAGCACTCCAGTAGAAAAGGCTCGTTCGAGTCATATGATGATGGTTGGGAAGGTTACACTGATATAAATGAAGCGTGAAGGGTGAGCCCATACTCACATGTTACGCGGTTGGAGGCGCAGGTGCAGATCATACCATGACTCAACATTAAAATATTAATCACTGAATACAAGGTCTATATACTTAACCGTTTGAGCAACGCTCATTTTTAACCATTTGTACTTCTTATTTGATAGTTCTTCCGATTTTGGTACAGCTGGTCATTCTGGATTTTCCCACCCCACACCCCAAGACTAACGTCCTACCCATCCCGTTCATACTGAACTCAGACGAATAGCTCTCTAGGAGGAGGAGTTTACTATTTTCAAGTCAACTTTCATCATCAATGGACTTATTTCTACCGTAGTCAACTTTCATTCAATGGACATGTACTGCCATCTTCTATTACTCAAAGATTGCTACTGGTTTGTTTTCCAACAAGGACAATGGATGTGGCAAAATTGCATTTCTGACGCAAAGATCATCATCTGGCTTGTCACGTACGTAGGACATGGGTAGTCCATTTTCACAGCATGTCGCTTGTGGAAAAAAACACTTTACAATCGTGACTTGTTGGAAAGTTTTATGTATTTACATGGCCGAGACTCGACATGTACTGAACGCACTGTGTATCCGCACGTTTCTGTGATGACTGGTGTTCTGTATCTTGAACCATCACGGCTCGATCATTACTCCCGATGCAACAGCCAGAGCTGTTCAGGCTTGGATTATGCAGAGCATTGTAGATCGGTTGTCCGCAAGCACGGCATGCAAAGTAGCCACTTTCGGGAAATAACTTAGAATAAAGAGATGATGCCCTGGCATCCCACTTGTGTTCGCGCAGGACACGAAATTCGATTGGCTCCAAGGTCTCTCTCCAAAAGTCTTCATCCTCTGCGTCCCACTGCGGTGGACGAGAGCAATTTTCCTTGTCTTTGAGCGACTCACCAAAGCTTGTGCTCTGCTCTTGTTCCGCGTGGTTTTCCTCGAACCTTGCCCAGTGAGGCAAAGGCCTTGCTTTTCAAGCTTGACTTGCCATGTTTTTGCACAGCTTCGAGATTCCTGGTTCTTCACTTCTCTTCATCGTGCTTTCGTTATTCGTTCGTGGCTCCGGTCGCGAATTGAAGTTATCTACGTCCCCGAGTTATATCTATTCCTGTACAGTGCAACAAGAACTATTGAGATGAGAGTCGTGAAGGACCACCAGAACCCGAAACGGGCATCGTGTAATCGCAAATCTTGATGCACCGTATTTCGACCACGGCGGAGGTGGTCCCGTACAAAAGAACTAAAGTTCTTCCAAGAAACTCTCAAATGTCGGCTCCTCCTCGAAACTGAGTTTTTCATCGCCACGAACTGGGTGGTAAAACGAGAGTTTGTACGCGTGCAAGCACATTGGATTCACATCGGGTGGATATGCGATGGTCCATTCTTTTTGTATTGACAAGGGCGTGCGAGGCACCGGTATGAACTTATCATCTTCAGGACCCACTGCTTCGCTATATTGTAGATGATGGGGTTCTCCAACGAGCTGCAATATTCGATCTTCCTTGGAAAGACCTCCGTTGTGAGCTGCTTCCCCATATAGGGAGTAGGTGGAATCACCAACGATAGGGAAGCCAACTGCGGCGCAGTGGACTCGAAGTTGATGTGTGCGTCCCGTCTCAGGTGCCAATCGAATCTTTGTATAGGGAAGTTTGTGTGATGGAGTCGTCCCGATCGACTCGATTGCAAAATCTGTCTGGCTGGGTTTCGGAGCTTTCCGAATAAGTTTGATCCAGCCAGCTCGTTGAAGATGATCGAGCGCTTCCAGAGCTTCAGCCTGGTACTCTGGCGTCGACACACGCATAAACGGAGGGTGCGATACATCTTTTTGTAAGGGTAGGTCAATACGGCCCTTGTCGCAATGCTCCAATGGCCAATGCCCCATTAAAACTGCTTTGTACTCCTTTTCAACTTGGCGGTCTCGGAATTGGGCTTGCATCTTTTGAGTTATCGATCGACTTCTTCCAAAAACGACTAGTCCCGAAGTATCCATGTCCAAACGATGGCAGATCATGTGCTCTTTCATCATCGGTTCGTCGTCGTCAATTTTCGCATAGTTGTCGTACACTAAATCTAGAATGGAAGGACGTCCATTCAGTCCAGGAACGGTCAGTACCCCTGATGGTTTGTTCACGACAACGATATGGTCATCATGATACACAACATCCAGAGAGTTGGGGGTGATACCGAGGACTTTATCGTGCGCAAATTTGCGTTTTTGACGCTCAAACTGCAAGACAGAATCAGGGACCCCTTCCACTTCGCTACCACTCTTGCTCCTGCTCGTTTCGGACTCCTGACGAACAGCAACTACCGACTCATCTAATTTCTTCAAAGTCATATTTTTATATGGAGTTTGGTGCTGCTGCATCAGATGGATTGTTCTGTAACGATGATCACATGTTTCAGCAGCAGCCCCCTCTTGACATGTCGTTCGTTCCCACACAAGTTTCACTTCGGTGCTTGACATGAAAGACGAAGATTGATTTCCCAATTCTAAGGTGGGAGCATCAGGCCCAGATACAGGTAAACGAGTTGATCGGTGAAGCCTTCTCAATGCCCTCAAGGTTTGATGCCGTTTCCACATTTCGACGACATGGTCGATCGGCGCTTTTCGTTCACGGGTCGTCGACTGCATCCGTGACTGATGATGCCGCAGCCCCAGGTAGCATTCATAGCAAAGTAGGAGATGAGCAACGACGAAAACCACACCCTTTCCGATTCCGGACCGGCGATCATGGAGCGCTCAACAGTCTACAATGATGACCTTGTTCGCTGATCGATTTACGCAATGATGAACAAAGCGAAATACCGTCGTGGCCGATTTCTGGCGAGATTTTTACTGCTCATCATTATACCAATTCTATGTTGCTGGATCAGTATATTTTACATGGCCCGTTCCAACCAGAGAAACAGTCACCATAATAATGCCGGAAGGTTGCCGTATGTTCAGTTGCTCAAGACACAGAGCACATCTGAAAGCACACGTGGGGCTGTTGCTACTGTTTCGGTTAAGGATGAGGTCGAGAGGTGCTCTAGTCGAGGATTTTCGTTTATCGAGAATGTCCCAACTCGTCGTCAATCGTCGGGTTTATCAGGCAAAAAACCAAACGGTATTCCCAAACAGGTATTTCAAACATGCAAATCCAAGTGTGTTGTATCAACTTTATCAGAAGCTGCTGAGGAATGGAAATTTGGAGATGGGTGGGGATACTATTTGTACGACGATTCCAACGTTGATGAGTTTTTTCAAGAACATGCAAACGATTTTCCACTGCTGGGGAAAATCGCAAGCCGTTGCTTTGTCCATGGCACCCTCAAAGCAGATCTTTTTAGATATCTTGTATTGTGGGTAAGTGTTGCCAAGTTCCGAAGGCCCTACAGATGTCGCAAGGGATGGAAACATTGGTGATCTCACATGGTAGTCCTATCTAGGTGTACGGAGGCGTGTACGCAGATATCGATTCACGACCCAACGAGAAAACGAAAGAGGTTATCTTGAACAATGGGAATGCTGACGCTTTCTTTCTGGTGGAGCAGTATCATTTGCTATCTCAGTTTTTTATTGCTGCATCGCCCAGGCATCCAATATTGGCTTATGCCATTGAAATTGCCTTGGAGAATGTTTTGCTACATAATGATGTCCAAAAGATAAACGCAGCCTTCACGACGGGTCCGCATGCTTTGCATGAAGCGTATCGGAGATTCCGAAAAGACGTGGGAGCATGGGTTGATCTAGCAATGCCCGGAAAGAAACCCGTGCACGCGGGGACGTTTGTGGGGACTGAAAATCGTACCATCACTGTCGTGGGTGTTGCGGAGAATCAAAATGAATACATTACGCGTGATTTCTTGTCAGGAGGTCGAAAGCATAAAGTTTACCGCGCTATGGGGATGCAACACTTCTTGCAAGACGCAAAAGCACACGCTAGCGGTGTCTCCTGCAGAAAGTTGATCTCTTAGATTGCTACAATCAATCCACAGAACGCTGCAAGACAAGTCGATCGCTTTGGAAAGCTGAGTCAACATCTGTAAAACAAGTACACAGGAGGTTTTGAGAGGTTCATGGTTTTTGTCATTGTGGAGCTACCCCTAACCCCTACCCTTGTCGCATGACTTAACTGGAGAGGGGACGTTCTGACGACGTACAGACTGTCCGCCTTTCCTCATCCATCCGAGCAGGCCACTACAGATCTCGTGACAATGGCAACTGCTAACTCTGGAAAAGGCCGTCTTCTCAGCGACTCGGTTGGGGCTAACTCCACTCGAGACGATGGAGAACCCGTGTCCAATGTGGTGGCTCGTGGCATACACGTTCCGTCGGAACAAACTCATGAGAAGCTTCAGGATCTGAGAGAACAAGTTGCCGCATCACCGTCCCTTCAGCGTTTCGCTCTTGGTAGCAGCCAAGTAAGTGCATCCAAAGAACGAAAGGCAATTCTCAATGCAGACGATCAAAATCCAAACTTAGCCTCGCTAAGTGAGAAGCAAAAACTAGCTCTGGAACGGAGGAAAGGACGGCGCAACCGATCGCTGCAATCTCGTCTTGAAAAGCATGAGACTAGGCGACTTGAAGCTGCTGTGGCGTCAGCTCAAGCGCAACAAATACTCGAAACTACAAAGCCAGGAATGATTGAAACCGAAAATGATATGGAAAGAACTTATCGACTGTCTCAAACTCAACTGAAGCGCGATCACCTTGATCCAGACACTTCACGAAATATTTTCGACTTGACTCTTACAGAATGTGCGCCATATGGAATGAAGTATGATACATCTGGTAGGTATAGCGTCTTGTACGGCGAGAAAGGCCATGTCGCGTTCTTGGATAATAATCAACAATCACTTTTGAAAGAGTTTCATGTTCGCGAGCGAGTCAGAGATGCGTGTTTTCTACACAACTTCACCCTGACAGCAGTGGCGCAGAAGAACAACGCTTTTATTTACGATAACAATGGCATCGAAATACATAGGTTGTCTGAGACTCATGAACCGGTGGCCTTGGATTTTTTGCCGTATCACTGGTTGCTTGTCTCTATTGGGAGAACTGGATGGCTAAAATATCAAGACACAAGTACTGGTCAGCATGTTGCATCACATCGGACACTTGTTCCATGTAGAGTACTTCGGCAAAATCCTGCAAATGCGGTTATGCATGTTGGTCATTCAAATGGAACAGTGAGTCTATGGAGTCCCTCGACATCAAGATTTTTAGTGAAAATGCTCTGCCACAAGGGTTCTGCAATTACATCTTTAGCTGTTGATCAAAGCGGGCACACGATGGTTACGGGAGCCGCTGATCGGAAATTGCGAATATGGGACCTTCGGATGTATAAGCAGCTCCACTACTACGATTGTGCTGCAGGAATCCCGACATCTCTAGATATTTCTCAACGGGGAATGTTGTCGGTTGGACACGCAGGTCACGTGTCGATCTGGTCAAGCGAAGCGCTAACATCTCTCGCACGGGGCCCCTACATGCATCAGCTCTTTCCGCGGTGTGGGCCGATAGAGACTGTTCGCTTTCGACCGTTTGAAGATGTGTGTGGTGTTGGACATGGGAGAGGGATATCGTCAATGGTGATACCTGGTGCAGGTGACCCACAAATTGATACGTCTGAATATAATCTGAACCCGATTGCTGATGCGAAGCAGAGACGAGAAGCAGAAGTCCGCGCTCTTTTGGATAAGCTCCGACCAGAGATGATAGCGCTGGATCCGGATCAAGTTGCCGGTATTGAAGCCAGTGAACACCACATAAGACGAGAACGAGTACATGATCTTCAGGAAATGGCAAACGCCAAGGTTGTTCCAACGAAGAAACTCTCAACAACGAAAAGAGGGCAAAGTAAAATACAGGTAAAATTGCGTCGTAAACAGCGGAACGTTGAGAAGGGAAACAGAGATAAACTGCGTCAGTCAAAGGAGGCCAAGTCTGCCAACGAAGCTGATAGCAGTGGTAATGCCATTAAAAGTGAAGCGGATACTGTGACTCCCGTCGCGTTACAACGCTTCTTTCGTTGAAGATATTCTATTTACAGTTAAATCTTATTCAGCATTGCAATCATATAATCCCGCATTCATTGGACAGAATGAATGGACCCTAGGGGTTTCACGTGATCGCAAAGATAAAATTAAGTTGAAAGAAGAAACAGGAAGTTCTTGCGTTCAAAATGTATTGTCTATTAGCTTTCGAATAAATACCATCCTCTTTGTTCTATGTTAAAATGAGAGCTAGCTAGCTCACCGGAATACTTCCTTGTCCTTCGATGTAACCGGGGGTGATCTCTGTCAGCATGCTGATGAACTCCTCTGCTGCTTCTCCGCAATTCTCAGGAAACCGTCCAGCTGCCACCTTGACCAATTCCACAACATTTGAGGCATGCATCGGGGTTACGTTTGGTGCAATGGCCAGTCGCAACAGAACTTGACATGCTTGCTCTTGTACCCTGGCATCTTCTCCATATAGTACCATCGCAAGAACAATCGCGTCCAATGCTTCCTCGTTGACAATGCGTGTTTTGGCCTGTTCTTCTTTCGCAAGATTACTCAAAATTGCACAGCCCATCTCTTGTACAAACGAGGACTTCTCATGCCCTTGCATAGCGCTTATCACGGCGGTGATGCCGTTCACTTCCAAAATCGAACGACAATTAGCGGGATAAAGGCTTAGGCTGAAAAGGGCTCGAACACACCACTCGCCGACAGAGACCTGATCTGAATGAACCCACATCGCACGAACAACAACATCAATACCACCAGCTTCTCCGATCTGTTTCCTGTTGTTCATATTGCCTGCCAAGTTGCACAATGTCCAGGCCCCAGCTTCCTGTACGTATGGGTCATCTCTGTGCAGTTTCATCGCATCAATAGAAGCATGGATGCCACCAATGTGAGCCAGTTCCACTTTGTTTTCTTCACAATGCGCAGATAAATTCCTCAAAGCCTGCAGCCCTTTCTCTTGTAGTTGTGCGTCTTTTGCGTGCAAAACCATGGCTAATACAACCGCTCCGCCGCCACCAGCCATCATTACCATTGACTTCATTTCTGTAGGATGAGATGCCAGATTTGTAATAACCCAACAGCCTTTCATTTGCACTTGTGCATTTTTGCTATGTCTATTCATCGACTGCACCACACGCACAACAATTTCTTTCGAAAGTAAGTGCTCCAAGTTGGCATCAAGAGCAGCTAGATTAGCCAAGGCAGCCATAGCTTGTTCTTGAAGTTCAGGAATATCGGCGAATGTTTCCATGGTGTTTTCCAGCAACAATTCAGCGGCACCTCCGTCGACCAACGCGAGCTGGTTTCCTTGAGTTCCAGAAACGTCGCACAAGGCCCGACAACCACATAAATGGAGTTCAGCCTCTTCAGGGAAGAAACGCATTGCTTCTAATATAGCGTCAAGACCCCCGGCTTCCGCGAGAGCATCACAGTCTTCAGGAGACAAGCGCATGTTGGATATTTCTTGCATGCAACTGCTCAGTACTGGCTCAGAATTCGGGAAATCATGCATAATATCAATAAGTTGGATAAAATCAGTGCCCACCCTTGAAAGCCGTTCGAGTCCTTCTTCCGTTCTACTCAACCCGGAAGTTTGCGAATTCTGCCGGGATCCGTGACCAGCAGTCAAGTAAGTGGTGGCCGTACTGGTAGAATTCGCGTTGCGATCAAGGTAGAGGTCAAGCCCACCTTCTGGCCTTCCTGGATTTGACGTGGAATGGCCAGACACATTGATGACGTTGTCATTGCTGTAGTCACAAGAATGATACGACGCCCCACTACTGGGAATGACATGTCGCCCACCATGACCATGTGAATGTGTACTTGAAGAACCCAACAATTCCGAAGCTGACACACCGTTGTCACCTTTCCAGCTATTGGAACGACTTCCTCGTCCCTGAGATCTGAACGAGTTCATAGATTCTTGACGTTCAACTGTGAGAATATCTTCTTCAAATGACGACACGGACGCTTCCAGAGATCGACTACTCAAATGGTTTTTGCCAGCACTTCGAACAGTGCCATGTCCACTGTTGTACGGCATGGACAGTTGATCATGATGGGACGAGATATTCCGTTCGCTCGAGGAGCTCTGGACAGAATTCGAGGCATTCGTGCTGTTGAAACCTTCTCCATGCATACAACCGCCTGTCATGTTTACCAAATTTACTGTACCACCACGGTTGAGAATTCCATGTTTTTGTTGGCGACTTTCATACGCGGCAATTTCTTCTTCAGTGTTGTGCCCTGATCGATCAGATCGGAGACTCCGTTGTGATAGCTCCAGTGCCCGCATATTCATACTGTTGTTATTGCTGCTGTTGTGAGCACTTGTTTGACTACTGCCCAAACTCCTTTCACTTTGTAAGCGATCAAGTGATAAGGGGGTGTCATATGGCCCTCCAAGAATGGCGTCTGGCCCCCCGTTCACGTGATAGTGATCTAGTGCTGTGGGAGAATGGTGTCCATACGAAGGTTGGGCAGTCATTCGGTCATATGCATCCTCAATCTCCTCTCCTGTAGGAGCTACTATATCCGCGGTATGAAAATCTGGAAGGGGTGCATAGTCGTCGTAGTTTTCCGATGTGTTGGTGAAGGATTCGTCATCGTCATGATAACGGCGATCAAGATGACCCAAACTACTGCCTCTATGGCCCGGCGAATGTGGGTGGTGGCCTCGTCCACGACTGTTCCGACTATCACGGCTACCTCGACTTCCCACCGAATGATATGATCGCATGAGTTCTCGATGATGATGGAGTGGATGAAGTTGCCCTCCAGAGTCAACGCTGGCGTTCCCGTTGGCATCCTCATCGACGAAGCTTCCTTCGTCTTGGTCACTTCCATAATAGGGATATCCTCCGTTTCTGTTCATTATCATGTGAGCACTAGGAGAGAGCACCAAGCTATGAGGATCGCCGTTTGCTATGTCTATCAAAGAAGCCCGACGTGGGTCGACCGCAGTTCGCGGTGAGACAAAATCTCCATCGTTATCTTGTCGATCAGAAAAGTCTTGATGCAATGAAGCTTCTTCGTCAATGACATAGCTCCCCCTTTGATGACTGGCGATACTTTCATGTAAGCTAGCAACGCTTTCATCATTGCTGTTCAGTGAATCTCGGCTTAAACTGCGAATGCTGCTATTGCCATGCGCTGGTTGTTTCTGTGGTCGATTTAAACTCATCCGCCGTGGCTCACCATTTGGTATATGCCCGGGCATTTGGTGGCTGGCTGGGCTTTGATCAGGCGAAGGCAAAGCATTGCTAGGTGTTTCGGAATGAGTGGACAAAGCTCTCATTGATGCCTGTCGTTGTGGCTGTACGAGTGGTTGGCTGGAATCGGAAATGTTGCTGCTCGATTGCGTGCGAGATGTGGAGGTCCTTCTTTGCGGCATTGTCGAATTATTGTTGTTGCTGACGCTACTTCCATTTGCTGGCCCTGCAGCTGGGAGAGGTGAAGACACAGATGCTCGCAAGGCACGAGAGGAGGATTGACCCCTGGTGACCCCTTGAGAAGGCGAGGAGGAGGAAGCAGAGGCTGGGGCGGCACCTGATGCAGCAGCTGCACTGCCAAGAGCAAGATTCGACAAACTTCTGGTGAAACGAGCGAGATCTTCTCTCGTTGCTGGACGCGATACTGCAGGGATGACGCCACCTTGTGCTTGTTTTGATGCATCGCCAGAATCAAGTGGGTTACATTTAAGACAACGGCCATTCAATACAAGCCCGTGCTCGGTGATTGGAGTTTTGCGTAAAAATTTCTTCTTCTCAAAGCATTTCCGACCACATGTCACACATTCTCCTCGTTTCAAGCGATACTCCTGAAATTGCGCCGGAGTCATTACATTCCCCCTGGCATCGAAATCAGCTCCCAGCTGATCCATCTTGCTTTGCTTTGCTTTCCTTGTCACACAGATATTTCTTCACGATTGTATTGGGGCCTCAAAGAAAGGCAACACCTCCTCGTTGGATAAACTGTGGGACGCTTTTTGTTGCCAACAAGTCGATCGAATAAAGCCGATCAACAGAACAACACTATCGTCTCTCCTCTCACGTCTCGCAGTCAATGCAACGATATACCAGTAACCAGATACAATATCACCAACAGCGAGAGTTCAACAAACTTGTTGTTGTTGCTCCGTGTCCAAGGGGGATGGCCTAATAGTAATGCTCACCAAGGTGAACCAGCGGACCATCACCAGTGTGCATGAAGGCCGTTTCACTGTTTCGCCCTGCTGGTTTGGGGTTTGGTAGAGGAGCCTTCTGTTTTCTGTTGTTATTTTTGTACTGACTTACTAGATCTCGCTTGAGAGGATTTTAGACTATGGTGCTAGCTAGGATGAGCTAGATAACTTTAGACTTTAGATGGTCCTGCTCTCTTTGTGTTTCACGGCGACAAGGCGGTATCATTATCAGGAGTAGCTACGAGCTCGTACAAGTCTACTCGTTACTACTGCGGACATAAAACATAAAACCCCGGTGTATTGTTGTTGTTATTGGTTATGGATAATGGATTGACTCTCGACTGTTAAGGTTGTTGAGTACCGAGTGTCGAGAATTGATTTGTTCCTACGGTTTTGCCGTGCGCCATCAAACATGCCGGGGCTTGCCAATTGCCCAGTGCCAAGATCGCGAATTTTCGACTCTTGCGACTTGCGACATCTACGATCTACGGATCTACGATCCAAGGTAGGTCATTGGGAGTTGGGACCTTGAGCCTTGAGCCCTTGATACAATAATATAAAATATCAAAGTCGACAGATGTACGATGTACTCCTACGGCTTTTTCGTCAAATCCTAGCAGCGGGTAGCGGGTCTTCTTGCAGCATGCTGAATGCTGAGATGACCCCTCGTTCTTCTCAATTTATGGCCTCTGTTCTTCATCTACACCTATTACCTATTACCTATTACCTATTACCTATTACCGATCACAGATAGCTCTACCCAAAACCCAAATCAAAAATAGGAGTACCTGATTATTTCTGATTCCAAAGCCGCGAGATAGAGATACTCCTACTCCTCTCTACTCGTAGGACTAAGGACTCTATCTCTTCCCATTTCCCCCATAGTTTTTGTTGGTGTAGTCGTAGAGGTGACTCGCGCGACTCACTAGCTAACTCTCTACTCCTAGAGAGTAGAGAGAGGAGAGAGTACGCGAGTATAGAGTAGTCATAAGCCGAAACATGGCTGTCTCTTAGCAAGCAAGCTAACTAGCATGCCGCCATACTTTCAATAAGCAATCGACGAGCACGACGAATAAACGCACAAAAGAAGGAGAAATTTGCTTGGGAATCCCACTGTTCGAGAACTTATAAGCCCTATTGTGCTTTTGTTCTCTGGTTTGTCGACATTCTTGTTTCCTGTTTCTTGTGTGTGGGGTCTGCAGTATTGTAACGCTAGCTAGCACAGAGCACTGACTGCCAAATCCTACCTCTAGCTAGAGGTTCTAGGTTTGGCTTGCTCCGTCCACTTTTTCGTTTTCTGGGGGAAAGTTGAGATGGCTGATGGCTGCAGTCATTTGATGATAATTTCGGTGATCTGTGCCTCGTAGGAGGTAGGTCGGAGATAGGAGTAGACTTCTTTGCTTGCTGCTGCCCTCTCTTCAAACTCAGAAGTCATTTCTCAATTCACAACTCTCGACCCTGCGAACGCCAACTCAGTCCACACGACTACAAGAAGATAAAGTTCACATAGTGTTTGCTAGGCAATACTAGGCAAGCAGTTACGACCGTAGTTTATACTTGATCATCTTTCAGCAAGTTGCCTGGTTCCGGCACGTCGCAATGGTAATTCTGATTCCTTGTCATAATGTGGAGATGACCTCTAAGCTCAAACGCTCTCCTGGCAACATATCAGGGGAAGGAGGAGGGAACCGGTTGTTCCATCAGTTGGACTTAAGCACTAGGGGCACTTTCGATTTACAATAGCGGCACCCCACTCTTCATAGTCAGCTCTTGTAACATACATTTCATGAAAGCTTCCGAGACTGGCCAAAATGGACCCTCCCAACCATGGTAAGACAGCTCTTTCCGAGGCGGCAGGTGCGAGCATTTTGATGCGCCAGCCAGGCGTGTGAGTATGAATGAGGCTCTCGGTTTGTTCCTTGATGAGATCGGGCACTGCCTGTTCTGTAGGTGCCAAACAAGATCCCCCTCCTCCTAGTATAACGTTGCCCAACAAGGCAGGCTGCTGGTCGCGATCACATCGATACGCCGCCTCACAAATCATTTGGGCGATTGGGGAGGAAGTGAGGGATTGGTCCACAATTTTTTGAAAGTACTTGGCACAGGCTGCATTCAGACGCGAATTGGAGAACATGGCCTTGTTGCTGGAGCGAGTTGTTCCAGTAGAATCTTTTATCTTTTGTCTTTTCGTTCGGCGTTTGGCGATTCCTACTGCTGTTGCATCGGAAAACTCGTCGTTCACTTGTTCTCCATCTCCACCGGTCGAGTTTCCTTGCTCTGAGCTGTCGAGTATTTGTTGTTGCTGTTGCATGTACGCCATCCATTCATGCTTGTTCTTTTGGAATAATCGTTGACGTGCTTCCTGTTCCGATGACATGGGGGTGGTTGGTGGAGCGGGTGGTGGTGCTCCATCTGCTGCTGCACCAGTCACAACAATTTGAGGACGACCCACCAATATATTGGCCGAATGGAAACGAAAGTGACTGGATACTTGAATTTCTGTCTCATCCGGAAGTTTAAAGGACTTGTTTGGTGCTTGAAAGGAGGACAAGGATTTGGGATTGTTTGCCGTTGTCGTAGCAGCCGTGGTGGTATCGACGGCGATCCCGGCCCCCATTAATCGACATTCCTGTGCCACAAACAACCGTGCTGCTTCGTGAAAGGAAGGAGCGCGACGCTGATATGTGGCCCATCCCAAATCACGTTTCTGTTTCACTTGATACAAGGGCAAAAATCCCAAATTGCCCGAAGTAATTGTTTGTTGTTGTTTGCCATAGAGTTCGTCCATGTGCTCCATCACGCGCATGTCAATGTGCGAAAGACCAATGGGTGCCCGTTGAATGCCATGTTGTTCCACATAGCCTTCAAAGACGGGAGTGACTGTAGTCCCTCCATATCCCATGTCAACGACCGTCCCTTGTGTACGTCCACAAGCATAACATTGCATGACTGCGTCTTTGGCCAAAAATACCGAAGAAACTTGCAGTTCCTCCATGAGTATTTCCAATAGCTGTTGCCGTATGGGCGGCGGATTGTAGGATCTTTCGCATAAAAGAAGTGGGAAATCCCATGTCTCGGAAGAAACATTCAAGCCAGTTCGATATCCGTGACGCAACAACGTGGGAATCAGATCGCCCCAATCAGCCCCTTCTCCGCGAGACGTCGAATCCTGCCGTGTAACCTCTTCTGTTTTCGCGGACTGATACCAAAGTCCAGTTACTGGGTCTACTGGATTGGCCACTTCCCAGGAACCGTCCAAGGACGAAGATCCGTCATCCTTCGCGTTGGAATTACTGTTGTTGTATCCAAGAATTGGTCGATTGTAAAAGTCATACCGAACGTCGGTAATCGGTAATCGAAGTTTCTTGCTTTTTTTGGAAGGAGACGATTTTTCTCCACTCACGGATTCACTTCGCGAGATTGCAACATTCTGTTCGCCAGATCATTTGTGTAGACGACGGTGTGTCAGATGAATGCGACAGTGGAATGCACGAATAAAAAGCTTGACTTACGGACCGAAAATATGCCTTTGGATGATCATCTCCCGCCCATCCAACCTTGGTTGCATACTGGCCAATGTCGGCCACAATTGCATTCAGAGGTGGCTGGCCACTCGTCGAAAAAGATGTCATGGTTCTAGCTACGGGGCGTAGGATGCGAAAAAAAAAGGTGGGACGACGAGCGCACACACATCTTACGGCCTGTCCGTCTTCACTATTTCGGAAGTGCCCCACATGCCACGTCACGCAAGCTCATTCAAGTGAAAATGGCGAGACCCTGCGCAAGCTGGAACGACGACGATGATCCTTTTGTTATGTCGCTTTCCCTAGAAAGCAAGCGTTTCATGTTTCCATGTTTCCATGATTGCATCGCAATTTGTGCTTCCCAAGAAGTGTACTAGTTTGAATCTCGTTCTTGCCAAAACGGTTCCAAGTCAGTGGTTGGAAGATTGTTGAAAGACTTCATAAAACCTTGATCTACCTAACTAACAAACGAAATAAAATGTCTACTCCTACAACCGAACAACAACAGCGTTTACCAATCTATGGAAGTTCTTCCATCATGGCTCCGAAGGATCATGGTACATCCGAAACGCCCGTGCAAAAGAATTTGCGATGGGGAGTGAATCGAAGAATGGCCGACCGTATTTGCAACTACAATCGCCATGGGGCCGAACCGAGGGGGTATTTCTCCCTCCGACTTCGCTTTCGGATGCAGGCCAAGAGTGAACTGATACGCAAGGGAGAAGTGGTGTTTTATGACAGCAATACAGGAAAGCCCCTCTTTATTTTCAATAAGAAGCAACGTTCCTGGGACGACTTTGTTCGAGAATCGCAAAAGCATGGCTGGCCCAGTTTTCGGGACAATGAAGTTGTGTGGGAGAATGTACGTTGTTTACGTGGGGGAGAATGTGTCAGCCTGGATGGGACACACTTGGGTCACAACCTACCGGATTCCAAGGGCAACAGATATTGCATCAACCTCGTTTGCGTAGCAGGGCGTCCTATGGAACATGACGCCTGAAACAACCAACTCTGACCAAGCAATAATGTGCTGATTCATAACACTTGTATAGGTAGTTCAGTGATCTAGCTATCAGCAAACTCCGCATCGGCTTCCTTTTGTAGTTCCCCTTCAATGGCGGCACTTTCTTCTAGGGCTTCTGCCTTTTCGGCACGTCGGAGAGCCTTGGCCTTTCTACCTCCCATATGCTCCAAGTCTTGCTTGGTCAAATGCAGGCGACCCATGGTTTCTCCAAACACATTGGTGGATTGATTCTTTTTCTTGGATCGACGCATACTCGCCTGTATCGGTGCCGGTAATTTGCAAGCGGCACGGGCCAGTTCGGCCGAAGCCCATTGCGTTCGCCGGAGAACAAAATCAAAATCGGGGCCACAGTTTTGTAGCACTGGAAGGGGTGAGGAGGTCACGCTGGGACTGTCTGGGTTCTTTCGCAATTGTAAAAAGTACGTTCTTTGGTGCAACAGGATTGGAGGATCCACAGGATTCCCATTTGAAACTGCCGGTGACTTTACCAGCGTGAACATGATCAGGTGGTCCAAACCGTTGGCCACGAACTTGTCCACGACATCCCCGCGATAAAAGTCGGTCAAGAGATTTTGCAGTTTCCCATACTCTTCCACAGTCTGCCACAAGTCTCCGCAAAAAAGGAGTAATGGCTTGGACCCAATTCGTTTCTTGGGTATTTGTCCCGAGTAGTCTCCATTCAAAACGCTCTTGAAACGTATCACACCCAACTCACAAATATCCAAGATTTGCCGATCAAAGGTTCGTCCAATGACAAGGTTGTTGGGTCGTTTCTTGTTCGTACTGGCCATGGCAAAGAGGGCACAATCGTTCTTGGTGGTTAAAAATTCAATGGATTCCGTGTCGGTAAAGGGTGCAATTTGATTCTTCTTGGTCAAGAGTTTGGCATTGGGAGCTTGTAGGGCGCGAAGCTCTTTCAACACATCTGCCATGCCCTGACTGCATTGAATGCCCTTGAACAACAAGGTCGACTTGCCCCGTTCGTGGAGCTGAGGTTCCATGGATTTGAGATACCGTTGGACACGCGCTTTGGGTTGCTTCTTCTTCTTCTTGCTCAGACCAGCCATTAATTTGGCCTCATGAAGACGCTTTGCTTGCTCTGCCGTTGGAGCCATGGTGGTTGCCTTCTCTCTGGAGGGAAGACCTGATGACGAGGGAATGGAAAATGGAAGCAAATTTTGTTGATTGGTTTTCGACGCGGCATGTCGTCTGTCCGTCACAACACACATTTTTCAGATCTTTGTTTGTTGACCAAAAGGGTGCGATTGGGGGGGTACCTTTGTTCGTCCGTCATCCGAATGGAAAAAAATTGTCTCGTATTTTTTCCCAAAGCGCCAGCCGGGTGATATCGCCAGCCTCCCTTCGATCGCTCGAAATCGACGCGCCGGTCACGCCTTGTATTGCTGGCACATGGGGCCAAGAATCGTCTCACTTTTCGAGCAACACCACAAAAGACGACCATGAGCAGTGAGCACACCAAAAACCAAAAGAAAACCACCCAGCCGGACGAACGACCAAAGTGACAACTCTTTGGTCAAAACCATCCACCTAGATCACAAGTGAAGGTGGAATGCATCAAAGGAAGGATGACAACATGAAACATCACAATCCACCAGTGCAATGAACAATCAACCAGTGCACTGGTTGACAGCGTCATCATGGGGTATGTAAGCCCAGGAAGCAGGAAACCTGAATTAGTAGAGGACTATGCTTTTATCTTTCCCATAGACAAAGTGCCAGGAGCTTGTTTTGATACTCCTCTAGAGGTGCATTGCACCATGTGTGTGTATTTCATGGTTTGGTGTGTGTGTGTGTGTGATGATTCCGTGAAGCTAGATCCACTACTGCGTAAAGAGTACTCGCTTCTGAAACAATAGACTATTGAGTACAAAATGGGCTTGTAGATTTCTTTGTCCATGTCTCGTCAAGTCTCACGGCTCACGGTCATGCATGAGCGGAAGCGGCTACATAAAAGGGCGAAGCCAGTTATTACAGTTGGCTTGGACGTTATAATAATGTGCTAAATCGAAAGAAATTTGACAGAAATAATTTTAACATTTTTTAGGAAAATTTGAGAATAACCGTATGGACAGCAGACGGGAGGTACCCCCGCAATCGGAGGGAATAGATAAAAGTCAAAGTGATCCTCGCCATGTCGAGTCAACTTGGATCGAACCATACGAAAAGTTCTGGAAAGAAAAGAACAGCAACACGAAAGGAGAGTGACGGAGAGACATCGGGAGGCGCATCAGGCCCGACAGAGCAATCATCGGACGCTTTGAGAGAGACGGGCAAGAATGGCGCCACAGGTTTCAACCCAAAGACGGAACGGCAAGCTCGAGGAACCAACAATGCGAGAACCAGTGGAAAAAGCTCGGGTCGAATCAATGGCCAAAGAACCAATAACAAGCCTGCTCGGTATCCTCCCCACAAAAAATACAACGAGGTCTTGAGCGAGTACACGCGCCAGCATATGGACTACATTCACCAAGTGGGTCTGGCCAATCAACGACGACCAACCTTAATTCGAGGGAAACTACGGGCACTACCCGGAAACAACGAGAGATTGCCGGCATTTGTATCCTGTGATCATGGCCACTACACCAAAGATGTTCTGATTGCCGACAACGTCGCGCGTAATCGGGCCATGGATGGCGATATCGTATTTGTCCAACTGAGTGGTCCGGTCGGAGACGTGGACCATGCGGTCAGTGAAGAAGATGCCGGAGACAATATTGTCATGGCACCAGAAGACCAGACGATTCCAGAAAGACAAATGAAGCAGTTGTCAGTCACCAGTCGCGAAAGTAGCAACGAATCTACCTGGCAAGATGACCTCCTGCAAATGAGTTTGTGGAATCCACAGGTGTCGATACCGAAACGTGACCGCTCGCCGCGATCCTCAAAGGAAACCCAGCCGCAGTATCAGGGGAAGGTTACCCAGCCGCAGTATCAGGGGAAGGTTGTTTGCATTGTTTCTCCTCAGCGATTTGGATCGGAATTATCGGGAGATGATAAACAAAAGGCTGCTTCATCTCAACGACGTATTGTTGGCTCTTTGAAGATCTTGCAATCTGGAACAACTTTGCTAACCCCACTCAACCGAAGTCTACCGCAGTTTCTATGTCCGTCCAATTTCACCAAAACGATCAAAGAACAAATCAACGGTGAGGACAAGGCCCATGAAAAGGACGAGGTTGAGCGCATGTTGTATCAGGCAACTTACACACATGGTGATTGGGCTGAAACACATCAATGGCCACCTTGCACAAATGTCACAAAGTTGGGCGAATCCTGTCGTGTAGAAGATGAAATCATGGCTCTTTTAGTTGAGAATAAAGTCGACCATGGAGACCACCCAACTGAAGTCCTGCAACATGTCGAAGATGCAGTAAGATCCGGAGTCTACCAGACACCCGATGGTGACATGGGTTGGAAACCCACAGAGAACATGTACAAAGGACGGCGAGACTATCGTCAGCAACGGATATTTACCATCGATCCCACCACGGCCAAAGATTTGGACGATGCCTTGCACATTTCATTCTTACCAGATTTGAACCAAGTGGAAATTGGCGTACACATTGCCGATGTGTCCTTCTTTTGCCGACCCAATACGCCAGTGGACCAAGAAGCCCAGCGACGAGCGACCACAGTCTACCTTGTAGACCGGACAATACCCATGTTGCCACGATCCCTGTGTGAGATTGCATGCAGTTTAAACGAGAACACGGAGAGGCTTGCATTTTCATGTGTCTGGAGAATGAACTTGGATGGAACGTTACCAAAATCCAATGGAAAAGAACATGTGTGGTATGGTCGTTCCGTTATCAAATCATGCGCCCGGCTTGACTATGCGACAGCCCAGAATATCATTGAAGGCAAGGTCGGAAATCTTGAGGACAGTAGTGACGTTAACGAAAAAATGTGGCCAGCAAGTCGACGTCCGTCTGGCGCACATACAATGGCTGAAGTGGCGGCAGACGTGCTTCTGTTGCACAAGGTAGCAATGGCACGTCGAAAATTGAGATTTGACAATGGTGCCTTGGCCCTCAATGGCATAAAACTGACTTTCCAGTTGGACAAAGATGGACAGACCCCCTTGCTCGCAGCTCCATATCCTTTCCGCGACTCCAACAGACTTGTAGAAGAGTACATGCTGCTGGCGAACTATCTAGTTGCACAGCGGCTGATCACGCATGCGAAAGGGCGTGCCTTGTTGCGACAACATCCAGAGCCCCTCGAAGAGGGACTAGACAAAGTGGCGGATGTAGCCAAGGCAGCAATAGGCTTTGATATTGATATTCATACAAGTCAGGCTTTGCACGACTCCCTCTGCAGACTAAAACAGGAATGCGACGATCCCCTTGTCCTTATGTCCGTGACGCAAATGCTCATGGCCCCGATGCAACCAGCAAACTATTTTGTGGCAGGTTCATTGTCACCGGCGCATTGGAAACACTTCGCACTCAACATTCCCTATTACACTCATTTCACGAGCCCTATTCGACGTTATCCAGATGTAATTGTCCATCGACTTTTGCAAGCGACTTTTGATGAATCGGTTACCAAATTCGAGCTTTCACAAGAAGGAATCACTGAAATTTGTCGTCATTGTAACGCCAAGCGCATGGCCAGCAAGATAGCACAGGAAAGATGCGACCGTGTCTTCTTGTCGTTGTATGTGAGGTCGCATCCGCTATCCGGGGAGATGGGTGTGGTGCTTTCTGTTGGAGCTTCTGCATTCACTGTGTTCTGTCCAAGCGTCGGGGTTTCAGGTTTGCTCTATCTCGACGAACACAAGGATGTTTTGTCGTATAGAACTCCAGATGACAGAGAACTGGCGGAGTCCGTGGGACCTGGGCCTGGGATTATTTTGGACAGTAAAAAGCAAACTGACACTTCCTGGAAGTCAATACACATTCAAATCTTTGCCAAGATCAAGGTTACCATTTATTGCAGAGATAAGCCTCCGATTGATGTCAAACTGAGGTTGGAGGGTCCATGGAATTGACATATTTCGAAGGAGCACCGGCCTGCTGATATCCACCAACCCCCGTCACTTTCTCCAGTGGACAAAGCGAATGGCTGATTTGACCGATTCGATGAACTCGTTTTGATCATGGCATGATCTCCCCCCTTTCGCGATCTCCTGTGCATGAAGAAGAAGCCGAGTAATTACAGACAAATCATAGTTTGTAAACGTCTACCTAGGTCGTTCAGGTGCTTTCGTGTGCCATGATAGGTGTCATCCATGCAGTTCTTATAATAGATTTGACCCCAATGTGCATCGCTGATCGACGCCTTGTTCTTCTCAGCTAGATTAGGCCTCCCTGCTCCTTCCCTCGGCATCCTCTATGTGTCTCAGTCTCACCCTTTTCTCACCGTTAGGATGAGAAGGAGAAGCGTTCTCGTATTTTTTGTTCCTTCTTGTTTAATAATCGACTAAGGTAATACTCCCACCTCTTGGCTCTTGGGAATAGAGGGATAGCTAACCACTGTCGTGCCATCAAATGACAAATGATTTTCTATGGTCGAAATAGTACTAACTTCAGGCAGCGAGAGATGAGCGATTTTTGCGTTTCCTCCATGAAGGATTATCGAAGCTGAAAACTAAAGAAATATTGGAAGTAACAAGATCATTTGTTGTTGTGTCGTCAGCTACCTGATGGTTGTTGCCGCCACCACAACTAAATTTGCGTCCAGAATCGTTGAATCCATAGATTGAGAAATACTGCACCTACAACATGTCCGTTGCTGTTGCAGCTCAACGTCGACCCTCACGGTCCTCTTTCCGCTCGCTTCTTACAATCCCGGAGGATCGAATTGTTCCATTTGCTCGCGTCCCTTTTGCAGATGCCGAAGATCTTGATAAGGAAACTTCCCTACTCATTGAACAAGCCAGGGTCAGCAGAGGAATCCCTTTACTGAAAAGATGTGAAGCTCTTGATTCTCAGGCGAGAGCCCATGCAAGACGTATGGCAAGGTTAATGGTTTTACAGCACTCAGTGACATCAACCACATTGCTGCAAGAATTACTTGGATCCAGCATCGTTGGAGAGAACATTCACAGGGGAAAGAATGCGACGGACATGCATGCTTCAATAATGCTGAGCAAGAAATCCGCAAATCGGGTAAATATGGTGAGTTGCCATTCTATCGTGAAAGAGGAGATGGCCAACAGTTCGCAAGCCGAAACCAGATTTAAGAGAATTTGAGACTTTTTATGCTTCACCTCATGTTCAATCAATTGCATTACAATTTTCCCCGCACTTTGTTTCACATACAGATGTCTCCCAAATTTGATGAAATGGGGACGGGCACAGTGCTTGGAGAGGACGGACTTCTCTATTCAGTCCAGCTCTTCCGAAACTCAACCAGATAACATTGATGGCCCGTGGGAGGGTTTATTTTTGTGGACTTCAGATTTTACTTTGTTCTGGACTCCCTATGTTCGTGTAACTTGCTGTTTCTGGAAGATAAGAATTTTGGTTCGTTGATGAGGTTTAATTTGGTATTTGCTGCCGAGCTACATTCGATCCAATGCTCTGTGGACGGTGCGTATGTGGTCATCAATCCGTGGTGCCAATTACCAATCTGCATTCTCTATTCTTTCCTGAAGCGTACCTAAGTTTTTAGAAAATCTCTTTGAGATTCGAGATTTATCATTGAAGGAGAGGTAGTGGGACCACTCTGTCCTCCGTCATCCATTCTCCCCGCACGTTGGTAATCATTACGTCAAAGTTATTATGATTTCTTTTTCTTGGCCAACTTTTTGGCCTTCTTTGCTTGTTTTGCTTCGTCTTCTTCCCCACCCTCAGACTTGCGTTTCTTCTTTTTCTTCTTGTCACTCTTGCTGTTCTCGTTTCCCTCCTCATCTTCCTGAGTTTCCGCCTTGCGTTTCTTTTGTTTCTTGTCCTTTTTCCCGTTCTCCTCAACGTCTTCCTTCTCGTCCTTTCCATTTCCTACATCCAAAACCATATCACTTGCGTCGTTGTACCCGGGTGTCGAAGGCATCTTGGCTGCTACTGGATCATATTTAGCAACCTTCTTCGCTGTAAGATTGCTTGTGGAGGAGGCGAAGGTTCCACCTTCGAGCTGCCTTAGTCGAGCTTCCACTTTTGCCCTGCCTTCATATCCAATTGATGTGTCAACAGCATCTCCATCCGCTTCGTCCGTTAGGGCATCCACCCGGATCGCTAGAGCCGCCTTTGCGGCAAGCACTCGAGAAATCTTTCCTTTATTCTTTGGGGCCGCCTGTCCAATCAAGCTTGCATGATATATTAGTCCATACTTTGGCGTCGCATGCTTTGTCTTCAAAGCTCGAAAAAGGGCCTTTTCAGCACCCAATATTTGAACAGTACTAGCTGGCTGTTTTGCCAAGTTCATTAGTGATCCAGCATGGGCTATCAATCTTGCTCCAACTAGTTCGCCAACCAGCACAGTAAGGTTGGGAGCAATGGCGTTCATTCGATTTTTCAGATACTCAAACAACTGAGAGCGATATTCCGTCATGCTCAGAACCTGATCAGCCAAAGATTGGATGTTGATAATGTCAAGTTCCGCAATCTCCGTACCCATCGAGATCTCTGCGGATTCTTTAACCGATGCTTCGATCGTTTCGTCCTCTAAGATGCTCGACAAATCCTTCCCCGCAAAATTAGGTCGCAATCCACACTCAAGAACGAGTTTCGCATAAGAAGCATTGTCGCCCACAATTCCTTGAAGTTCAGGAAAGTGCCATCCGTACCACTCTTTCACACGCATGGCATATGTGTTAATTTCCTTGTCAAGCTCGTCCAAAAGACCAACAGCTTGTATGACCATCGTGTCGACTTTATCCGCGCTAAACTTCAGTTTGTACCGTGACAATGAATGAGACAACCCCAACTGCATTGCTTTGATGTCATCTGCACTGATCCCCTCATCACTCGCATCAAATAGTTCGCCCATGTACTGTCGAACACCTCGAAATAGTTCTTGTGTTTTGTTGTCATGTACAATTTTGAGGTTTGAAAGTATCTCACTCTCTTTCAGGGAAACGGCAAGACTTTTGTCTGCCACTGCTAGCATCTCGTTATCCACTATTTTTCGCTTCTTTTTTAGAAATGCCTGGAGTTGAGACGACACCTTTCCTTCCAATGTGGCACTGGCAGCAGCTACAGCGTCTGCAGTGTCGGCAAATGCTTGGAACGAATGAAGCTCCAAGTTCTTTGTGGCCTTCTTCTCATCCGCAAAGAATGACTCGAAAATATCTTCCGCATCGGTTTTCTGGAGCTTTTTCTCATTGGAAACCTTTCATTTTTGTGAGCAAAGTTGGTAACCAACAACAGTATGGGATCGATGAGCTGTGAAATATGGAATGCTTATCTGATGAACGAAGTTTTATTTACCTTAAAAATGGAATATCCCGCCGGAGTTTCGAAGAGAACTAGCATGTTTACGGAGGCCTTGTTTAGTTTGGTTTCAGGATAGGAGGTGTATGGATTCAGAAGAGAAACGAGTACACAACAGATGTAGAAAAATCATGTGGTCGATCGGCAGTTGGCAAGGCGGTTGGAGTCTGCTTGGGATAGAAGAGAATGATGCAGTAGCAGGACAGACGCCCGGAGAGCTTCACTCCCTGACGGCAATTCGAGTCGGTCTTTCTGTTAAGCACGATCATCCTGGACTCACCCTTATGCTAGGAGGTAGATACATATTATGTTTTAGGTTCCCGTGCTTTGTCCTGACCGATCTTGGCCATAATGGCCTCCTGAGTGAAATGAATGAACCATTGCTATAGGAAAGTTTTTCCGCGATGTACGCTCCCCTCGCTTGGATGCAAGCATAATGTTCCTTCGACATAGCGTGCATTTTTTGTGACCTGTGATCAACGTGATGTTTTGACAAGAAAATGTTCTCACCTTGCGGTAAATGCCGGGATACACTGCGGCGAGCCTTTCTGATCTTCCTTGCTGTACCAAAGAACTGCTCTTATCAAGCTTACAATAGGCAGTTGGTCTTCACTTGTAGAGGGATTCCGAAGTGTTAGATCTTCGACTTACTAAGTATCCTCTAGGTACGGATAGGAAAGTTTACACTGCTTCTTCCAAGTTCCAAGTCTACTCCTAGAGTAGAAGTACTCCCACTAGGTAGAGTATCTCGACGAGGGATCTCCTTCATACTCCTAGACCTAGAGGTAGTTTCAGCTAGCCGCACTATCTAGAGGAGTAGGAGTAATAGCATCGGACATAGGAGTAGAGGCTGGTTACTCCCATAGTCCTCCTCAGCTACTCCTAGAAGATTCCTGGATCAGTCACGAATTATCCTCTGCAGAATTACTACCGGATGGTATGGATCGTGAGTTTCTTAAGCGAAAAATGGACTCACGAATTATGGGGAGATGGAGTTTACCATAACATGTAGTCGCGGTTCGCGGTCGCGCTACTTCGGTTTGTGACAGAAAATACAGTGACGCTTGACGATGGGCGAGAGATCGAGATGGGTTGCGTCGCGAGAGAAGTGTCTTGATTCCAGATAAGGACGTTCATCATGTCAGGTTTCTATGGCGTCCTTGGGGAAAGTGATTCCAGTGGCAGCGATGAAGAAAGCAGCAATAGCAACGTACTGAATTCAGAAAGAAAAAATAGCCAGATAGAAGAGCCGACTTCGACTGCTTACGTAGATATTCCTTCTTTCGAAGATCTATCAACGCTGAGAGGCGATGAGGAGACAGTCTTGCGAGCCGTCTACGGTGATGACTTTTCTGTTGCAGTAAAGGGTGGCGTGAATGGGTATGCCTCGCTACAAGTTGTTGTTCGGCCGCTTGAAATTGAGAAAAATAGAGTCGGCAGCAGTCTTCTACTGAACGTGCGACTCAGTCACCAGTATCCTTATGTTGTTCCTAAAATCGACATTCGAGAAGTCAAAGGAGTAGATAGAGGAGTAAAATAGTAGGAGTAGATAGTAGGCAGAGTTGATTCACATTCGTGACTCCGAGAGATCTTTTTTGTGGGTGGACGCGAGAAAGTGAGAAGCGGCAAGCGGCAAGCGAACAGCAACGGCGAAATCCGGCGTGCGGCTTCATCTGCTTTCTATCTTTTGAGTCCAAGAAAACCCAACAACAAACAACAACCAAGATGCCGGACGGTCTGGAAGTAAGCCCGGACGATGAACTATTGTTCACGTTGTCGCCTGATGAAGCCACGCCTAAGACAATACTCACCTTGAAGCACCCTGAGTCTGGAGATAGTCGAAGTGAACCTATTGCATTCAAGGTGGGTCCTGCTTATATTGTTTTTTAGGGCATGTGTTTGTCGGGGGTAGCCGACACCCATCATGTATAAACGACGAAGTTGTGGAATTCTGCGTCTAACGTTTGACATTTCCGAAACAGGTGAAGACAACGCAGCCCCGTCGCTATCTTGTACGTCCGAACCAAGGTTTGATTCAGCCGGGACAAACTGAGCAGATCCAAATTGTTTTGGTGGAGAAAGACAAGGTTACGTTATGGCAATCTTTTGAACGCTTGGGCCAGTCTGCATTGGATTCCAGCAAGGACAAGTTCTTAGTTCAGAGCTGTAGAGTAAAACCGGAGGAAAACTTGACTCCGAGTGATTATGAAAAGCTGTCCAATTTCTGGACCAAAGTCATGTCCAACACGAGTTTGCATGGTGTGTTCAACACGAAGCTTCCTGTTAAACTCGTCGCGAAAGAAGGTGGCAGCGCTGTGATGGCTGACTCTTCGACCGCGGCTGCAGTGGCAGCTTCTACCAAAACAGTAAGCAAAGCGATGCCCAAACCTGTGACATCTGGAAAAGATCCCTCTTCCATGACAACCGATCAGTTACGTTCTGAGTTGACGAATCTGCGTGGGAAGTATGATGAACTTGTTTCGTTTTCTGTGAATCTGACTGCGGAGAGAGATATCCTTAACAACACTTTGGAACAAACCAAGCGAGAATTGAATAAGTATGTGTATAAGTCTGCGGCGAATGACAATCGTTCGAACGTCGATGGTGCAAAGGGATCAGGTGGTGGAAGCGCTGAAAAATCAGGGTTTAATCAACTTTTGTACGTTACGGCCTTTGTGTTTTGGATGATGGGATGCTGGATGACAAACCGTGGACAAACTCGCTTCTTGTCGCATGTCCCTATTGTCAGCTCATTCTTTCCTATTCCTGAGACCACTCCGGTTGCTGTCAGCAAGGGTGATCGCAAGATGAAATCATCCCCACCAACACGCGCCACGTATGATGCCGACGATGAAGACGACGAGAAAGAAGAGCTTTGAAAATGATTCCTTTCATTTGGATTGTCCTTAGAAACACTTTCTTGATCACACTTCAGAACAAGGAAACACCTACAACCAACTCACTGTGAGGAACTGGCCATGTGGCTGCATTGATCGCTGTTTTGATCTATCGTAAGATAAAGACACTAAGATAGGAGGGGTTATCTCTTTACACGAGAAGTCGTGGTCCTCTCGGTGAACCAATGTCGTAGAACTTGACCATAGGTGATTGCTTCAACTCGACAATGGGTGACCGAAGCGAAACTGATAGATATGTTTTCAATTCCCACTCTTTTCCCCAGTTGCTTCAATCACAGTCCATTTGCTTAAAATTGCCTGAGTGATCTGATCCTTCTCCTTTGATAGAGGAACTCTCCTTGCCACACGTTGGCGCAAAAATGATCTGATGCGGTCAGCCGAAAGAGTGGCTACGCTGTCGAGGCCTTTCTGACCATTTGCATTCAGACTAAACAAGTTGGCACATGTGCCCAAGGCTGAAGATTGGCTGTCACCGCCAGAACGGCGGTTGACGAGAGTAACAGTTCTGGTTGGTCCGTGGATCCATACTTGACTTTGAAATGGTTGGCCGTATTCACATGTTGGAACTGCAAACGGTTCCGAATGGTTCTCGCCATCTAAAACTGCTGATACTGTACAACCCGCACTAAAATTTTGCCGGCGCTGAACATCTTGAGAAGATGTGCAAAACTTAGTTGAATCGTCTGACAAGATCAAGTCTTCCTTAAGAAGCGGGAATCCAACGAGAACGCCAAAACTAGCTCCATCAGGTTCGGGCAGATTACTCACTTCCTCCGCAGATGCTGTTTCGTTTTCCAAACGATTCGAATGTTCTTGATAAACTTTTATGGCTAACGGATGGCGAGGACAACGAAGCGTCAAGTGTGGACATGACGCACCATCGCTAACGGAGGAGCTTACGTGATATCTCGGATGAGGGAATGTGAGAGTTGACCAGTAAGAAGACCTGTGGCTGCTTTCAACAGCCTTATTGTTACTTCTTTTCTCTTCAAGCATTGGCACTGCCACATGGAAACTCACTGGGCCAGGCCACAAATGGCGAGCAAGTCGTTGAATTACTTCATGCGATTCGTTGAAACGATGAGTTACACGGGTTTGACCATTTGAAGGACGAATACCGTACGAGCTCACTGGGAAGCAATATCGTAACAAGGAACAGTCCGCAGAGCGTGGAACCCAGCAGTACGGAGCGCGGTAGATCGCGCCCGCTTTTCTTTCTTCACCCGTAGATGCAGAAGCGATCTGCTGAACCTGTTGTATTCTGTATGCCCAGTCCTGTGGCGATACAGTTACTTTATGATTGCTACTACTTCCCTCCGTTTTTCGAAAGTTGCTTAAGCTAATACAAGCTTCGTATGTGCACTCAGTCGGGATCGCAACAACTTCTTCGTTCAGCAATCGTCGATTCACATCAGCCATACCATGAATTGATGACTGAAGCGTATCCGTCGTCGGATTTCTCGGAGCTGCCGCGGAAAGAGCCATGGAAGGAGGGTTTGATGTAGGGCTGTTTGACGCACCAGATCTTTGCTGTCGAGAGGACGTATCCGGTGAGAAACGGTATAAACAAAGTCTAATTGATACGATCTTGAATCAATAACCTACCAGCGAGCGAGCATTGTTGTTGTGTCGACGAAAGGACGTGATCTTTCGTCGTCGCTTTCGTGCCGCCGTCGCAGCTTTTCGTCGCTTCTCAGCAGCTTCTGGATCTTCGTTCATCGATGTCGCATTTTTAAAGGATATCGGAAAACTTTTGTTCCAATGCATCACTGTCATTCGTTGCTCAGCACAAGATGATGCTTCACGTGTTTTCATCTTTTTGTCAGTTCTTGACGCCGTAGGCGTCGTGGCAGCAACCATGGGCGCATGGCTCATTTTCTTGTCTAGACTTCAGACGAGTACGTAAGCGAGACTGGATCTTCGAACGCAATCCACCCAATGCTTCGATCAAGGCTCACCGTTTCCCTGCGGTGATTGGGACTTCCCCAGCAGTCCAGCCCTAATGAAATCCGAAAGCCCAAGTAGTACTAAAGAGTAGCACTGCACAACTCTTTGTCCATGGAGAACTGATGTGCTCTTCTGTTCATCTATATTATTAGGACAACGGAAAATAGAAGGCGAAAAATGGATTATTGGTGGATGTGAGAGTGTCAAACAGCTGTCTGTCATTGTGCACGAAACAGTTGTTACCGGACCAGATAACGTCCCCAAACCGGTCCCTCTTCCTTTAAATTTTAAGAAATTTTATTCCACGTGGATCCACACTGAGGCTCCCGACAAGCTCAACAGCAGTCGTCAATCCAGGAGAATGAAGGAAGACGAAACAACAACATGAACAACATGCGTACCACGACCGCTTCCAATGTATCTAACGCGATATCGATGATGGCGCTTGCTTTATGCTTCAGCTATCAGCATGGTTTTGCAGTTCGGGCCTTCACAATAGCGTCCCCATTGCATTTGACGCCCACTTCTTCCCGGACAATTGTCAGCGCAGAATCCATTACTGCAGAACCATACGTGGAAGATGATGAATATGAGTATGTCGAGTACGAAAGACTAACTGAAAGCGAGTTTGTCTTGAGTGAGTGGCTTGTGGGAACAAACTGGGACCAATCTGGCGACAGAATTGATGAAACATGGGTTCGTTTGATTGTGGACGAAGATGGCAAGAACGTGGCCATCTGGGGTGACAAGTCCGAAGGGAAGTGGTCCTTGGACGTGGCTTCGCAATTTTTGTCCGTCAGTAAGGAGTCAATTTTTGGAAAACAAATATGGGCTGGTGTTGTTGATGACTACTACTTTTTGCAAGGAACTGTCCGTGGATGGACATACTGGCAGGCTGCTGCCGTGTTGGGTCAATGGCAGGCCAAACGCCTTGGAGTGGATAAGGAAGAGGCCGGAACACCTCCATGGTTTGAGGGCTCTCCAGAGGCAGCCTCTTGAAACGCTATGACTTTGATAATTTCCTACACGAATACACACGGTATCGTATTCTAGGTGTATTGTACTATAAGCTCGTTGACATTCTAAAGACTTTTGACCTTTTTGGTTGGAATGGATGACGTAACCATGTGGACCATCAACAACGTATTAATCACATGGATCGACAAACACAAGACACAGAGGTCGCCCAGGACAAAAAACAATTTGTACGCGAGGAACACGGATGACATGAAACTCAACGCCGTCGCAACCTGAGTCAGTGGTGGAAAAATGTCGGCCAAGAAAAGTCTGTAGGCGTAGAAAAGAACACCGAGGAGACCATTGGGAATATCAAGAATGCTTCCTTTCGGCACAATTCCCAAGTAACTGACCATACGACCTTCGGGAAGAGCAAATACAGCACTGCAGATGCACAACGAGTGATATGAATCAGATGATATCCCAAACACATGAAATCCACTAGTCGCCTTTATCCAACTATGTCGTATTATTTCACTTACCTGCATGATGCCCCGATGGCATCGATGTCACACAGAGAGGTGAATTCTTCTTCAGGCTCTTTGTGTTCGATCTTGTACTCGACGTACAGTGCATAACATGAGAGCACCAATCCGATCGAAGAAAGGATTAACTCAAAATTTGTTCGAAACACCATCTTCATGAACAAATGACACTGGTAATGATACAACGGCAACTCACGTGAATGTGAATGCCATCGTTCTTGTTGATATTACTCGAAAGGAATTTTGTTGATACATGCACACGTGGCATGAGTCAGTCACGATTCACGATTCAAAAATCATATAGGAGTACTTCTTAGACTTCCGCTATGGATGAAACTACCCTCGAGAAGTTGTCAAAAAGTATATCCAAGAAGGGGTAGCAGTATCAACTACTCCTAGGAGTAGACTCCTATCAATGCGTCATGGCAGCGTTCGTGCTTCTAGGTCGGCGTCGAGGGCAACTTTCCAATCCAGAGTCATATTAGAGGAAGGACAAGAGAAAAAATAAGCCGCAAATACAATGGTTTGGGTTGGGAGCAAAGTAAGTATCTTTCATCAACTCGTAGTTCGTCTTCTCCTGCATGATCGTGAGGGTCGTTGACGCAGTTCATCTCTTACTTCACGACATGTAGTCATCAACAGTGGAAGTGTTTCCACTGCAGGGCCGATAACGTTGATGGAGTTCAGACGTGGGGTTGGTGCAAGCTGATCATGCAGATTGAAATTGTAGACTGGCAGATGACGTTCTTTTGCAATATCAAGCGCTGATACTGTAAGCTGGACACTAAACGAAGTTCCACAAAAAACGAGAACATCGGTATGCTCCAGCAAGGATTCCATCCTTTGAAACTGGTAGAACGCGTGCGAATGATAACCTTCGTCGAAGAGAAGAGCCTGTGGAAGAACAAGAGCTCCACATCTGGGACAGATGGGTGCTTGGACAATTGGTTCTACCTTCCCCCCTGAAGTATGTAACTTGCAAAAAGTATTGCGGACCTCGGACGGTTCCAGCTGCCTCGCATCCAACGACTTCATGAATCGATAAGGACAATGATTTGGGGTTTTCGTTTGTTTCACTCTTTCACGAGACTTTCGGCGGTGGCCTAAGTGCACAGGCCTATCTTCGTCATCGTCAGAATCTGAATCAGTGTCGCTGTCACCATCACCAAGGCACTTGTACAACCCAACACGTCCATGAGCTTCGATCAGTCTTTCAGAATTTGCCTGCAGGCCATCAATATTCTGCGTTATCTGTGTCACGTTCGGGAATTCTTCCAGGATCTCTTTTAATGCATAATGTCCGATGTTTGGAAATTTTGCGCCTCCCTTCATGAAGTGAGGAATCCAGAACTCATTGTACCATCTGGCAGGGTCCTTCCGAAAGGCCTCTCGAGTTGCCGTTGTCCAAATGACATCATTCCACAGTCCTGCTGTTGTTGGTACAACTCCATGCTTCTTGGGATCTGACAGGTATTTCCCATTGAATGTTCGGAAAGGGCGAACACCAGAGGCAACGGAGACACCTGCACCAGTTACAATAAGAATTTTCTTTTCACCTTTCACAATGTGCTGGGCGAGTTCACGAATTGAGGCGTTTCCGCGAGTACTACGCCTTCGTTTGTTCGTAGAATCCACATCTGTTTTCCGATTAATCAAGCTCACAGATGGTGAACTCGATGAGGCAAGTGAAGACATTTGCTAGAACTCCCTGCAAAAGGTGTACGAGCGGGGTTTTATGTCAAGATGATGAAGAAAGCTTATTCCACGACTGTTCAATGATTGTCAACCACACTTTCGTTTGCGTCAATCCACGATGAATCTCACACGCCACTTATATCTCCAATCTCCACCTCCCCAATCCATACAACCATTAAACCATGGACGTCTATCTTCTATTGTAGTAGGCCGGAGGCAATCGGCACAATGTATGTATGATGTATGATTATGATGTATCACGACTACCACCAACCACCACCCCCACAATTCAGCGATGCGTGTGCGCTCTCCGCGTTTGCTTTTCCTGGTCGTGGTCAGTGGTCAGAGATTTCATCATTTTTTCTTTGCCAAGACTCACCATCTCGAATTGCTCTTAATAGCAATCCATCTCTCTCAAACCAGAAACACCAATGAGCAGAGAGCGGGCTTCAGCGCTAGCTCTGGTTGCTTTCATGCGATCGGAAGCTGATGCGGCTGAACAGAAGGCAAAGTCCTTTCGATTTCAAGCTGAACAGTTGGCACAGTCTTTTGGAATATCCCGTGATATCCAACAAAGATACGGTACGTGGCAGGGCCTTGGGGAAGGTGTGTATTTGCTCGCTCATGTAAATCCTTTCTCCTTTTGTTGCTAGAGATGGTCCCAGAGGATCTTCCTCCTGTGGATGAGAAGGGTATTCCTAAGTATGCGGTGAGTCACGGTTGTTGACGGAATCAGGATTAGTCAAATTCTAAAAAAAGGTGACTTGACGCTAACCTGAGTGAACATCCTGCCTTTTTCACTATCCAGGGCAAGAAACGGGGTCGGAAACCAAAGGCCCGTGTACGCAAAGCAAACCCAAAAAGACAAAAACGACAATACACTGGATACACGCTTTTTATGAGAGAAAAGTATCCTGATGTCAAGGAAAATAGCCCTGGCCTGCAGAGTAGGGAGATAATAGCCTTGGTCGCCAAACTATGGAAGGACCTCGACCCTACCGATAGAACTGAATGGAAGAACAAGGCCCTGGTAAGTTCGCAACGTGACGAGGAGGAGGAAAGCAGCCTCCACCCTAGCAGGATGGAAAGTCACGTTGAGTTGTCTTCCGAAGAGAACAACGAAGATGACAATGAACACGATCACGACATTGAGAATGACGCGCAAGGGTTTGATGAAGAAAACAATCATGACCCTGAGTCCCTCGCAAACAACAGTTCCAGCTATGACACTTGATAGTCAAGCCTGATCCAAATGACCGATTCTTTGGACACAATGATTATGACTGTTACAGGTGAAGTACTCTCATGTTCTTGTTGTCATTAACGCCCTTTTTGTTTGGAAGGGACTGGATATACGTCTTGCTGAGATGGCTTACCACCCCTCGAACTCACCCAACCGACGCCCAATGAGATACCCCATGCTACCAGAACGCCTCCCGCCACCTTCTTTTTGTTCTTTGAAAAGAACGCCTTTACTTTGGACAGTGGGCTTGCCTTTTCGTAGCTTGAAGACGGAGCGGAAGTGCTTTCGTCCACAGGTGCTGCATCAGAGGCTTCGACTTCTTCAGCAACTTCTTCAACAGTCTCTGCTGCATCCATTGATTCCTCCTCCGCCTGTTCCGTAGAATCTTCCACACTTTCATCAACATCTACAGCACCTTCTTCGACATCTGCTATAGGGGCGTCTACTGCTACGTCCTCGTCCGGTGCCACAACAGGAGCCACATCATCTGCTTCCAAAGATGGTTGGGTGTCATCAAGAGAAACGACCTCTTCACTTTCATCCGAGGCAACCGTTGTTGTCAGCAATAACAGAACCAACAGGAAAGAGAGAAAAAGTAATGATCTTTGATGCTTCATCTTTATCGGGTGCAAAAGAGAAAAAGAATCTGAGGGTTCCTTTCTCGTGTGCAATCTCCTCAAAACAATTGGTGAAGCTCCAAACCGAAGTGTACAATGTTTCGAGTGAAATGTCGTCAGTTTAGATACCGACGACTGCACAGCAGCCCATGCACTGATGCTTGCTGCGAATGAGAACCATCGAACGGCTCCGTTCTCGAATACGATACAACTTTTTCATACATCACATTTCCCAATACATTGACATACCTTGATTCGTTCCTTGCTTTCTTTCGTCGTCGCCTTTGCTTTGCAATTTGCAACAAGGAGTGGTTCAACAGCTCTCCAGGTGTTAGCTTCACATTCAACGCATATCATATAATGATGGCATCCGACATCCAACACCCAACACATTTGAAAATAACGTTCTTGGCGATTTTTCAAATGCAGTGTAGAGAATATTGTACAACAGATATTTTGAAGTTTGAAATTTAAACATTAATGCCAACCATGACGTTTGTGACAATTCTGGACTGTCTGTTACCGTATGGAATATGGACTACAATACATACTGTACAATACAATACAGTATCGGTAGGGGAGTCTTGTGTGATCGTGACTCGGCTCCCAGAGCTAGTACTCCTAAAACATTGTAACCTACAGCGGGTATGTTTCGGAGGTTGTAGTTTTGTGGATAGAACAAAGTTCACCCTTAAAGTAACACCCGCTGGGGAATAGAGGAAAGGGACTCGCATTCAAGACTCGCAGATACGGGAGCGACGGTACGTGCGCCTACCGTAGGCTTCCAAGCAAACGGTGGTGTTGTCTGCTTCGATAGAGGATTCAGCTTATGGAAACACGAGAAAAGCCCGAGGGAAGCAAGGAGTCATGTCGGCGGAGGAGGTTGCGAATGCCTTCATTCAGCATTTCTACAAAACTTTTGCGACAGATGCGCAGCATCTAGCAGGACTTTACGTGAGTGTGCTTGGCGCACAAGATGACCCCGATATCTTCGGCACTCATATTGTATTTTGTCTTTTCCAATGACATTCTCTGTGTTAATGATAGAATGCTTCATCAATGATGACATTCGAAGGACAACAATTCCAGGGCACCGAAGCTATTATCGGAAAACTGAAGCAAATTGGCAAGGTTTCCCATCAAGTGAAATCCACCGATGTACAACCCAGTAATAGCAACAGTGCAATTCTAATTTTTGTGACAGGAACAATCTCAATCGATGGTGGCAACCCTCTGCACTTTTGTGAGCTATTTCAATTGATCAGCACTGGACCAAACGCATAGTACGTGGCGACAGTATTTTCTTTTTTCATTTGCAGAGGTAGCCTCCTCACGCAGATCTTTGTTGTTTTCAGCTACGTGCACAACGATGTCTTTCGGCTTAACTATGGTCTTTGAGGTGTCTCGTTGGTCGGTTTCCATATCGCAGCATTCATTTTACGCCATGGATTCAATGACTTAGTACTGATAATATTTCGAACGGCGAAGTCCACTCTTGCCCCAATCGAACTATCGAGAAGTTTAGTGTCTTCCTTTTCTCTTCAGATTGTATTCATATGATCGATGATAACTAGGAACGAGAAAACTAATAGTTTGACGATATAAATAGGGACACCTTGCAGAAGCTCTCGTCTTTTCTTTGATTAGAACTCCATATCATCGTTCCACGTCCCTTGATGTGATTCAACGCACAGAGGTAACATCAGTTTACTTTTCATCCTTCTTTTTCTTTTTCTTTGGTCGATACTCAGCAATGATAACGCAGTGGTCTCGTTCGTATGGTTCCAGTGTGAGCTGTTCCAATGGTTTGAAGTTTTCGTTCTTAAGTTTGTCCACTTCTCTCCGAAAAACTGCCTCAGGAGCTGCAGTGCTGTCAATACATGAGGCTTTGATAGCTATCACAGTGTGTCCTCCATTCTTCAAAAAATAGTGCGAATTCAGAGCCACAATTCGAGCTTGATCAGGTTGTGCCACATCCGCAAAGACAGTGTCAACCATACCAATTAACATCCTGTACTTCAGTGGGTGTCGCGCATCTTCTATTATTGGAATAATGTTTGTTCGTTGCTTTGCCACACCTAACAAATCACGGCCAGGGCGGTGACTGAATTCTACTGCGTATACGGCCCCATTTGGACCGACTATATCGGAAACGTGACTTACACTGGTACCAGCAGCTGCTCCAATGTACAGAACTTTGCTCCCCGGTTCGATCCAAATGCTCTCCACACCTCCCAAAACTGCAGCTGCCACTGATCATAGAGCAACATGTAAGATGAGCCATCAAAGTACGCGGCTTTCGCCACTCTAAGGGCAGTCACGTACATTTCGATCGGAACGGGTTCCAAACACGATATTCAACTTTCTGTGGCGTGGAGTCACCGTTTGTAGGAGGTACTTCTACCGTTATTCGCTTTTCCCCGTAGACCGCAACACCAGGTGTACTGTTTAGTGTTACAAGTGCATCTTCTTTTCCACGAGCCACAAAGATACCTTCGTGACGGTGGGGTTCGACCACAACCTTGCTTCCACCCTTCATGCCACCGCCACGGCCACCACGGCCACCACCTCTTCCACTACCACGACCACCGCGGCCGCCGCGTCCTCCTCCACCTCTATGGAACAATATGGACCAATGTAAGACATACTGCCTGGAATTCTGAAACTGCGCTGTGAACCTACCGTCCGCCACCGCGGCCTCTTCCTCGACCTTCTCCGCCTCGACCTCGTCCTCCTCGGCCGGGGGACCTACCCCCTCGACCACCACCTCGACCAAAACCTCGTCCACTCATTGCAGGGAGGGTCAAAATCAGAATGTGCTGATGATTGACGGCTCGTTGACCTTGTTGCCGGTGAGAGACAGAACGAGATCCAACAGCACTTTTCGGATATGTTGTGTGGATAGCAATTGGGGTATCCTCTGTCTGTCGACCGTCGGAGAGCACTATTCCAGCTAAGGTACTCCAAATTCCAAATAGAGGAGCTTCCGAGCTACTCCTACCTCTCTACGAGTACCTAGTTGCTTGCCAAATGATATCTGCACAAGCTTATGCGTCAAACTGGGTTCATTTTGAGTTTTTGTGAAAAGGGAAAACCTTGCTCTATATCTAGGCTGTTATGTTTGAGGAAGAAAACAAAAACTGCATCCGACTTGAGAGGGCATGGTATTGATGTTCTTCCTTGCTTAACATTGCATGCGCAAACGATCGTTGGGTGAGTTTGTCGAACTAAGAGAATCACACACTACGGTCAATCGTCGGAATCCCAAACATCATCGATTGGACCCAAATCCTCCGTGTCTGGAGGAAATGGGTCTGGCTCCGGTATTTCCACAGCATTGTCGTTTTCAGGAACACCTTGACCTATGTCGGTGTCTTCTGGATCGGATTTTTGACCCGAACCATCTTGTCGTCCTCTTTTCGCTGGTGGTTGCTTCAGGTGTGGAACTGCAGTTATTTCGCCAGCCAACTCGCACCGATCCCTCTGGAACAAGGGATGATGAAAGCAGTCTTTCCCCGCTCCTGAAGTGATGCGTACAAAACCCCATCTGTGAAGCTTTCTAACAAAGCTGCTGTATTTCGATGCTTTAAAGTCATGACTGAGAACTTTCTCGACAAATGCTGTGTCGTCAACAATCAAAAACGACCTCCCATCCGGTAACCACTTCACAGCATCGTCTGAAGCGTGCTTTATCAGTGTATCCATAAACTTTTGGGGAAAGGTTTTCGCTCGCCTTCTCTTCGTAGCTTTGCGAGGAGATGCCGGCGCTGCAACATGAGGTTCTCCCTGAGGACTCAAATCCTGGCTAGGTTGCAGTTGGGGCTGAAATGTTCCTTCGAATCCAGCGAGCTGGTTTCTCATATTTTGCTGAAGATTGGATAATTGGTTTTGATAAGGAGACGTCCAGTTCAGTTGCATTTGTGAATGTTGATCAACAGCACGACCAATGGTTGAATTAGTTTGCTCTGATGACAGCATGCGCTGAAGACCATGAGTCGAGAACTCTTGGCTTTGTCTCGAATTTCCATACAAGAGAGGGTCGTATGGGTTATTCGTCATTTGCAAGCCACGGTGGGCTACCGCAGCTCCACTGTGGCCTGGGTCTCCAGGATGACTGCAATGAAGACTTCCCAACAGTTCATCCCGACCGCTGTTCCGCAATGAGCGTTGAGCTGTAGATGACGAGCGCCCTCCACCCAGCCCAGTCCACAGGGCACTGTTAAGATTTCCCATAGAGGCATGATTCTCTATGAAACCTATTGATGGCATTTCTCGAAGCAGGTTCTCCACATGAGGGGGAGCTCCACCACCACCTGGTTGACGTTGTACGTCATGGGCCGGTAAAGGTTCTCCATCGGCTGAAAAAGGATCATTGGACGCATATCCGCGGTTATCGTTGGGCCTCTCGTTAGATCCCCCGTCTGTTGTCGCAAATGCCAAATCATCTTGCCCATGCTGTCCGTCCGACTGTAAGTCTTGTGAAATCGAGTGCTGATGATGCCAGCGTGCACCCTTTTGCTCTGGAGAAAGCATGTGCATGTTTGGATCCAGTTTTTCTGGAAATACTTGAGGTAATTCTTGAGTTTTCTGTTTGCCTGATGATTTCAGCTTGTCTTCTGGATGCATCAAAAGAGGCATCCCAACGTTAGGTTCCATCATACTCCTGAAATGATCCCCCGAAACCTGTGGTGGCGGTTGCATCACAGGGCTAAGAGCTGAGGCAGAGAAGAAGAGCGCATTACGATTCGGTTGTTCCCTCATATTAGTTTGCTCCGTTGCGTTTGCTTGCTCTGGTTTGTTTGAGCTACGGTCCGAGAACCTTGGCTGGTCCATTTGAGAGCATGATCTTGTCAGTTTGTTGCCTCTTTTCCTCGGGCAAACTCTTTCGCTCGGGTCCGGTATTCTACGACTAGAAAAATTAAAAATTTTAAACACGACGTTCCCCTTTCCCTATGAGTTTCACTCTTCCTGGGGTTCAAGTCTCCGGAAACCCGCCGGTTCCCTGCGAACTATGAGCTTAGAAATGTTCGGAGGCTATATTAAAGTTATCTCCAAAGACTTTAGAATTCCACCTGGCATTTATCTATAAATAAAGTAGCAATCTGAAATCGCACAAGGTAGATGACCGTGACTGATCGTACGATGAGTCACGATCAATACCTAGTGGTTTCATCTGGCTGTGACGTCATAATATACAAACACCTAGCACATGTAGATCGTAGTTTAGACAATGGGGAGAAAGGGAATACGATAGGAGGCGCTTTCAATGGCCTTGGACATGAGCTAGACATCATCCATGAACATGTGCGATATCTTGGGACGATTGAATGCGATCTAGATGTCAGATGCACACGAACCAGCAATGCTGCGTGTAGATTTCTACGTACCTAGTACAAATGGATGGAAAAGGGGAAACAACAACAACGAGCACTAACATAGACGATAACACTCACAATTCTAAAAAGCATCATCATCACATCTCTTTGTGTCCTACCTACTCTTCTAGTAGTTGTTGGCCTTTTCCTTGACCCGTGGGGGATTGGCTACGTGGTTGGTGCCTTGAATTGTCTAACGCTTTGTTGTATCTTTGATTGTTGTGTCGTAACGACCGGAGTCCTTCATCTTTTGTCAGATTAACAGTCTCAACAGCACGCCTGTTGATTGTTGTTCTCGTTTCCTTTCCGAATCGTTTGGTTGATTGTTGTCTTTGACCGATCTCTTGCGTTGTTTGTGTTTGTTGGGTTTGCTCTTACTTCCGAAGGTGAAATTCGTTCGGAGGGATTGATTCTCATATCCCGTCCTCTCCGTCTCGTCATATTCGATCGATTCATCCATTTGGTTGGTTGTTGGGTCGGTTGGTTGTCGTCTTATCGTTGTCGAAAAATCTTCATTGTCGGCATCGAATTTTGTTTTTCGTCGTTTCTTGTCTGTGTCGGAAAACAGAGTTGGGGGAACTATCCGAGGTAACCAATCCCACGGGCAACCCAACTCCCAGTCCCCGCGAGACTGTCGTATCCCCATCCCGTACTTTACGTACAAGTAAGCCGCAAGGCCGAAAAGAGGGCGATCCTTGCCAGACCGGCTGGATACCGTCAGGGGGCGAAGTTAAGGTACTCAACAGGTACTACTTCGCGTGCTCCGGCACACGTGTTCGTTACTAACAACGCATCTGTTGCTGTCGCCCGCCAAGCGATCAGGCTCTCTATCTTTGCGCTGTGGACAGATTGCTTAACCGCCAGACGTTACCTTCCTGGTGCGCGATTGTTCTTGGTCTTTCCCGCCTTTTGATCGCTTCTTTTTCCTTCCTACACGTGGAGTTTGGGCTAGGGATTGGCAATCCCGGTGTGTGGAGTCAAGAACAGACACCGTCAGATCTTGCTAGTTCTTCGTTACCCTCGGGTAGCAACCTAGCCTAAAGACTGCAGTGGAAGCGCGTCACATTCTAATTAGCTTCGCTCAGCGAGCCCCGTGACATTGCTCCCGGTTCTGAATAGCACCTCTGCTTGGAGTTTTATTTTCAATCGGTTTGATTTCAAGTGTTTTATTTTGTTTTATTTTCAAGTTTTTCAAGTTTTTGGAGACGGATACAAGTAGGCTACTACCTGGTGAATTTGATTCAGAGGGCTCTTCAGTAGTAACTTCATCCTATCTCCGCTCAAGATATTCAAGTTTTTCACCTAGTTCTACCTAGTTTACTGATATCATGACGGAACCGACTGAGAATGCAGTAGATCTTTCCCAGGATCCAGTTTTTCAGCACATCTTTACTACGATCTTGAATCAACCCCCAGATCGCCTTTCTGATTTCCAAGACTGGTTTACTCATCACAAGTTTTTAAACTTCTCTGAGTTTCTTGAGTTGTATGTCTTCGAACCTGAAACCCTTGCGGATGACCTTGAATTTAAAACTAAGCGACAGCCTAAGACCCAGAAATTACATCCTACCTTCGCTAAGCAAATTCGTGCTTTCCTTCTTTGGGCTAATCATCTTCACTCTCTCGCCCAGCGTTTCTTTGGTGCTGATGACTGGTTAGCACTTACTCGCGAGGATTATGGTCGGTTTCGCATCGGGACTTATTTCCCTACTTCTTCTCAGTATCGGGCCTTAAACGTGCCGTCTACTCCAGGTACTCCATCTCTTGGCACTCCGGGGGGGAAGTCTACTATGTCTAACTCGTCTCAGTCCCAGCAAGATTTGACTACCTTTCGTAAAGGCATTAAACGCGACTCAACGGCATATGAAGTACTCAAGGAAGAGAAAAACTATGACCCCTTTATGCGTAGTTTTCGTGCTACTGCACTTGCTCAAGGATTAGGCAATGTTTTGGATCCTTCTTTTGTTGTGGATTCCACAGATCCTGCTGCCTCTGCTCTTTACCGAGAACAACAGATCTTTCTATATTCAGTTTTAGTTCGTTGTTTACAAACTGATAAAGGTCGTGCTATCATTCGTGCCCATACTACGGACATGGATGCTACAGCCGTCCTAGATGAGTTACGCACTCATCATACGGACTCCGAGTTGTCACGCAAGGAAATCATGCGTCTCACTGCCTATCTTACAAACATTCGTCTTGATTCAGCATGGAGAGGCACTACATCCCAGTTCTTGCTTCATTTCAATGAACAACTACGTCTTTTAGATAGTCTATGTGATTCTAGCCAAAAGCTACCTGATTTTTCACGTACTACTTTTCTCATGCAAGCTGTGGATGGTAATGAAGATCTTCGACGTGTCAAGATTTTCGATGATTTTCTTAAATCCCAATCTGGGACTCATGCAAAGATGTCCTATGATGACTACTATCGTGTGTTGACTAATGCTGCTTTTCAATTTGATCAGCACTTAGCTAGCAAGAATGGATCTAAACGACGAGCTTATGCTTCCCAACAGTGTGATCACGATATTTTTGACTCTGATCATTCTAGTTCTCATGATGATTTCATTCAAGAGGATCTTGTATCTATTTTTCAAGCTAATCGGTCTCGTAATCGCATTGATACTCGTACTCAGCGTATTTTTCTCCCTAAGGATATTTGGGATGCTACTTCAGATGAAGTTAAAGAGATGCTAAAAGCACACAATAAACGTATCTTGGCTAACTCACCTAATTCTAAACCTCGTCAAACGAACCTACATGAGGTTAGTGAATCATCTGCTGATGAAAATCCAACAGCTACTGATAATACTGAAGAAGCTTGCCAAGAAGCTGCTGTTGCTACTGAGTCTGATCCTAGTCCTGATCAGCTTCTCACAATGTTACATGAGCAAACTGATTATCCTGAATCTGATATTCAGCGCGTCCTTTCTGCCAACAAGGCTAAATCTAAGGGTGTTAGTTTCTCTATCAATGCTACCTATCGCTTCTCCAAGGCTAACCTTAATCCTACCTTTCAGTTGATTGATAGAGGGGCCAATGGTGGTTTAGCTGGGAGTGATTTGAAGATTATCCACAAAACTGGTCGAAAGATTAACATTATTGGCATTGATAATCACGAGGTAACTGGTTTGGACATTGTTACCGCTGCAGGTCTTTATTCTACACAGCTAGGTACAATCGTTGGTATTTTCCATGAGTATGCTTACCTTGGAAAGGGTCGTTCGATTCACTCTCCGCCACAAATGGAATATTTCAAGACTCTTGTTGATGACAAGTCAGTTCTTGTCGGTGGTCGACAGCGTATTGAGACTCTAGACGGTTATGCCTTACCTTTGATCTTTAAGGGTGGACTTGTCTATTTGGATAGTCTCGGCATTCCTACTGATAATGACCTAGCTACCTATCCTCATGTCGTCTTTACGTCACCCGATGAATGGAATCCTGACGTCATGGATCATTCTCATTCGTCCAATCCTGATACACATTCTGATTGGATGGATCTTGTCAACCCAGACCCTATTGATCGTGATTTTTCTGCGACTGGAGACTATGTTCATCGCGTCAACCTAGTTTCCCAGATTCTTACCCTTCATCAACAGACAAACCTAGCTGGTGCCGTCGACTTTCAACACAGTCGTTATCATCAACAATCTCTGAAATCTGAAGATTTTGAAGCCCTACGTCCTTATTTTGCTTGGGCATCGGCTGATAGCATAGCTAATACCTTTAAGGTTTCTACACGCTATGTGGGATTTTCCCCTCATGATTATCTCAAGAAGCACTTTCGCACTCGTAACCCTGTGCTCAATATCGGTCGTCGTCGTGAAGGGGTTGCCACTGATACAGTCTTTGCTGATACACCTGCTATTGATAATGGTTCTAAGGCTGCTCAGATTTTTGTTGGAAGAGATACCCTTGTTTGCGATGTGTATGGAGTCAAATCTGATGCTCAATTCGTCAATACCCTTGAGGATAATATCCGACTACGGGGAGCTATGGACGTTTTAATCAGTGATCGTGCTCAGGCTTTAGTTTCTAAGAAAGTACAAGACATCCTACGGTCTTTGTTTATTTCTCAGTACACATCTGAACCTCATCATCAGCATCAGAATTTTGCTGAAAATCGGTACTCTACTCTTAAGCGCTGGACTAATCTTATTCTCAATACCTCTGGTTGTCCACCTAGCTGCTGGTTACTTGCTCTAGACTATGCGTCGACCGTGCTTAACCACCTTGCTTCGCCGGCGCTTAACGGTCGCACCCCCATTGAGCGCCTGACGGGCTCCACTCCTGATGTTAGTTTCTTACTTGCTCATTATTTCTGGGAACCAATTTATTTTTCTTATGATCCTGATCGATCTTCTTACCCTTCTACTGGTAATGAATCTAAAGGTCGTTGGGTAGGTTTTGGTACTGGAGTTGGGGATCCATTAACATGGAAGATCCTTACTGATGAGACCTCTACGATTTTGTTTCGATCTACTATTCGTAGTGCTACCTCTTCTTTACCTAACCGACGTCTAGATCCAGAAAAAGGGGAGATAGTTCATGTCAGAGGTCGTCATGAAGATAGTTCTTCTGGATCTACACCTCCTATGCCTACTATAGATCCACATGATCTACTTGGCCGTAAATTTCTTGGCCCTAAACTGGAAACTGGGGAGCGTTTCCGTGGGTTAGTTGTTGCTATGGTCCAAGATCAAGCTTATCGTGACCGAAAACGTTTTGAAGACCTCAGTTTTGAAGTGGAATATGATGAAGGTCGCCTTCGTGAGATTGTCACTTACAACGAACTTCTCAATCATCTAGATCATGATCCTGACGACGTTGTTTTCTCTGAGCAAGAGTATCGCATGCGGCAAATCACTGCTCATCAAGGTCCTCTCAAACCTACTGATGCTCATTACAAGGGATCTAGCTACAACGTTCTTGTCGAATGGGAAAATGGGGAGACTAGCTATGAGCCTCTTTCTTTTATAGCTAGTGATGATCCTTTGCTATGCGCTATCTATGCCAAGAACAATGGACTACTCGACTTAGATGGCTGGAAGCACCTAGCTAAATACGTCAAGACTGAAAAACGACTCATCAAGACACTCCGTCGACATTTGCAGCAAGCCAAGAAAAAGATGATCCGGCGTAACTCTCGCGCGCAAATCAAGTACCGTTTTGGCGTGCAAGTCCCACGGGATTATGATGAAGCTATCCTGCTAGATGTTCAGAACAAGAATAACTTATGGTCAAAAGCAACTGAACTCGAGCTAGATCAAGTCATTCATCAATATAAGACATTCCTAGTTCGGGATAAGGCTATTTTTCAAAATGGGAAGCTTATGAATGCTCCTGAAGGATACCAACGGTTGAGAGTTCACCTAGTTTTCGATGTCAAACATGATGGACGTCGAAAAGCTAGACTTGTAGCTGATGGGCATTTGACTATACGAGACCCGTCTATGTCAAGCTACTCAGGAGTGGTATCAATACGTGGCCTACGTCTAGTTATCTTCCTCAGTGAACTGAACAAGCTGGAGATCTGGGCAGCTGACATTGGAAATGCTTACCTAGAAGCACAAACAAAGGAGAAGCTATTCATCATAGCTGGTCCTGAATTTGGAGATTTGGAAGGAAAAATCTTGATTTTTGATAAGGCACTTTACGGGCTTGTGACCAGTGGAGCACGATGGCATGATAAACTCTACGACGTTTTACAAGAAATGGGATTTAAACCATGCAAGATTGAACCTGACATCTGGTTTAAGCTAAACGAAGAGCACGGCGTCTACGAGTACATAGCAGTTTACGTAGACGACCTAGCAATTGCTGCAAAGAACCCGAAAGAAATTTGTGATACTTTCACTGAAAAATTTAAATTCAAACTCAAAGGTGTGGGCCCAATAGCATATCACCTAGGGTGTACATACAAGAGAGAACCAGATGGAACATTGGTTGGGGACCCCAGACGATACGTTGAGAAGATACTCGAAGGATACGAAATCTTATTCGGGAACAAACCGAAAAAGTACAAGACTCCATTAGACCGGCAAGATCATCCTGAACTAGATGATAGCGAGCTATGTGAAGAAAAGGACATTGCCATCTATCAATCCATTATAGGGCAACTGCAATGGGTGGTGACTATAGGTCGTTTTGACATCTTCACTTCCGTCATGACATTGGCTAGATTCCGTGCCGCTCCACGAATTGGCCATTTGGAACGTGCAAAACGAGTTGTTGGATACCTAGCAGGCATGTATCATGGAGCAATCCGTTTTAGACTACATGAACCAGACTACTCCAATCTGCCAGACCAAAACTATGACTGGTTCCGCGTTTACGATGGAGCACGAGAGGAAGTTCCAAAAGATGCACCGGAACCTAAGGGTCTACCCGTTGTTACAACTACCTATGTCGATGCTAACCTAAAGCACGACATGATTACGGGGAGATCAGCATCTGGGATTCTACACCTAGTCAATGGAACTCCCATGGACTGGTACTCCAAGCGACAGGCAACGGTTGAGACTGCAACCTTTGGCTCTGAATTTGTCTCTGCACGGATTGCATGTGATCAAATCATGGAACTACGCATTTTTCTTCGTTACCTAGGAGTACCACTACGAGATTCTAGCTACCTATTCGGAGATAACAAATCAGTGGTAACCAATAGTACGGTACCACATTCAATCCTTAGCAAACGCCATCATTTTCTGAGCTACAACCGTGTACGTGAGTGTATGGCATCGAAGGCTATCAAGTTTTACTGGAAGGATGGCAAGACCAATCCCGCTGACGTGTTGACTAAAAATTGGGATTTTGTCACGGGATGGCCACTCCTTAAACCTCTGCTATTCTGGCGAGGTGATGTTAGTGCTTTGAACGATAAGATCAATGAACCAAAACAAGACAGACAGACGAAAGGGGAGTCGCACAAGGTAGATGACCGTGACTGATCGTACGATGAGTCACGATCAATACCTAGTGGTTTCATCTGGCTGTGACGTCATAATATACAAACACCTAGCACATGTAGATCGTAGTTTAGACAATGGGGAGAAAGGGAATACGATAGGAGGCGCTTTCAATGGCCTTGGACATGAGCTAGACATCATCCATGAACATGTGCGATATCTTGGGACGATTGAATGCGATCTAGATGTCAGATGCACACGAACCAGCAATGCTGCGTGTAGATTTCTACGTACCTAGTACAAATGGATGGAAAAGGGGAAACAACAACAACGAGCACTAACATAGACGATAACACTCACAATTCTAAAAAGCATCATCATCACATCTCTTTGTGTCCTACCTACTCTTCTAGTAGTTGTTGGCCTTTTCCTTGACCCGTGGGGGATTGGCTACGTGGTTGGTGCCTTGAATTGTCTAACGCTTTGTTGTATCTTTGATTGTTGTGTCGTAACGACCGGAGTCCTTCATCTTTTGTCAGAAACGTACGATAAACCACAACGGAAAGATGACAGGGCACAGGGGCATAATCCACGAGACCTGGAATCCGAACTCACTGCTCGAAGCTCGAAACGAAACCCTCCGCCGCGCGCTCCGCGTTCGGCGTATCGCGTAAGGTGCTTCGAAGTGGACAGTGGACAGTGGACACCTAGAGCTACAAGGTTGCTACGATTGACGCGCGTCAGCTGACGTGACCAAATACCTCCATGTCACGTCTCCGAATATGGCGTTGACGAATTAATGAAACTCATACTCCTAGAAACTTCAATTTACCTTCGCCAAGCAATCAGAAATCAGATACTCCTAGGAGTACCATTGATGTTACGGGTATCCCGGCTCGTCACCATTGACGACACCATTTCGTCTATTTGGTCAGTGATTCGTCATACCCGTGACGCGTCACGTCACGCCGCTGGTCCGCGTATCAACCTAGTAGCTAGGTACTAGTCGGAGGTCGGAGGGCGAGTAATGGTAATAGGTAATAAGTTTATTTAATGAAAAATCATAGTTCATGGTTGTATTGCCCAAAGGGCGTAGATATTCTTTATTTAAAAAAAAAATCATGTTCAAGCTCGGAGCTACAAGTTCCAACTCCAACAGTTTTATTCGTACTTGTATTTCATAATATCGCTCCGACAGTAACAGTCTTCGACCACAAGCCTCAAGGTGTCGGTAGTCGGTAAGTTTTTAGTTGTAAGTTTTGTGTTGAGGGCTCCTTGAAAATGTTCTCTAATGTTCGTGAATCTATGATAGGACATAGAGACACATACACATAGCCATGAGGGTGTCGGGCACTTGCTCTTGATTTCTTTGATCATCTAGTGGATCGGTTTTCTCCAGAAGTTGGAGTAGCCGATACTGAAATAGATTTCCCTCTTGTGGTCTCTGTCGCGTTGTTTCTTGAGTGTGTTAGAGGTCTCGTCTTGTCTTTCACGTTCAATGTTGTTGGATGAGTTGACTAGTGTCGGAATTTGGTCGGCCTTGATCAAATTCAAGTCTGAAAGCACTTGGAAGTGGGTCGGGTATAGTTTGTCCACTGTTAGAGTGTTGACCGAGGTGAGTTTGATGAGGCATTTGATTACCCCATTCGGATTGCTTTGAAGCAACCAGGAGTATGCAAGCTGCCTTTGTTGAGGTACTTCAACTGTTGGTTTTTCTTGAGGTGGACTCGGAATGCGAGAGTCTTTTCTGCTGACCAGTACATTTCCATATCTAGGAATGGAAAGACCTGTGACTTGTCCAGCAAGGTCATGTCCTCGTTCATGATGTCGTTGGTCGAGTGGCTGTCCAGGGAATCCCCAAATTACTGTGGTAAATGTTAGGAAGTTGTTTCCTGCTATGTCGTGTTGTATTTCTTCAGTCGACATCTTTCCTTTGAATACTGCCAGCCCGTCATCCCTGTAGATCCCAAAATAGCAATACGAGCTTTTGATGCCAAACGGGCACGCTCGCGGCCTCGCGTACCTGCGACAAATAATTTTTTGTTAAATGATAATCCCAAAAATTTTGCCTCATCTTTGCGGACCAATAAAACCATAAAAAAACACTCAAAACTGTTACAAGATTCCGCAGTTAGATTCTTTGTCATTCAAAGAACACAAAGGCGCCATCTCGTAACAGTTTTGAGTTTTTTCTTGATGTGAAATAATCATCCTAAAACCACGGCCCAAAACTTGCTTCCAAAATTTTGAGTACCGGAGACATTTTCGCGCGAAAATTTGCGCGACTAACTTAGACGATGCGCAGTCCTAGGTCTGTCACTGGACACAGCCAAAAATGGTCGTTGGTCCGAAAAAGTAAGTAGAATTCTTTCAAACTCATGGGGGATAATGCTCGGTAGAGCAGACAATCAGGTAGGTCACCAACCGATAGTAGTATCTCCACGGGTCAGAGATACAACCAAGTCGTAGTCTATCAAAAGGATAGTCGGGACACAAAAGAGGATGTGATAAATGGTGATATTGTTAGATTGTGAGCTTTAGGACTACGGTGTGTGTTTTGATGTGCAGGTCTGGCCAGGGTGCATGACTGATATATTCATGGCGCTGACAGGACTGGTCTGGTTGGAGTAGACATGGATATTGTGTATTGGAAGTATATGCACTTGTATATCATATACTAATGCCAACAGCTCTTGCTTTGTTGCGATATAGGTTGTTTTCTTAGCGCGTTGCTGTTTGCATTCTTCGATTTGTGGGAATAGAGATATGGTCTCGCGTGATCGTGATTCGTGCTTCGGTTACTTAGGCCGCCGGGCTAAGTCGTGGAGGTGCGTAATCGAGTATTGATTGCGCGCGCTTGAGAATATTGGGCGCGCACGTGTTGGGCCATAATTAATATCCGATCGGTCGCTCATAACACGCGCATTGCGAGCATGCCTTGGCCGAATTTAAAGGTCTGCGAGCATGCCGTCTTTCTTTTCTCACTTTTACGAAAATGTCATCGGATGCCATAAAATACTAGCATCAGTCGATGAGTTGTAGATTCCACCACAACCTAGTTGTTGGTGAGAATTCTGCCACTCCCCACAATTCGTCGAGTGAGGATTGTTATTTTCCTTTGTCGTTCTTGTGATTGTTTCCAATCCAGAGGAAGAAGAAGGTCTTGGACATTGTCTATCATGTGGAGAATTTCCAATGTTTGCCGAGAACATCTTCTGGATTGGTGTATAAAAACGTCGGAGGCAGTTGATGATAAATCCATCATTCTTGAGTGTAAAGTTGTTGCAGATACCTTCAGAGCTCTCCTCCCCGGGTGCTTTCTTCATCCAAACATTGGGAATTGCTTTACTTGGTGACAAATCCATACCAAGAAAGACATCAAATAAACAGTCATGTTGACGTGCTCCTGAAGAATCAAATCCATTTGAGGTCTTGTAGTAGGTAACCAAGGTGTGACATAATTCCTTGAGTTCTTGTCTTGCCACTATCAAGGTCTTCTCCCCAGCTAAAGCTTTTAAGGTTGCATGCATTTCCAATGTATGCTCTCCATACATCCATATCATTGAGAGGCCCAAGGTAGATGGTAGTATGGAAGTTGCAAAAGGAAATAGCACATGGACAGATTGCCTCAACTGGTTCTTTGGTAAAATGTTCACACGTGACAAGAAGTGGCTTGCATCTATCATCATGTTTCACAAGATAGACTTGAATCTTGTTGTGATACTCTTCTTGTGCATCTAACATTTTCCCAAGACGGACTTGAACTTGATCATGATCCTTCAATGTCTTGAGTGATTGAATCTGTGAGGGTCCAAAATCGGTAGTGTCTTGCCACTTGTTTTTGCCATGTTGCTTGTCTAAAACAATTGCTTCTTTGTGTGTCTGTAGAACGTGTGGGTAACCAAACTTGTACTTGACAAAAAAACTAAGTTGCTTGATTCTTGACTGCTGTTAAGCAGCTTGAATGAGGCATTCACTGATCTTGACAAAATGCTTGAAATGCTTCCATCCAAGTTCATTCAGTAGGTCATGTTTCTTGCCATAGACAATGGTTATGGTGGGTGTTGGAGGCTCAAAGATCATCTCCCCAGTCTCCCAATCAACAAGTACATTCCAGGGACTCCCTTTGTAGTCAGGGTTGTTGTTACTGCTCAAAGGTCCTTGATGTATGACAACATCTCTGAATTGGAAAACAACATCTTCAGTTGCCTGTTCCTGGTTGTCCTGTCCATTGTATTCCATAAGTTGACTGCATGAGATCACCTTCTTGTCAATATAGGAATTGTGTTTGCAGAAAATGTACTTCTTGATACATGCTTCTTGCTTGAAAGCGTCTTGTTCTAAATTGACATGTTGGATTATACATGCTTGTTGTTGCTCCCCATTTCCCTCTGCTGGTTTGTAAGGAAACGCTTGTCCAAACATTTTGTCGCAGTTCTTGATCGTAGGCATTTGTGCGGATGGATCTTCACCTTTGCTACAAATGAAAACGGTGTCAGCTTGCTTGTCATTGGGTTTATTTGGAAGTGACTCCTCCCCTGAAGAGGCATCCGGACAAAGATAGGGTGCATAAGATTCGGTACAGGAGAAGACCTGGTCGCAGAGAAGGAAGAAAAGGGGTTGGGAAAAATCGGGTGGGCGGCCATTGAGGATCTGAAGAGTAAGATGACCAGAAACGTTCATGATGACGTAAGGCATCTTCTTAACGGTAGGATAACGCTTCTCAGTCATGTTGTGATCTTGACGGTACAGTTTGGAACAAGAGTCTCCAATAAGGGCTGAGGAGAAGGAAGGTGTACCAGGTCCATGATCGTAAGGTAAATCCAAAAGGTGAGTGAGGTTACAGACATCAGGATCAGTGTACTCCCCATAATGTGTCATACTACCATCAGTGTTGACTTGTTGCCAGTTAGAAGCACTGTCAGGTGATGAGGCAGGATGCAAATGATCCAAAACACCAGGATCCCATGTATCAGGTGATGTGAAGATGATCTGAGGTAATGTCTCCATGTCATCATCACTGGGGATACCTAAGGAGTGAATGTATACTAGTCCCTCTTTGATGTGCAGAGACATAGCACGGCCATCAAGTGTTGTGATGCATTGTTTTCCATCAACTTTAACGGATCGTTCATCAACAGCATGTCCAAAGTGCTCGAATTGTCCAGGAGCATGGATCGATTGTCCTTTTCCGTGGAATGCATATTCATTGAAGATGCCAATAATGGGTCCATCATTGGTTTCAAACTTAGCGGCACATGTGACAATAGGAATCTCAGTAAGCTCATGATTGTCGATACATCTAAGGAAGGAACGGTACGCCAGTTTATGGCGGTTTAAGTATCGATAAGAAAGCACCCCTAAGCGCATCCTACTAGAATCATCCGGGCGCAGGACACGCGCACACCTACAAGAACATGCGCATGCCCCTTCCTCACGTTATTACTAAAAATGTGCTTTCCAGAACCAGCAAGCGCATGACCCACATTTCACCAACTTCAACACCATGCACAGTCAAGAACCAATAGTCATCACATCCCTCCACCTTCATGCGCAGTCAAGAACCAACAGTCATCACAATCGTCCACCTTCATGCACAGTCAAGAACCAACAGTCATCACATACCCTCCTATGTATGCACTCATCCTTGATTGTGTCACATCACCATCATGCGCATTACTCCAGCATCAAGTGCAAGCAAGTTGAACACAGTGCATTTAACTAGCACCATGCACACACTCCCACTAACAATCAGCGAATGAATGGAACACAATACATGTAGCTATATAGGAGTAGTATATGAAATGAAACCAATTGTCACTCTGATCAATCACTGCCACGACCGTTTTCGCGGCCTTTTAGAAGGCCTTGTCACAGCATCATCATCTGCATACCCCATTCGAGAGCAATATTGCCCATTGAGAAATGTCATGAACCAGATACCGCGGTCGCCTGCTCTGTCTTCACGAGCGATTTTCTCTTCCATATCCTCAAAATAGTCCATACCATCCTCATTCATACATCGACTTGAGTTCCAACTGCCTGAATATTTGAAGCGAGGATACCTTGCTGAGGATGTATCAATCATTTGATCAACACCATTTTCATTGTACCACCTTGGATTTACTTCAAATAGTTTCGCCTTGAAAGTGGTCTTGCCCATGTGAGTCCACACATCCCAGCAATCCACAAGGATGGTCAATATGAACGCCTCGTCACTTTAAGTGAATAACTTCAAGGCCTTTTCGCAATGCTCCTTTCCCTGCTGCTCAGTGTGGTCACCAAAATTGAAATCAATCACGGTTTTATGCATATTCTCACCATAGACACATGGACCAAACAATTGCAAGAGATATGAATAGGCATAGTTGTCACACTTCTCTCCTCTCAATAACAGAAATTCTTCCAGGGTAGGCATTGGCCCAAAGTCTTCACAGTCGTTCAAAAGGCATGGATACCTCCGCTGGAAATTACTGTCACGCCATAGATCAAGACCCACATGTTCTAGATTCCACAACAAATTATCTCACATCTCTTTATAAGAAGACGACGTGATGAACCAACATATTCACTCTTCGATTGACACTTACTTATGAATGCTTTTCGCATGGAAGCCAGAACATTTGATCGTTTGCTTCGGAACTTGTCAAGCATATAAGGTGAATGTTCAATCCACCACTCCTCTTGTTGTTTTGCATTCGTAATGCCTTTGCCTTTGAAATAGTGCTCAGTAAAATATGTTTTGCCATACTTCCCCCAAAGACCATTCGGATCTGCCTTAGTATCTTCGGACATGGAGAAATACTTGACATAACGCCATGCCACCTTCCGAACAAATGTATCAAAGAACTTCTCCGATACCACCTCAGGCTTTTTCTTCGGCTTTAGCTTCTTATTCTTGTCCTTTTCGACAGAACCTTTGTGTGTAGTGGATGTTACAATCGTACTTGTCGGGCAAGATGATTGATTATGGTGTACTGTTGTTGTCTGTGTTTCCTGTGCCAACTGATTTTGAATATCGTCTTGTAGAAGAGTTTCCATCGCCTGATCAGGCCCTGTTGTTAGCAAAGTAGATGACGAAGATGACGACATATCCGAAAGGGAAGAAACGTCGTTAGCAAAGGTATCACCTGATGCATTCAACCCACAAACACCCCCGTCATTAGAGCCGTCTCACCGACAAATTGTCCTCCTCCATTTCGTGCATCTAACAACTTACTGACAAGTCCTCCAGCAGGAAAATGTCTCTCATTAGGATCAAAATCATCTCCATCATACTCACGGGGTCCATTGCTCATATTCTGCAATGCTTGTTGCATTTCAGGTCCAGTGAGAATATTTACACCGACGTCCTCCTCCTCCATATTATTAACTGCCGTGTTTGTTGGTTGCGCAACACCAGATGATGGTTGTGTTCTCAGCCCACCCTGTTCATTATTGCTATCATCTGCTGAAGTCACATTGGCTCCATCTTTTTCTGAATTTGTTGCCTGCTCCAAAAGATTACCACTCCCTTCCACAGTTGTGCCTTCTTGTGCTTGCGCTTGATCGTTGTTCATCGAGATCTGTTCCTCTTCTTCCTCGTCATCAGAACTATCTTCTTGGAGTACTAAACCTCCATTGGCTGCTGCAATAAGAGCATCTTTGTTTGTAATTGTCACGTCCTTGTTAGGAAGATTCTCTTTATTTCTTGTTGCCACTGCTGCCAAGATGCTTCTTCGTTGTCGTTCAACCTCTTTCTGATTACTTCCATAGTTTGCATTTCGGACTGCTAAGGGTCGACGCCTCGTTGGAGCTGCATTTCTGGTGGTGACTCCTGCCATTGTTTATCTTGGATGCTCCGTCTGATTTATGACAAGGATGTGAACAAGAGCAGGGCGACAACAAGTCCTCTGATTTGATCAACCAGACAACCATTCAAATTCTAACGCTGGAATGCTCCATGTTTGAATCATAAACTCCATGTTTGAACGATGGTCCTTTGGAGAACGCATGAAGATGAGCATAGGTGGTTTCAAGTACATCATACTTGTCAGATGGAACATTGGTGCATGGGTTTGAATGATTGTCATTTCCTTTCGAATGTCGACAGCATCGGTATCCTCGGCATTGACACGGTGTTTGAATTCCAATCGCTGCTATCACCGTTGGTATCTAACCCGGCAGGCTGGATTGGATTAAGTAAATACACACGACCGTTTGAAAATATTATGATCCGTTCATGTACATAAATGATTTTCAGTTGCTTTTATGCACCAACGTCGGCCGATCCACCCAATGCGGAGAAATTCTGATACATGCCACAAGATTGACCACCGATGTCTCAATTTGCAGAAATCGATTATAGAGCATTTTTCATTCCAAACCAAAATCTAAAACCACCAGCATCGTACCATCATGGGCCAGCGTCGTAAAGTAAAAAAGAAGTCGCGAAAGAGATGCTCAAATACAAGCCAACAAGAGGAGTCCTTCATATCCTTTCAAGTGTGTCGTTTCTGTCAATCACGTTTTGATGCAAGAGGAATCAGCCGTCACGAAACAGTTTGTGAATTGAAAATGAACACCCGAGGGAAATGGCCAAATGTTGGCGATGACGACGATGATTGTGCCAGTAATATGAATGCTGATCCGATGAATATTGATATCATGGACGATGAAACCACTATTCCGCATGCTGACCCACCAAAAGCATACTATGTACCTGGTGATACAGATAATATTATTCTGCGCAACAGCAAGGAGTGCCCGGTTGATTTTCCTGCTTTCCTCGATAGAGATGGGAAGCAATTGAAACTTCATAAACACGATGCAGCCTTGGTCTCACTTATGATGTTACTTCGGAAAGCTGGTTGCCCCAAATATTTGTACAATTCGATCCTGGCATGGTCGAGTGACACATACTCAAGATGCGGTCCTGGGTTCTTCCTGGACAACCATTCAAAGAGGAAAACGTTCATCGAAAAGTTTTCTACCAAAGGTTTCAATTACCCCAAGGCCAAATTTTTCCCGGTACCAATGGAATTCACCCAAAAACAGGGTGTGGTTGTACCAGAGAGTGAGAAATCGATAACAACACCAGTATTTGATTTGATCAGTCAACTACAGCGTGTATTACAAGATCCCGACGCAACCAAGAAAGAAAATACGATCCTCGATGATGACGATCCGTATCGTCCATATGTTCCAAACAAGCACATCCAAAATATACAAGACAGAGAAGTATTTCGGAAAACAGTGGAGAAATATAGAGATGATCCAGATGCTTTCGTGGTTGGTCTTGTCTGTTATATGGACAAAACACATGCAACAGGGGATGGAAGATATACATCGGAGCCTGTTGTAATGGTGCCATCTTTTCTAATGGAAACACAAATGAGGAAAGCAAGGCGACAGATCATCCTTGGGACTATTACAGACATGGAAAGAAAATCATCGGCGGCAAAACATATCCTCGATAAAGGGACTCCTTGCCGAAATTATCATGCTCAATTGACTAAGATCCCGAAGGTCTTGTCAGTATCCAAAAACAGGAAGGTTTATGGATGAAACTACGCCTCCATGGGATTATCAAAGTTGTCCGTTTGATATTGCCAATGATTGTTGTCAAAGGAGACGGGAAGTCTCAGGATAACCTTGCAGGTCGGTATGCCTCGCATCATCCAAGTGTTGGAAGACTATCATGGTGTTGCAACATTAAACCAAGGGATAGCAGATACCCATGGCATGAATGTTCTTATATCAACGCTGCAAGTACATACAAAATGTGCTTGAATGCATTGGGTCTTAATGAAAATCAAGAAAAACTGACCGAACAGGATGTTGATTACCAAGAGAGAGACAATGATACATTTTCGACTTTGATCGTTTCATGTGTTAGTGTCAACTTCGATAGGCCCTCTTGTCGTCGTTGCTTGTTCGTGGGTAGTCCCCTGGATGAACCAATGGTCTTACATCCTTTTCTTTTCCTTTCCGGTGAAGTATTCTGTTCGTCAGTATCATCATGATTACCGTGTATTGGAGACTCGTGAATCTCCTTCGTACCTTGTTCGTCTTGTATGCGCTGATCCGTTTGTGCTGTCGTATTGATGCTACTTCCCTTGTTATGGTCCTTTTTTGTCATTTGGTCATCGTTGTTCTTGCTGCTACCTTTTTGTTTGTCAGTACTATCCTTTCCTTCTTTGGTTTGTGTCGCATCATCTTGGTTGACACTGTCATTGTGACAGCTAGACGGATTATCACTGTCAGGTGTGTTGTTGGCATTCTTAGACCCTTTATCTCCTGAATTTTCGTGTTGTTTGTAAGCAACAATCTCTTGTTTGCCACAGTCCTTGCCCTTTTGTTTGTCTGTAGAACCGTTGCCATCTCTGCTTTGTATCTCTTCTCCTTGTCCACATTCATCTTGGTGACTGGAGGTTGCTTTCTGACCGCTCTGTCTGTTCCGATCATCCCTCTCCTGATTGTCCTTGGAATTCCAACCAAGTTTGGATAGGCCATCCTGCCCTCCACGACTCTCTGTGGTGTGATGAATGTCCTTTTCTCTCTCTCTACGAGGTGATTGATTTGGTTGACTATTACCTCTATCAGTTGAGGGACGGTTAGGCTCTCTCTGACGGGTACGCCTAGAATGATCGTTGTGTCCAGGATGACTATCTCTAAGTGACAAATGGTGCCTGGAATGTTCGTTGTATCCAGGGAATCTCTCCCAATCCATCGGATGTCGATTAGACCATTGATTGTGGCTATCTCTATATACCAAATGGTGCCTTGTATGTTCTCTGGAATGTTCGTTGTATCCAGGGAATCTCCTCCAATCCATCGGATGTCGATTAGACAATTGATTTTGATTATCATGTCTTCTTTTTCTATCCCGGTAAGTGTTTTCCATGATTTGATCTCTTCTCCCTCTAGACTCGTCTTGGTGGTTATCATGATATCCATGTTGGTCTTGTCGTTCAATGACTCCTCTTCTAGTTTGTTGGTTATCTTGATCGAAATGTGAATGACGAGATCCATGATAATCCGATGTATTAGATCCTCTCGATCCTGGATGATCATCATTGAATCGATTCTGTCCATGCTGACAATACACTGGCCTGTCATGTTCAGGTTGCGAACCCCACTCAGTTGTTCTGGGGCTTCGAGCTGTCGACGGGACGTTGTTCTGATTCCGTCCTCCCCATAGCCCATGTGGATTCTCTCTCTTGTCCTTGGTTCTTTCGTTATCATGTTGGGTTTGCTCTGTTCTATGTCTTTCTTCAGGCAGCTCACTCCGGTTACCCCAATTCGCAGGCATTGCAACGGAACGTGATGAGTTATTTCCTCCCCATTGCTGGTATTTAGGCTTCTCACCCTCTGGTGACTGATAGATTGCTTTGTGTTCAGAAGGATGAGTATATGTTCTTTGAACAGAACGTGTCATAGGACAGAAGTACAATAGACTTTGAATATCCTGGCTGCACACCATACATGTGTTGTGGCCCCGCTGCATCCAATCTCCAACACATTTCCGACAAAATGTATGTCTACAAAGAAACAGTTCGCAATCCACTTTTCTGGTCATACAAATCGAACAAACCTCGGGCTTGTATTTTGTCTCAACTCCTCTTTGTTCTAGTGTTGACGTCTTGTTACTCACAGGTGATTTTTTTGATGATTCTTCAGGGCGTCCCTCAATCGTAGTTGTAGTGTCTTCGACTGTTTTCCTTTGTCCCTCTTCAGGGAATCCCTCGATCGTAGTTGTAGTGTCTTCCGCTGTTTTCTTGTGTCCCTCTATCTTCTCCGCACCAAACATGTGTATGTTACTCTTGATCTTTTGTCCACACTGGGGACACCATACATTATGATACTTGAACCGTATTCGTAAGCAATTTCCGTGAACCAGATGTCCACATGGGATGAGGGTACAGACTTCGCTGTCTGTATCTGTTTTCAATGCCCTGTTACAGCATACGCAAGAATCTGGACAATATACAACGGTCGGTAGCAATCAATTTATATCTCTCTTGGAAAGTTTGGAGTCAAGTAACACCTCCTTGGGTTCTAATCCCACCTTTGGGCCCGGTATAAACAATATGTCACCATCCGTAGTCCACGTCTCTGAACACCCACCATCAGATAGATCGACGTTCTCCTTGTATTCGTATTTATCGGTATCACGTGAAAACCCCACTTCAACGGGATCGTTGTCGCTGTTACCATCGAAATTGTCAGGTCCCAACACCAAAGGAGAGATCGAATTGCCACCCACAGCATGTTCTAGTCCTCTCGAAAATTCATTATTGTACCGTATTTGATTACTCGAAAAACAATTGGATATCGTCATACTCTTGTCTATCTGACCTTCTTTCCGACCCGGGTTTGGTCGACTACTCATTATGTTTCCAAGCATTCTGATCACAATAGCTTGTGGCATTGGCTTTGGAGTATCCTTCTTAGGTTCTGGCATTTTCACAATGCGATATCGCCACTTGTTACATTCGTTGTTTGTATCATGTGTCGCTTCATCGTCTTCCACTAATGATGGGTCATAACATAGACTGACAGGCGGGGCACCTTTTGACGTATTGACCAGGTCCCATTTCCGTAGTACATGACGCGTCGTTCCTTCCCAGTATTGGTCTGATCGATTATTTATTGGTTCGTAGATATGAAGTATCTTTTTGTCGATTTCGAAAGCCAATAAAGCTGGGTCGCTGACATCAGTTGCTGTTGTCAAGGCAACGATCGCCAATATCAGTGTGTTTGGTTCCTGTTGTCTCCATGATGACATAGGAATTTTCTTAGGAAATGGGTTCCTGTTCGCTTCATCAAATGTTACTTTGTCAACATATACTAGGTTCTGATGGTTGTGATGGACCATCAACTTCAAACAAGTATAGAAAGACTCAATCGGCATACCCGTCCTCGAAGTGTTGTAGCAAAGATCTCTCCGACGATGTCTATGTGGGATATGCAAAACACGCGTTGTAGGGTCCTGGTCATTCATCAACCCACTGTAAGACATGCATAGTGTGCACCTAAATAATGTCTTGATTTCGACATGCGTGTTGTCCTTCCCCATGCTCTTAGCATACTGGGTTGCTAGCTTCATGGCCGACTTGATGTTCTCGTTGTTTCTGTCAGCTTGTTTTTCCGCGAACTTGTCTAAGTAACCGTCACCAATGTTGTCGATGGATTCATTCGAGTCCCATGAGTCTTTTCTTCTCTTCTGGTTTACTATAGGATCAAGTACGTGTGGAATTACAATAAAAGGCGGTGGTACCACACCATCACCTGTCTCCTCATTTCCCTTGTTTATGGAAGCACAACGTCTCTAAGACAAAGAGATCAATCATTTTTGAGATTGTCTAATCCTTCTCAATTCTTGGCAAGTCGCTCGAACATCTTACCTCGTTGTCTGCGGTTTTTTCATCGTCGTTGCTTATAATCTTCCTGACCTCTTCCACACGGTCTGATTTGAGGGCGACTTGGTTCGACGTTGTAATGGAAGTTGGTAGTACTTGTTCCTTTCTCTCGTCAGTAGGATCATTACCAGCGACGACCTTCTGTCTCTTTTTTGCCGGCGAGTCTGTACTCCGACGTTGCACGGCAATTTCTTTCGATTTCCTGGCAGACAGTAACTCTTGTTTTTCTATATAATGCAGTAGATCGTAGAACATACCGCCATCGTCTCCGTTTCTTCCATATTGTACCAAAGAATCTCTTTCTTCAAGGTACATCTTGAACCACGTGTCAGGCATCGTATACAACAGTGCTTTCTCCATTTGGATATTGGAAATCACGCCCATGTTCTCGTCCGATGTCGATTCTGAGATGAAACGGTGTATGGCCACCATATGTTCGATAACCCATGCGATTTTACCAACAGGTACGAGACGCGGTTTCCTGTAAAGGGAGGAATCATCTAGAAGGTATCGTTTCAATGCTTCTCCAATCCCACCGATCCCCTTGCGTGTCTTCTTAGAGACTAGGCCATGAGAGGAAAGAAATCTGATAATGGTTTGTCTCAGATTCTCAGCACTGTCTATCACTGTCGTCCCAAATACCTGATTCCAAATATTGGAAAGAGGACTGTAGAGAGTCTTTTTGAACATTAGTCGAGCAACATTGGAGTCAACTTGTCATCATCATCCATCTCGTTCTTAATTCTTGTGAAACAGAAAACGGAGTGACAGATGATATCTTGGAATGCAGGCGAATAACAGATTGGTAGGAATATCTTCACATAATGGCCGTCATGTGGTACCTCCACTGTTGTCCATTTTCCTGATTTGTCTTGGAAAACACTTTCATACCAATTGAGGACACTTTCGTATGTCATGGGCATAATACCGGTGTAGTGAGATTCCTCGTTTGTGTGTGTTGGAAGTGTATGATTGGTACCAGAAACAGTCATAGTCGACTCGTCCTTTCTTTTGTTTCGCACTTCATCATTCATTGAAGAAGGGTCACCAGGATTCTTGGCGGTCGGTGGCTTTTTGTAGCGAGGGCCCTTCTTGATGCGATTGCCCGCCATTTTGTACTTGTTACGATGCGCTTTTTTTGTAGCGTCTTTGTTTCAACAACAACAACAACAACAAGGGTAGTCGAGGAAGCTCTTTAATCGTAGCGTCTTTGAGACAACCTTGTGTACTTGTCTAAACAGTAAAAAGTGTGCGCTGAATTGTGTAGCGTCTTTGGTTTGGTCCTGAACTCTGGTGGTAACAAAACAACAACCAAATCGAAGGAATACACTACGATGCGCTTTATGTGTAGCGTCTTGTTCGTTGTGATCCAACAATCGGTGCCAGAATTTGCTACTCCAAAACCAGGGGTTGGTTGGTTGTCCAAGCAATCTTGCGACAAGAATAGAACAGAAGCAACTGGCTACCACCGTGTCACACTGCTTGCTTTGGGTCTGTTCTATTCAAGTCGAAGTATCACGAGGACAGAAGGGTTCTTGATAAGAAGTCTTCCTTGCAAGAGAAACAACAATCTAACAGATAGCCCGAAACCGCTTTAATTGTAATAGCGTGATTGGAATGAAGGACAGAGCTGAGTGAAACAAGCAACAATCAGACAGATGCCCCAAGCCGCTTTAATTGTAGCGTGGTGATTGGAATGGCAGAGCTGCAAGATGGTGCAAGTGTCAAAGATAGGACAAATGTCAACAATGTTTTGAATGCTCTGGTGGTCGTTCTTCTTCTTGGGTTCCTCTTCTTCTTGTTTTCCTGTTGTAGCGGTTTTGGAGTGAAGGTCGTGGTTGAAAGGAAGCAAGCAACAATCAGACAGATGCCCCAAGCCGCTTTAGTTGTAGCGTGATTGGAATGGCAGAGCTGCAAGATAGTGCAAGTATCAATGTCTCGAATGCTCTGGCCGTGCTTGAGTTCCTCTTCCTCTTCTTCTGGTGCAGCAGTTTTGGAGTGAAGGTGGCTGAAGAGGAAGCAAGCAACAAAAAGGTGGCTGAAAAGGAACCAAGCAACAATCAAACAGATGCCCCAAGCCGCTTTAATTGTAGCGTGATTGGAATGGCAGAGCTGTTAGGTTGGTGAAAGAAGTTGGATAGGTGAAAGGATTGAAAAGGGAATCTCGGCAGAGAGAAAGCAAGCAACAAAAAGGTGGCTGAAAAGGAACCAAGCGACAATCAGACAGATGCCCCAAGCCGCTTTAATTGTAGCGTGATTGGAATGGCAGAGCTGTTAGGTTGATGAAAGAAGCTGGATAGATAATGGGATTGAACAGGGGAATCTCGATAGCGTTGGGTGATCGATTGCTGTTGTTGCTGCTGCTGCTGTTGTTGTTTGTTGTGGTGTGTTGGGTGGAGGTGGAGGGAGATGAATGAGCATCGATTCTGGTGGTCGTTGATTGTTGAATGACTAGTATGCTAGGTTGTTCGGTTTTCTTCGATGGATCAGAGTGTCGAGTAGGTAATCCCCGCGGTTTGGGTGATTGGGAAGGAGGATCCGTCTGAGACATTCTTTGGGACATCCATGTGCGTCAGTCTTTCTGGCAGCTGCTGTGTGATGTGGTGGGAGTGGAAATTCGTGATTCAAAGGTGAGGGGACAGACGCTTGCGCATGAGGGTTGCGTCATGCGCGTCTCGGGGGGGTCGAGCGCGCCAGATAGTTGCAGTGCGCATTATCGGAGTGTGGCGCGCGTTATTCATGGTTTGATTGCGGGCTTGTGCGCATTAAAATTGTTGCATGCGCGTGATAGTTAGCTCGATCTCTAGAACTAGCTAGAGAAATGTGCATTGTTAGACCTAGATTTGCAGATTTAGTTGGGAAAGCAGGATTATAGTTAAAAACTGCGCATATAAAAATAAACTGCGCATAAAAAATTTTAATTCGGCGAATTTTTTCTAGAAATTCGCTTTTGGGGGTGGAAATCAAGCGCCAGGGCCCATTTCCCTCCTTAGATGTACCCATAATGGATATATGACGACCAGTCTTAGAAAGGATGCGCATGTCAGAACCAGCAAGTCCTCCATTAGCACCACGGTCAACCAATTGGTTTCCTGGGAGAGTAGATTTCCTGGAAGACAGATAGTGCAGTATGTGTCCTTCCTGTTTATGCATATTGGCCTTGAGGCTAACCTTCTTGCTTGTTTTTGACTTGGCGTTGGATAGAACACTGGTCAAGTCAGACGCTGGATGATTGATGTCAGTCGTCATGGCTTGGTTGATGAATTGTGTAACTGGATCTGACTCATCTTGATGCTCGGAAGTCGCACCAAGTGAAGCATTTTTAGAAACAGCTTCTTGACTGGGGTCAGGATCAGGTTCCGGATCAATGTCAAGGGCATGCGTCTGCACTTTCTTTGGCGTTGTTGATGATGGTGCATGAATCATCTTGTTGTACCCAATGATCAACTTGCGATCTTCTTCAGAAAGTTTGAACCATAGGTCACGCGGCAGACTAACCTTAGATGAAGAGGATGGAGAGTCAGATGTCACGTTAGTGCATGATACTACACATCATCTTGTGGGGTTAAGTCAGGATCTGTATCTTGGCCGTATTGTGAATCACGTTGTTTGACATGTCAACGGCGACTATGTGCAGATGACTGGGTTGCTTGATCATGGTCATAAGCTGCGTCTAGAAGGAGACGGAAGTATGATTGATAGCAAAGGGATTTTGCACCGGATTTTGTGTTCACCACATTGTCCAAGATCTTGACTTGGCGGAGATCAGGTACCTTTTCTACAGCTTGCATGAGGAAAGTCATCCTGGTATGATCAGGGATGCGATCAGACAATGTCACAAGATTGTCTAGCAAACGTAGCTGCTCTTGAAAGTGTAGAAGAAATTGACGTGTTGTTCCGCGCCATGTGTCATCAAGACGTAGATTGGAAATGTAGTTGGTTAAACGCAGGACTTCTCGTTTTGCGAGATCAGATTCGGTATGCAATGAATGTAACTTCTTCAATACGGCACGCGCATCTTCATCATGTTCATGTTCACGTACGTAGGCTTGACCTTGGTCAGTCTGGATAATACGGACAAGAACGGAGTAAAGAAATACTTGTTGCTCTTGGAATAGTTCTTCAGCATACTCATCATCTTTGGGAGGTGTGTACTTGAAATTTGGAATGTTGGATAGGCCTTGTGCCTTAGCTGTAGTCTTGAATACACGCCAGAATGAATCGTAGTATCGTTCATCCTTGAATACCTCATATGCAGTTGCGTCGCACTTAGTTCCCTTTCTGAACGCCGTTAGGTCTTGTTGAGATTGGGATGCGGCAGTAACTGTGCTGACAGATTTTGCAGATGACGGCGACTTCATTGGCGAGACTGGGACTTGGCTAGATAGTCCATTGGAGAAATTTGTATTGATCCTCCAAATGTTGAACTCTTTCCTCGTTAGGTTCATCCAGTCGCTATTGGATAGCTCATCTTGAATTTCATTGGTCTTGTGTATGGCCCAATAGGCTAAGAGCTTGATCTGTTGTCTTGTAGGACCTTCTTGCAGATCATGCGTCTTGTTGTTCACCTTGTATTGGGTTAGTTCGTTCATGGATTCCTCAGTATTGGTTTGCATGTACGAGATAACATGAGTGATGTTCTCAAAACCGTGGTATTTCATCCATTTCATTAAATAGTCAGCTCTCTCTTTGGTAAAGTATTGACAGACAGTATAGATGATGTGGTCGACTAGGTCTGTGTTCGAGACATTGTCTTGGTTATCTTCTTCCTTAGGAGTCGTAGGTGTCTTGGGTGGTTGAGGATCCATGGTAGTACTTGATTGGTTTTATTTAATGTGTGGTGTGATAGGAACCCGGATGTACCACGTATGTACCACGGAAAAGTACCCGGATGTGTGTTGTGATGTCCAAAAGGTAACCCGGATGTGCGGAACTCAGTTTTGTCTCTGGTTTGGCGTGAAAACGACTTAACGCCATTCGTAAGGAACGCGTTTTAAGCACTAGCGAGCAACTAATTTACTACTCGCGTAAAATTTATGGGATTAGTGATTATGCTCGCTTATACTGCTCGCGCCTTAACCGTGTTTGAAAACAGATCGTTTTAACTTCGAGTACAAATTTATTGATAGTGAGAATTTTTTTCATCTTAGTCGCTCTTTTTTACTCGAGCGACCGCCTGCGACGACCATGAGAGACAATGAGGACGGACAATGAAAATGGCATGGATCATCTTCCAGTGATGCCAAGCCAGGTGAGAATGGATGAAATAAAGCCATATGATCAAGACAGATGGTATGTGGAGGCCAAAGTTGACGAAGGAAAGATGCAATGTGTCGAAAAAGGGTCAATGGTATGAAGCTGGAAAAACATGGTCTGAGAGAGAGAAATGGCAAATGCTCATCAGAGGCATTTGCAAATCACATGTAAAGGCACAGTCCTATAGTTCATGTTATTTTACACCAGAATGGAAGGTCTTGGCATTTGTTGTTGGCTATTGACTGTGTCCGTAGCATTCAAAGTTGGGCCATGGTCGATGGATTCAAAAAATCATGAAAATTGCTGAAATTTTGACGGCCAAAACCACGGTGATGATGTGAAAATTAGTGTAGACTATCATATATCAATGTGTTCAGAATTTCAAGTTCTACCAGAAGCAAGCTATAAGAAACACAACAAATTGAAATTGACAAAGATAGGACGACTTGAAATTATGGGAGTAGTGTATTTACTACTCAAAATTATGCGAGTAGTGTATTTACTGCCCGATTACGAATGGCGTTAAGGATACTTATTCTTGGTCACTTCCAGACTCGTTTCGGTGATCGAGTTGAGCCGGGGAGTCAGGAACAGTGGTAGCTTGCTCGTCTTGCTCGTGGTCCTCAACAAAGTGGTTCACTGGTCAGGTATGGGGAAGGTAGTTGCACGGAGTCCTGGTGCAGCTTGAGGTCCTGGAATAGGAGAGGGTTGGTGACCCTAGCCTTAGCCAGGCTGGCCCTGTTGTTGGGTTGGGTAGCTTTGTCCTCTAACTCTTGTTTGTTGGGGTATCTCAATCTGTAATGGGTGTTGATGGGTAAGTAAGGTTCCAAATGCAACTGCAGGGAAATAAGCAGTGAGACTGTTAATCTAGTAGAATTCTTTCAAACTCATGGGGGATAATGCTTGGTAGAGCAGACAATCAGGTAGGTCACCAACCGATAGTAGTATCTCCACGGGTCAGAGATACAACCAAGTCGTAGTCTATCAAAAGGATAGTCGGGACACAAAAGAGGATGTGATAAATGGTGATATTGTTAGATTGTGAGCTTTAGGACTACGGTGTGTGTTTTGATGTGCAGGTCTGGCCAGGGTGCATGACTGATATATTCATGGCGCTGACAGGACTGGTCTGGTTGGAGTAGACATGGATATTGTGCATTGGAAGTATATGCACTTGTATATCATATACTAATGCCAACAGCTCTTGCTTTGTTGCGATATAGGTTGTTTTCTTGGCGCGTTGCTGTTTGCATTCTTCGATTTGTGGGAATAGAGATATGGTCTCGCGTGATCGTGATTCGTGCTTCGGTTACTTAGGCCGTTGGGCTAAGTCGTGGAGGTGCGTACTCGAGTATTGATTGCGCGCGCTTGAGAACATTGGGAGCGCACGTGTTGGGCCATAATTAATATCCGATCGGTCGCTCATAACACGTGCATTGCGAGCATGCCTTGGCCGAATTTAAAGGTCTGCGAGCATGCCGTCTTTCTTTTCTCACTTTTACGAAAATGTCATCGGATGCCATAAAATACTAGCATCAGTCGATGAGTTGTAGATTCCACCACAACCTAGTTGTTGGTGAGAATTCTGCCAAAAGTTGCTTTTTTTGGCATCAAAAGCTCGTATTGGTGCATTGGGTTGTAGAGGGTGTCGTATGTTACCTCTAAGAGGTAGGACATGACAAGATCAGCCAGCCAGGCAGATTCGTAACCACCGATTCAGACCACGCTCTTCAGGTTTCTTGTCACCATCGTAGAGGTAGAAACTGTCTTGGAAAGAGATGAGTGTGTAAGAAGATAAGGTCGAGGCATAGGCTAACTTCTCTGTTTGTTTCGGGAGGCCTAGTGCCTTACCTCCGGGTGTGCCCATTACGTGCGAAAATGTCCCGTTGGGCACAACATTTTAGGTAGATAGAACTCGATCAATATTAGCCCTACGACAATGATCTGATGCATCTTACCAATCTTTAAGGCATCCTCTGTCACCATTTGATGCCCCATTTGGCCTACATACGACATATGGGGGTCATAGGAGCGCCTCTACTAGAAGCTTGTGGTGTGTGCAACGTGTGTGGGCACATTATGGGCACATTATATAAACTCATGTAAAGCTCGGCTTTTAGACTTACTACGTCCTAGTATTCGAACTTGTAGGCAACACTTGGCTCCTGAGTCTCAGAGAACTCAGAGGACAGGTTGCTATCGACACCAATTGACGAATTGCGCTTTCCAAATTTGCTGGACAAGTTTTCATTGGATGAATCATTTTCATTATTGTCGTCATCAAAGTTGCTTGGCATTTCCACGGACTTCCTTACAGTATCGGAACATTGCTGATTGTTGCATGATGTCTCAATGTTCTTGAAGCGCATCGTCATCATCAAGTCAAAGCAAGGGGGGGACGGAGATGAGGGCAACTTCTTCTCGGGTGCTGGATACAAAACAGCAACATGATTCTTTTTGGGGACAATCTTGGCATGCACCGTCTTGGCTTCCATATCCTTGAGATCTGAAACGTCCATCGCCACCTTCTCCTTTGCCTTCATGTTCTTTTTCTTGGTTGCCACTGCCTTCTTAGTTTTCGTCGTCTTTTTGCGATGCGACAACCGGGACGCGGGTTGGTTGGAAACGGAAACAGAAGGAGCAAGAATGGAGCTTGTGCACTGCGAAGCTGCATCAGCTCCTGAGGCTGCTTTGATGCGCGCTTGATAGCGCAAACTTGTACGACGGCCGTTGATAGTTGTCGACATGGTGGTATTCTCTTTCGCGGTGGTGTAACAGGAGATCCACGGAAAATATGAGGCAGATGTGGGTCGTGTCGGTTGGAATAGGTTCCGAACGGACCAAATGTCACGCCAGCCAACAAATTTTCCTTAATTAAGAAGTGCGCCATGAGGCGCGAAAAACTCGTCCATGCCCGCACTCACAAATCTCAAAACGAACACACATACTAGAACTAAGGCAAACAAGAACAACAAGTTCTGGAGTAGTGCTGCACCCATCGACCGCCCCACGTCCCGTCGTGGGTGCCGTACAGGCCAAGAGGACTTTGGCCCATCCTGGCCACAAACCTTTGGGTGTGGCCGCGGACGAATAGTAACTGGTTCCCACCAAGGTGGATTCTTCTTCTTCGCCTTCATTGCGAATGATGGCGGTGGTACGGCCAACAATCTCATAATGCAATTTCAAGCCGACATGCTCAATGTTTCCGTGGTCAAACCCAAAATCAAGGAAACCACGTCGCTTGGTGTCGCCTTTTGTGCCAGATTGGCCACGCGAGTTTGGGACAGTGTCGATGAAATAAAAACCTTGTGGGCCGTGTCCCAAAGCTACCTGCCCCGCATGACGGAGACGGAACGACACCGCAATTGGAGTGGATGGAACAAAGCGGTTTTGAAAAGTCTGGGGTGGATCGATCCCGAAGACGAGGAGGAACAAACCGACAAGAGACTACGACTACCGCCCGAGTGGAGCAATTCACCCGTGGTAATCGGAACCGGTTCCTCCAGAGCTGGTTTGGTGCTGGCTGGCTTTTTGGAGTCGTCGATGTGGTTGCTGCTCATGACCGAATGACTCTTGCCATTCTTGGTTGCCGGAATCGCCTTGTTCTTGATGGGTTTCTGTGGCACTTCTTGCCGCAGACAAGACGGCTGTGGTGTCATCAAACGACTCTTGTCGTTGATGTTGTCGTGGTCGTTGTTGCGGCTGTGGTGCTTCTTGGTGACTTGGACGTCGTTGTGTCGGTTGTGGTGCTTGTTGTTGTGGTTGTGGTGCCTTGTTGGAGGAGGAGACAAGCGCCAATTCGGCAGCCAATATCATTTGCTTGGTATCCTGATTTTCTTGAAAATATTTTTGCGCCAACACATCGAGAATCTTTCAAAGAGTATATTGCGTTCGTCTTCATTCATGCCCGTGTGGTGGAATAGGACGGAACTTGCTGGACGACCCCTTGATCGTTTGACTTGGCGACACTCTTGGTATTACTTTGGTGGGCCACCTTTTTGCCTATGTCAATTTCAATATGACAATCAAGAAATTGACTATGTAGATATACTTGTAGTTCGAACTGTATGGATGTAACTTCAAATAGAACTATGTATTGGTCTTACCTAATCATGTATTGTGTATTTTCATTTTCATACTAAATCATAGAGCAATCATCGTGAAATCAAGCTGTGTTCTGTTGTTGCATTCGGAATCTGTGCTCTTCAACACAGGTGCGGTTCATCCCAGGACGAATCCTGTTACCGTTGCATAGTCCAATACCTTTGATGGTCTTGATGATCTCGTCCGTTCCCGGTACCTTGCGGGTCTTCGTTTTAGCAAGACAAACAGGATGTGCGCAAATTGCTCTCGTCTTCATAAAACAGATGACGCATCGACGTGTGCGTGGTTGTTCGTTGCCATCCGCATCCTGGACTTGTTCGGGATTTGGCATGGGCCTGTGAGACAAGTGAGACAAGAATCCAGCTGGTGGATCTCCAGAGTGGCAAAGAAGACACGACACAGTACCATCATCCTGAACTATCAATGACTCTGCTGGGGAAACACTGGGGAGCGAATCAACAACTGAAATCGAAGGGCATCTGCTCAAGCCAGCACCAGCAGTTGAGGCCCCGAACTGAGCCATAACAGCCTCCTCCGGCATCTTCTTCGCGTATCGCATGGCCTGTTCTGTAGGCGACTCAGCGTCGACGACATTGGAAGCAATATTGGGGCTTGTCGACATGGTGGTCTTCTTCTCTTTTGTGGTGTTGTTGTTCCTGTAACAGGAGTCCACGGAAAATATGAGGCCGATGTGGGTCGTGTCGGTTGGAATAGGTTCCGAACGGACCAAATGTCACGCCTCACGCCAGCCAACAAATTTTCCTTAATTGAGAAGTGCGCCATGAGGCGCGAAAAACTCGTCCATGCCCGCACTCACAAATCTCAAAACGAACACACATACTAGAACTAAAGCAAACAAGAACAACAAGTTCTGGAGTAGTGCTGCACCCATCGACAGACACAGTAGTTCTTTGGTGGAAAGACGGCACGACGGCAAGTAAGTAAACAAGCTGTTAGAACTGTCTCCCCAACAAGCACTCACACTTGTTGCATCACTTTGTCCAGAAAGATGAATTCAAGGAAAGGAAGCAAGAGGTTTGAGACGATGAAACTCGTTAATGGGTTCACAGTGGTTTATGATGGTGGTCAGTCGCTTGAAACAAAGGGGGAGACAGTGACAGTGTTTGGAGAAGCGGGGGTGAATGTGTACCTGAAGAGTGCCGGAGAATGTTCTGCTGATGGTCGGTTGATTGTTGATCGTGGTGTGTTGCTGTTGCAGCGAACTTATTTGTCTCGAGTCAACACGAATGCAGTCTCAATTCGCTTCTTTGACCGCACCAAAAAGGATGATTCTGTCCCAGAGCTCGTCATCCCACTGCAATATATCAACAATCAACTTGATACGACGATTCTTCAGTCAAGTAGTGGCAAAGTTGTCAAGAGCAAGATCGTGATTGCTACGACACACTCACTTAACACCGTGATGACAATGGAGCCCATGGTTGTCACGGTTAAGATGAGTGTCGTTGGAGCCACGACGTTTCTGAAACTTCTCAACGAGAAGCTAGTATGCAAATCTGTTGAGGGAAAAGACGATGACAAGACTGCCAATATTGTGATCAAGAAACTGACTACTCCTATGTAGGATATAAGTGCACTAGTTCGAACTGTATGGATGTAACTTCAAATAGAACTATGTATTGGTCTTACCTAATCATGTATTGTGTATTTTCATTTTCATACTAAATCATAGAGCAATCGTCGTGAAATCAAGCTGTGTTCTGTTGTTGCATTCGGAGGATCTCCATTTGGTATCTGTGCTCTTCAACACAGGTGCGGGTCATCCCAGAACGAATCTTGTTATCGTTGCATAGTCCAATACCTTTGAGGGTCTTGGTCTCGTCCGTTCCCGGTACCTTGCGGGTCTTCGTTTTTGCAAGACAAGCAGGATGTCCGCAAAGTGCTCTCGTCTTCATGCGACAGATGACGCATCGACGTGCGCTTGGACGTATCTTGCCATCCGCATCCTGGACTCGTTCGGGATTTGGGATGGGCTTGTGAGAAAAGACTCCAGATGGTGGAACTCCAGAGTCGCAAGGAATACACGCCGTGGCATCATCATCCTGAACCGTCAATGACTCCGTTGGGGAAACGATGGGGTGCTGTGTGGATTGTAAATCAACAACTGAAATCGGAGGACATCGGCTCAAGCCAGGAGCACTAGCAGTTGAGGCCCCGAACTGAGCCATAAACGCCTCCTCCAGCATCTGCTTTGCGAATTGTGTGGCCTGTTCTGTCAGCGACCTTTGCTGAAGTCCAGCAGTACCATCCTCAGCTTCAACGACATTTGAAGCAATATTGGGGCGGGCCTGACCTCGACGGTCAAGGTTGTTGTTTAACTGGTTGTGGGAAAGATCCCATGCCAAACAATCTGCAAAATACTCCACTCCCGACGAGACTGGAGACTGCCTGCCACCCAAATGGTACTTGGTCGCCAAAAAACAATCAACCACCGTGATACCGATTATCGTGGTGATAAGCCTAAACCATGGGTTTGGCGTTTTCCACAGCATTTCAAGCCGCAACACACCCTGTCGAAGGTGATTGTGGACATCAATGAGATTGGCCGCTCCAAAATACACAGACAAACATTTCGGCCGTAGGACGCGGCGCTCTCTGACGTTGCCATGTTCATCAGCGAACCTGGCCACGTAGGGGAGGCCAGGCTCCGTAGTCTCCGCATCTCTTGACATGGCGAAAAAGAGAGTCTTGCGTGAATTGTATTTGTATGCGATGGCAACCAGGTTGACGTTGGTACCTGGTGCCACGCTCTCCATCACAAGATACGATCCCGATGGAAAGGGTTCCATCTCCTTTTTCAATTCTTCTTGGGGGAACAAGCCATTGTTGGTTTTGATGGAACAAATGACTTCGGGCGCATCCTGGTTGTTCCCCCGCACTTTGTCTACACACAGAGTGTAGGTCCGACGATCACGAGCTGTCGGCTCTCGTGGTTCACGGTACATGCACTTCATGGCTTCGACAAGCTTGACGCTGCCAAACCAAGAATCTGCACATACAAGGGGCCTTGTGCTTCCTTGGCTCTGAGCTCCAACACGCTCAAGCACTGACTGGCCAGAATATTCCGAGCCTTCCACCAATCGAAGCGACGTTCCTACCGTCATGCCTCCATCTGCCATAAACTTCTTGCGCCGCATTGGGATCTTCCCTTCCTGTATCTCAAGGAAGAGAAGACAACCTGTTGCTGTGTCACCAGAAACCTTTTTGAACAAAACAAACGACAATCAAACGGATGAGTTGGTCACCTGCAAAGGCAGTCAGTTCGGAAAAGCAAACATTACCTTGAACTCCGTCCCCAATGGTTTGGGTTTGCGTTGGACGTAAGACAAATGGGGGAGTGTTGATGTCTTCGTTGTCCGTGGTTGGAACGCGCACATTGCCTCATCCAACGTAATTGTTGATGAGGCGGCAACTGTTTTCCGACGGTTGCTGTTGAAACCGTCAACCAACGGTTTGATCTGGTTCCATTTCGCACCGTGGTTGTCCCCTTCAAAGGCACAGGGAAGAATCTCCTTGATGTCGAAGAACCGAGTCTTGGACATGAGATCCATGCCACCTTTGCTGGCATTCACTTTCGGAGAAAACTGACGATGTGAAGTTGACGACGTATCATCGAAGAGCCGAATACCACCTTTGTGGCAGGGTGCTGCTCCGATAAGAATGCCCCACCATGCCCACCACTCATGCTCTGTGACGCAACGGATATGGCGGCTTCGGACTCTGCCCTGATTGCGTTCGTTGATTGCTTCATTCAACCTATGCAGCTGCTCTCGCCAACTCCCTGTAAGACAAACACGCCATTAATACTGAGACCCTTTTCATTGTGACACCAACAGGAAACTCGACAATCAACGACTTACCTGGCCACATGTGGATCAGCAGACGCAGGAATGGAAAGTCATAGCGTTGGTTTGTTGTAGACAAGTTGCTGTGAGCAAATGACTGGCGAAAGTCAAAGCCAACAACACCAACACTCTCGAATTCTTCAACAAGGTTGTCGGGTACTGTATCGCCATCAACAATTTGCCAAGTGAAACTCCGATTGTCATAAATCTTGCGCAGGTCATTCCTGCCTGTAAGCGCTAGTGTCTCTTCCTCGTCTCCGTCGAAGAGCACATTCCACAAAGGAGTGCCAGGGATACTATCCGGATGCTTTTCAACCACAATTCCGAAACGTGGATTGTTCCTTTTGTTCTCCCGGACTCTGTCGCCAATATCAATACCATTTTCGCTGGGTGGCTCGAGGGTCACTGTCCAGTTTTCTTCTATCAGTTGTTTCTTTCTGTTTATATAGTTTGTATACCTGTTCCTGTGCTCCTCCCTGCTCTCAATTTCGTGTGCGAGTGCCAAACTGTTAGGATCAATGGCATCCTCGTCGTCCGAAAACAAAAACAGATAGTCCTCCAAGTCGTTGAAGTAGTCATCCAACGACACGGCTGATGCATTATCCTCATCTGTTGTGTGTTGGAAAGTGCGACCAGAAAGGTTCTGGTCATTCCTCGCGACTTCACGTTCCTGCTGCTCCACTGCTGGTGGACCAGCAATTCCAACGTCGGAAATCCAACTCCGGTCGTCGTCGTCATTGAGAATTGTCTCGACCACGTTGTGCGCGTCCTCACGAGTACGAACGACAGGGACGGTATCACCACCACGCTGACCGTCACCACCTGCATCCCCATCCATGACTTGGGTGGGTTCACTCCTGGTGTTGCTCGAAGTGTTGTTTGTGTGTGTCGTGTGTTCTCGTTGTTCGGCGCTCGGGCCTGCCATTGCACTGTCCTGCCCGTTGTTGTTGTTGTTGTTCTGCTCATCTTCATCCTGAGCCTGTTCACGGTTGCTCAATGCCACAACTTCAAATCCCTCGTCATCATCTCTTGTATTCTCGGCCGTCATGGCAATGTGTTCTTGTTGTTGTGTTCTTTGATGTTGCTGGTTGTGGTTCTCATTCCGCTGCTGCTGCTGACTACCACCCTGACGAGCAACAAGAACTTCAATACCTGTTTGATTCTCCCCTCCTTCTTGTTGAGGACCCTCGTTGTTGGCTGCACCAGATGATGCAAAGCTGTTAACAACAACCAAAGCCTCCTCCTCATTTGACGAGCCTTCTTGCTGTTGTTCTTGCCGTTGCTGTTGGTTGGAAGCAGCAGTGGTGGTAGTTGCTGTTGATGTTGTTGCTGTTGTTGCAGTTGTTCTTGCCACTGTCTGCTGCACTCGGTATTCCCCAGGAAAGCTATCGCCTCGTTGTATCTTCTTCAGCTGATAAGAGGTCTTGTTCATCAGCTCACCTGTTCTACTGCCATCCCTCTTGTCAAGCCGCTCAACTTCCCATGACTTGTTCGCAAGGGCTCGGACAATTAGCACAGGTTCCTTGCTGCCTCTGAGAAATGCCCTGGACCCAGGACCCAACCGACCTGTTGTTCCAACACCTGCTGGCATTTTCTTTCAGTGTCCTCGTGCTTGTTGTTGTTGTTGTTGTCGTCGTCGTCACCTGCACCTCGTTGTCCTTGTGCTCAAGAAATTGACACTTTTGGTAATGATCCTCATTACCAAAAGGTTCGATCTCATGAGCACATGCTCTTCATGATGAATAATCCCGATGGGGACTGTTCAAATGGAGGGAAAAACATGTAACTTGCCATTGTGTGGTCGTCTGTCGTCAGTTGATCGTCACAATCTTTTCGACAAAAATTCCCCCCTGGTCCCCCATGGAGTTCCGATTGGTTCCGAATCAGCGCGGGTCCAGAGGAGTCCGGGACACGTTGAGAAAGCCGACCATGGCACAAAAAATGGCGCGAAAGTACTGCTTTGGATGCAGGTAACATCACGACGTCCTATCATCGTCATAGGACTGTCATAGGACCTGCCGAAGCAATGTGCCCACTATGTCCCCACCTGTGCCCACATGTGCCCACATGTCAAAAATCGAGCACAACCCCCCAATGGAGATGCTCCTATGACCTAGATATGTCATATATGGGTGTCATGTGGTATCCAATGGTGACAGAGGATGTCTTGAAGAAAAAGTTTGGGCATCCACATGTTGCCGTAGGCCTAATATTGATCATGTTCTATCTAGTTGAAAATATGTGCCCAACGGCCCATTTTGGCGTGTAATGGGCACACGGCTAGAGGAGGCACTAGCTTCAGTGTAGTAGTGGACTGCGTCATATATCAGGGTTGAAATTTGATGGATGGGTACATTGCTTCTGCGTCCACTGAAACTATTGTAGCATTGTTTGTGGTGATGTTAAGTTTCTCAAGCTTTTCTTTGAGGTCGGAGGCTTGGACAATGTTTCGTTGTCTGTGTTACACCTTGTGCTTTTTGAAAAGACTCTTGATACCCAAATACCCAACCTTTGGGAAGCCAGTGGTGAAGTTGGTTGCAGGAACTACAAGTCTGGTGGGGAAGCTGCCATCAGGATTCTGTTTCTTGTGGTCTTTGACCAATATTTTTGGTTGGGGAATTGCTTTAGAATTGACTTTTTCTTTCAGAAATTCTCTTTCGTTCGTAGAGACATTGTGGTCTAGTTCTGTGATGAATGTGAAGCAGTTGCCCACGATTTCTTTCAACTTGGTACGGTTGATTTGGACTGCACTCTTGTCCAAGTGGATCTTGATATGTTTCACATACTCGTGGGATGACATGAGTGTGAATGAGTTTGTTTTGTCGGTAGGGATTCGGGATCACAACAAGGTCGGAGTTGCTTGAGTAGGTCTCCAAAAAATAAATAATATATAATACTGATGTTTAATGTGTAGTAAATTAAATAATTGAAAAGAATCACTACTACTACGAACTACGAACTACTACGAATAGGAAAAGAGAAAACAGAAAACAATACGAGTAAACAGCTGTATGAACTACTCAAAAAGAGTAAGAGCATTCGCTGTATGTTCGTAGCTCTCTAGCTAGCTGTATGAACTTTTCTAATAAGAGTAAGAGCATTCGCTGTATGTTTGCAGCTCTCTAGCTAGCTATATGAACTTTTCTAATAAGAGTAAGAGCATTCGCTGTATGTTTGCAGCTCTCTAGCTAGCTGTATGAACTTTTCTAATAAGAGAAAGAGCATTCGCTGTATGTTTGTAGCTCTCTAGCTAGGAGTGTATTCCTAAGAGTACTCTGACCTCTCCAACTCTCTAGGTAGGTATATTCCTCTACTACTAGCGAGAGTCTTTTAACACCCTCTAGCTCTCTCTAGAGTAGAGAGCTAGAGTAGCTAGAGAGAGCTACCGGTATTGTAGAGTGGTAGAGTAAGTCTGGTATGACGTCTACTATAACATTTTGTGTACTTTACTTATTTTTTGTACTGAGCGTACTTAGTCGGCTATCGGCATACCCACTACCCAGACGAAGTGATATTCTGGTTCAAGTTACAGGACTCAATTGCCCCCAGGACCGCCAGTCACGAATACCAACAGGATTTCCTCCGCTCGGGAGTTGCACGGTCGGTTGACTGGCGGTCAGACGCAGATGATGAGTGCATTGCTCTCCGACCCCGGTGCGGATTCATGCTTGCGCTCTCCGCTGTGTCTCTCTTATCTCGTTGCTTTAGGCTGACCCAATATTCATTCACTGTGGTCTTGATTCAGACCTGATCTAATGCTTTAGGAGAAGAAGATGCCCCGCAATAAGATTCTTCTGAAAGGGAGGGGGGGCGCAGCCAGTGGTAACAAGAAGGTTGTGATTCGTCCGTACCAAAAGCCTCCAACTTTACCCCCGAACTACTATGAGAAGACCGTCGCAGACTTGATGACGTTGACATTCTCGGTCTTGGACCAGAAGCGGTCAGCTGGTTTTGGTTCTATGAGATCCTCGTCGCTTTCTTCCAATGCCCTGTCGGCTTTCCAAGAACATGCACCCAAGGGCGCTGGTGAGGGGACCTCACCACCCCTCAATTTATCGTTGCAAAATGCTTACACTGCAGTTGTTCATCTTGTTTCGCATCAATTCGGAACTCAATTGTACCATGATCTTCGAAGCTCAATGCAGAAGGCCTGTGAGAAAGTACTACCGGACGACACAGCATCTCGTGCCGCGACAGACTCAGGTGGTGATGAAAGTAGTGACCACGCACTTCTTGAACTCATACCGTTTCTTTACCAGTCGTACACCGAATACCTGCTTTGCGTCAAGCATGTCTTTCTGCCTCTTGATCGCACTCATGTCTGGCAGGCAGATACACAACAGGTTTTGACAATCCGTGGTCCCAGCGGTCCATTATCTAGTTCAAGCAACTCAAAACCTCTGCCCTCAGAATTCGGTGGGGATACATTTTCAGATGCAAACGGATCGTCCTTTTCGCCTCATGCCCAGCAAAACTTGTGGCAAATGGGCCTTTCCGTGTGGGCAGAACGGCTGTCGAAACTGGGAATAGAAAAGGTTCTCTATCGAAGTTGGTTGCACTCACTGTTGGATGAATGGAATCCACCTAAAATCGGCAGCACAGGAGACAACATAGTGGGGAAGTTGAGTGGTCGTCACAATCCTCAGTCAGTATGGTACATGTGGCAAGACTTAGGCTTGCTGGCAGTTCTTCCTATTCAGCAAGATTTGGAAGATTACTGGAGGGGAGAGTCACTGTCATGGGAGGCAGAAATTCCGTACCGACCTGTTCAGTTTGTATCTTTTTGTTTTCACAAACATAAACACATTCACCGATGGCCCTGGTTACCGTCTGGGTGGCTGATGAGTATATTGGAACAGTGCCTTTTGCTTCCGCATCTCCTGAAGGCAGAGGACGAAGGGACTGCAAGTGGGGCATTTAAGAGAAAACTCCCCCCTCCCGGACTTTTACTACAGCCCAGTAACTTCAATCCGTTGCTGGAAGAAGCTCTTTTTGGTGGGGGCTTCATCGCGATTGCACCCAAGAGTCAAGGCAACGAGCAGGGCCAAAGCACGATTTCGCAGTTGTGGCTTCTAGCGGGAAGGTTACCAAACGGGCAACCGGCAGTGGCCCATGCGATTGCTCAATTTGCTCGGACACTTGGACTCCAACGTGTCAAGGGTCTTGCAAACACGCATTCAAAGTCAACCATCGCAGTTGAAAAGAAGAAGGAACCTCCGGCCACAGGCGCATTGAGCCAGGTTTCGACGATTGGAGACCTCTTGAAACTTCAAGATGCTCTGTCCAATCTTATCCGTTCTCTACCTCACGGGAGCGACCTCATAAATCTGAAAAACGTATGGGAAGAGGTGACAAATCAAGATACGAAACCGTCTGTCGCTGAATCCCTGGCTAAGTTTCTGGACCAAATTCTACGGAACAACAAAAAGATGGATCAGTACCAACAAGAATCAGACACTTGGCTGGGAAAAATTATATCGGGTGTTTTTGTTCCGCTTCAAGCCAAGGATGTCTTTGAGGCCTTCTACAAAAAAGACTTGGCAAAACGCCTTCTATGGAATAGAGTTGTTTCCATGGACGTTGAGAAACAGGTCTGCAGTATGTTGAAAGCTGAATGTGGTGCGGCATACACATCAAAGATGGAAGGAATGTTCCAAGATGTTGACTGGAGCCGTGAAACAATGATGGTGTACAAGCAATCCCAGTCTGGTCATGGTGCCGTCACCAGTTCTGTGGAGATGGAGGTGCAAGTTTTGACGACTGGCTATTGGCCTGTCTATCCTCAATTTCCGAATTTACAATTACCATATGCTCTGAGTCATCAACAAGAGCAATTCACGACGCACTACAAGACAAAGTATCAGGGACGACGCATGAATTGGCAGTACGCATTAGGGCACTGTCTTGTGAAGTGCTCCGGATTTGGTCGTCAGTATGAACTCGTTGTGAGTCTTTGTCAGGCACTCGTTCTGATTCAATTTGAAACAACGTCAAAATGGAAGCTTCCTGATCTTATGAAAGCTGTTGGACTGGAAGATCGAAGCGAAATGGAGCGAGTTCTGCAATCTCTATCTGTGGGCAAAGAAGGCACTCGAATTTTGCACAAGGCTGATCCTGATACTGACCCAGCAAAGAAAAAGAAAGTTCGAATGAACGTAGAGGACTTTGACGTATTCAGTATTAATGAAGGGTTTGAATCGAATCAGCGACGGATTCGTATTAATAACATCATGATGAAGGAGACAAAGGAAGAACGGGATAAGACAGTCGAAGCGGTTTCACGTGATCGACTGTACCTTATCGACGCAGTTCTCGTCCGAATCCTCAAGGCGCGGAAAACGATTCTTCACCATGCCTTGATACCCGAAGTACTGGAACAAGTAAAAGTTCCTGCACAACCTGCGGATGTGAAAAAACGCATAGAATCCCTCATCGAACGAGAATACATGGAACGAGATCCCAAAGATCGAAGTCGGTACAATTATCTTGCTTAGCGAGAGAAGTATCTTTCTTGTATTCTACTGGATTTTATAATTTGGCTTATTTCAGAATTGTCCTTCGTCTTCGTGATATGATTAAATAGGAGCTAGGAGTATGATCTCCGTATCCTTGATGTTTGTGTCACGTGATGTTTGTGTTACGATGCATTATTTGTGGCAGATGGAATAGACGCCCGGCGCGATTTATTGCTGTGAAGGATTTATTGTATAGACAATGTATTTAATGAGTTTATGTCTCATTCTGCTCCTTGTGTCCTAAGGTTTTAACACTACTTAAGGAATGACCTGCCTCCCTGACCGATGTTTAATAAGCCCTCTTTCCACCGATGTCATTTCCCGACCAGGGGTGTCAGGTGGTGTCGGCGCTGGTCGGGACCATCCATATCCCATTCCCCATTCCCCTCCACACTCTACACTCCACAGTCACACCCACACGTCTCTTTTCATCGCCGCCACAGAATCCAAACGCAGCGGCATTTTTGCTGCTAGAGAGACACACATACGAGTACATGAAGATCTACTCGCGTTGGGGTTCGTCTCGAGTTAGAAACCAAACGAACAGTCGCAGTCGGGATGAACCGTTTGCTTGGCTCTGTATTATCAACTTTACTCGTCTTTCTTGTGTCGTTTCTTATCCGATCTGAACATCTTGTGATCGAAGCTTTTGTTGTGAAAACTCAAGCCTTTCGTCCCCACCCGTCACGCACAGTAGCGAAATCGCTGCCAGCCACACGCACGATCGCTTTTAGTATGCGGCCTACCTCACCGGTGGCGTTACCAATGACGGTTGATGATGACTCTGCTACAACATCAGATTCCGCAGTGCCCAAAAAGGTGGAATCTGCATCTGGGGAAAGACAAACTGCAGGTGTGATTGATGAGCCCCCGATGGATCCTGGCTCGCACGATGAACTTATGTATGCATTGGGGGTCAACTTGGCGCGACAACTGGGAGATGTTAGACCTCTTGTGGAGACTGGAGACGAACTGGCAAAAGTCGCCAAAGGATTGCTTGATACTGTCGTCGGAAGATTGTCAGACGAAGGCCAGCAAGAGCTCCTGAAAAAACGTGGTCAAGACTTGAATGAACTTGTCCAAGTGCGCGCAAACGCCATTAAGGTCCGTCTGCAACAGGCAGGTCAGGAAATGTTGGACAATATGAAGCAAACTCCAGGCGTTGAAGTTTTAGATTCGGGTGTGGTGTTGCACGTATTGGAACCGGGGCCAGAAGGGCCAGGCAAGGGGACGAGGCCCACTCGATCTTCAACAGTCAAAATCCACTACCACGGAACGCTGGCCGATGGCACAGTTTTCGATTCGACAGTGAAAGGTGAGCCAGTGTCGTTTCCGCTGGCTGGTGTGATTCCCGGATGGAGAGAAGGTGTCCTGAAAATGCATGAAGGAGAAACTGCCATGTTGGGAATCCCTGCAAACCTCGCCTATGGAGAGGAAGGCACACCGGATGGGCGTATTCCTGGGGGTAGCACACTTTTCTTCAAGATTCAGTTGATCGAGATCTTAACAGCAGGAATTGGTGGCAGCCCTACTTTGCTCGGAGCCGACGGCAAAAAGTTGGACGGGAACGACAATTCTTCCGCTTCTTCGGGACTGTTGGGAGCCGATGGTAAACCGCTATAGCTTTACAGCAACCAAGACGTACAAGTATGCACAAATTCGTCTCAGATTACTCCGATAAAATTCGAATACGTCTAGTAGATTTATGACTTTGAATTGTAACCCCATCATGTACATGTCATTAAACGAGGTCGTCGAAAGATTTCTCGATGCTCGATTTAAAGCTGACTGTTCTAGCAAGCAGCAAGACGTGTGGTTGAAAACAAAGCCACCGCATGTGCTGAAAATGTCGATATCCTCGCATGTTGAACTCGGGGGAGACAAGTGCGGCTTTACTGATACGATCAATGAAAACGATAGCAAGGCCACCATATAAAACAATTCGGTAGGTACTGAAAGGAGATGCGTTCTCACTTCTCATTGTGTGTCCATTGACAGCTGCTGTCTTTTCGCCCGTTTTTGATTGAATCCATTCATATCGCCGCACCAAATGCCTGAACAAGTGTTCGAAGTGACATCTGGTTGAAACTGAACAGACCAGGCTCCAACTTCGGCATCCGACTTTTTCAGAACCTCTCCGCGAGTATTCAAAACGTAGTAGGTCTGCTTATACCAGTACTCTGGTCGGTCGTTGATGGGAGCAAATAAAACTCCATCTGCGGCAAGATGCTCGCGAGCCACTCCAATTGCCTTGTTAGGATTCACCGCAAAATTGTAGCAGATAACTTGATACTTTGTTATCAAGCCTCCACTCGTTGATTTTTGCATCGTGAAAAAACTATCATCATCCAATTCGTAGAATCGAACTGAGGGCGGACTTTCAACCACGTTGCTTTTCCAGGCGTCAGCACTCCAGTCAACAGCGTCAATCACTTTATATCCAAGTTGATCATACAGAAATGATGTCGAAAGACCAGCGCCGGCTCCCACATCGAGCGCCTTTGATGAGCATCCATTCTTGTTTGGTGGCAGGTATTGAAGAATGGTATCGTAGGCCTCTTTTGGAGATACGTTCGTGTCTCGGCTTGCACTGATGGAATTTGTGTATTCTGCCACTGCATTAGTTTTGAAACTTGCTGTCGTTTCACTGCAGGCACAATCATCCGATGCAGTATGGGCGTTCGCGGAGGGAAGAAATGCACCTCCTATGAGCGACGAGGCGGAAATCCCTGATGAAACGAACCTCATACATTGCTCCTTGAAATATTCTTTTCGAGAGAAAGGTTTAGATGAAAGGCTCAACCCAGCAACATACCCTGAGCAGACAACCATGCATGCGATGAATAGGAGTCTCATGTTCTTTTGGGACTTGATGTTGGGTCAAGTAGTTCAACGAAGCCAACAAGATTTTCTTGGGTTGGGAATTTTGAAAATGAGCGGGGCTAAACTATCTATCCCGACATCTTCATGAGGGTAGGTTAGCTCCAACAACAGCCTACTCCTGCACTACTATGGCAACGAGCAGACAATTCAATTCAAGAGCATCGATTTTGATGGATAAAATCAGATTCTTTCAAGCTGGTTGCCAACTTCACTTTTTTATGAATGTTACAGGCATTTCTAGTAAATTCATCCCACAGCAAGCTCCACATAGAAACTCGTGGAATCCCAGGAAGCCGGGCGTCGACTTTCTTCTAAGACCATTACGTTGACACTTCCCTTTTGGATGAAAGTATTTGAACATTGTAGCTTTGTTTGCGTCGTGCCATTATGCCAATCAACTGAGGATCCAGCAGACTGGATCGACCCACCTCCCATTGTCGGTCGAATTTTCTGGGAGCACCGCGAGAAGTGGTCCTCTGACCCATGTTCCGATGACGTGCTCCGAAGCCACTCTTCTGGAACCTTGTTGGCCTTGTTTCGGTTTTAGCTGTTTGTGTTTCAAGACTTATTTTCCCCTCATAGTAGTAAGTGTATTTACCATAGTTGGTCTCTTTTCGTGATGGAACATTCGGAAAAGGTACACTCAAGATCCCCACGGCATCATTCTCGTCTTCGTCCCCGACAAGGGTTTCGCTCATCTCACTTCCCGAAGAAAAGGAAGATTGAGACACTTCTGTAACTGAGGAGTCTTGATCGTGCTCCTGATCAAAATAGGAATTGAGCTTCATGGACATGTCAAAGTGATGCCTCTGCTTGCTGCTCTGTGGTCCGCGATCTATATTTCTCTTGTCGTGCGATGAGAGGACATTCAACGCTCTTTCTTTGGCAAACTCCCATAGATCTGGATCCGCCTCGTCCTCCAACATGTTTCGAAAACTTGCAATTTTTGCCATTTGGACACTACGATCGAAGTCACTGTCAGCGCGAGGGAATGAGGATGTTGCGGAGTTCAGATGCGATGACAAGTAAGCGGTCTTATTCCCTTGCCCGCATTTAAACGGGAGATAACATAGTCCCTCGTCGGCCTTGTGACACCACAACAACATGGTCAATCTCGCTCGATACAGTTCCGTCCTATGATGTTTGGTCAATCATGAGTACCTTCGTTATCCACTTGACCGCGACCGGTAAGGTTGCCAAAGTTTGTATCGGGTTCACGAATTCGGCAACATGTCCATCGCTGTGTAGCCAAATTTGTTCCTACGAATCGGTTAGCGACACTCTGATTCACTCAAAAGCTCGCGAGCCAAGCCTTGAAAAAATCGAAGTTCGAGGAGATATGGGATGTGTTCTCTGTCAAGCAGACTACACATTCTTTCTTGGTCAGTGAGAAGCAGACAAGCCGTCTTGGTTCGGTGGTAATTCCGGGACAAGGGCGCAACACGAAGTTAGAATCACGGTCCGAATGGATTCAGTCAATCGGATCAACATACACGGATAGAGTGATCGAATCTTGTTACAAAACAAAAAATGAGCGTGCGACGTGAATGCGCAGGTCGGATCGCGCCCAAAAATTATAATACTATCTACAATCTTTAAGTGCTGTACTCGTACTCTCAACACCCAACCGAAACCCCGAGAGGCCTTTGGGGCTTGCTTACCTGTACCAAAGACAAATGACAGTGACATTGACAGAGTACTGAATCTGTTATAGTACGACCTGTCCATTGTTCATTCTGACTCTGATGACTCTGATCCATTTTCTACACAGAAGTTTTTGTTTTCGGACTGTCCTCGTCGACATTGAACTCGTCCATCGACACAACGAAAATTGGCTAAAAGGGACAGGAAACAACAATGGTATCGTCTTTCTTGTTCTAGAGAAAGCGTGCCTTAACAGCAAACCAAATCCTTTACCCTTATCTTTTGCATAGCTGCGTTCGAATCCATCCAAGCCGGATTTTCAGTTCTTCTTGGCAAAGTCCGCTCGAGAGAAATCGTCGATGGATCATATTCGAAATGGATGACGACGAAGTTGCGCAAGCCGGTGAGCCTTCAGGCCCACCTGGTTTGATAAGTTCACCTACAAAAACTGCCTTTCTACCCGACTCAGTGTATGTGTCTGCTCTGGTCATTATTATGTTCTCCACCGCTCTCTCCTTTTTTGGTTCTTCAACCATCGTCACACTCATGATACGAAACCACAAGCTTACCAAGCTCAGCAATCGCCTGATATTTGGCATCAGTGTCTTAGACTTGGTCGTCTGCGTTTCCATATTTTTACAGCCGTTCATGGTACGAGCAGATTCGGGTCTCCTTTTGGCAAGGGGAAATGTACGAACCTGTGAGGCAGTGGGATTTCTATTTGGTTTTCATTTGGGAGGCTACGTCTACAACTGTTTCTTGAGCATTTACTATTTGATGTGTATACGCTACAACAAGAAAGAAGCCCAACTTACGAAAATTATGGAACCGTATGTCCATATTCTTTCTCTGGGGATCCCCATTGGTATTGGGACGGCGGCATTCTTCACAGAAAATTTCAACACCCTTTTGTCAATGAGTGCCTGCGATGTCACGGCAGAATATCCTGCTGCTTGTGGTTTTCGCGATGATGTTGAGTGTGAGCGAGGGGGGACACTGGGCTGGTCTGTGGTCGCAACCGCACGCACTGTGTTGTCCATATTGTTTCCTCTGGTGGGTGGTGTATGTACATGGCTCATTTATTGGACCACTCGACAGAAATTACGGGCGAGTACCCGCTTCTCGTACTCGATAGCTCCGTCGCTGTCAATTGCGGAGTCATTAACACCACAGCAACGCAAAATCTTGAGGACCGTGACCGTCCAGGCGATTTTATATTTCTTCTCTTTCTTCATTGGTTTTGCTGCTGTCATTATAACGACAATTGTGAACCAAATAGTTACAACTGACATCGATGATGTCAAGGAGCTGTCAGGAAAGCCAGGGTTAACACTCAGTGTCATACTGGTTGCCGTTTTCTTTCCGCTCAACGGATTCCTGAATATGCTGGTTTGGATGCGTCCACGCATCGTACAGTGGAGGGAAACCCATTCTGATCGCTCTTGGTTCTGGGCCTATCGACAGGTACTTGCAGGGAGGAGTGCACCAATCTCCAGGACCACAAACGACAATCATATCAACGATCAACGTCGTGGACAATGGCTAAACAGTGTCTCTTATAACACTGACATGGTCGAACCTGAGACCAAAATGGATTCTGATCCACCAACGGAAGGGAAATCAATAGAAAACGACGGTCAAGGAACAACTCCAAACGATGAGAATTGTCCTCCTGACGAAGACGAATGAGGATGCAGTAACGGAGAGTCTATGTTCCCAAGTGGTTCCACAGTATACCGAATCTGACAACAGAAGGCTACCAGCCCATAGAAGTTGCGTAAACCAAGGCATCACGGATCCTGATCCTGTATTTGAGACAAGACAGAAAACTGGTTGTTGTATATTGGTGGGGACGCTGGAGAGGCTACACTTGATCCGGTCTCTAACCACTGAAAGATCCATCTGTTCGATTGCACATGATACTTGCGGCCAGAACCGTACATTCATTTTGACTATTCTCCGAGTTCTCTTTCAAAACGGACGTTGGCTTGGTTCTGCCTTGGTTGCACCACGTGTCGTTGAGCTCCGTCATTTCCACGAGAAATCGTAGAATTGATATCTTACGGGGTTACAAAATCCTTTATGAATGTTGGAGGTTTAGCTTGCCACACATTTCACTTCTCATTTTCTTGTCTGATGAAAGCCATTCACATGATCTGTGCTAAATTAAGTTATTCTGTAACCATTGGGCACTTCGAATTGGCAGACCTTTCCAAGGAGCTGCACTGCCATATATGAGGAGATGATTGGGCTTGAATGATTGTTCTAGGAAACGCGAGAACAAACACTGTCGTTGAGTTCAGCAACGTAGCCTCCTGTGAACTACAAAGCGAGTTTCTCCTTATCGAAGGACGGATCTGTAGCATTTATCTTCAGATTGATCTATCTCATCAATCCAACCTAAGAATGGAGGCTAGACACGTCTTCAAGTCGATGGCCCTTCACGTCTTGTGATAAGGTCTCATTTGAGAAATGTATGACTCAATGGAAGTGATGAACCATGGGAAAGCACGGTTTCCGGCGGTAGGTAAATCCGTTCGCAATCGTCTCGTTTTTTTTCCGAGAAACTTGAAATTTCGTGTCTTTGCATCTCATAACAAGGACGGGACGAAGGCATCTCATGGTCTGGTCAAACCCTTGGTCGACTCATTTTGAAAGACATGGCATATATACAGTGCATAAGTGAAGTAAACAGTTGGCATAGTCTCGACACCGGAAGGAAACCAGATTTCCGAGTGAAGAGGAAACCACACGAGACGCTCGAGACAACCAAAACAAAACGGCGAGAAGAAGAAAATGACAAGAAATGAATCTTATCGATCACGAAGACTCGGCACGCTGGCTAGGTCGGTGGTCTACTCTACAAAGAGGCGAAACCTTTTTACTTAAAGGTTTCTGTACATGTGACACGACTTGTAATCGATTCATCAGCACCCACAACGGCTGATTAACGTTTTGGCATTGCGTGAGTGGGCTGGCGGTTATACGATGGATGAACGCAACCTTGCGACAGAGAACAGAGACCCAAATCGAGGACGGACAAAATCGTCAACAATAACCATGGCAGATCAATCTCCCATGCGCGAGATTGATACAGCTCCGGTTTCATCTCCCTCCAATCCAACCGAAGTGTCAACACCCGTGAGGACCAATCGAGTCAAGACTATTGTTGGTTCCGATGGCATTGATGCTGTGACCCCCTTGGAAGGAGACCACGACGTCAATGGCGTGGTTCTTACAACGCCACCGGCCAAGCCATCGGCGGAAGGGACAACTAAAGAGGAAGAAACAACCAGAAGTCCGAGGGCTGACGGGATGGAGGATGGAACTACAAACGAGTCAGCCGTGTCAGCCGATGGAGCCACTGACGATGAAAAAAGCGCACTCCAAGGAGCAACATTGACGGAAAAGACTGCTCCAATGCTGGCCAAGTTGAGCTCCTGGGGTAAACAAGCAAACGCTAATGCCAAAGACTTTTGGAGCAAGCGTCGTGTCACTAGCGCTGTATTTTCGGATACAATCAAAAAGTCGTTACCCTTGACAACGGCGTCTTTGGAAGTGCCGACACCAACTTCGAAGGGCGAAGGAGCGTCGACATCGTTTACAACGGATGAAGAACGTAAGGAAGACGCGGAAGCAAAGGAATCGGAAACTTCTGGCGTGATGTCGCAAGATGACTCTAGAAAACTCACTAGCTTCGCACCATCTGATCATACAGGACCTGGTGGTGCTATGCAAACACCCGACGAATCCTCGTCGACGTTGAGGACTCCACCGGATGCAACAACTCCTTCCTCTGTCACTGCGGCTCAGCCGCCAACTTCGGGACAGTCATCCCTTAGCAGTGCTCTCTTCACTCCAGTGCCACTCCGTACTGTCGAAACTGCTCCAGCTTCTATGCTAAGTATGGGTTCACTCCTCTCTCCACAATCCACACGATCCGGAATATCAGATGATGCTAGCTCTTCCTTCGTTTCCGCTTATGATGACGATACAGTTAGTAGCTATTTGTCTAGCACATATACGAGCGACGATGGCACGGTGCGAGGTACACTAAAGTGGGCAGCGGCCTCTGTGGTCGACTCAATGCAAACCTACCGTGGTCGTTACAATCGGTCTGGATCGGATTGGCAGTCAGACGCTGGACCCAATGTTCCTAACCTGAATGTCCGAACCAGCGCCCTTTCCTCTGACAAGCAACACACCCCGCCGGGTGGATCACAAACGCATCGTATGCTGCAGTCGCGTGCAAAACAGCACTTGCAAGACCTGATGGAAGGCTTGGAGCCGAATGAGTACTTGATGCTGTTGGGACATGGAATGTTGGGCGTCAACTTGAAGCCTACCTACCTGAAAAACGGTGGCGTTTTTGTGGATTATTTGGTCAAAGGAGGTGCTGCACAAAAATCCAATGTGATTTGCCCTGGAGACAGTCTTTGTAGGATTGGGGAGCTGGATGTACGGAAAGGCAATATTTTGCAGGTTCCCAATCAGATTGCTCAGGCCCGACGTCCGATTCACCTCATTTTTTCAACGGGGTTGACCAGCAAGGATAGAATCAATTATATTGATATTGCCACAGCTCTTTTGCATAAATTTGTGCAAACAACTGATAGACCAAGTGTCGTCCGGTTTGAAGAACCGATTCGGAAAGAATCCGAGGATCGCAATGGTCAGGAGGACAGTAATAGTGTTTCTGCAATGGAATTGGTCAAGCCGACAAGTTTTGACAACAACGAAACTAGAGAGGATGCCGTTGACAACAACTCGGATGATAAGAATGTCCCCAATGTTGTCATAGCCAGTGAAGGCTTACTTCGGCCAGTAGTTCCATCTCCAGGGCTACGTCAAGCATTTTTGGGAATTGCCGCTCAACGGTGCAATGAGCCGTTCTTTCGGGCCGACCGGCTTTGGTCTACTGTTAGTGTTTCAACGGACAGCAATTTACTTCGTGCCTTGAAGCATGCCTTTATCCTGACCACAGCCGATGGAAGACGTCTTGCCTTTTTGGTCCGACAGTGGAGCAAAGAAGACGACTTGGCAAATCAAGTTGGATCATCTCCTGGGGGAGGCACACAACAGCCACCGGAAACTCAATTCGCCAATTCCCCAAATGCGATGCTTATGCTTTACTTGGAACTTTTCCAATTCGTGGACTTGTACGGTGTCACCCCCGTGGAACGACGGCGCTCCATGGCACAAAAAATCGCCAACAAGTTTTTCTTGCCCGTTGCAATCGGGAGTGAGTTGGTTCCGCCGATGTTAGACTTTCATCACGTTGTCTCAGACGCCTCATTACGGCAGCTTGAAGCTGCTCTAAAGGACGAATCGACTCCCATTGAGATCGACCTCTTTCAAGATTTTCAAGAAGTTGTATTGGATTCCTTGGCGGGGCAACATTTTCTGTCTTTTCTCGTCTCTGATGAATGTTCACGCATGCGCGCATACATGCGAAATACTGCTCCTTTCTTGAATGTGCCGTTGGACCGTGTCGTTCATGCGGTGACCGAAGACCAAAATCCATTCGCCACAAACTATCTTTTGTACGTCATCGTTTACCTGCTTAGTCAAGCAGATCCAGAAGAGGTTGGAGAGACGAGTGAGATTCTTGATAGCAAAAAGGAGAGTCGAACACGTATCGATGATGCTGCTGCCAGTATATGTGCCTCCATCTTTATCGAACGTACTTTGCTCAAAACCATTCGTACTATCAACGAAAAGAAAAACAAAGAGACAATGAAACAACTTTTTGAAGCGCTAGAAACGTTTTGGGAGTTGTTCATGGCGCCAGCGATAGGATCTCTCGATACCACCTCCCTTTCGGCTGAGACCAGAGCCAAAGTTAATATGTTGCGTAGTGAGTTGGAGCAAATCTGCGCTCCCTGTCGGACCACCTCGCTGGAATACGATGATGAAGCTTCAATCGTTGCATTAGAACTTACGGTCGCCCAGCTCACCGAAACCCAATTGGTTGACGACCTGGTATCACTGGCAGGAGGCCTTTTGTACGATTACGCCGTGATTGGCCATTCCAACTTTCGTGTTCACAAGATACACGAATGGATGTGTCAGGAAGCTGTAAAAGCGAACAGCGAAAAAGAGGACCAAGACGCAATCCCTTGTCTTGAACCACAATGTATCAAACGTCTTTTGCGAAAGGCTCATCTACCGAAAGGAGTTTCATCCCACAAACCCTTCAACTCCTTCGCATCTGGCTCTGATTTCCAAACCTCGACTCCCCCAGTACCAGAACAGTGCACGGCCGAATGTGCGGTTGTCTTTGGAAGTAGTATCGGGCTCGACTACGAGTTTCGTCCCCCTGCCGGTGAGGAAGGAAGTGTTCGACGATATGCTTGTCAATCTATGTCTTTGGACAACTGTGACTTTACACCAGATGAAATGCCTCCTACTTTGGAAAGCTATGCCACAGTGCCATTGAACGTGTACCAACAACCATTTCGAGGGTATTTCAACTCTCCCCTGGAGAGTGTGGACGGCTGGGAAGTCTCTTTGTTGAGCTTTAAAGTTCCTCGGGTTGATTCAACGGATGACAATGAAGATTCGTCTTTATATGGAGTGTCTCTTGTGCTGCGGCGCTTACCAAACCAGTCTAATCCAGACCAGAACACAATGCCCACAAGCGTGATCAAGTCACCCACCAACGAAAACTCTGTGTATTATGAAGGATCACAAGAATCTGGTGATTTGCGAAGAATTGTTGCGGTGGAATGTGAGTGTACATTGTTTAAGGACCGCATGCAGTCACAAAGCTGGAGAGAAGTACACTCTTCCAAGAATGCTATGATCGGCATCGCCCTCGTCAGTCGCCATTGTGCCATCCCGTCCATGCAACAGGCTTTGGAAAATCTTCTTAAGGCATTTTGCAGCAACGGCGAAAAGACACGAGATCTGTTTTGCAATGGCCTGGCAGATTTCCTGGGTACTTTTGAACACGGTGATGTAGAAATCGATGTTCTGAGGGATTTTGTATCCCCTTGTTTACAAGAATCATTGAAACCATGGTTAGAACGTCCATTTGGTGCACAACAGCTTGCATTTGAACGTGACGCAGGTGAGCAACTTATTAACAGCTTGCCGCCTATTCCTCTGGCACTCCTTTTTGTTACAGCTCTCCTGGAACAGAAGATTGTCATAACGGGAAGTCGGAGGAGTATTCTGCTTTCAGCGACAACTGCGTTGACACAGATGCTCAAGCCCCTCAAGTGGTGTCACCTTATAGTCCCTCGTGTTCCCTCTTCTCTTGCTGCAGACCTCTTGCAGTACCCCGCCCCTTTTATTCTGGGTATGCCTGCCCAAGATCCCGGTACGTTGTTGTGTGTGATTGTATGGTGGTGGCAATTGTGGTTGGTTGTTCATTCAAACGGAAGGAACCAACGTCTCTGGTGTTGTCTCGTCCGTCTTGTCGTCGTCTCACCGTTTGTGGTATATCTTTGCCTTGTATCTTGTTTGTAGGGATTTTTGACCTTATCCGTGAACTTCCTGATGATGTGACTTTGGTCGACCTCGATGTTGGTCGAGTAATTTTGGCAACATCGTTCGCTCATGATTCCGAGTTAAGCCGTGGTACTCCGAAGAACGAAACTACAGTTCGCGCTCTGAGAACCCAAGTCCTTTCACTTGCTCAGTGGCTTGGGAATGCGATGGGTAGTCGAATGGATCCAAAATCATGGCTTTGTGATTCAATCGTGGAACGGGAATCGAGTGATGTGAAACCTTTTGATGCATTGAAAGAGGTTTGTCATGATTTTGTTGAAGAGCTTCTTGCCGGCACGACATCTTGCTGTTATTGGGTGGAGGAGGCATCAGAGGATGAAAATGACAAGTCGAATGACCCAACGGTCCTTTTCGACGAAGATCGCTTTTTCCGTATCAAGAATGAGCGTCGCAACAAACCATTTGCACCACTGCTTCGGCCTGTAGCGGAAGCCACAAAACTAGCCTTGGATACGGAAAGCTTTGGGCTGATTCTAGAGATATTCCTCCGGTGTCAAAGCATGAATGCCTACGTTGGTTCTAGAGATCGTGAAGACATGGTCTTTTCTATCTAGCGCAAATCCCCATCTAAGAATGATTCATTGTCTCATACAAACGAATCCTTTCGTTGCAAGGGCTTGTTCCCCGTTTGACCAGCTGAAGTTGTGAGGCAGTATAGTACCGTCTTTTCTATAATGCCGTGCGCTGCCTCTTTTTGTACGGGTTGTTCACTACCAAAGGCTGAGGGGAAACATGGCGTGGCGTCTCTCGTCGATTTGCTGGACATGTAACTGCCGGGATGCTCGACGGTGTAGTTGTCGGTGCTCTGCTCAGATTGGCCTCCGAGTGTGGCAACGGAGCACGTTGTTGAGAGTCCCTCTTGAGATGACCTGTCGTTTTGGTCGAGGCACTAGAAACTACGGCCTGAGGCATCAATTCTTCACCGGAAACAAGGAAGTTATGTTGTAGCGCTTGAGTGCAAGTCCAGCGCTTGAGGGGATCAATTGAGATCATGTGCTTGAGAAGGTCAATCGCGGGTGCGCTCGCGGCCGGAACGATATTTTTCCATTCTGACGAACTTCCTGGCTCTTGAGCTGGAAGCGAAACGGGTAATTGCTTCATGGCCACAAGTAAATCAGGTGTTGTCCCCAGCAACTTTGTTACTCGAAATAGTTGATCAACTTCTGTTCTTCCTGGAAACAAGGCACGGTGGTTGTACATTTCGATGACAACACAGGCTGTGGAGTAGATATCAATCGGAGTTCCGTACGTGACGCAATGCAATAGAAGCTCGGGAGCTCTATACCACCTTGTTGAGACATATGATGTCAAGCACGTGTCCATGTAATCAGGGGAGAATTGGCCTTGAACTTCCATTGGGAAGTTGGACCTATTCCCGCGAAGTATGTCCATCGATGTTGCACAGGCACTCCGTTTGCTGACACGGCGAGCCAAGGAGAAGTCGGCAAGTTTCCACAGCCCACCTTTCTGTAATATATTTTCCGGTTTGATATCACGATGACATAGTCCATGCTGGTGCACATGCTCCAGCCCTTGAAGAATCTGTTGAAGAATGCCTCGAACTTGAGAATTGGTTGTTGGTCGCTTTGATTTACGTTGCTGTTGGATCCATTCATTCAAGCAACCATCACTCATGTACTCGAAGACATAGTATAGTTGATCTCCCTCCAGGAAGACCTCGTAGAGCTCCACAATGTTCTTGTGTCGGCTAATGGCCATGATCATTTGTAGTTCCCGCAATCTCTGATTCGCTTGCCAATCAAAGCTTCCTTTCAAATGCTTGACAGCTCGCTAGGTGAATCAAGGACGAAAATATTGCATGGGAAGACTGATAAGAGTAGAGAGACAACGATCGACTTCGCAGGAATCAAACGCACCATTTCACCCTTTCCATTTTTTCCTAGGAAGACATTTCCAAAACTGCCTTCTCCAAGTTTTCTCCCGAGTTTCCATTTCATGATACATGTTCCCTCCATTTTTACCTCTACTAGGACACACACGCTCTTTCGTGTTGTGTTTGCTTGGATCTCATATGCGTTGTTGTGATACGCGGGACTATTCTTGTTGATTTGTTCGACCCCGAGCTTCCTTGATCACTAACGTCCAAGAGAAATTGTGAGGGCACCCAGAGTCCCGAGTCCCGTTCCCCACCCGTTCCGTTCCCGTCACGGCCGTGCGCGGGCGGAGCACACATTGCGCCTTCTTGTCCCGGACAGGGTTTCCCGAGGGGCGCCGTCATCCAAAACTACACCTAGGAGTACTGTAACTACGATGTGAGTACGGATTATCATCAGATAGACAGGTCATATCTTACTGAAGTGTTATGATATATCTCAATGCTATCGACACACAAAGCTTCTCATTGAAAATCCTAGAGGGACCTCACATCCCTCAGATGCATCGTCAGGAGGTTCCGGTGACGGTGACTGAGATTTCATCTTTGCGCTTTCCACCTTTTTCTCCAATTTTGTCATCATATTCAACAGCTTCCTTCCTAAGGACTGTATTGGCTCATCTTCTAAATACAACCACACTGTCCTTTCCGTAATCTTCGCAGCACCAAGTTCGACCATGGTAACTAAGTGGGTCTCTATCTTGCTCAGATTCCACAACGTACCCAAACCATCAATTTGCACACAAATATTTCTTGGGTGCCGTTGCATGGCTAAGAGAACAGCCTTAATTCCTCCTGATGTGGAAATCAGACCCTTGTTTGCATCGGAAACTGCTAGATTGGCCAACGCGCCACAACCGCAGGATTGTACTTTGTCGTCATTCTCATGCAGTGCCATGGCTTCAATAATCTGTTGGAGACCACCAGTATTGACAACTACATGCGAACAATCTTCGTTCTTCGCCAGATTTGCCAACGCCCCACACCCCGTTTCCTGAACTCGAGATTCCATTGGATATTTCGTCATCGCTACCACAATCAACTGAATACCCTGTAGGTCTCTGATTGCAGTGCGATATACATCATTCTCCATGACAAGGTTTTGAATGGCTGCGCATCCATTCTCTTGAACGCGTGCTCTGTCCCCGTGTTCTTCCATTGCGTCTAGAATAACATGGATTCCCTGTGCTATGAAATCTTTGTATACGTTGGACTTTGCAAGGTTGGCAAGAGCGCCACATCCACTCTCTTGGACACTTGGATCGGCACCATGAACCTGCATGGCCTGGATGATCAAATCGATTCCTCCGGCTAGAACCACAGAGAGGCTGTGGTCTTGGTTTTTCAGTGCAAGGTTCTGGAGGGCAGCGCATGCGTAGGTTTGCACATGAGTATTGTACAAATGGTGCTCCATGGAACGACATATGCATGCCCCTGATCCGGCGAGTGCAACGCTTCCGCGAAGTCCTTCGCTCATTGACAACTGGGCTAGAATACCACAACAATATGCTTGTAGTAAGTCTTCTTCAATGTACATTTTCATTGCGTTGAGAACTGTGGGCACGCCATCATTCGAATCCAAAATAAACTTGTTGGTTTCGTTTTTGCTCAAGTTCCACAAAACGCCACATGCATCCGTTTGGATGAGAGCGCTGTCTTCGTGAATTTTCATGGCACCAATTACCAGTGGGATTCCTCCTAGGAGAGCGATGGAGATTTTGAGAGGTTCTATTTGCGACATGTTGATCAACGCTGCACACGCGTTTGCTTGAACACGGGCAACTTCCCGATGCCGGCGCATGGCATCCAAAACAATTTCCACACCACCTGCAGAAGCGATGGTACGTTGTATATCTTCAGAAACAGCAAGTGTTTGGAGAACGGAACAGCCATCCGCTTGTACGTTTGTGTCTTGCTGGTGGAAGCGCATCGCTGAAAGGATTGTTGCGATCCCTCCAGCACTAAGGACAGCATTTCGGTTCCGTTCTGTGTAGGCCAAGTACGCCAACGCTCGACATGCACTTGAAATGACTTTGACATCCCGAGGTATACGACGCATTGAATTGATCACGACGGACATACCGTCTTCATCGGCGACACTATCCAAGTTTTCCTCAAGCTTGGCCATCAGCTTGAGCAACACAAGGGCTCGCTCTTGTACGCGTGCATGAGCAGGATGGTTTTGCATGGCACGAAGAGTGGAAGTCAAGCATCCTCCTCCAGATGACACTGACAATCGCATATTTCGATCTGACGTTGCCGCCCACCATTCAAGAATTCGGTCCATGCTTCTGAGTGTCTCCCGACTGGATGGACTCGATCCGATTATTTGGACAGCTTTCATTACCCTCTCTGCCGGAAGATGTTGTGGCTGTGATGTAGGAGTAGCAGCCCACCGCTCATGTTCACTCGCTACTGGAGTCGCTGAGCGGACCATTCGCGTTGAAGGGGGCATCATGTGGTGATCAGTTGGTGGTCCATCTCGAACCTCACTGGCCGCTTCCTCTCGAGCCCAGTTTCGTCGGTCGATAAAGCTATATTTATCCTCGGGAGCTTCATTTGTCATTGATGCTGGTAATCGCTGATCAGATGATTCTTTTATGTTCTCAATGTATGCTTCCCGATCGTAGCTGACGGCTTCTTGTTGCCGCCCACGACGTGCGCTTCCACTTCGTCCTCGTATAGCGGCAATCTGCTTCCTCATCGTGGTACTTTCCCAAATGTCAAGTGCAATCAAGTCAGGTCAACAAGTATCGTGCTTGCTGGTGGACTTGGTGCCGTTTACACACCAATGAATGCGTCGGTGTCTGTGTTTCTTGTTTCAGCGAAAATAGCGACTTGGTTTTTGTGAAGAAGTGTTTTCAGCGGCGATGGGGGAAATCCCACAGGGACAGAGGCTTGAAACGGAATATTCGAAAGCAATTGTAAAGATTTGTTAAGCCTTTCCTGCTTTCATTTATTGTAGCCGGGCGGCCCAGACTTTTCCGGAAAACACACGCAGACTCGAAAAACATAGGAGTACAACCGTTGTCTGAATCCTCCCATAATTTTCCCCGCAACTGCAGGAATTCGTAAATTTTGAATTTGGGTCGTTACGTGTCCACTCCCATGTCTACGATGTTGGTATCGAAAATCGAGGACCAGAATCTGCATGAAGACAATACTGGTGTGTTATTTCGACCAGTACCTGCAACAAACACTCACTTGCATAAAACAAGGATATGACCCTTTTCCAAGACCAAACGATGTATTTGATTCAAGCCCTGCTGCTGTGTTTCTCTATATGCTGCTTTGTTACAGTCCGAGGCGGCGATGAGCTATGCGTCGTGGGATGCACGCCGTATGTTGACCTGTTTGACCCAAACAATGGAATAAACAAGTACAAGGCTCTCGCCAATGAATTGGCCGAAACATGCGATATCGTTGTTCATATTGGAGATACTAAACCTGGCAAAACAATGGGATGTAACGAAACAACAATGACAAGAGCTGTGCACATCTTGGTCGATCAGGGTGCGAGTATTGTTTTGTACGCCCCTGGCGACAACGAGCTGAACGATTGCCATCGCTTACAATCAGCGCCCGTCGGGAACCGGTATCCATCGGAAATAGTCAAGGCTTCCGAAGCAAGACAGTTTCTCATTGACGATTTAAACCTCACCAGTGGATACGATATCACCGGGACGACTCAAATCGAAAGCCATGAGTTTGACTTTATCAACCCTGCTACTTGTGATTCATCTGGAAGCAACTGCTCGAGGTATAGTTGTGACTTTGACAAGTACATTGAAATGGACAACTACTCTATCGCTACCTTGGAAGTAATCGGAGGTCACTGGTACCTAGATGTAAGTCCATCAGCATCCAATCTTGAGACCACAACTACAGTTTCTAACACGCAGACAGGACGAACGTGAAAATGGATACCCGAATCAAGACACAGTTGATCCTTTGAAAGATCGACTTGCTACGTATGTCAATGCGAAAGACTGTGCTTTAGATTGGATTGACACCGTTGCACAGAGAGCGTACGATTCTGGAAAGCGCGCAGTATTCTTCATGCTCCATGCGACATTCTACCGAGGCGTTGGACAAGAGGCTTTGGGCACTGGAAGTATTGGAGAGTACTACAACGAAACCAACCTTGGAAATTTCACTTCCATGTGGAACGACACTGTTCAAAAGCCATACGAACCTCTGTTCGAGAAATTCAAAGAAGTGGCGCTCCAATACAACAACATTAGTTTTCAAATTGTCCATTCCGACGCCCATCGGTGGTTCTCCACCCGATTGAACCCGAATGCCCACAATAGCAACGGTAACATCAATTCCCATCACAACATGATGATTCATCAAACTGAGGGCGCTAGTCGAGCCTTGACCATGTACACACGGTTTACGGTCGATCCCACCAAGTTCCAGCCAATTACCGTAAAAGAAGAATGGAGTTTGGAAGCTTACGAGGAAAGCCCTCCAGGGCACTCTTGGATACCTTACAGTGCTCCATATAAATACTGATGTGGTGCAGCATAAATCATTGTGCGGGACGCAGCTGCTCGTCTGAAACCAACCTGCTATGTATAAATGCAGACTAATACATGATACTCCTACCTCTTTTCCCACCTATAAATGCTTTGTCATGGTTATCTGATTTCGACAATTTCTCATCTTCAAGTCGTAGATGGGAGCAATCCGCAAGGCACCAGAAAACATTTCATTCTTTTCATCTTGTCCTAGCTTATCACCAAAGAGCCAACGGTGATGTCGGGGAGGTTGGAGTTCGTGGTTTATTCGAGCTACTCCTAGGAGCAGGAGTTGGCTCACTAGTACTCCTACCTTAGTAGGAGTACTCTCCCCTAGAGTTGGAGTAGATTCATTCGTGACTCGTGACTCCCTTTCAATGGGCTATTGTAGATTACAATAGCCGAAAACGGAACCAGATCAGTCGCGGATAAATCACAAGGCAAAAGGCAAACGGCAAACACAATGACAAAAAATCGATCTCATCTTCCATGGTCAATGCGTAGTTCTTTGGATCTTCTGCACCTCTTTCCCATTCCACGATCGCAATGGCACCCTTTCTTGCGTTGTTCACGATGAGATGTCACAATCTTTGATGTGGTTTTTTGTTGACTCGTCAACGAGACCGCCTGGATCGTGGTTCTAGACCTCTGCAGAACAACCAGCGTGTCTTCATGCCGATGATTCGCAATTGCACTGCGAAAAATATCCTCTGGTAATGACCGGCATTGTTGCTGAAGTCCTTTAGTACCTGCACATAATTTGTCGTCCCACAAAAGCCTCCATCATGACTTTTCTCTGTCGTTCTCAACATCTTGTTGCTCATGTGTCTCTTGTCATTCTCATTGCCATGACATGTGTCTCTCAAGCGACAGGTGGGCACGAATTGTGCGTGGTAGGTTGCACACCCTACGTTGATCCGTTTCACCCATTTCATGGAGTTGAAAAGTACAAAGCCATGGCTCGAGAGTTGGCAGATACTTGTGATATCGTTGTTCATATTGGAGATACGAAACCTGGAGAAACAATGGGATGCAATGAGACAATCATGACACGTTCTGTGCACATGTTGGTGGATGCGGGTGCAAGTATTGTCTTGTACGCACCTGGAGACAACGAGGTGACGGATTGTCATCGCCTTGGATCAGCACCGGTCGGGAAGAGATACCCATCAGACATTTTGAAAGCCTCAAATGCAAGGCAATTTCTCATTGACGACTTGAATATTGGAAGCGGATTTGATGTCACAGGCAACCACGAAGTGTATGGGCATAATCTTGGAACGCACAAAAACCCCGCTACATGTCACGAAACTGGTAACAATTGCTTGTCGTATAGCTGCGACTTTGACAAGTACATCGAAATGGATCACTATGCTGTGGCGACGTTGGAGGTTCTTGGGAATCACTGGTACTTGGATGTGAGTGGGAAGTGTGGATCCAGTGCTCCATAGTGTGCTGCTTTGTGTCGTTTCTCAAATAGATCTTGCAAAAACCCCAATTTTCAACAGGACGAACGTGAGGATGGATATCCGAACCAGAATACGGTTGACCCTTTGGCCGATCGATTGGCTATGTACATTAATGCAAAAGATTGTGCTTTGGACTGGATCAGCCATGTGACAGAAAAAGCGTATCAGGCTCAGAAACGTGCGATATTCTTTATGCTTCATGGAAAGTTTTACGTCAACAATGGCCGGACAGCTCGAGGCGCTCGGAGTATTGGCGAGTACTACAAGCATAAGAACCTCCGAAGCATGACGTCAAAGTGGAATGACACTGTCAATAAACCGTACGATCCACTTTTCGAAAAGTTCATTGCAATCTCCCAAGAGTACAAGAATATGAGTTTCCAGATTGTTCATTCGGATACTCATCGTTGGTTTTCGACCAGATTGAACCCTGGTGCTCACAACGTCGGGGCGAGAGTTCGATCTCATCATAACGTGATGATTCACCAAACCGAAGGAGCCAGCCGAGCTTTGACAATGTATACACGTTTCACAGTCGATCCAAACAAGTTCCAGCCCATCACAGTGAAGCAGGAATGGAGTAGGGATGCCTTTGATCAGGAGCCGCAAGGACATGCATGGAAACCTTATAAAGCCCCGTACAAGTTTTGATTCGTCCACCATGCAAAAAGCAACCAAGGGATATCTATCTTCTCCGCCCTTCACTAAAAGTAGTTTAAGACTTCTTGCATCTTATTTTAAAGAGTACTAGCACTAGCCTTGTTGAGGATCTTGCACAGTGATTCGATCATCAATTCGTAAGATCGTGATTGCTGCCTCAGTCGCAAATCGAAGGGACTTGATTTTGGAAATGGCAGGTTCCACCACACCTGCCTTGAAATTGTCACGTACTTCTCCTTCAATAAGATCCAAACCAATGCTATGGTTGACATCTTTGCCAAAATGCGCGGAACGCAATTGGGCGGTAAGTTCCGTGGCATCCTTGGCTGCATTGACGGCCAGCGTTTTGGGGATCACCAAAAGAGCTTGGGCAAACTCCTCTAATGCCAGCTGTTCTCGCGTCGATGTGGTTGATCGAGCATATTCCTGCAAGTACATTGACAATGCAGCCTCAACGGCTCCTCCTCCAGCAACCACTGTCTTTGATTCTAACATGCGTTTCACCACACACAGGGCATCATGTAACGCACGATCCATTTCATCCAACATGTATTCATTGGCTCCACGCAACAGGATCGTAGAAGCCCCTGTGGAAGTGCTCCCATCTGCGCTCTCTTTACTTCCGCCTTGACACTCCAAAAATTGCAACATTTCGCCGTCACCAACCCGGATTTCTTGAACTGAACGACACTTTCCCAGTTGTGTGGCGACATCAATCGATTCATTTCCGTCTAAATCAGCCAGAGTTGTAATCAACGCACCTCCCGTCGCTTTCGCGAGACGTTGAAGATCATCGCGATTGCATCGACGTGCACATAGGGCTCCCGCTTCGACAAAGTACTTGAGACACAAATCGTCCATCCCCTTGGTGGTCAGGACGACTTTGGCACCGGTATTAAGAATCATCTCGATTTTTTCCTTGGTAATGTCCATCTCCCGTTTCTTGATTCTTTCCACTTCTTGTGGATCAGTCACTTGTAATGTGATGCCCATTCCCATTCGATGGCGCTGCAAATTCATGTCCAACAGACAGATTTTGACCATACCATCCTCGTCGTCGCTGGAGGCTTCCACAAATGTTGGCATGCCTTGCGCAGCTCTGGATGATGATAGGGCAAAGCCACCAGCCAGCAACTGACTCGCCATGGATGATTGGCCATGTGCCTTCAGAATGTGGATAGCCGACAATGGATATCGAGGCTTCCCCTCTTCATTCGTCGTCTCCACACTCTTTACGGCATCCACTGCCAACTTTGCAAAGAAATCCGACTCCATATTACCGAGAATTTTGCTTGACATGCTGGTTTTTGCAGCCTGCATGAAGCAGTCATCCCCCAAATCCGCCACGGGCGTTACTAAATTTTGTTTAATGTACGCAATGGAAGCTTTCAATGCCATGCGGTACCCGGCCAATATTGTAGTGGGATGCAAGCCCATGACAGACATGAGATCTTGGCCGCGTCGCACCAACTCGGCCGCGAGCAAAACTACTGATGTTGTGCCATCGCCCACTTCTTTATCCTGCAAGGTCGCTAGATCCACCAACAATCGAGCCGCCGGATGTTCTACCTCCAGCTGCGACAAGATGGTAGCGCCATCATTGGTGATTGTAACATCGCCGATATCGTCCACCAACATTTTGTCTAATCCCACTGGCCCCAATGAAGATTTTACCACATTTGCGACAGCAATCACAGCTGTAACGTTGCCAACTCGTACATCTTGTCCAGATTCACGGGTGCCTGATAAAAACTAGGAGTAGTTTAGAAACAGGCACTCTTGCAATAAATCAAAGCTGAACTCGTGGATGCGCACAAAAGTCGCAAAGAAGATCCAGTGACCGCTTGCTGAAGTGTCGCCAACTTACCAAACCAGATGTAGCTGCTCCTGCCTGCACCATGGTTTTCTTCGATGCGTTCCAAAATGCAATGATGAGAAAGGATGAAATGAATGACGGAGCGCGGCCGACGACGACAGATCGAAAATGAAAAAGGGAGAAACCTGAATGAATGAGACACGAATATGACGTCATACTTGTGGTGCACTGGCGTTATGTTTTCAACGGACACATCTGTTGCGCGTTTGCATAACATTTTGCAGGTTCTGTCCGAACGCCGGCTCCACATTTATAATGCTGGACTCGAACTGACGTGATCGCCAACTAACGGATACCTATCGCTCACCCCAACGCGTAAGCCTCATTCGTTAGCGCACTGCCTCATTTTTTCCAAGATTGTTTTGTACCCAAATCTCAACTCCTCCTTGCAACAAAAGAATTGACAATCGTTGCCATAATACAAGTCGGAGAACCGTAAAAGCCAACTGAAACCATGCCACCTGCCTGGATGTTCAGCCAGCAACAGCCGAGTGAAGAACCTGTAGACGATGTCACGTCGGTTGTGAACTCGGAGCAAGAGGAAGTCGCCACGACCAATGAGACAACGGAAGGAGATCCTGAACAGCCATATCAAACGCCCTCGACGGCACCTAATCCGGGAACTGAAGTCGTTCGCCGAGGATCTGGTTTTGAATCCGTCCCTTCGGAAATGATTCCAAAGAGCGGCTTCTATATCAGCAAGCCCTACAAGCGGGAGATCATTGCACAGCAAGTTACAGAAAATGGCCCTGGTGCTAACCGTCGAATGGCCATCATCGGGGCACTTCGTGATTTGGGTGTGAAGGTGTTTATCATTGAAGCCAAATCCATTCAGACAACCGCTGATATCCTGCATCATGTCCGTCGTGTAATTGGCTTTGTGGCACGTGAGAACCGTCATGTTCGTCACCAAGAACCTCTGCGCGACGATGACTACATGTCTGAGGTTTCGGGCAACAGCTTGGGTTTTCAGCGTTGCCTTTTGTATCAAGACAAGACCGGTCGTCTCTTCAACTTGATTCTTTCGCCCCATGCCTTCGGTTCAGCTGCCAAATTTGAAGAGTTCCTTGATTCTTTCTCCGCTCTTCACGCAATGATCGCTCTTACAGTCATGTGCCGATCCTTTGGCTGTCTGTCATCAGGTATGTTCTATGTCGGTATTCGCTTCTAAGTGACTGTGATTGGCTTTTCTCATACCGATGCACTATTGTTCAACAGAATCCGGAGTCGACAGTCTCAAACCAGCGATCTTGGCCCTAATCCTTGGTTTGGTGTTGACGGAAGAAGTTTCTCTTTCATGGTTGAACTCCAGCATGTTGGTGAGAGCTTCTCCTTCCGTTGCTGCACATGCCCTTACGTCGATGCTCGGCGGTGATCTCCTGCGAAAGGCCGTTATCTTGTGTCTAGCACTTGCTGGTGCATCGTACGGAAACACCAAGGAGAACTTGAGCTACCTCGGATTGGCAGGGGCTTGTTTGCTCCTGCTTTCCAATCTTGGGTCTCGCGCGTGGCACTTCATGGGTTGGAAACCATTGTCTTACCAAGGCCCTGGATCGGCGGCTGTTGCATGGTGTGCCTCGATCCTCCTGGGACTGGTCTTCCCATTCCTGGCGAACCGAAAGATTCATGTCGGAGGGGATGCTGGCTTGGAGTACGTCATCAGGACCGCAGTGATTGTTGGGTTCATTTTCATTGCCTCTGGTGTCAATGAGATGCAAAGGTTCTTCCTTATTACATCCGATCAGTGCGACCAAGACTTTGTAAACTTTGCAATCGGAGGGTGGTGGTTCTTGGCCTTTGTCGCCTCGTTGGTTATGGCGTACCGCATGCCCTATCAAGACCAATCGTCGGCGTCTGCGTCGGATGGCGAGCCCCTGCTCATCAAGGATCATGCAAGTCCTGTCGGATTTAGGGTCCCAAGCGTACCAGACTTTGAGATGGACCCCAGTTTGTCCTGGACTGGCTCGGTATACTGTCTCAGGCCGTTGTTCAAGCTCATTGTGGGGATTCTGTTGGCTGTGGCTATTGGTGGCGGTATTGTGTACATGGGAATTGAAGGCTGGGATGAAGATGTTGTGAGTGAAATCAGGAGCGAAACCTCCGATCTCATAAATTGAAAATAGTTGAAGAATGATTTCTGAATGACCATTCGTAGGCGCGTCGCAGGTAAACTGAAGACGGCGCCCGTTTGATCAATATTTCTCTTTATATAATTTACACTGTTTACTCTGTTACGATTTTGTACTTGAATCCATCATCTTATCCGTAATTTCACAAATTTCACGCTTGTTCCGTTTTGACACAAGTTTGTCCCCATGCTGACTTGCACAAATTCAACTTACTGACACCTTTTACCAACTACGACTTACACAAATGCAACTTTTGAGGATGACTGCAAATTGTCCTTCAAACCAGGAGCTGCAGAGGGGGCAATAACATCCGCGACTTCTTCGGGTGACATTCTCAGACTCATGAGAGCAAATCGCATACTTCTCTGTCTCTCTTCGTTCACCGACCTACAACACCCGTCCAGCGCTTGAGTTTTCGTTTTGCCGACAAATCCACAATGTGAAACAATGCGGTCGTGCGCAGATGAGATTGAAACAACTGACAGCCATTTTCGGGCCGCACGAGCCAACATTGGGAAGTTTCCGCGGTTGTCCCGCCACCAATGAAATGCTGAAATGTTCTTGTGTACCCTTGGTGCCGCTAAATATTGCACTAGTTCAGTTTCTGCAGCTTGTTGATACTGATGATCCGATGATGAGATGCCGACAGATGACTTAACTTCATTTCCGTCAACGTCAACTTTCGTTCCGGCGTCTGGATCGTCAAAAACATCTCCAAACATGTCATTCAAAGCTATCGAGGACGAGGACGTCAACTTGTCTTCCACTGGCTGCACAGTTTCAGCGGGCTGCTGTGTGAGAACCGTTTCTTTTGCCAGTGCTACCATCTCCGAAAGGAGGGATTGTTTTGCGTAGTGCCGCTCTCCTGCTTCGGTACAATGATTGAGCTTACGAAGACGGGGATCAAGCATCGAAGCCCACAAACAGAACTTGTTAAGAGGGTCAAAGCGAAAAATGAACTCATCTCGCAAAGTGCACTGACAAGCCTCCAATATCTCCACAACCGAATCAAAGTAGTCTTGTTTTCCGTTAGCATCCAAAAAACCTTCCAAAGATTCCTTCATAAAGTTTCCACATTTCTTCCGAGATGACAATCCCTCTTCTGTTCCTCGAAACAAGCCTGGCAAGTTCAAAATATTTTTGACGCGACAGAGAAAGGGATACGCGTATACAACGGTCAGATACGTTTCGCTACTCAAACTTTCGACGAGACTCTGAACAGGCGTAAGAAGAATCCAGATGCCGCGAGCCAGCGCCCATTCTCTTGAGGTGAGATTAAGATACGGCTTCGTCTCCGAGTTACTAGAACCAACTTCCTCCAATTGAGTCATTGTATTCGGATCATCTGCCAGTTCCTCAAGAGCTGATTGCTGTTGGATAGCTAGTTCGAGCATCTTGTGAGTCGTGCTCCATCGATTCGGAATGTCGATTCCCAAATCAACAGTCTTCGCCCCAGTTTCTCCATCCTGACTTTTCAACGAGCATGTTGGCCCTTTCTTTTTCAAGGCAACGACAAGTTTTCTGACTTTTGATACTGCTTGCCGTGCTGACACAGCATGATCAAGGTTCGAAACTTTTGATGCCCTCTCATCGAATGAAAAATCTGCAACGTCATCTGAATGCCCGTCATGAAGGGAAGCTTCCCTTAAGCAATAGAATGGACCACAAATTAAATGCATGCTTAAGCCAAACAAGGGAATGTGATGAACGCTTGATGACGCAACGCCTTCGTTTGCTTTGTCGTTGAAAGCCGTGGAACCATATAACACCACCGCTGGTTTCACTTTCTCCATACCCCATTTCTCAACGACATTCCTGTGAAGGTCGTCTCCTTTCTGATCTTCTACGGATCCAAAATCCAAGTGTAACGTGTGTAAAGCAAAATCAGTAGAGACGAAATGTACTGACGCGACAAAGTAGGAGGCGAAACCATCGTCCAAACCGTTCCGTGAGGATGTAGCGTCGATTGTCATAGAGTAATACAGATGATTATTGATTGACTGGTCTTGAATGAGCTGGCTCATACGTTTCGTACAGTGATCATGGACCCTTGATGACAACATGGCCAAGGTATGTCGATTAGAACATAGGGTCGGTTCTCCTTGCATCGAAGAGGCAAATGATATCAAATTGTGCAAACCCGAATCTTCGACAATAGACATGGGTCGTAAATGATGATGAACCCACATCAAAGTGAGAGCATCAAACTTGGCTTGGTCTGCGGGAGAACTTGGAGTTGATAGAGTCTGACAAGTGTCTCCCCAGTCCTTTGGTGGATCCGATCCCCTGTGTTTCAAAGAGTCATACTTGGAGCCCCGTTCGACTGCCCCTTTCTTACTCTTGCTGTTCGACTGCTCTCCCTTTCCTTTCATGGAATCCCTCTCTATTCCAGCTGTAAAATGCGCAAGAGACGATGAGCACCTATGTCATTTACTTTTCCTCTGCAACCCAGCGGAAATTCAAATCTCTCAATCAAAACATACCTTCACGGAGAAGATCCGAATGGAACCGAAACATGTGTCTTGAAATTCCATTGGACTCTCCCTTTCTCCACCACACAGCGTCACGGCAAACAGTGCACCACGCTCCAACCGCATCGTCTGAAGTGTAAGCCCTCTTCCTATCCAATGCGATTCCTAGCGAACTGGATGGTCCAACTTTATCGTCTTCATCAGCGCTTGGTGGAACTACTCCAATCAGTCTTATGCAAAGAAAGTTTCCACGATTCTTTGTTCTAGCTGGAATGAACAATTGAGCCGGCAAAGGCGGATTGTCTCTCGAATATGGGTTGATGGGAAAGGGAGATAGACGTTTGGGGGCACTACCACTGCTAGTTGGAGCCTTGTTGGTATCAGGAACGGAACTCTCTAACTCCTCCCGTTCTCCATTCTCGGTTTTCTTGGCTTTCTTTGCTGCCGAACTTTCATCGCTATTTCCTTTTGATTCCACCTCTCCAGGTTCCGGTTTACTTCGTTTGGACGACATTTTGTCGGTTGAGAGGAAGCTGTCAAGAAGTGACAGCTCGAGAGATTGTCAGCAGCGTCCCGTTTGTTGGGCTTGTCGTCCTTTGTCAGCACAAACAAAAACCTTTTAAACTTCCAAGCGATAGAGTCATTAATCGTCACTACCATATTATTCAAAGGAGGCTTTTGAGTCCCTGAGTAGTGTAGTACAGGCTAATCGCAACTCACCCCGTTAATTTGGGAGGGGTAATACTTCGCGCCCCCACTTTTCGCGATAGATCGATCAAGAAACGATGGAAACCCAACAACGATTTACAAATAGAGAGAAGACAACGCCCTCTTCTCCTTCCCAAAGATCCTGATAGTTATGACGACTGTAAAAGATTCTGACGGTGGTTCTTCAGAGAAACAGCAACAATCCAAGGAGCAGCCAGAGGAGGAAGAAGTGAATGAAGACGATTTTGTGGAAATTTCAGTGACGCCACCAGATGACGGAAGCAGAAATGTGACTACCACTAGAACATCAAACAGTGAGAATGAAGCAGTTGACCAAAGCAGCAGTGATAATTCGAAGGATAAATCTGAATCTCCAAGAAAACGCATGGAGGCGCTAGAAATCGAGGACCCGGAAAGTGCTATTCTCACCAAAACTGAAAATACCGAGAATGTTGTTGTGGATATCGGTGATGACGATGAATTGGACGACGACGATGACGATATGGAAGGATTACTAGAGACTCAGAAGGGAACTCGGAGAACAAAGAGAATGAAAGGAACAGTGCGAGCTGCAGATCCCGTGACTCGGTGTTGTACCAGCCAAAGAATTGGCAATACCACTGTCTTCTGGCCACATATGTACAAGAAAACTGGTTGGGGCATGATGGGTAAGTTCAATTGAGAGAGAGAAGAACATCTTGTTCAACAGCTAGGGTGGAAAAGATTCGGGAGCTTTCATCACTCGATGGAAAGAGTGGCCTTCAGGAATCTTGGAATGGAAAGTGACAGTTCCGATTATCTCCTGACCCTCCACTTCATGATCGTTTCATAAAAAATCTCAGGTCCCCATTATTTGGGTCCACCGTGCGTGGTGGCCGTGCTATGGTCTGCATCCATGTACTTTATTCGGCGGGCAATTCACCACGTCGGTTGGATCACGGCAACGATATGCATCCTTTTCACATTGCAAGCGACATGGTATTTGTTCGATACCGCCCTTCGGGATCCAGGTATTGTTGTGCCTCAAGCCTATTACAATCCAAGCGATAACAACACGAATGAACGATTGCCTCCTCCTGATCGTCATCATCGTTGGTGCGATTTATGCCAAGTCTACCAGCCACCAACCGGTGTCCATTGTCCTGATTGCAATGTGTGTGTGGATGGTTTCGATCATCATTGTGCATGGATGGGTTGCTGCATCGGTCGAAAGAATTATAAACAATTTATGCGATTCAACATGACTTGGCTGGTTTACCTCACCTATGCAGTAATGTGGGTCGGCATGTTGGGTCCAATATTATTTCGGGCAAAATCATCCAGCATTGGTTCGAATGATTTTGAGAGTGAAGATCCAATTCCGTTGTCCGATGATACCATTGGGAGTGGTGGTCAATGAAACATTCGTTGTCTTTGAAGGAGCTGTAACCGTGTTGCTTTTTTGCTATTGTAGGTAGATGCATTGAATGATGCAGACGACAACCACAACATCATAATGAGTGTTTCGGATACCAAGTCAAAGCTAATGCCACTTGCTAAATATTAATACTGAAAGACCAAGCTGTTGTTGCAGGCCATGCAATTTGACAATTGAATACAATATATGTTTTAACCAACCTCCTCTCTCAGACATGCAAATTAAAAATAGACTGCCGCCCTTCTACATTCTTGACCAGAAATCGTCATCATCGTCGATCAAACCCAAGTAGACAATTCCTCCTCCAAAAACAATTGCCAGGAAGATTCCACAAAAGCTCATGACGTTGAGCGGGCACCCAGCAGCGACACCATTTCCAGCCAATGTTGGGTCAAGCTCAAAGTCAGGCAAGTTCGGTACTTTGTATCCAACAGGACTAGAGTGATCTTGCTCTAGCAGTTGTTCTTCGTCTTCGGGTTCCGCAGGTGTAATGTTGTAGTCATCATATGGTATTGCCATGACCATCAACAAAGATGAAATGAATGCAAACGTCCACCATCCTCCTACAATAATGTTGACGTAGTCTTGGTCGCAGTTTTCAGAGCCGACGACCAAGAAGCGCTGTACGTTATCGATATCTGACGCCATGAACACAATTGCCACAATGACGGCGGTGATAATGACGTGTTCCATTGCAGTCCTTCCTCCCACGTGTACTTTACGATGACCCATGAACGGAAAGACCGCGCCTGTGAAGACAGCAGCGAGCCAAGCGAGAGGACCAGAGAAGGGACCTTGGTAGGGGAATGGTTTCCACCCCATAAAGCGCCATGCACGTGCACCCAAGTTAGCCAAGAACAACGCACATGCAAGCGAAATACCGGCAACTGTCACGTAACCTCGTGTCGAGTTGTCTTTGGCGCTACCTGCGACAGCAAGCAGCAAAATCACGGCTTTCCGCAAGAGGTCAGATCCCACAAAGGTGGTCAATGCGTGAGCAGAGATCGATGGTGTGGCGCGGACAAACATTTGAGCAAATGTGTAGGAGAGACCCAGTTCTTCGGAGAAAACAAGTCCCAAAATGAGCGATAGACGTGCCGGTTCGAGCATATCCAAATTCTCATCTGATAGCACGAAACAGTAAAGTGTTAGTTACGCTTGAACGGAATACATGTGCATTTGCAATATATGACCGTGTTACATACCACTGACGGTACATGAAAATGACCGACAAAGAACCGTGAGGCCAATCATAGCTTCCAGTCCTCTGAAAGAATCCAAGAGTTCTTCGAATTTGCTGGCCGGTCCGACAGCATGTGGCGCAATCACAAGATTGAAGAGACGTCCAGAACGGTCTTGATACAACAAACAGCGTTGGAATCCAAGGGGATCAAGATGTTCTCCATTTTCGTCGAGTTGGCCGAGCGAATACATTTGATTTTCACGCGACACGTAGTCGATCACACGATGAATGTGATGGAGAATGTCCGAAGTTGTTTCAATTGACTTGGCCTCAATGATGAAAACCTTCACTCCCAAATCCCGGAGACAGTTGATCACAGCGGCACGGCGTTCATCACCTGGTTCATTGTTCGTAATTTCAGTGATGATCATTTCCCGTTTGTACGGCTTGCATGCCGTAGCCCAAAGAGCATCGTCATAGTTTTTCTTGATCTCCGACATCCCATTTTCGGTCAAGTCCTCAGGAACAGCAACGTCGTTCTCATCTTGGAACGTTTCATCCTTTGGATCAACAGCCATGGTGACAAGTGCTCCTTGATCTTGGGTATTGAAGGCAAAACAAGAAGCAAGAGTCAACTTTGACTATTTTGTATGTATGTTTGGAAGATTGCGCACTAATCTACTTTGGAAGAAATTGCCGCGATTCTTTACTCTTGGCTATGCAAGAAGAATATCGAATAAAACCTACTTCCAAGCGTCTACAATCCGAGGGTTCATAAGTTGTAATAAAGAATGACTCTGTTTCACTGCTGGGGTGTGTGATTTCTAGCGAGCATGCTTCAAGGGTTGGGGATTTGTCTGGCCGCCTCACCAATATGGAGGGGAAATAATGGCAAATCAATTTTCATCGTTTATTTAGTAGCAACGGTTATCCAAGTATCGCCAAAAGGCCAAACGTGTTACCTTTTACCCGCCGAAAATGGCACAATGATGGCATGCGTGACCGGTGACCGCACTTCACTTTTGCCACTCGGCAGCACGCGTGCCGAGTGTTCTGCTTTCTGCTCTTTCGTGCCTCCTGGACTACCTGCTACTCTCATAGATTTTCCTGCAAACGACCCATCGAGATTAACCCTTTCAGCCCGGCATACCCCATTTTCTGACAAATATGTCAGTCATTTCACTTTTTTAGTGACCGCACAAACTACTTAACAAAAAAGTCAAAATACTCTATGGGTATATCAATCCACGTCACTCCACGTATGCCTAATCTATAGGGAGTGTTCGCCCAGGACTCACCTCCTCTTCGTTTGAAAGTGATCATTGATCTTGTGATACCATAGGAGACCATGGACTCTACAAGAGAGTCGGGTTGTCCATTGGTGTTGATGAGAAGTGGTTTTTGGGGTTTTGTATGAAAATGGGAAATTGGCGATTTCAGAACAAGCAGCCGTCAAAATACGAAGTTCTGACTATCGTACGAAAGTACATTACAATATGCTTCATATGTGACAAACAGTAGGCCTATAACATATTGGTCATTGAAATATGATCGTTGCAAAATCACAAATTTGGAAAATGACGATATTGTCATCATTTTTTGAATCACGAGTTGTTGGTCATAACTCACGTGGCATTTTGTTAATTGGATTGCAATTTTGTTATGTATTTTTGGTGACAAATTTGTCAGTGACCGGGCCAAAAAAAGTGCCGGGCTGAAAGGGTTAACACAAATTTCTCGCTGAGGTCTTGATGTGAATCACCCACTCTCTTGATTCTAAACAGGCAATACGCAGATCCCTTCCAAGGCTGTCAAGGATGGAACGTTTTTGCAACAAAGTCATGAAGAAACGCGAATGCTGAAATCCTAAAGATACAGGAAGGTCGATGAAGATTCATTAGCCGTTTCTCGAGAGTTGCCGTCGACATAACTTATTTTAACTTGGTAGGGGTGAGGAGCTCAAGCCGACTCTTTTCTCTATTAGCTGCCGTGAAGAATGCGACAGTGTTAATTTGGACACTCTTTCATTCTCTGTGATCCAATTCTCCCATTCTCAACTCTCTTTCTATAACTCTAGTACTTTCGCTCTGTGTTTTGGTTGTGATGGCCCCAACAATGTTCGGGAAGGCCGGATGCATCCGCCAGAACCTTTCCCGCGTTGGGATCGGTGATTTCGAACAAAATGAGTTTATGCGACGGGTGTTCTTGAACAAACTTGACAATATTGGTCGTGTGTTTCTCGTATAAGTTAACAAGGGGATTGCCAACATTGACAACTTCCTCCGACCGGTTCATGTATATGTATTCATTTTGGATTCGATGCCTCATATTGAACCACCGGCTGACGGAGGCAGCCCATGTCTTAGAGTTTCGTAGCGGCAGGATCAAGGTTGCATTGGGATATTCTTTGTGAATCCAATCTAGTTCAAATACTTGGGGCAAGAAATGTCCCCCGAGTTTCTCTTCCATTCCATTCGTAGCATTCTTTACGCTGTATATCTGTTCCCCATCCAATTCTCCGTACACGTCATAATCACCACAGTTTTCTAGCATCGGGCGTCCATTTTTCTTGTTATCCATGATACAATCCGCCATGATGGGTGAATAACAAGGCCGATGATCGGAAACATCGCCACAACAACAGTAGTGTTGAGATACAACACCTGCGCACGAGAAAAAGTTGAATACGCTGGTTGTCCCACTCTTGGGCATGCCCACCACAAAAATTGGCGTCTCTAGTTTGAGCGGAGGTTGTCCCGTGGCCGACGTTTTTCCATTCCGAATCGCGTCAATCGATTGCAGGTTTTCTGTCCACGTGTCGCATTCGTTGCTAAGGCATTCCCAAAAGTCAGACAATTGAACAGATTGGTCGGAATCCCCTCGTTCTTGGAATGCTCGCATAGTCTCTGAAAGTGGCAGACCCAGACGATCCATCAAATCAAAGGGTGCACGTTGGAAGCGATATTGCACTTCAATCAATCGAAGACTTGGATGATCTTGGACAAAATCCCGTATTCGTGTCGTGTGTTGATGGTAATAGCGTTCCCAATGGTCGAGTGCATCGAGTTCGTTTGGTTCCTCTTGAAAAATGGACCGATTGCGGACTGGTACCGACGAGTGATGTTTTGCCACCAACCCTTCGTTCCACAATCGTTTGCGAAGCATGTGATGTCTGGAAACCGTAAAGGCCCAGTGTTGAGGCAAATGCAAGGGAAGGATCCATGTTGCATTGGGTTGAAAACTATACAATTCGTTCAAGTATTGGATTTGAGGTACATATTGACCCGTTTTGACTGGTTTCTGATGACTTAAATAACGTTGTCCATCCAATTGTGTGTAGACTTGCAGTTCTCGTTCATTGGGATCCACAATCTTGATTTGTTTGGAGCAATTGGTAAAGGCTGGTCGTTCGTTTTGGACATTGGCATAGATACACGGTCCCATGGCAATGCATGTGTTTCGGGGTCGTCGCACATGGCCACACCCATGTTGTGTGACCAAGCCCAATTTGTGAAAGAAATTCCACAAGGTGTCTTCACCACTTTTGGGAAGACCCACATTAATTATGGGAAATAATAGAGTTTGATTGATAGTATGGGACAGGGCTCCATGGTTACGAACAATGGCCGCAACGGGCTCTTTCTGGTCGTCGGAAAGAAAGTGTGGCTCATCTTGGGTTGTTCCACTCTCGTCTCTTGTCGGCCCCGTCTCCAGTAGCTCCTCGGGTTCAGGTTTGCTGGTAAAAGAACGTTTTGAGTTCATTCGTTCCAAGTCCCTTTGTTCCAATCTGAACGTTGGTACTTCGAAACTCCCACCCTCATCATTAGTGGGGAAGATGAGACGGGTGAAGGAGGAAGATGCATGTTCGCTTTGTTCCAAAATTTGCATGGCCCAATAGGACGAGAACAGACTTGCCAAACAAAGTATCAACACCACCACGGATACGGCTCGGTCATGAAACCATCTTGGTCCCGAACAAAGAATGGGTGGTCCACTGCTGCTTTGGAGGGCAGGCTTTGCGGGATTGTGGAAGAGGAATCTGGAGCGCGGACAAGGAGGATACCGACCACTGGCCATGGTGTGGGAGTTTCACGCTCGATAATGACGGAGAGATACCACCAGTTGGGATTTGGGAGTCTTTGTAAAATGTGCGGCTTGTTGGACAGGACGAGCAGTCACGTCTCCACAACAACACGACGGCGACGGAAAGGGCTTGTCGAAAGAAAATGTGTTCTTCTTTCTTCCTCAAAAACCGACAAAACAAAAGGCAGGAGACACAAGTCGTCCGCTCCTTTCCTTTCCTTTGTGGTCTTCGTGGTGGTGGTTGTTCAGGCAGGTGTCGCATCACCTTGCGCCCAGTTCAAAGTCGGCCCTCGCTCGGCGTTTGGCGCGTCTCCTCCTCGGCATCAAATTTGCAGTCGCTCAGAAACATCTGTTTCAGTGCCCCAAATTTCGACCCCCAATAAATTCTACTTCATTTCCCCACCCCTCAATCTGAATCCTAATCCTACGTAGTGTAGGCGTATAGACGCTTCACGGGAATCGTTTTTGGTGGGAAAACATGATTCGCGTTTCTGATGATGATACCGATCTTTTGTCATTGTTGCGAGAGAACAACAAGAAAGAACGAATTTGTGGGTCAATGCCAAAGAGAAAGAGAGAGTGATCGTCAATAAACAGGCATCATGATGTTTGCTGACAATCAAACGCAACGGTCTCCTCGGGAAAAAGTGGTCCAGAAAAACCCTAAAGGTACACCTGCATCTCCACCACTTTCGAGTAGAAAGACTGGTTCGTCATCCTTCTCGTCCAAGGGGGGTCCTGTGGTCCTGTCATGGTTCTGGTTTCTCTGTCGCGTTGGTCTGGTGGATATCCCCTTGGTCGCATTAGTGGGTACCTGTGCAGCAACGTATGGTTTGCAATCCATTTATCAAGTCTACTATGTTCCTCTCATGGATCGATCGACTCGAACCAACAAGGATTTGCACCGGGAATTCACTTATTATCATCGACGTTGTACGGCCCAGGATATTACGACTCGCAACTTGACTGAATTAATTGTCCCCACCACGCCAACAGTGGAAGAAGGATCCTCTTCTTCCTTGTTTTCGGCCGGAGTGGACATGGCCCAAGACGTGCTCATGACACATGGTGTCGTCTTGCTGCCGCAAATTTTGAAACCCGAAACGGTGCAAAAATTGCGGGAGTATGCCGTGTACCGCAACCGTGTCATTCCCGAACACGAACAGTATCCCGTTTCCCAGGGTCACAAACGCATTTCCTTTGGATACGATGCCACCGAACACCCAGCCTTGATTCAAGCCGTTCGAGAAGTGACACACAATCGCTTTCTTCGACAATTGCTTCAACAAATCTTGGGAGATCACGATCCGGCATCGACGGAAATCACCACAATTACGCAATATTATGGTGCACCGGAACAAGCATGGCACAGTGATACCAAGGAAGATGGAAATGCCTTGAAATTTGCTCGAACCTACAGTCATTCTTACTCCTTGTTTCTGCCGTTACAAAACACGACAAGGAAGATGGGAGCCACAGAGATCTGTCCTGGAACGCATTACTGCGCCAACGATTTGTACGATGTTTGTGACAATGCCATGGGTGGACGTGGTTTGCATGCTGCCTATCAGCCCGAGGAGACCTTCCGGCCGGGGATGCCGCCCTGCTCAATCAACACGTGTGGCATCGTGGGGCTCCGCACC